>OZ010734.1:14451798-15051798 GCA_963932275.1 Andrena praecox
TTCCGAATCCTACATATTGTTATGCCAAGGCGCCTGGGGTCGAGATTCTGGATAGAATCTCGAGGTGCTCCGGGTCGTCCTTCACAGTCGTCGTCCAGCGGGCTCCGAAAGGTTCGGGTGATAATGCCGGGACGAGGATATTCGGTTAGAAACCGAAGGTAGGGGATCGTTGCGGGTTGAAGAGTTAGAACTCACCGTAAGGTTAACAAGTTTATTCTGTCCCGATCTGGGTGACAGGAGTACTATAGCGTATGTCTGTTATTAATCTGTTCTCGCTCGTAGTTTGTACAGTGTCTTATAGTTAGTCCGGGGCGAAGCGGGGACCAGCGGGGTCGCCGCCTTCGGCTCGCTTTTCGGCGTTTCGTCGGGAACGCTGACGGTGCTCGCGGGTTGTTGCCCGCGCTTTGGCGCTCGCGTGTGCCCTCGGAATGCGCGACGGTTGTAACACGCGGTCGTTGACTGGGTTACAACAATATATATAAGTTTATTAATGTTTTTTCTCCCCTCTGCAATCCTAGACGGAACCATTCCGCTGCTTCTTTATTAAAGTCGACCTCCCGGAAGTCAGAATTGCTATCTATTATTTTATCTGAATAAAAACATAATATTGTATATTAGGGTGGACCTTATTTTTCAACTTTCAATTTTTTTTCGGGACACTCCCCAGGATTGTGCCATTGGGAGAAAAAATAATGTGTGTAAAATTTGAAATCGATCGGACAAGGGGAAACCGTGTCTCATCGCAGTTGAAGTTTTTTTATTTTTGGAATTCGTTTTTCTCCATTGTATATCGTTAATATACATTTTTATATGTCGTTGAATTTGTCTTTTTACGCTCTGTAACAATATATAATAAAAGTATAAGATCACTTAAAAAAAAAACATCACGACCTTGAAATCTCAAAAATTGACCTTCAGAAAAAACTTTTTTCGTTGGCATTATTTTTTCCTTGCCAAACAGTACAACTTTTGTCTAAGAAATTTTTTCATATCTTTATATATAACAGATTTCAACATTTTAATGGAGTAACTCATTCTTTCATCAAGATTACATTGTTTCTTAAGGGGGTAGACACGGGGTAAAACAGCGATCTGTATACCGACACAATCTGGCCCGAAACATGGGTTTGGGGGAATACGTTGTTTGTCCTTATATGAGCAGATTTTGAGCTGGGTGAGGTCTCACTCGAAAGAGGAAGGTCCGATGCAGCCCGCTCTGGTCATGGTTCGACGAGATTGTGTTAATATCTAATAATATGAGTGTTGAAAGTAGAGCAAAAGTCGAAAAAAAAAGAGTTTTGTGACTCAAACGATGACCAGAGCGGGCTGTATCGAACCTTCCTCTTTCGAATGAGACCTCACCCAGCCCAAAATGTGCTCATATAGGGACAAAAAACGTATTCCCGTGACTGCATTCCCAAGACGAGTTCCGCCATATTGGCGATAATACAGAGCAAGTCACGTGACAAATTTACTTCAGTTAGTGGATTCGAGATGGCGCCTACTCGGGAGGACTGCCAACGTGGAATCATAGCAAAACTAAAGCGTTAGCTGGATACATGAGCCACAGTAAAAGCGTGATGCAGTCAATGTATGAATTTTCGTACGATTAGAGGTTAGGTTATATGCATTTTAGGCATACATTTACTAGGAACTGCTGGGAACTGTATACATTTACTAAATTAACGCCTTTACCGTGACACATACATCACTTCGTATCGCTGTCGAATTTATGTTATAATTATATGGCCACATTATTTAAAGTAAAAAAAGAGAGATTGGAACATTTTTACTAATACTGGAAATACTGATTTACTGATATCATATTTCAGAATGTGGAAGTTACAGCACTTATTTATAATTATTGCTCTTATTATTACTCTTTTTTATTCTTCTGACTATTGTATAAAACATGTAATAAGGAAAAGTCTCCAAACCGGTCAACAGTTGACTTCCTGATTTTTTTGTAATTCTTTACGGTCCAATGCAGAGATGGGCATTATTTAAATAAAAGGATATACTTCCGAATGGTCCCAGTGGCTGATCGACACGAGGTTTGGGGGAGGGGTGTGCACCCTAAATCTAAAATTCTATATAGGTTCGGGTATTGATTAGTTTCCATTGTTTATTCGAAGGCCTTTCATCTTGGGCTTCGAATAATTTTTCTTCTTTCATTATATCTTTATCCTAAGGTCGTATTCAGATATATTGGCCGGTCAATAGCAATCGAGGAGAAATCAGCCACCACCATCTGACGATCGTGGATTTGTCAGTTGGAGTTGATAGGCCCCCGAAGGGTATGGTGTCGTAACGGGAACGCTGCTCGGCTCTGTCTGAACGTAGCCGTGTGGTTGTTATTTATTCTTAGCGTAATAGTTGCGTGCGTTACGAAGCTATGCGTAGACCACTACGAGATGAAGCAGTAAAGTGAACAGTAAAATAATTTTTTTACCAAATGATAGATCTAATTAAAAGAAGGAACTTTTATCTTGAAACTTTTTTTCTATCTCTTACAGTTCGCGAGTTATAACACAAAATCGGAAAATAGCAAAATTTTCAGGGGTTAATTTCACCCCCTTCGAGTAAATTTGGGCAGCAAACAAAAATTGCGTTGTAATCAGGAGGAAATCCCCTACATATTCACAAAGTTTCAGAATTTTTTTAATTTTCGGGTTCGGGATCTTCCCTTGTCAGAACTCGGTTGGCCTACACGTCAGTAGCTTGGCGCAATCCCTACCACTTCGGGCCCACTCTTGTTCTGCGAAGGCGAGAGCGAGATGGAACGGGAGCGAGTCAGAAAACATTGAGAAAATGAGCACCGAGGCAGGCCAACGGTATGGTGGGAGAATACTCCTCACGAAACTCACCGGCCAATATACAGGGTGTCCGCGGGAAGACTGGACAGCTGAATATCTCCTAAAGTATTGGAGATAAAAAATTTAAAAAAATATGTAAATTAATGGTACGATGGGGCTGCTAGATCAGCCGCGACGGATTTTTTTTTCGATTACTATTTTAAAAGATACGATGGTCAAGTTCGGTTCTTCAAATGGCACTAACTTTTCTGAAGTCCTGAGTTGATAGTGCGTTCCAAGACGAATTCAATAAGCTTTAATGTATACACTTGATTTTCACTGTTTTTTGAGATATTGCGCTTGCAAATTTGCTGATTTTCACTTGAAAAAAACCTCTGGAATAGCAAGGACCGGGGTCGGTCTTGCTGACGCCACGGGTGGCAGTGCCTGCTGAAATAGATACCTACCTGCCAAAGGTCTACGCCAGCCCAAATGCTGGACAATTCTTTTCCGTCAGAAATGCTACTTAGGTAGGTACATCTGCGGTATCGAGAAGCGCACCGTTAGGCCCGATCCACACTATCGGTCCGGTCACGGTTCGGTCTCGATCAAATTCACATCCCTGAGCGTCCACACTCGCCCGGATTGATAGTGCGGACGCTCACGGATGTGATTTTGATCGAGACCGGACCGATAGTGTGGATCTGGCCTTACTTTTATTTCGCACTTGCTTCTACGCTCGGATGGCCGGTTATTTTGAGAGGGATGCAAGTTCGATTGGTTAGGTTAGGAGGTGTGAAAGTTGCTAGACTAAATTTCAACCATAGGGAGCAGATTGTATTAGAACCAATCGGATTTGCATCCCTCACAAACGGCTGCTCTCTTGAAGATGCCCTCTTCACGGCAATGTCCCCTCCCCAATGCCCACCTTCTCTCGCGCGGAATACGTCAACGCATGCTTTAGGTTTTGATATTGAAGCTCGTGTTTATACTCGAGAGGACCACGCGTCGACAGCGGGCTACCCCTTTTCTTCCTGTGTCTCCCCACGAGGAGTATTGCCGATGGATTGTACGAGCGTAGATGTCTGGATGCCAGTTATTGAATTCAGGAGACGATAGAAACACTTTATTACAAAACACACATGTACTATAATTTAAGTAAATCGTATTCCTCTCGGGCAGGAGTACTGATAATGATCGAACTTGCGCCCCACTTCGCGCAGACCGATTACGCGGAGGGTAGTCGGGTGTCACACACTGCACAATTGATACAGGGTAACAATTCTGGAGCAACGCCCGTCAAGGAGATGCGGCCTGGTACCCCGTGACGAGGATAGCCCTTCGCAGTGCCTCCCCCGATTTTTATGGCTTTTTTTCGGAAAAAGGTACGAATCCTGGGCCGAACGTAACGAATTGAAGGGTTTCGACCCTCGAAGGGTTTGGAATATCATTAAGAAGTGAAAAATGTACAGGATTTCAAATGTTTGCTTCTTTTCTTCATCGTATCGAGAAGGAAGTGACGCCAATGGATTCCTTATGTTTTTCCGATGAAACTGACATCAAGAACGACGTAATTCGGAAAATAATGAAGGAAATTTCGTTAATAATAGTCGGATTTACACGACATTTTGCATGATTTTCATCGGAAAACTCCAAGGAATCCATCGGCGACACTTCCATATCCATACGATAAAGAATAAAGAATTAGTTTATGTCTTAAACAGATAATTCTGGAGCTACGCCCGTCACCCCGTGGCGAGGACAACACCTCGCAGTGTCCATCGAATTTTATGGCTTTTTCCGGAAAAAGGTACGAATCCTGGGCCGAACGTAGCGAATTGGGGTCGAGTCCCCGCAGTCGAGGGTGAAATATCCATTACAGCGTATTAAGAAATTCTTTTCTTCATCGTGTCGAAAGGGAAGTGACGCCAATGGATTCCTTGTGTTTTTCTGATGAAAGTCATACCAAATATCACGCAAATCGGATTACTTTGACACAAGCTATTTGTATTCCCTATGTAAAAGTTGCTCGATTTACACGACATTTGTAATGATTTTCATCAGAAAAACCCAAGGAATCCATCGGCGACACTTCCATATCGATACGATAAAGAATAAAGAATTATTTTATTTCCTAAACAGATACAGGGTAATTCTGGAGGTACGCCCGTCACCCCGTGGCTTGGACAACACCTCGCAGTGCCCATCGAATTTTATGGCTTTTTCCGGAAAAAGGTACGAATCCTGGGCCGAACTCAGCTTTAGGAGATATTCAGCTGTCCAGTCTTCCTGCGGACACCCTGTATATATAATATATATAATAAATTTTCAACGTAAATATCTACTATATGATCTACTACGTGGAAAAACACCACACATATACATATTTATTAAAACATTAATTTATTTTATATATATATATATTAAACGAATTTATTATATATATATATATATATATATGCGGACACTCCCTTGACGAGGCTCTCTTCACAGCAATACATATCTCCTCTCCGAGGCCCACCTTCTTTCACACGGAACAGGTCAACGCGTGCTCTTGTTTTGCAATTGAAGCGAGTGTTTTTACTCGAGAGATAAGGGATCCGTCTCGAATTTGCTGGGAAGACGGCGCAGGCCTATATCTGGCACATTTAGGTAAAAACTGAAGGGATTGGCTTGTGTTCCACGTCTGGTCCCCAAAAATTAATCAGGCTGATCGGCCAGTGTGTTCCGCCAAGGTGCGGTTTATGACCGTATTGTCCCACGAGTAGCGGTTGACAACGGTACCTGTGCGTCCGATGTCACCGTGTACACCACCCATTATCGACATCTGGTAGACAAATGTTTCCCAACGAACACTTCGAGAACAAGCTATTGCCTAGTCGTAAAGAAATGAAGAAATTTCGCTTCAAAAATACTAAATTGCCAGCTGTAAAAGATAACTGAATTCGGACGCGCATGTAGCGTTGTCAACCGCTGACTCACGGGACAATACGGTCATAAACCGGGACCCTGTCGAAACACACTGGCCGATCAGCTTGATTAATTTTTGAGAACCAGGTGTGGTATACAAGTCATCCCCTTCAGTTTTTATCTAAATGTGCCAGGTATAGCAGTTAAAAAGTATTATCCAACATCAATACGTCTTGCGGAGAGAGAGAGACACAAGAAGAAAAAATGGTAGCCCGCTGTCTGCGCGTGGTCCCGCCTGCGCCGTCTTCCCTGCAAATTCGAGACGGATCCCTTATCTCTCCAGTAAAAACTCGCGCTTCAATTCCAAAACAGAAGCACGCGTTGACCTATTCCGTGCGAAAGATGGTGGGCCTCGGAGAGAAGATATTGCTGTGAAGAGGGCCTCTTCAAGGGAGTGGCCGTTTGGGAGGGATGCAGGGCAGATTGATCCTAATATAATATGCTCCCCATGGTCTTGGTCATAAGGTGGGGGACACAAGTTGCCGAGTCGCCGGACACAAGTCGCTGGATACCAGCCGCTCGGTAAAAATCGCTGGAGACAAGCCGATGCATCCCAGCGAGTCGCCAGGCGACCCGCTGGAGTCGCTGGCAACATAGTTGCCGGCGATTATCGCCCAGTCTATACGAGCCTTTAGAGTGATTTAGAGTTAATCCATGTGAGGAGGACCAGTTCTGGATTTTCGCTAAGTCTAATTCTAATTCGTTAATGGCACAGGAGACCTTATCGGGATAGAAACTATAAATTATTTGCATATCGTCGGCATACATATACGCTGACGAATAACCGCACCCTCGACTAAAATCCGCCACATGCACAATGAAAAGTAACGGTCCCATTATAGATCCTTGAGGTACACCTTTTTTGACCGCACGTACATTTGAGAACTGCGGCCCCCGCCTGTTAATCATGACCTGCTGTGTACGTTCGGAAAGATAGGAGGACATCCACTGTATAGCATAGTTTGGCCACCAGCAGATCATGATCGATGGTATCAAAGGCTTTCGAGAAGTCCAGCGACGCTATAAATGTGAGTCGACGTGTATCAATAGAGCGCAATACTGACTCTGAGATGTGAAGCAGTGCGGTAGTGGTACTATAACCCTTTCTAAAACCCGATTGAAAGTCAGGCAGGAGGTTACTCTCACAGAAATAACGTTGGAGTTGTACGAAACAGAGTCTTTCTAGAAGTTTTGAAAGGAAAGGAATTTGCGAGATAGGTCGCAAGTTTTTGAGTGAAGAGGAGGTACCTGTTTTAGGAATTGGGACAACAATACTGTGCTTCCAGGACGAGGGAAAGGTATTAGACGAAATAGAGGTATTGAATATGTGTAAGATAGGATCAAGTCAGTAGGGGAGGCAGTAGGTTAGCATATGTCCAGAAATATCATATGGTCCAGCACGGGTGGATTTTGTATTTTTGAACGCATGATAGAGATCAAAGTGATTAAAGGGGGTAAAGGAGAATGTATAGGGATGAGTAGGAGATTTGGAGATGTAGTCTTGTATGAGACTGTTTGATATGTTTGCAGTAGGCACGGAGTCTATAAAATGATTATTTATAACAGAAGGATCATGCTCCAAATTGGAAGAAGACAAGTTTTTCCGAGGATGATGTAAGCCGCAAGCAGATAGGTTCTGCCATAGTTGTTTGTTAGAGAGGCGGGAACAGGATAGACTATGGAAGAAAGATTGTTTCTCGGTGCGGATGGCAGCAGTACATTGGTTGCGCAGTGTTTTGTAAAACTGCCATTGAGGCAACCTGCCTGTCTTTCTAAATTTTGTAAGAGCACGATTACGGGCACGCATGAGGCACTTGATATTGTAGGTTAGCCACGGTGCAGGTGACTTAGTTACGCGAATCTGCTCCAAGGGCGCGAAACGATCAAATGCTTCGAGTATTACCGATTTGAACGCAGATACTTGCTGATCCACTTGAGATGACGCATACATAGGAGTCCAGTCCACCTGTGCAAGATAGGCGTTGAACACATCAATTTGTATACCTTTAAAGTCTCTACGTAGTACATAACGACAGGTGCTTGTAGATTTAAGAGTATCAAGTACTGCATATACCAGTTGGAGATCACTAATATGACTCGTATTCAATGTTCCGCAGGCTATGATATTAAGATCATCGTTAGTAATAATGAGATCTAGTAATGTAGATGATGTTTTGCTGATGCGAGTGGGCTGAGTAATGACTCGTTTCAACGACAGAGAGGCAACAAGTTTACATATATACTTCGTGTGCGTGTCGAAAGGTGAACAATAGTCAATATTGAAATCACCCATACAGATAAGGTGATCAGCATCGCAGAATAGTTCCATGAATAGAGTGAAAAGCGACTCAATCGCAGAAACAGAACACGTAGGCGGGCGGTAGATTGAGAATAGCAGGACCTTTCTACGGTGTATATTTAGACTTATACCTATGACATCAAACGATAGGTCAGATTGGTAGCAATCCGGAATGCCGTCGCAGATTATCTGATAATGTATGTTGTTTTTAATATATATCGCAACTCCACCACCTCTGGAGGATACATCGGCATTCCGATCCGCTCTTACCATTGAATAGTTATTTATAGATACAGAAATGGAGGGAATGCTTTGGTTTAGCCAGGTTTCGCTCAACGCTAATATGTCTAAGTTATACTCTGTTGTCAAGTCCACAACGTCTGGAAAATGAGATGTCAAAGACCGAACATTGAGATGCGCGATACTTAAATGCTTGGGATTTAACGAAAGTATATGTGTAAGTGAAACATCATCAATGTCACATTCTGTAGAGAGAGAGTTAGAAAGCTGTGTAAACCGCTTTGGAGAGGAAGAAGCAGAGATGTCATCGTAGCAGCTGATGTCAGAATCCACCGATCGTGTGGTGATAGGAATAGCGCTTAAATCCTGTCCGCCCAGATGACCTTGTCGATGAGACACAGGACCATACGGCAATAGGGGGAGTCATTCATTTGCACCACTGGAGCTGGAGCGAGTTGGATGTGCGACAGTCACATACGCTGCACGCACCTGCGACGACTGCGCCTCTGTACGTTTCACTTGCTGCTGCTGCTCACGTTGTTTGACCATCTGAATCGTTTGAACGAACTGTAGTGGAGTAGTGTATTTGAAAGGCCGCGAACTTTCGTCCCGCTTGACAAAGACCATTCCTCGTTTCATCCAGACGTAGCTGCAGTGATGCGTTTTGGCCAGTTCCTTAGCTTCCGCTAGTCTACAACGTTCCTCTTTGGTAGCGCGCTCGTTTATAAAGATTTGTGTCTTTGGCCATAAAGCCAGAACATCAGAGGCCCAGAGCTCCTTGTGATTCTTCTTACCAGCCAGCCATGCATTCCTTTTGAAAATAGATGTAAATCTGATGACTATGGGCCGAGTCATATTCGGTTTGGCCCTCATTCTGGTGAAGTGCGCGAAATCAGAAGTAGAGATGGGCACCTCGATTACTGCAGCAATACAAGAAATAGTATGCTGAAGGTCTTCGTTTGGTAGGTCAGGCACCCCAGTAATTATCAGCTCAAAGTCACGATTTACATTTACAAGGACATCGACACGCCGGGAAATAGCTTGGGAAGGAGTCGATATAATGAAAGAAGAAAAATTATTCGAAGCCCAAGATGAAAGGCCTTCGAATAAACAATGGAAACTAATCAATACCCGAACCTATATAGAATTTTAGATTTAGGGTGCACACCCCTCCCCCAAACCTCGTGTCGATCAGCCACTGGGGCCAATCGGAAGTATATCCTTTTATTTAAATAATGCCCATCTTTGCATTGGACCGTAAAGAATTACAAAAAAATCAGGAAGTCAACTGTTGACCGGTTTGGAGACTTTTCCTTATTACATGTTTTATACAATAGTCAGAAGAATAAAAAAGAGTAATAATAAGAGCAATAATTATAAATAAGTGCTGTAACTTCCACATTCTGAAATATGATATCAGTAAATCAGTATTTCCAGTATTAGTAAAAATGTTCCAATCTCTCTTTTTTACTTTAAATAATGTGGCCATATAATTATAACATAAATTCGACAGCGATTTCAAGTGATGTATGTGTCACGGTAAAGGCGTTAATTTAGTCAATGTATACAGTTCCCAGCAGTTCCTAGTAAATGTATGCCTAAAATGCATATAAGATAACCTCTAATCGTACGAAAATTCATACATTCCCAGATAGCACAGGACGTTTTAAAAACGTCCATTTTACGTCCATTTTAGGTTTGAACGTCCACGGCTTGATTTGTGAAAATGGACGTTCTTAAAACGTTTTCTGGACCTTTTCTGGACGTTTTATGGACGCTTAAAAACGTTTTAAAAACGTACTTTACGGACGTTTTAGAAACGTCCGAAACAGGCGTTCAAAAGAGGCTATGCGCCATCTGAGAAATGTCGTTAGATTAGGATACATTAGTTGAAGGAAACCAGGGATTGTAACCACTGTCTAACCCAACCATCCATGAAATATGGATAGATCGTACAGGTAAAGCCTAATTAAATCTACATACATATATACATAAGTATACATACTGGTACATATAAATGTTTATGAACATTTGCTGAAAGAAACAATGGAAAACCAAAAACACAGAGGCATTTGTTTAAATGTTTCTGACCGAATGTTTGCAAACCGGTTTTATACAGTTTTTATATTGTTTTCGTACAGTTTTTATACAGCTTTCATAACGTTTTTGTACAGTTTTTGTATATTTGTTTCAGTCCCTGATAACCATCTGTCTCCAATCTGACATCAGATTGGTAGCAGGGTCTGGCATGAGAGCGCAGAATCTGACGTCAGACTGCAGTAGTCTGCGTCTGCATTTGGCTGCGTTCTGAGGTGCAGAGCCTGATGTCAGATCGACAGCAGATCGACAGCAGATTCTGCCGTCTGCTTGGCACAGCCAACAGCGCCATCTGAGGGCCAGAATTACCAAAAGATTCCCTACGCGTGACGTCACATGGCCGCCCCTACGCGTGCCGTCACACGGACGTGGCTACGCACCAACACATGTGTACCGTGTTTGCTATAGGTGTATATCCCCACCCTTTCTACTGCGCGTTGAAAATTGGTAAGCAGCAGTTTTGAGGTTCTACTCGCAGATTATGTGAGCCGCAGTTTTGTATTTATTTTGCCTTTAAAATTACAATTACAACATAAGTGGCACATATATTAACATTTAATATTTACAATTAGAAATTCTAGATGCAAACATAAGCCAATTTTCTCATCACCATATCTCCGCTTGTGTTAACTCTGAAAACAAATACAATATTAGTATAACATTGAAATGATACTGGGAAAGTACCGATAAATGAGTATTTTATTAAACGGACGCGAAAAAGTGCAGATTAGTGTTCATTGCGAACGTCGAGAGTTAAGTACTTTATTTCAGTGATGCTGAAATAAAGTGAGCACTGAAAAGTACTGGTTGGTTGTGTACGTTTTAAAACACTGGCGCTGAAAAGTGCCGATTGTTGTTCCTTGTGAACGTCGAGAGGTAGTTCCCGTTGTACTCGGTCGGGGCTGCCGTCGCCCGTGGACCACGCTTCCTGCTGCGACCCTCTCTTTCGCGGTCCGAAGTGCTCGCTGCATCGACACTTGAAAATCCGATCGGAGCGGCTTGTCGAAATGCGGGTTCCCAGACACCGCTTCTGAAAAAGTAATGCACGCAAAGTACGTTAGCATAATTATGTATAAAAACATGAAGATGCTTATTGCTTCGTACCGTAAATCGCCATCGTGATACGGGTGTTGTAAAACGGTCGTTGTCCTGTTCGGCCGAACCACGTGAAGGACGTTGTCACGTCGTCGATGAGGGCCTCCTTCATGCAATAGTCGACCGCAGCCTTCAGGTTGAACCCACCCACGTATTTGAAATATTGAACCTAAACCAAGTAAGTAAATACTGATGTAAGTAAATATTATATAAAAGTAAATAAAAGCATAATTTCGTTTTCACTTACAACTTTGGAATACGTTTCGTCATCGATGGTCTCGAAACAGTCCGCCTCCTCCGGTGACGAAAGAGGAATGACGGCTGGTTTTCGTGGTAGACCGTTACGGGTGGGCTGAACACATTGGAGAACACGTTCGTTTTCAAGCACAAAGGGTACCACGTCGGACAAAGGGTACCACGAGGTAATATTTTGGCGGCACAGTGGACTACGCTCGGATTGGCTGCACCGCCTCGCGGACATTCGTGATTGGTCGGGACTCTACTTCCCAGTTCGCGTTTGTTTCGAATTCTCGTTCATTCTGAGGTGACAGTCGTCGACGGCAGGCCAAAGAATTTCCAGAGCGTTAAATCCAGAGCGTTAAATCCAGAGCATTATCCCGAGACATCCACAAGACGTAAGTAATTATGGAATTTAATAATTTCAAATTATCTACGTCGCGGAAATCGGGACACGCGCTATCGGAGAGACAAAGAAGCAGGGTTATGCGCGAAGTGCGAAGCAACTTACGCGTGCGATACCGTGCTGCACTTAACACCGTCCGTAGAGTCGCGGATAATACTTTTAACGTGCAAGATGCTGCTAGCACATCTGCAGGTTGTAGTTCGTCCGCTCCTGTTAATTTAATCTCCGATATATTCAGTGCTAGGCGCGATATAAATGTAGAAAACGCCGGTCCTTCTACTTCCACGTCACGCGTTTCTAACATCCAGGATATAGTTTCATCGTCCTGTGCTACTTCCTCCGAGCCATCTTTTCGCCAACGGTTAGCGTCTTGTTTCGTTGACAACAATTTGACACACGTTCAAGGAAATAGTATATTATCTCTCCTTCGAACACATTCCTGTTTCTCCCAGTTGCCTCAGGATGTTAGAACGCTTCTTGATACACCACGTAATCCTGCTGTTACATTCGTCGTGGAACCAGGGGAATACATTCATTTCAATCTGGAAACAGAAATTATTAAAAGTCTCCCTAACACTTTGTCGGTATCTTAGTATAATATGGAAAAGATGAGAATAGCTGGTGCATAAAATATTGCATTTTTTTGCTGTCAAGTTGTAATCTTAAATCTCGTTAATATTGCGATGCATGCATGTAAAATGAAAAAAACAGCTAACACGCCTTTGCGAAGTATTGTAATATGTACTTTTTTTACTTACAGGCTGTGATGTCCCTACGAACCAAACGTGTGGTTGGGAAACCGACACGCTACCGAACAACATCTTCGGAGGAGGAAGCTCCGAAACGCCAAAGGACGTCCACCGCGCCGAGACCACCAATAGATCAGGACATCCATGATCTGAGGATGGTCCTGCAGGAACACGGTTCAACAACGTGTGTTCCTACTGTTAACGCAAATACTACGTATCTGTTTCAGGATAATTATGCGGCCGCTGTTCCTGTCCTCGAAGGATTCACCGATCCAGGGACATCGTATGCACGCGCCACTGTGATCCACAGTGAGCCGTTGCAGCAAAATACAGCGCCGACCAAACCTCCTGATAATGGGTAAATTTACATGTTTCTTTTTTTTTGCTATAAAAATATTACTGTAAGGACATTTTCTTATAAATGTTAATGTTCGCAGAAGCGTGCATGATCGTATAGGATCCATGGAGGCGGAGCTGACGTAAGTATTGCATGTTATCGTGTTTATTAATACGTTACGTCTCTATCCGTTCTGCTTGCAGAAGAATGAATACT
The DNA here is from genome assembly GCA_963932275.1 of Andrena praecox. Lineage (NCBI taxonomy): Eukaryota > Metazoa > Arthropoda > Insecta > Hymenoptera > Andrenidae > Andrena > Andrena praecox. The sequence continues at coordinate 14,465,240 of OZ010734.1, forward strand.
CTGTTGGAGAGTGTTCTCCAATGTGTTCAGCCCACCCGTAACGGTCTACCACGAAAACCAGCCGTCATTCCTCTATCGTCACCGGAGGAGGCGGACTGTTTCGAGACCATCGATGACGAAACGTATTCCAAAGTTGTAAGTGAAAACGAAATTATGCTTTTATTTACTTTTATATAATATTTACTTACATCAGTATTTACTTACTTGGTTTAGGTTCAATATTTCAAATACGTGGGTGGGTTCAACCTGAAGGCTGCGGTCGACTATTGCATGAAGGAGGCCCTCATCGACGACGTGACAACGTCCTTCACGTGGTTCGGCCGAACAGGACAACGACCGTTTTACAACACCCGTATCACGATGGCGATTTACGGTACGAAGCAATAAGCATCTTCATGTTTTTATACATAATTATGCTAACGTACTTTGCGTGCATTACTTTTTCAGAAGCGGTGTCTGGGAACCCGCATTTCGACAAGCCGCTCCGATCGGATTTTCAAGTGTCGATGCAGCGAGCACTTCGGACCGCGAAAGAGAGGGTGCGCAGCAGGAAGCGTGGTCCACGGGCGACGGCAGCCCCGACCGAGTACCAGTGATGCCAGAATCGGGACCGGAGTTTTCGAGAATTTCCCCCACCACGCATGCACACTACGCCGGAGCTGCGTGTCCGTGAGCTCGGCGCTTCGGACAACGTCGGGAAGACGAGAGAGAAAACGAATGTGTGTCTTTCTCTCTCGCTCTTGAAACGCTGTGATCCAAGGAGAGGTGCAAGCGACACGCGGCCGTGCGCGATCTTCTCGAGTGCCTCGAGATACACTTTTCACTTTCTGACATATGTATAATACTCTTGTAATGAAAAAAAATTGAAAAAAAATTTGTTACGGAAATCACGTTTTAAGACCTCCTGATCACGTTTTGACTATTTAGAAAAGAGCTTTTTTTTTAAATATCTCATATATTTGTTAACACGATTACGTTTAAACGGCAAAATGGATTTCAATGAAACTTTATATTTAAATGGTTCTTCGATTTTTCAGATATACGAACTAAATTCTACATAAAAAAAAGTTAAATAAAGTTCTTCTGTAACTTCTTTAACAAAGAAAAATGTACATTCATAATTTCTTATTTTCATTTTAAATTTCCGTACTTTTTATTTGAGCTATTTCTATTTTTCAAACCTTAAAATGAATTTTTTTATTAAAAGATGAATATTTTGATACTGTAAATTAGTGAACTTTGTTAAAATTAGAATCCACTCTTGGCCATGGATTCAGTAAAATTAATAGATTTTTATAACTTATAAATAACAAATACAATATTGGAGCACGGGGAGAGTCGCGCGCGAGCGGCTGTGGATACGCCGCGCCGGACGCCGCGCCGTTGACTACCACTGCCGGCTCCGCGCGTTTTGCCAAACTATTTCGCTTCTGTATTGAAAACAAAACGAGACTTACCACTTCTGTTGACGCTTTCCGAAGGAAAACTGTCTGCTGCATCGCGTGGAATGGTCAGATTTTCTCCCAGACCCTTAGTTTTGGAAATAAATTGAAGGATATCTGCCAAAATGGGTGCATTTCGGGTGTCCTTTTCCCTTTGATCGTTGTTTATACTCTAAGTCATGTTAGAATAGACCTTTTCGCGCATGTAGAATGAGCTCTTCAGCTGTCGCGAGGTCTCCGTTCCCCCACTTTACCACCCAGGCTTCCCTCTCTCCATGCACCGTTCCGATTCTCTTTCATATACCGGGTAACCAAATAAAACGTGCATTCTATTAAATTCGTGCCATATTACGAATTTATTTATTAGTCGTATTATACTGAAATGTTTACGGTATTAATATTACGAATTATAACAATAAAGTATGACATATACAAATAAATTTTATTATAGAAAACTTAAGTAAAGTACAATTTTTATAAAACATTGGTATATTTTTATAAAAGTCTGGACAAAGGAGGATTATTATAAATATTTACAACGACAAGAAAGCTCAATTTTCGAATATGAAGTACAAGGAAATTATAAAATTGGTTGCAAATACATGCGGCGTAAGTCGACAGTCTAAAAGAATTTAAAAGGACGGGGACTGTGACTTCACCGTCGAAGAAGCGAGTAAGCGAGTTGCCTTTTCCACCCCTTGTATCAGTAGCTGCTTTACATCGGCAAGGTGGAAAGTCGTGTTATTGGCTTTTACGTGGCCTTTTACTACCGCCCACGCGAGCTCAATTGGATTCAAGTCGCAATGGTAGGGCGGTAGTCGAAGAATAGTTCTCCCCGTTGATTTTGCATATTCGTCGATCACATATTTATCGTAAATGTGCTTAATTCTTCGAACTTCGTCCAATAACTGCCACTTCAGTGCGTTATCTGGCATTCGTATTCCCTTGCTGGTAAGCCACTCTCTTATCTGCGGTTTGTTCCAGCTCGTTACGGGACAGCGCTCCTGTTTCGCAGAGTGGTACGGTGCGTTATCCATCACAATAACGGCGTTTGGTTTTAAATATGGTACAGTGCGCTGAAACCATTCGAAAAAGTGTGCCCCATTCATCTCGTCGTGGTAATCAGCGCTCTTGGTCTTCGATTCAAAACACAGCAAGCCATTCTCGACAAAGCCATCCTCCGATCCAATATGAAGTACGATGAGGCGCTTTCCTTTCGCAGTCGGAGTAGGTGGGCCAATCGTCAGGCCCCTTTCTCTGGCGTTCGATGCCGAAGCTATGGTGTTGTCCACCCACACTCGCTGCCGTGTGTCGCCCGCATTTACCCATGTTTCGTCCAAATAATAAATGGGTCTTCCCGCCGCTCGGAATTCTCGAATTTTCGTGATGAACGTTCGGCGCCAACGAATAATATCTTCTCGCTCGATAAGGGCACCATTGCGCTTTCTCTGTACGTACTTAAAGTTCATTTTCTTCAAGAGGCGTTGTAACGTACTCTGCGACATGGTTGGTAAATTTTCATCATTTCGGATCGCCGCCAAAACTCTCGGAACTGTCGGTAGTTCTCTTCGTTCCCAAAAGGCGTGCACATGCTTCCTTATTGCTCCAATTTCCTCTTCCGACATCTTCTGCATTATATCGGGCTTTACCCGCTTCTTCGACGGTGATGTGACAGTCCCCGTCCTTTTAAATTCCTTTAGACTGTCGATGACGGTACAACGTCCTACGCCGCATGTATTTGCAACCAACTTTATAATTTCCTTGTACTTCATGTTTGGAAATTGAGCTTTCTTGTCATTATAAATATTTATAATAATCCTCCTTTGTCCAGCGGTAACTATCTGCAAGAGAAACGTTTCCCATTATATTAAAGTTACATTTTTCCGGCCATTAGGTTAATATTTTTCCTTATAATATTTTAGTTGCTTATGATACTTCAATTACTTATAATACTTCAGTTATAATATTTCAGTTGCTTACCTGTCCTCTTTTATTATTTTGGGTCGGGAAATTGTTGTTTAATTGCATTTACATTTTTTTCCGTAATCATTTTAATATTTTTTATTTCACCTGACGTTTGCAATAACAAAGAGACAATCAAATCCGACAAAAAGTCGAAACACGCGGTATATACGAAAGTGGCGCCACACCAATGCTTTCGGCGCAGAACGGATGCGCAGCCGAAAGACCATTGGTGGTGGCATAGCCAATGAACGCCAACATGCGTAGAACCAGTCTAAACTCGTCGGTCGGCAGGTCTATTCTAACATGACTTGTAGTATAAACATATTTAAATATTCATAATGCAATAATAACTTATATCGTTGTATTCGGGAGGGTTCATAGAATAATTTGACGCACCGAGCAACCGAATAACTATTACCGTTTCGGCATAAAAGATGTTCAAAGTCGAAAATTTGTAGTTTTTTTCAAAATCGAATTTCTCAAAAACTGAGGGTGATGGCGACAAACGGTTTGCGGATTCGTTTTCAGCGCACGAAAACTTATAAGAAACGGCTATTGAATGGTACAAGTCCAGATGGCTGTTGTACTGTGTTTTTGGACATCGCGAATATGTAAATAGTTGTTCGATTTACCTCACGCAATTCTTGTTCTATCCTTGCAATAAATTCGCTTGCTTGCTGTACATATGATTTATAGAGAGAACTTCGAGATAATTGTACAAATAAATGTATATTCTTAATTATATTCATTTTATATGTAACAATTACTATCTCGAAATTATGTCGCATGTATTATAGTAAATTCCTGTGCTTGCTTTCTATCCTTTGGAAATGTAAACAATTGTAGCATTATTTCAGTCTTACATTTCGTCAATATATCGAACCCAATTGATATATTTACGTGCTGCCTTTCTTTTCTATTTTAGCCATGTTTTTATACATTTTAGTGTACAACATGTATCGCGATGTTAGCTTTGCATAACCAATTGTTTACATTTCGCTCCCGATGGAAGAGACCACCACTTTCCCGTAGTTTCCATCGAGCGGTACCGTGCACGCTGCGCGTAATTAATTTGTAAACAGTGCGTGATTCTTTGTCGCAACTTGATATGATTATCGAAAAATCTAGCGAGAAATGTGATTACGTATAGATTTTAGATTTTAGATCATACCCTGAAATAATATTTTTTATCGAAGGCTGCTACAGCGTGCATGGTACTGGCCGAGAGTGGATTCTAATTTTAACAAAGTTCACTAATTTACATTATTAAAATATTCATCTTTTAATAAAAAAATTCATTTTAAGGTTTGAAAAATAGAAACAGCTCAAATAAAAAGTACGGAAATTTAAAATGAAAACAAGAAATTATGAATGTACATTTTTCTTTGTTAAAGAAGTTACAGAAGAACTTTATTTAACTTTTTTTATGTAGAATTTAGTTCGTATATCTGAAAAATCGAAGAACCATTTAAATATAAAGTTTCATTGAAATCCATTTTGCCGTTTAAACGTAATCGTGTTAACAAATATATGAGATATTTAAAAAAAAGCTCTTTTCTAAATAGTCAAAACGTGATCAGGAGGTCTTAAAACGTGATTTCCGTAACAAATTTTTTTTCAATTTTTTTTCATTACAAGAGTATTATACATATGTCAGAAAGTGAAAAGTGTATCTCGAGGCACTCGAGAAGATCGCGCACGGCCGCGTGTCGCTTGCACCTCTCCTTGGATCACAGCGTTTCAAGAGCGAGAGAGAAAGACACATATTCGTTTCCTCTCTCGTCTTCCCGACGTTGTCCGAAGCGCCGAGCTCACGGACACGCAGCTCCGGCGTAGTGTGCATGCGTGGTGGGGGAAATTCTCGAAAACTCCGGTCCCGATTCTGGCATCACTGCCGAGTACAACGGGAACTACCTCTCGACGTTCACAAGGAACAACAATCGGCACTTTTCAGCGCCAGTATTTTAAAACGTACACAACCAAACAGTACTTTTCAGTGCTCACTTTATTTCAGCATCACTGAAATAAAGTACTTAACTCTCGACGTTCGCAATGAACACTAATCTGCACTTTTTCGCGTCCGTTTAATAAAATACTCATTTATCGGTACTTTCCCAGTATCATTTCAATGTTATACTAATATTGTATTTGTTTTCAGAGTTAACACAAGCGGAGATATGGTGATGAGAAAATTGGCTTATGTTTGCATCTAGAATTTCTAATTGTAAATATTAAATGTTAATATATGTGCCACTTATGTTGTAATTGTAATTTTAAAGGCAAAATAAATACAAAACTGCGGCTCACATAATCTGCGAGTAGAACCTCAAAACTGCTGCTTACCAATTTTCAACGCGCAGTAGAAAGGGTGGGGATATACACCTATAGCAAACACGGTACACATGTGTTGGTGCGTAGCCACGTCCGTGTGACGGCACGCGTAGGGGCGGCCATGTGACGTCACGCGTAGGGAATCTTTTGGTAATTCTGGCCCTCAGATGGCGCTGTTGGCTGTGCCAAGCAGACGGCAGAATCTGCTGTCGATCTGCTGTCGATCTGACATCAGGCTCTGCACCTCAGAACGCAGCCAAATGCAGACGCAGACTACTGCAGTCTGACGTCAGATTCTGCGCTCTCATGCCAGACCCTGCTACCAATCTGATGTCAGATTGGAGACAGATGGTTATCAGGGACTGAAACAAATATACAAAAACTGTACAAAAACGTTATGAAAGCTGTATAAAAACTGTACGAAAACAATATAAAAACTGTATAAAACCGGTTTGCAAACATTCGGTCAGAAACATTTAAACAAATGCCTCTGTGTTTTTGGTTTTCCATTGTTTCTTTCAGCAAATGTTCATAAACATTTATATGTACCAGTATGTATACTTATGTATATATGTATGTAGATTTAATTAGGCTTTACCTGTACGATCTATCCATATTTCATGGATGGTTGGGTTAGACAGTGGTTACAATCCCTGGTTTCCTTCAACTAATGTATCCTAATCTAACGACATTTCTCAGATGGCGCATAGCCTCTTTTGAACGCCTGTTTCGGACGTTTCTAAAACGTCCGTAAAGTACGTTTTTAAAACGTTTTTAAGCGTCCATAAAACGTCCAGAAAAGGTCCAGAAAACGTTTTAAGAACGTCCATTTTCACAAATCAAGCCGTGGACGTTCAAACCTAAAATGGACGTAAAATGGACGTTTTTAAAACGTCCTGTGCTATCTGGGAATGTATGAATTTTCGTACGATTAGAGGTTATCTTATATGCATTTTAGGCATACATTTACTAGGAACTGCTGGGAACTGTATACATTGACTAAATTAACGCCTTTACCGTGACACATACATCACTTGAAATCGCTGTCGAATTTATGTTATAATTATATGGCCACATTATTTAAAGTAAAAAAGAGAGATTGGAACATTTTTACTAATACTGGAAATACTGATTTACTGATATCATATTTCAGAATGTGGAAGTTACAGCACTTATTTATAATTATTGCTCTTATTATTACTCTTTTTTATTCTTCTGACTATTGTATAAAACATGTAATAAGGAAAAGTCTCCAAACCGGTCAACAGTTGACTTCCTGATTTTTTTGTAATTCTTTACGGTCCAATGCAAAGATGGGCATTATTTAAATAAAAGGATATACTTCCGATTGGCCCCAGTGGCTGATCGACACGAGGTTTGGGGGAGGGGTGTGCACCCTAAATCTAAAATTCTATATAGGTTCGGGTATTGATTAGTTTCCATTGTTTATTCGAAGGCCTTTCATCTTGGGCTTCGAATAATTTTTCTTCTTTCATTATATCGACTCCTTCCCAAGCTATTTCCCGGCGTGTCGATGTCCTTGTAAATGTAAATCGTGACTTTGAGCTGATAATTACTGGGGTGCCTGACCTACCAAACGAAGACCTTCAGCATACTATTTCTTGTATTGCTGCAGTAATCGAGGTGCCCATCTCTACTTCTGATTTCGCGCACTTCACCAGAATGAGGGCCAAACCGAATATGACTCGGCCCATAGTCATCAGATTTACATCTATTTTCAAAAGGAATGCATGGCTGGCTGGTAAGAAGAATCACAAGGAGCTCTGGGCCTCTGATGTTCTGGCTTTATGGCCAAAGACACAAATCTTTATAAACGAGCGCGCTACCAAAGAGGAACGTTGTAGACTAGCGGAAGCTAAGGAACTGGCCAAAACGCATCACTGCAGCTACGTCTGGATGAAACGAGGAATGGTCTTTGTCAAGCGGGACGAAAGTTCGCGGCCTTTCAAATACACTACTCCACTACAGTTCGTTCAAACGATTCAGATGGTCAAACAACGTGAGCAGCAGCAGCAAGTGAAACGTACAGAGGCGCAGTCGTCGCAGGTGCGTGCAGCGTATGTGACTGTCGCACATCCAACTCGCTCCAGCTCCAGTGGTGCAAATGAATGACTCCCCCTATTGCCGTATGGTCCTGTGTCTCATCGACAAGGTCATCTGGGCGGACAGGATTTAAGCGCTATTCCTATCACCACACGATCGGTGGATTCTGACATCAGCTGCTACGATGACATCTCTGCTTCTTCCTCTCCAAAGCGGTTTACACAGCTTTCTAACTCTCTCTCTACAGAATGTGACATTGATGATGTTTCACTTACACATATACTTTCGTTAAATCCCAAGCATTTAAGTATCGCGCATCTCAATGTTCGGTCTTTGACATCTCATTTTCCAGACGTTGTGGACTTGACAACAGAGTATAACTTAGACATATTAGCGTTGAGCGAAACCTGGCTAAACCAAAGCATTCCCTCCATTTCTGTATCTATAAATAACTATTCAATGGTAAGAGCGGATCGGAATGCCGATGTATCCTCCAGAGGTGGTGGAGTTGCGATATATATTAAAAACAACATACATTATCAGATAATCTGCGACGGCATTCCGGATTGCTACCAATCTGACCTATCGTTTGATGTCATAGGTATAAGTCTAAATATACACCGTAGAAAGGTCCTGCTATTCTCAATCTACCGCCCGCCTACGTGTTCTGTTTCTGCGATTGAGTCGCTTTTCACTCTATTCATGGAACTATTCTGCGATGCTGATCACCTTATCTGTATGGGTGATTTCAATATTGACTATTGTTCACCTTTCGACACGCACACGAAGTATATATGTAAACTTGTTGCCTCTCTGTCGTTGAAACGAGTCATTACTCAGCCCACTCGCATCAGCAAAACATCATCTACATTACTAGATCTCATTATTACTAACGATGATCTTAATATCATAGCCTGCGGAACATTGAATACGAGTCATATTAGTGATCTCCAACTGGTATATGCAGTACTTGATACTCTTAAACCTACAAGCACCTGTCGTTATGTACTACGTAGAGACTTTAAAGGTATACAAATTGATGTGTTCAACGCCTATCTTGCACAGGTGGACTGGACTCCTATGTATGCGTCATCTCAAGTGGATCAGCAAGTATCTGCGTTCAAATCGGTAATACTCGAAGCATTTGATCGTTTCGCGCCCTTGGAGCAGATTCGCGTAACTAAGTCACCTGCACCGTGGCTAACCTACAATATCAAGTGCCTCATGCGTGCCCGTAATCGTGCTCTTACAAAATTTAGAAAGACAGGCAGGTTGCCTCAATGGCAGTTTTACAAAACACTGCGCAACCAATGTACTGCTGCCATCCGCACCGAGAAACAATCTTTCTTCCATAGTCTATCCTGTTCCCGCCTCTCTAACAAACAACTATGGCAGAACCTATCTGCTTGCGGCTTACATCATCCTCGGAAAAACTTGTCTTCTTCCAATTTGGAGCATGATCCTTCTGTTATAAATAATCATTTTATAGACTCCGTGCCTACTGCAAACATATCAAACAGTCTCATACAAGACTACATCTCCAAATCTCCTACTCATCCCTATACATTCTCCTTTACCCCCTTTAATCACTTTGATCTCTATCATGCGTTCAAAAATACAAAATCCACCCGTGCTGGACCATATGATATTTCTGGACATATGCTAACCTACTGCCTCCCCTACTGACTTGATCCTATCTTACACATATTCAATACCTCTATTTCGTCTAATACCTTTCCCTCGTCCTGGAAGCACAGTATTGTTGTCCCAATTCCTAAAACAGGTACCTCCTCTTCACTCAAAAACTTGCGACCTATCTCGCAAATTCCTTTCCTTTCAAAACTTCTAGAAAGACTCTGTTTCGTACAACTCCAACGTTATTTCTGTGAGAGTAACCTCCTGCCTGACTTTCAATCGGGTTTTAGAAAGGGTTATAGTACCACTACCGCACTGCTTCACATCTCAGAGTCAGTATTGCGCTCTATTGATACACGTCGACTCACATTTATAGCGTCGCTGGACTTCTCGAAAGCCTTTGATACCATCGATCATGATCTGCTGGTGGCCAAACTATGCTATACAGTGGATGTCCTCCTATCTTTCCGAACGTACACAGCAGGTCATGATTAACAGGCGGGGGCCGCAGTTCTCAAATGTACGTGCGGTCAAAAAAGGTGTACCTCAAGGATCTATAATGGGACCGTTACTTTTCATTGTGCATGTGGCGGATTTTAGTCGAGGGTGCGGTTATTCGTCAGCGTATATGTATGCCGACGATATGCAAATAATTTATAGTTTCTATCCCGATAAGGTCTCCTGTGCCATTAACGAATTAGAATTAGACTTAGCGAAAATCCAGAACTGGTCCTCCTCACATGGATTAACTCTAAATCACTCTAAAGGCTCGTATAGACTGGGCGATAATCGCCGGCAACTATGTTGCCAGTGTGTTTCGACAGGGTCCCGGTTTATGACCGTATTGTCCCGTGAGTCAGCGGTTGACAACGCTACATGCGCGTCCGAATTCAGTTATCTTTTACAGCTGGCAATTTAGTATTTTTTAAGCGAAATTTCTTCATTTCTTTACGACTAGGCAATAGCTTGTTCTCGAAGTGTTCGTTGGGAAACATTTGTCTACCAGATGTCGATAATGGGTGGTGTACACGGTGACATCGGACGCACAGGTACCGTTGTCAACCGCTACTCGTGGGACAATACGGTCATAAACCGCACCTTGGCGGAACACACTGGCCGATCAGCCTGATTAATTTTTGGGGACCAGACGTGGAACACAAGCCAATCCCTTCAGTTTTTACCTAAATGTGCCAGATATAGGCCTGCGCCGTCTTCCCAGCAAATTCGAGACGGATCCCTTATCTCTCTCGAGTAAAAACACTCGCTTCAATTGCAAAACAAGAGCACGCGTTGACCTGTTCCGTGCGAAAGAAGGTGGGCCTCGGAGAGGAGATATGTATTGCTGTGAAGAGAGCCTCGTCAAGGGAGTGTCCGCATATATATATATATATATATATATATATAATAAATTCGTTTAATATATATATATATAAAATAAATTAATGTTTTAATAAATATGTATATGTGTGGTGTTTTTCCACGTAGTAGATCATATAGTAGATATTTACGTTGAAAATTTATTATATATATTATATATATATATACATATATTTATAGATATATTAAATTTTTAACGTATACATTTACTATAGGATGTACTTCAATATATATAGTGCGTGGTGTGTTGCCACAGAGTCGGCGATGTTTCCCATTCGGAACGGGAAACAGAAATACAGGCACTAGACACTCGGGCGATGTTGCTCACCGTCCACTTGAATACAGTTTTTCGGGAACATGTGGCCAACAGTCATTTCTAGAAGGCCGTTTGAGGCAAGGGTCGAGTTGCTGTATCCCACAGCGATTGTTGCAAGTCGCCGGATACAGGTTCCGGCGACTTTCCCAGGTATATTCGTATCTCTTTACCCTTAAAGGACGAGTCGCCAGACACAGTTGCTGGACACAAGTCGCCGGATAAAAGTCGCCAGATACAAGTCGCTGGCGACAAGTCGGTTATCCCACCGACTCGCCAGCGACTCCGGCAACAAAGTTGCCGGCGATTATCGCCCAGTCTATACGAGCCTTAAGACGTCGCTCTTAATAGACGGTTCGGGTCCTCTTTTGGACAAACTTCCTCCTGTTCGTGTTTCTTTTGACTCCTCTTTTATCTCTCCTACCAATACAATGAAAAACTTTGGCCTCATTCTTGATCCTACCTGGAGCTTCGAGCAGCATGCTATAAAAGCTTGCAATATTGCATACTCTCGACTACGTGTACTGTTCCCTTCCCGACACTACCTCTCTTCCTCACAGAAACTCCTCATCACTCAGTCACTTGTGATTTCTTTATTTGATTATTGCTCAGCTGTTTACGGACCATGTCTTACAAATCGAATCGAACAATGTATTCAACGTGTTCAAAACTCTTGCCTCCGTTACTCATTATGCGTCCGCAAATTTGATCATATAACTCCACTATTTCAGCGGTCTGGTTGGCTAAATATGAGGCAGAGATGGATATTACAAATTTATTGTCTTACGTTCAAATTACTGTCCTCTCACTCTCCGCCCTATCTTTATTCTATAATTCGCACAAATTCTTCCTATCATTCCAGCAATGCTCCCAATACACGATCCCAGTCGCTCCTTTCCGTCCCCCCACATCACACGTCGAAGTTCCGCGCTTAATTTTCCTATCTTTCTTCTCGCTATTACAACTCCCTTCCTCTCGAGATTCGCTCCCTTCCTACTATTTCCTCGTTTAAGCGCGCCGCTGCTTCCTATATTCGCACAAACCACGTGTAAGTCTAATTCTAATGGCAATACTCCTTAATAATCTTTAATGATCTTTAATTTCTCTTCCTTTGTATTTCGTATTATCTTCTTATTATCTTATTTCTTATTATTTTATCATGTTGTTTGTTTATATATATTTTGTATTTCTTTGTTGTTTGTATTTACGGTCAGGCATAGTAACAGCATACTAGCTGCGCCTCGCCTTTTACTCCAGTAATAAAGACGTTTAATAATAATAATAATAATATCTTTATCCTAAGGTCGTATTCAGATATATTGGCCGGTCAATAGCAATCGAGGAGAAATCAGCCACCACCATCTGACGATCGTGGATTTGTCAGTTGGAGTTGATAGGCCCCCGAAGGGTATGGTGTCGTAACGGGAACGCTGCTCGGCTCTGTCTGAACGTAGCCGTGTGGTTGTTATTTATTCTTAGCGTAATAGTTGCGTGCGTTACGAAGCTATGCGTAGACCACTACGAGATGAAGCTATCGAGAAAGAATCGATATTCTGACCATAACACTTCTGAATTTTTTCGGAGCTAACACACACCTATTTCTACACTTACAAGGGAACATCCCGAACCCGGAAATTCGAAAAATACTGAAACTTTGTGAATATGGAGGGAATTTCCTCCTGATTACAGCGCAATTTTTGTTTGCTGCCCAAATTCACACTAAGGGGGTGTAATTGACCGCTGAAAATCCGGTTATTTTCCGATTTTATGTTATAACTCGTGAACAGTAAAATAATTTTTTTACCAAATGATAGATCTAATTAAAAGAAGGAACTTTTATCTTGAAACTTTTTTTCTATCTCTTACAGTTCGCGAGTTATAACACAAAATCGGTAAATAGCAAAATTTTCAGGGGTTAATTTCACCCCCTTCGAGTGAATTTGGGCAGCAAACAAAAATTGCGTTGTAATCAGGAGGAAATCCCCTACATATTCACAAAGTTTCAGAATTTTTTTAATTTTCGGGTTCGGGATCTTCCCTTGTCAGAACTCGGTTGGCCTACACGTCAGTAGCTTGGCGCAATCCCTACCACTTCGGGCCCACTCTTGTTCTGCGAAGGCGAGAGCGAGATGGAACGGGAGGGAGTCAGAAAACATTGAGAAAATGAGCACCGAGGCAGGCCAACGGTATGGTGGGAGAATACTCCTCACGAAACTCACCGGCCAATATATGTATTTGAATACGACCTTAAGGCTCGAATGCCGACGAAAACCTTTGTGGCCCGAGCCGCGCGAGATCGCCGTTGCTCGGCGATGCGTCATCGATTATACAGAAGCAGAATTTGTTTATTTTTCATCGCATCAATATGAAAGTGACATCAATGGATTCCTCGCATTCTCCCGATGAAATTGACAGAAAATTATTTAAATCTGATTATTTTTATCGAAACAGGCTTTCACTTCTATAAAAAAATTTTTCACGTAATTTCCTTAATTATGGTTCGAATTATATCATTTTTGGGGCCAATTTGATCGAGAAAATATGAGGAATCGATTGACGTCACTTTCGCAAAGATCTGATTAGAAATGCATAACTGCAGATTCGTCACTGCTTAGTGCGCAACATTGTATGGCCCCACTGGTTTCGAGCGCCGAAGCACACGAAACTCAGCGAGTCGCATGATTGCCAGCGAGAGGGACAAGAGGGGACTTTCGATGGCGAAGGAAAATCAGCCTTCTACAGAACTCAAATCGAGAAAGACTTTGCTGACCGAATTTATATTCACGTCAAATAAATACTTTAATTGTAAAATTTAGACGATGAAGTATTGTTGAATTTCGCCAGTTCTTACATATGCCCCATTTGGTTCGGAATTCCTGATCTCAGAGTTTCATGCATGTACCTATTGAAATGTTATTTTTTCTTATGATTACATGATTAGGACACACTCTACGTTCACTAAAAATTGACCGAATTGCACCATGTTTGATATCATTTTCATCGGGAAATCCTAAAAAATCCATCGGTAATACTTTCATCAACACTTATCAAAAACATGAACATTTTATTTTTCTGTACTGGGTATTTTATCTAGCTCGTCGGTTTTATTGCTCTCGACTGTCAACGGGCGGTCTACTAGGGCCCGAAGGTCCTTGCTCGCAGCGAGAAAGCAAAACAGTGGGGTGGGTAGGTCTTTCCCGATAATCTGAGCCCAAAGGCTTCTCAACAATTGGAAGACTGTACATATTATTTCTGATGCTTTCGACAATACGCGCAACCATTTGCGTGCGCGGTTTCATGTTGCGCGACAAAAAGTATTATTTTAATTACAATTAGTAATTCAGTTTGTAAGTGCCATTAAATTAGGCGTCATTAAAATCATGCACAGTTCATTAATTTTAACTAATTGACCAATTAATTTATTTTTTAATTCATTAATGCAGTACTCTGATTAAGAACATCGTAACGCGGAGCTAATATTATAGGCCCTAGAATCTACGGTATTGCCAATGTGCAATTGAAACGCGCCGCCACTTCACACTATCGTTTCTTAGCATTTGTACAAGGTGATTCTTTAGCCAGAGTCGTCAAACGCGATGCTCGCCAGCAATCATGTGTCTCGCTAAGTTTCATCGGCTTCGACGCTCGAAACCAGCGGGGCCATACAATGTTGCGCACTAAGCACTGATGAATCTGAAGTTTTGCAATTTCTAATCCGATCTTTACGAAATCTCTTTACGTCAATCAATTCCTTATGCTTTCTCGATCAAATTGGCCCTAAAAATGATATAACTCGGATCATAATTAAGGAAATTACGTGAAATATTTGTTTGCAGAATTGAAAGCCTATTTCGTTAAAAATTGTCAGATTTAAATATTTTTCTGTCAATTTAATCGGGAGAATGCGAGGAATCCATTGATGTCACTTTCATATTGATGCGATGAAAAATAAACAAATTCTGTTTCTGTATAATCGATGACAACATCGCAATACCAGCGGCGAGTGTATTAGCGCATATGAAAAACCATCGAATAAGCAATTGCAATCTAAAGTCACTATTGCACCAACTCAATTTTATATATAATGTTTGTTCAATAACTGCTTTCTGCATGGGACGTTTAATTATCTTATAATAAGTGTATAACTTTCATGTTTTGCTTCAGCGTTTTGCTAATAAAAAATGTCTAACCTAACATAACAAACTTCGTTTTCTGGGGACATCCGCTCATCTATTTTTTCTTTTCACTTATAACTCCTTACGGCCAACGTAACATATTATAGCATAAGTACATTTTAAGTAATTAAAATGTACAATGAATTGTCTACGTTTGCTCTACCAGCAGACCTTCCGTTTAAATATTTACAAGTACAACGCAACAGCAAGGAATTTATTTCCTTATTCAGAATAGAATACGGAAATAGCAAACAGCTCCCTCTCGCGTTCACCGGGCAGTCGTCGATCTATCGGTATTACCATTTCTGTGCAGAAAAAACCTGCTGTAATACCGACCTGCCGAATCGGCCAGGTCACGTGACGTGTCTACCCCCTTAAAGACGTCTATAGACATTTTTGAATGTCCTGAGTCAGGAAACCGTACGTCATTAAGACGCCTTTTAAACGCCTTGTAGACGTCTATAAGACGTCTTTAAGTGGTCGTGAAGACGTCTTAAAGACGTCCATTTCAGACTTTCACGACGCCTCAAAGACGTCTTCGTAAGGTCTTGATTAGGCCTACTGTAGCTCTTTAAAGAGATATTAGAGATATTAAGCGTGACTTGATTCGTGTTAATGAAATTAAGTATTTTGAAAAAAGAAGCCCGTCGAGTAGCTGCTCTTGTCCTCATTTGAGAGAGTCAATTTTCATGCTGCTCAATATTTTCGTTTCTTCATAAAAAAGAAGAACGTCTTGCAATAGCGAATGATCGAGACATTTTGACATATTCAAGTTCAAGTCGAAAATATAAATTTCCTTCTGCAAAAAACGCCGGTACTAGAGAGTGACGGTATATGATCTGCCCGGCTCTCTTATAGGCATGACTGCTGTAACCCACCTGCGAGAAGCGCTCGGCCCGGTCGCCGCCTGGCGGTCGCGTACTATCCATGCGTCTTTAAGACATCTAAACGAAGTCGTTTAAAAAACGTCTTGGCATGGACGTCTTAGAGAGGTCCTAAACACTTACTCGGAAAGACGTCTTAGAAATGTCTCCGCACAGACGTCTTAAAGACGTCTTAAGGGGTTAGGACACAGTAACGAGCCAAGAAAGCAGACGATTTTTAGACGACGATCATAAGAAAAGTAAACAATCGATTAATATAAGGTTTTGTGTTTTAGTTCACTATATTATGAACTATAAGAAAAGCATATAATATTTACAAAATAGCATTTGTACGCCGTGCATTTAAAATGTCCATTTTTTTCGGATGACCAACTGGTGGGCCGGATTCCGGCAAATCGGATGAACAGTAACAAAAACCCCAAAAATGTCATAAACTATAATATATTTCCTAGGCATTGACGACCCAACATTTTAAATTTTTTAATTATAGTACAAAATATAAACATCGCACACTTTTGTCGAAATTTGATAATTATTTTTCAAACATCGACCATTTTGTAAATTTTCGCAAAAATTGAAATGTTGGATCGTCAATGCCTAGGAAATATATTATAGTTTATGACATTTTTGGGGTTTTTGTTACAGTTCATCCGATTTTCCGGAATCCGGCCCACCAATTGGTCATCCGGAAAAAAAGACATTTTAAATGGAGATATTGTACGGCGTACAATTGTTATTTTGTAAATATTATATGCTTTTCTTATAGTTCATAATATAGTGAACTAAAACACAAAACCTTATAATAATCGATTGTTTACTTTTCTTATTATCGTCGTTTAAAAATCGTCTGCTTTCTTGGCCCGTTACTGTGTCCTAACCCCTTAAGGCTGCCGTCTCATCGGGCGTTGAATGTGTGCGTACGCTCACACAAGCTAGGAAAAACGTGTACGTATACGCGATGTAGTAAACAAACCGTTTCAACCAACTTACGTCGCGGAATCGGCAAGAAGGAAGCTTTTGCGGGTATAGTTGCCTCCAGTAGACATCCGTGCAGACGGGTCTGGTGCGTTTGAACGCTAATAAGCACCGTACTGTTATGGGTTGGATGAATTATAGGATTATGTTCTTTCAACTAATCTAATACTTTATTAGATTCACAGTATATTTATTGTATTATGGATGATACAGAAAAGACAAAGAGTACGCGCGCTGACTTATGTGAATCGACTGACGCCTTGAGGCGGAGGTCCTGTCCTTTTATTCCCTGTTGGAACAAGGGATTCGGCGTGGCCCACGTGACCAGGAAAACTAGGGGGTCCTGGCTTTTCCTGGAAAGGAGGAAACACGTGCAGGCCACCTTACACTAACCGGCTGCTGCACATGCTTAACTCCAGGGGCACGTTATAGCGTGAATCGGTCGGCGTCGCATGACAACTGCATTCGGGTAAGACGATAGGTGTTACCCGATGACCGCGTTCGGGTAGTTCGAACAGTGTCACATAACACCCCCCGACCTAGACAAAACCCAGTCGTTTTCTTAATTAAGAATGGGTTTTATTATGTATCGCCGACTGTGGTGAAGTAGCGCTTAGGTTTGTATGAAACATGGGTAGGAGTAACATTGTACCAAATAATATCTTTGAAATATCGCCGATAAAATTAAATACACCTCTTTTATTTCTAAAGGGCTCGCTTAATCCTAAACTATGGAAAAGCGTTTGTTCCCTCGATTTTAACTCTAAGAATCTATTACGTAACGTTCTCACGAGTGGCAGGTTAACTTGGAGATTTACTTGTGATACATCCTGGTTTCCCCCATGTCGTCGAAATAGAGGTTTGGTAGTTCATCAGACTGGGTCACCTCGTAGTTACCTGCACAGCTCCCGATAGGCATTCTAGATACTAGAGTTATCCTGGAAAATACTTTTTGATACATTAGCGTACTTAAGTCGGTTCAAATGAACGACCTCATCTTTGTTTTTTTGTAGGATTTTCGCATTTACATCGTTGATTATTTCTAAGATTTCATATGGTCCGTTGTATGGGAAGTGAAGAGCACTCTTTTTATTCCTGTCTTCGCTCTTGATCCAGACGTAATCTCCCACTTGAAGGTTTTGACCTTTTACCGTCTTGTCGTATCTGTTTTTAGTCGTTTCTTTGGCCTTGTTTATTGCACTTCTTGCCTTCTCCCAAAGGTTCTGAAGAATTTCGTTTAGTTCCTCCAGATATTCGTCGTAGGTGATTCCTGTTGGTATTGCGTATTGACTGAGGTAGTTTGGTGTTCTTCCAAACACCAATTCGTGCGGTGTATACCCTGTAGATGTGTGTTCTGTTGAATTGTAGACCATTACTCCGAAAGGTAGGATGTCGTCCCAGTTTTCTTCGTTCATGTCAATTTGATTCTTCAGGTATTCTTTTATGACTGCGTGGCTGCGTTCTAGGCTTCCATTACTTTCCGGATGAAACGCTGTAGTTTCTATCTTCATAATATCAAATAATTCACAAAGTTCTTTCATGACATTTGATGTAAAGTTGTTACCTCGGTCAGACAGTATTACTTTTGGTATGCCGAACATGGAGAAATAGGAACTCGGTAGAATTTTTATTATTGTTTTCGCGGTCTGGTCTTTTAGCGGATATGCCTGTATAAATTTTGTTAATTGGTCTTGCAACGTTAATATATATTTATTGCCTGTAGTTGACTCTTGTAATGGTCCAACGATGTCGATAGCAATCTTGTCGTTGAACCCTTTTGGTGTATCGGTGATTTTCATGGGTACTTTCCTTGGATGTCGATCGATCTTCCGTTGTTGACACCTTGTGCATTCTAACACGTACTTCCTAATATCCTGGTAACAGTTGTCCCAATAATACCTACTTAGAATCTTCGCAGTGGTCTTTTGGACGCCCAGATGTCGTCCAGCCAAACTCTCGTGGTTCTCTTCCAGTATTTTCTGTTTCTCGTCTACGGTTTCAGGTGTAAGGTATGGATGTGTATTCAGTTCCACTTCAATTAGGGGATCGTTGAACCACTTCGTTAGTGTTTCCTTCATCTCCTTCCTTGTGATTGACGCTAGACTTTAGAGCTTGATGTAATCAATACCTATTCTATTGATTCCTTCAGCGACAAGGATGTTTAACAATTCTTCTAGTAGCCTGTGCAGGGAATCCTTATCGAACCTTGTTGCTTCAGCGCACACGGCTATGGGTTTCTTGCTGTCCTCTGCATCCTCGACTACGTGCAGTTGTAAGTTGTTTCCCCTCCTAAAATGTACTGGAAACGAATCTGCGGAGGGTTCGCTTACGAATTTTAAGTGTTTCCTCCAACCTGGTTTATTTATTTGTGTGATTAAAACTGGGTTACGACTTAGAGCGTCTGCGTTACAATTCAGACTACCCTTCTTATACTGTATCTCGTACTCGTATTCTTCCAGAGCTATTCGCCATCTCATTAGCCGCGAATTTGGATCCTTGTTGCTAGAATAAATTCTTGATTCATATCTGGAAACTTTAAGACGTTATCGCTGCAGAGCTCTTCTCTTAAAATAGTAAAACTTTTATCTTCTTTGGTGCTCCATTGAAATTCTCGGTCTTTCTTTAGTAGCTCGGTCAATGGTTTCGCTTTGGAACTAAAGTTCTTGATGAAACGTCTGTAATAGCCTGCAAGCCCTAGAAATTGTTTAACGTTTTTTACATTCTTGGGTGTTGGAAATTCGTTAACGGCTCTAATTTTTTCTGGATTCGGTTTGACTCCGTGTTCCGTTATTATGTGTCCCAGGTATGCGAGTTCTGGCTTTAGATACTCGCACTTGTCTGGTTGCAACTTTAACCCAGTTTCTCTTAATCGTTCAAATAGTATAACCAGTTTCTCATTGTGCTGTTTAAGCGTTTCCCCGAATACAACAATGTCATCCAAATAGACAAAGCATATATTACCAATCAGTCCTCTTAGAGCTTTATCCATCACTCTTTGGAACGTAGCCGGTGCATTTTTTAATCCGAACGGCATCCTATTGTACTCGAAGTGTCCTCGAGGCGTCGAAAATGCCGTCTTCTCCTTGTCTTGTTCGGCCATTGATATCTGATGAAATCCGCTGGCAAGATCGAATGCGCTGAAATACCTAGCTCGGCCTAACTGGTCTAAAATCTCTTCGATGTTTGGAAGGGGGTATGCATCGTGGGGTGTTTTCTGGTTTAACTGCCTAAAGTCGACAACAACTCCCCATTTCTTCTTACCGCTTGCGTCAGCTTTCTTCGGCACTACCCATAAAGGGGAATTGTATGGGGATTGGGATTCGCGAATTATGCCCTTCTCCAGCATCTCCATCACCTGACGAGAGATTTCTTCCTGATGTGTAGGTGGGTAACGGAACTGTTTTACGTATACGGGTTGGTCGTCGGTTGTTTCAATTCGATGTTTCGTTAGATTTGTCTCTGGTAGTCCATCTCCTGGTAGGACAAAGATATCTTGGTGTTGATCGATGATTTCCCAAAGTGTATCATGATCCTGCTTCTTTTGTATGTGCTGGAGTCTAGTATTTTCTTCTAAAAGTTGGCTTCGCTCTTTCGAATACGACAGTTCCGTTTGCTCCTTTGCTTGAATGCGAAAAATGACCTTCCTCGCGGGTGCATCAATTATCGCATTTTCTTTAAGTAAAAACGGCATTCCGATTATGCCGTCTTCCTCTATAGGAAATGAATCTGGTACGATTGCGAAGGGGTGCCGATTTTCATAAATATCGATTCCCGCTTCTCTTCCTGAAACGATCGGGTCACCTGATATCCCGATTATTTCCAACTTGTTCTTACGTGTCGGTAATCCTTTTGCTGTTGTTTCCTTAATTATATTTATTGAAGCTCCGGTGTCGATGAGGAAGCTTCCTGTTCGTCTTCCCATTCGTAAGTCAATGACTGCTCCCTCGGATTCTGGTTTTGTGCTGAGTCTAAATACTTTAGGTTGGGCGGTTTGGGTGGCCCTGTGCTCTGAAAATTTTGACGCGGCTTTGGGCAGTAACGTGCCAAGTGCCCCGTTCCCTGACAATTATAACATTTAAATTCGGGTGATGTTAATCGTTCTCTCCGGGCTATAGGTTGCTGCGGCTTTGGAGTATGTGTGGGAGGATTATGAATTTCTGTTCTACGATTAAACCCTAAATTCCGATACATTTCTCTTTCTATCTGCGCTTCATTCTCGACTTCTATAGCTATTTCCTGGGCTTCTCGTAGTGTCTCCGGACGTTGAGCTTTTACCTGAAGTCGGATATCCGGGTCTATGTTTCTAATGAACTGAACAGCTGCGTTTTCGTCGTCATGCTCTATAAGAACAGCTTTTTTGTTTTCGGAGTACCTGTTATTATTCGTGACAGCTCGGCGCACGTCTTGGTGCAGGAGGTTAAACCTTTTTACGTATTTAATCATAGGTTCTCGGTTCTGTCGGCATTGTTGTCTTTCTAGGACAGCTAGATCGTATCCTTTTACCCTACCGATCTCTCGTCTTATCGCGTGTGACAATTCTGAAACGGTACGCGTTGGGTATCCATCTATCGCCAGCTTTGCTTGTCGAACAATTCTTTTTGCAACTATCAGTTGGACAAAAAGATTTTCCGGAGGTTTTATCGTTTCGTATAGACTAACAATTTCCTTTAAGAATGTCTCTACCGCCATATTCGTGCCATCGAACTCCGATATTACTTCTAAATTGTCGCGTATCTTTCGCGTCATGCGGGCAGACGAGGTCACGTACCTCGATACGGTGGACTCGTCGTCGCTCGAATTTTCTGGCGTTTCTAGACGCGGTGGTGCCGATGGTTCTTTGGGGTTTCTCCGCACTTGCACACCGGACGAACTCGCTTCTTTAAAGTTGAGTCTTTCGCATTCTAATTCTTCTAACCGTGCTCTTAATGCTTCAATGATCTCGTCGCGATCGTCTTTAGCGGAATTCTCGCCAATGATAGACATTTTTGTGACCTTAGAAGCTAACTCTTGGTCTGTGCTATCTTCGGTGACGGAGATTTCAGTTACTTCCTCGGAAGTATTACTCGAACTCAAATGGACAGTGGATTCACGATAGGACGAAAGGAACATGCCACTCTCTACTTACAGCAGTATGACCCTCTTGTCTATCCGATGTATTGTCTGGTGCGTGCCTCTTTGGCTTCGTGCCGGTAGTCCTTCTCGATCAAGGCGGTCCGTAGCGCTTGTCTTCTCTGTAGTATCCCACCGCTGCCACCAGTTTTTCTTTGTTATGGGTTGGATGAATTATAGGATTATGTTCTTTCAACTAATCTAATACTTTATTAGATTCACAGTATATTTATTGTATTATGGATGATACAGAAAAGACAAAGAGTACGCGCGCTGACTTATGTGAATCGACTGACGCCTTGAGGCGGAGGTCCTGTCCTTTTATTCCCTGTTGGAACAAGGGATTCGGCGTGGCCCACGTGACCAGGAAAACTAGGGGGTCCTGGCTTTTCCTGGAAAGGAGGAAACACGTGCAGGCCACCTTACACTAACCGGCTGCTGCACATGCTTAACTCCAGGGGCACGTTAAAGCGTGAATCGGTCGGCGTCGCATGACAACTGCATTCGGGTAAGACGATAGGTGTTACCCGATGACCGCGTTCGGGTAGTTCGAACAGTGTCACATAACAGTACGTTGAAATAATAATGAATTTATGACTCGAAAACTGACAGAATGAAGCTTCAAGGCTTCTCCGTCACCGGCGCTAGTGGTATATTCAAGCCACGTAGCATCAGCGTTATATGTATACGCGATGTTGTAACGTTCGGCTGTCCGGGGACAACTGAGCGTCGACAGATCCTCGAGCGGAGAGCGGCGTCCCCTCGAGTGTAGGAAAGGTGGGGTTCTATTTCTACGGTTAAGGAGTAAAATCCACGGCTTAACGTGACAATGACTGTTTATTCTAACACACTTATTCTAATAGCAATAACAAATAATTAATATTACCTATAGTCTACGATTAAATATCTTATTTTTGGTTTTTTATGGGTTTTTTTGTGTTAAATATGAATATATATATATATATATATGTACAGAGGTATGTTGCAGTGTACTGCCGCTGCCGTCTCCGGGGCGAGCTAGTACTCTTGGCAACGTCTGCTGCAAGAAGGCCGCTGCCGTTTCCGGGGCGAGCACACTTCTCTCGGCAGAGTCTTACTCTTATTCGTGGTTAATGTTAATTAATATATATGAATATTTGTATATTGAGTTATGTTACAGTGTATGGCCGCTGCCGTTTCCGGGGCGAGCTCGTACTCTTGGTAACGTCTGCTGCAAGAAGGCCGCTGCCGTTTCCGGGGTGAGCACACTTCTCTCGGCAGAGTTTTACTCTTACTTTGATTCGTGTATTATAGTGCAAGGCCGCTGCCGTCTCCGGGGCGAGCTCAATACTCTATAATACTAGCGTTAGGAACGGCCGCTGCCGTTTCCGGGGCGAGCTCGATTCTCTTTGCTAAGTCTGCTGCTAGAAGGCCGCTGCCGTTTCCGGGGCGAGCACACTTCTGTTGGCAGAGCATTCGAATGAACCGCTTAGCTGCGTGCGCCTCTTTTATACTCGAGATTTGGTCAGTTGGCGCATGCGCAGTGAGTCGCAGTTTGTTATTTTGAATTTTATTCGCTTATTACATCGTATTTTGTCTTGTTCTTTTACTAATACTTACAATTAATTGTCCCTAACATTCTTACAATAATTATTCTTCTAATATTCAATTGAATCGCTAATTATATATAAAAGTAATAATAATTTAAATTGCGCAGTATGTTTGATGGTCTACATGGTAGTACAAGTCGGTTCCTACTTTACCGACAGTAGAGTTTTATTGGTTAGAGTCCCCGTGGGACGTTACAATGTAGTAAACAAACCGTTTCAACCAACTTACGTCGTGGAATCGGCAAGAAGGAAGCTTTTGCGGGTATAGTTGCCTCCAGTAGACATCCGTGCAGGCGGGTCTGGTGCGTTTGAACGCTAATAAGCACCGTACGTTGAAATAATAATGAATTTATGACTCGTGTACTGAGACAGACTCGAGAAATGACAGAATTATGCTTCAAGGATTCTCCGTCACCAGCGTTGATGGTATATTCGCGCCATGTACCATCAGAACCGGTGGAAGTCCAAGCTAGCCGATAAATGTAGGAAAGACATAGTTGCCGATACGTATTGAGAGTCGTATCGCGTTGTTGCCGCATTTCCCCTATTACTATTTTGTCGTCAAGAAGGCTTGAATGAATCACGGCGAAGCGGCTGGAGAACAGAGATGGGCAAAGATAATATCTGGATAAACTCAAATAAAAGATACTTTATGTTTATCCGTTATGAACCAAAGTGAATACATTCGACGACGAAAGATAATTTTTTTATTCGAAGAAGAATAATTTGTTTATTCGATCTTTAACCGTAGTTTATTCGACTTTTATTTGAAGGCTTCAAACAACTTTCGGCAGCGTGTTTACCCGAACCGGCGCGATCTCTCTTTGAGCCTGAAGACTTGGGCTGTTCGGCGGCAGCTTCTGATTTCGGTTCGAGAGGCATACAGTGTTGCTTGCGGTGGATTATGTATTAATAAATTGTAAAACGTGACGTTTTCACTATTTATTAACATACTGCTGAGATTGTCCAGATTAAAATGAGTTCAAGCACGGTATAAATCGGATTATTTCTAGAACTGTACTTGGTAATTAAATATACGGTAACTGTACTCTTTGTTGACAGTGTACCAATAGTTGATACTTTTATTTTCAGTCACAAATAATATGCTTTTTATTAAAAAAATGTTTTTGACCAATACGCTGTTTGTACAGCGTGATTCTCTCGCTAGAGTCCTAAAGACAATGCCGCGAATATGCCGCGTCTCGCTGAGTTTCGTGGAAGTGACGAATTTCACGTTCTACATTTCGCATCAGATTTTTGCGAAAATGGCTTCAACCGATTCCGTCGTCCCGATGAAAGTGGCCCCAAGCTAACATCGTTAAAAATAGTCCGATTTACATGACATTTGACACGATTTTAATCGGGAGAACGCCAGGAATTTACATTGTATCCCTTACGCATCCTACTGGACCTCGCCTTCCAAGAAGGCAAGCGATGCCCAGTGTCCTTACAGAAATGCGAAGTTCAGAAGGGATATTGATACGCAAATTAGTATTGTTTCATAAATTATTGAAATAAACTATCAAATTAAAGAGACATTATCTTTATTTGTCGTCGAGTAAAAATAACGCAGAGTTAGTTTTATTTGAAACGCCACGGATGAATCAGTTTATTCGACGGGAATTCATCCGTCGGCCACAAATAATTTTTTTAATCGAAGGCCTTCATTCTTGAGGTCCCCCGAAGCTCGAGCCGAGCGACATTGTATCGCTCACCCGTCTAACCTGTCGCCTGGAGTTGCTCGGCGATGTATCATCGATTATGCAGAAACAGAATTTCTTTATTTTTCATCGTATCAATATGAAAGTGATTCTGCCGATTAAATTGACAGAAAATAATTTAAATCGGACTACTTTGAACGAAACGGGCTTTCAATTCTGCAAATAAATTTTATGTGTAATCTGATAGTTCAAATTGTGTCAAGTTTGGTATATTTCCATCTTTCCTTCTTACACTCCCGGACCTCTCTATCCTTCAGTATTGCTACGTTCAGCGAGGTTCTGACGCTGGACGTAGCTCTCGTGCCGTATTGCTTCAAGACTTCTCGATAGAAAGAGAGAACTCTGTGGCAACAGCGCGGCAGAGACAAAGAGAACAGACGATGTGGCAACTTTGCGTCAAAAGTTCGTCTACCCAGAGTACCTGGAGATGTCATCTCTGTACAAGTTCTTTTTATCGACCGCAGTAGTTTCATTAGGGTCCGTTTGTTTACTGGGGACGCTTCGATCGATTCGGACCATAACAAAAATGAGACGGCAGCCTTAATATGGTCTAAGACGTTCAGACCAAAAACAGACGTAAAATGGACGTCTAGAAGACGTCGTGTGCTATCTGGGTAATAATACAAATAAAACTAATTGGTATTAAGTAAACGAAATAAATTGTTATTGAGTTTGATTATATTCTGAAAACCACTTACATACTTCCTTAAAATATTAAACCGTACCAATACGATTTGGACGTAACAAAAAGACGTTTTAAACACGTTCAGAAGAGGTGCAAAGTAACAAAACATGATGTAAGGCGTTCAGACCAAAAATGGATTTTTCAAAGAAGTCGTGTGCTATGTGGGATTTGATGTGTGGGTGTGTCAAGTGTCTTATCCCAGATAGCACACGACCTCTTTAAGACGTCCAGTTTACGTTTATTTTTGGTCTGAACGTCTTAGACCATATTAAGACATCTTTAAGACGTCTGCGCGGAGACATTTTTAAGACATCTGTCTATAGACGTCTTTAAGACGTCTCAACACAGTCGTCTTAGAAATATCTCCGCACAGACGTCTTAAAGACGTCTCAACACAGTCGTTAAAAAGACGTCCTGGTACAGACACCTTAAACACGTCTCAACACCGTCGTTTAACAGACGTCCTGGTACAGACACCTTAAAGACGTCTCAACACAGTCGTTTAAAAGACGCCCTGTTACAGACGCCTTTAAGACGTCTTAAAGACGTCTGTAGACAGACGTCTTAGAAATGTCTCCGCGCAGACGTCTTAAAGACGTCTCAACACAGTCGTTTAAAAGACGTCCTGGTACAGACACCTTAAAGACGTCTCAACACAATCGTTTAAAAGACGTCCTGGTACAGACACCTTAAAGACGTCTCAACACAGTCGTTTAAAAGACGTCCTGTTACAGACGCCTTTTTTTTTTTTTTTTTTTTTTTTTTTTTTTTTTTTTCGGAGGGGGAAAATGCATTTATGCATACCCCGGCGGTTACGCCATATGGGCGGAATACCCGCTAAAAACCCCCTCCTGATCTCCTCCTTCTGTCCCTTGGAGGCAGGGGGTACTTAACTCACTACCTCCTCCTGCCCCCCCCCCCGGCCCAGGGAGGGAGGACACTACTAGCCTCAAGCCGTGGCTAGGGCCTATGGCCACGGACTGCTGAGGGCACCCCTTAAGCCCGGATATATCCACCAATATGGGGGATATACCGACTACCGCCCAAAGTTCTTCCTAGGGTTAAGTCCTAGGGTTAAAAGTCTTAAAGGTCCTCGGGTGCGGGTGCATGGACTACACGCACACACCGCACCCGTCGTCAATATATTAAAACTTTACCGTGTAGAACCACGGTATCTAAAAAACAAGGCTAAAAACTAGGTTAAAAATAGATAAAACATAAAACTGTCTTACCCTACTCTATATGTCATCCAGGGCAATGCAAATACCCGGGTCCAAAACGGGGTGAGGGGACCTCACAGTGGGGACCATCGCCGATCCCTACCCACCCCTACCCTATGCCAGGGGGGGGGGGCAGGGGGGGGGCATCAGCCTCCTTCTCTTAGCCTTGTGGGCCTTAGGGGGAGGGGGGTTGGCGCCCTTCCTCTTTCCCCTTTTCCTCCCGGCCTCGAGGATCCTCCTGGCACGCTCTGCTCGCCGGACCGCGTTGACTGCCTCTCTGGCCTCTCTTTCCTTGACCTTCTCCTTTTCGGCCCTCACCCTCATTACCTTTAACGAAAAGGTCTTGAGGGCCACCCAGCACTCCGGGGAGGAGGTGGAACGAGCCACAACTGTGGCTGTCTCCACCGGGGCCCCGAGGGCCAAGGCAAGCGAATTTCTCTCGCTCACAAAGGTCGGGCATTCCGTGAGGACGTGCTCCGCGTCATCCCACGCGTCCACACAGTCCTCACAGAGACCAGAGTCGGACTTCCGGATTCTGAGCTTGAAAGCTCCAAAGGCTCCATGACCAGTCAGTACTTGGGAGGTCCAGTAGTCCTGCTGAAACAGGACTCCCGCCTCCCCAACGAAGGTCCGGACATCCGTGACCAGCCTCCTAGTCCAGTTAGAGGGGTCGAATCGCTCCCATTCCACCTGCCACTCGACCATTGCCTCTTCCCAGGCCCGCATCTTCAGCGCGGCTGCCCTTGATGCAAGGCGAGCCGGGTCGCCCGCAAACTCAGGGTTAGCCCTATCCAGGACCTTACCCGCGTAGAGCTTGGCAGCCAACGCCACCCTATAACGGATGGGGAGCCTGCCCGCCAGGACACACAGCGCCTGATACGCGACTGTCCGGTAGGCCGTCGTGGTTCTGATGAGGGCGGATCTCTGTGCCCTCCGTAGTATGTCGGCACTCACTCCCACCTCCAGGGCCGAGGCCCAGGCTGGGGCCGCATACATCACGACGGATTCCCAGACCGCGTAATACAGGCGCCTAGCCTGTATAGTTGGCCCACCAATATTGGGGAGGAGGGACGACAGAGCACCCATAATTCTGTCGCCCTTCGCAGCCACCTTCTCCAGGTGCCTCTTAAAGGTTCTCCTACATCCGAGCTCAATGCCCAAGTATCGGACAGACTCGGAGGCCCTGACCTTCGAGCCCAGGATGGTCAGCTCCCGGGTCTTATCATACCTTAGGCCAGCAAGGATGATCACCTCCGTCTTAGAGGGGGCAATCCGTAGGCCCTTGGCTGAGAACCAGTCGGCAGTCCTGGTCATCACCACCTGCAGCATCTCCTCCAATTGGTCGCCGTTCCTCGCGGAGATAAGGATGGCCAGGTCATCCGCGTATGCAACAGCTCGCACAAATCGGACCGAATTCAATATGGTCAGGATCCCGTCATAAACTACATTCCATAGGAATGGGCCCAGGACCGAACCTTGGGGGACCCCCGCGAATACCCCCACCTCAACCTTCTCAAACTGCGTATGAACCACCACGCTCCTCCCCGTGAAGTAGTCCCGTATAAGCGACATAATTGGCGTGGGTACGCCACGTCCAGCCAACTCTTCGAGGACAAGGTCCCATCCCAAGGAGTTGAACGCGTTCTCAACGTCTACTAGAACCATGCAGCAGACTCGGCCCTTGGCTGCGCACTCTTCCGAGAACCGCATCACCTCACGGGATGCTTCCACCGTACCAACCCCCTTCCGAAACCCAAATTGGGCTGAGTGGAAGGGGTCAGGGCCTGTGTACCTCTCTATCAGGGCCTTCATCGCGTACTCCCACACTTTGGATAGTGCTGGGAGGACACTGATAGGCCTGTAGGCACCAGGCAAAGACGGATCTTTCCCCTGTTTGGGTATAAGCACCACCCTCGCCCTCTTCCACGAGGACGGGATGGTGCCCCGCCTAATCGTATCTCTGACAAGGTCGGCCAGATGATTTCGGTGGGCCCTGAAGATGCAGGCCACTACCTCCGACGGGACGGCATCCAAGCCGGGGGCCTTGGACGTCTTTATCTTCGCTATCACCTCCCCAACCAGCGCATCATCTACCCTGCTTACCGTGCTCTCCACCGAGCCCCTTGAGACCCATGCCCGGAGAGTCCCACGGGGACGCACGTTCCACGGCGCGACACCAGGCGGGTCAGTCACGAACAACTGCCGTAGGATTTCCAGGACCTGTGCCGGAGACACAACCGCTCCTGTGGATCGTCCCCGCAAGATTGCCATGGCAATCTTATAGGGTTTACCCCACGGGTCCGAATCCACCAGGGAGCAAATCTCCCCCCATTGTGCCTCTTTGGCCCTCCAAATAAGCGTCTGCACCCTCCTCCTAGAGAGGGCGTACGCTTCACCAGCTTCCTCAGCGTCCGGGTATCCTTTTTTCCTCCTGCGCTGGTACCACCTTCTAGCCCTGAACGACGCCTTTCTCGCGTCTGCAATCCCCTGGTTCCACCAGTGATTGGGCTTGCGTGTCCCACGCGGTGGGGCCTTCCTAGGGAGAGTACCGGCGGACACCTCCTCCAGAGTCCTCTGGAGGAAATCCGCCAGGGGCTCGGCCCCCGGCGATCCGAGTCCGCGAGGGCCCGACAAGTCACCATATTGATGGTGATATCGCGACTCGTATTCCCCCAACACCACCGCCGGATCCATGGATTTGAGTGAGTATCGCACCCACTCCGGCGGGGGAAGGGGGGCTCTCGTTCTATCAGTGAACACGTGGAGAACGTAGGCGTGGTCAGAGAAGGAGATATGCCCCAAGACCTTACTCGTGGTCCGTCGGCGGGCTATAACCCGGTCCGTGGCCATTACGTCGACCACCGACGTTCCGCCGTGACTGTGGTGTCTGAAGGTGGCTACCTCACCGAGTTTCACTGGTACGAGGCCATGCCTCGCCAAGAACTCCATGGCTGCCAATCCCTTCTTGTCCGTCTTGGCACCACCCCATGCCTGCGATTTGGCATTCAAATCCCCGGCGATAATGAGGGACCTACCAGGGGTCCAGGCCTCCACAACCATGCCCTCGAGGGTCTCCAGGAATCCCGAAAACTCGGCCTTCTTATACTTGGGGGAGCAGTAACAGCTGACAACTAAAACGTCGTCAACGACTGCCCCCACGATCCCCTCTGCCTGAAGCGCAGGGGTCCTTACCGGGAATCTGCCGTTAAAGCCGGTGATCCATACAGAGGAGTCCCCCGTGGCATCATTAAACCAGGCACCCAGCTGTCTAAAGGGCTCGGATATAATGACTACATCCGCGTTCAACACCGATATATTGTGTGTCATTATATCCTGGGCCAGTCTACTCCTATTCAGGTTGATCTGCACAACCTTGAGGGGAGGGCTTCCTGGCATCGCTGTTATCCTGCCCTGTCGGCCTGCCTTGGCGGCCGGGCCCCCATCCCGGCTCCAGACTTATTCGTGGGGCACGACAGCGAAGCCGTGACGTGTGCCGCCCTGATGCCAACAATTCCCGCCCTCGTGCATATGATGCACCTCGGCGGGTTCTTACAGTTGGCTATTTGGTGACCAGACCCACCACACCTCCTGCATATTTCCCCGTCTGTCTTAGGGGCCTGACAGTCCCTAGCAAGGTGCCCCAGCTGGTGGCAGAAAAAGCACCTTGCGACCTTCGGGAGGACCCTGCACCTAACAAGTGTAAGGCCGATCCTAAATCTGAGCCCCTCCAGGGAGGTCTTGACCCGGTTAGAGGGTACCTCGACCACCGCAGTCTGGGTGCCCGCCTGGCCCATCCTCAGCATCTTCAGCCTAGGTTCGCCGAGATCAATCCTCAGTGCTGCTGCCAAGTCCATCAAGACCTCCGGGCCCTCCACCATCGGGTCAATTCCCCTTATCTCAATGGCCGTATGGTCCTGCAGGGGGGAGCACTCAATAACCCCGCCAAGGGCCGCTCTAATATTGGCCACCAGGGAACCGGCGCTTGCCGTCTTCTCCACCTCTAGAAGAACGTGGCCAAGCCTTGACTTCTTCACCCCGACTACACCAGCCAGAGTATCCCTTCCTTTAGATAGCAGGGTCCTATAAGTGTCGATATACGTCGACCCTGTAGGGACCCTTACCATCACTGCCTCCGGTCTTTTCCTCGGTGGGCGAGGTTTCGGAGGCCTACGGGCCTGAGTGGGTGCCAGGGGTCCAGTTCCTCCCTGTTGCTGGAATACCGGCTTCAGCTTCTGCAGCGGACTTTGTTGCTGTTGCTGCTGCCCAGTCAGCTGACGCTGTTGAGGGGGGAGACATCCTTTCCCTTGCACCCGGAGATCCTCCACATACTTCGCCTTCTTGGCCCTGCGAATCTGCCCCTTCGTAGGGACCTTCTTCCATCCCTCTTGCCCGGGATGTGAAGGCGGGGGAGGGGGGACCGCCCCCGTCACGGGGGAAGTCTCCATCGCGGCTTCGACCCTTGACGGGTCCTCACCTAAACCAGGAAGTGGGGCGGGGAGACCCGCTCCTACGCGGCTCCGAGAGCCGTCCCCCGGGGGTAAGTGGGGAGATCCAGCCTCGGATCCAGCCCCCCCCCTCACTATTTAGTACCACCTCAGCGAAGAGTCTCTTTTTAGTGGCTCCCCCATGGGCGTCACCTGGGGATAGTGGGGAGTTCTTCTCCCTCTGCCTTTTACCCTTCCTCGTGCGCTTGGGGGGGCCCGAGGAACCGGCAGGGGGCACGGGAACCCCGTCGATCGGGGGGCCCCGCCCCCCCTTACCGCCTGAGGTGGCGGGTTTATCCACCCGATCCAGGGGGAGAGGGTCAGTTTGAGACCCTACGTCTCGCATCTCCGCCATTGGGCGATGGACGCCCGGCCCTCCCGGACGCCCCGCCTGCGTCCCCACCTGTCTCACCTTCCTATCCTTCCCCAGGGGGGGAGAGGGGGGTGCAGGGGGGGGCCGGTGTGGCGCCAGGGAGCCTTGTCCGGTCCCGGGACAGATCTCTCTGGGCCAGTTCGTCCACGCGGTCCACCGAGCCGCGCCACCTCTGTATACTGTGCGTGGCCCTAGCCTCCGCCAACGAGGCCGATGCCCTCTCGCACTCCACCATCATTCCTTGGGCGAACCTCAGGACGCCCTTGGTGGAACCAACCCTCCTGGCCCTGATGTCCTCCTCGAGGCCGGCACATGTTCTGCTAAGACCGGAGAGGAGGGTCGCCACCTCGGCCAACAACCTCCCGGTCCTAACCTCGGGAGTGCTGTCCCCATCAGGGGGGGTAGCACAAGCCACACCCTTAACGACCGGGACAGCAGGGACCAGGAACTCATGTTCCCCGGGGGTAAACCCCTGCCCGCTTCCCCGACGGTCGTCCTCCACCCGAGTAGCCGAGGCCGACCTATACCTAGGTGCCTGGATTCGGGGGACCTGGACCCGGAGCTCCTTCACACGGGGCCTCGCCCTCTGGCCCTCATTTGCTTGAGCGGAGGGGGGAGCGGGGAGCTCCCCTCGCTGTATCACCCCCCTCTCCTGTCGGATCGGGGGGGGGAGGGGTCCTCATTATCGTCTTCCCCTTAAAGACTGACGCTAGAGGGGAAGTCGCCCGCGCAGACGCCACCAACTCATCAGGCTCAAGATCTATGAGCCTCGGCTCCCCAGTGGGCCCCGAGGCGCTCTCTACCGCAGTACTGGTCGGCTGTTGGCTCTCAGCGCGTAACTCCGCCAGCCTGTTGTCCATAAACTGGGCCAGGGACCCAGTCACCCACCCATCCGAACCGGTCCTCTCCTCGGTGTTCATTAATACCAACTCAGTATCCTTATTCATGCCTAGGTCGAGAGCAGCTGTGGCTTTTTGCACTTGGGTGTGTCGCGACATCTTTGTGTCGCTACCCTTGCTGACACTGGCCCGCCGCTTCAGCACAGTGTCATCGGACTTACTCATATCCTGCTCACTGCCGACAGAGTGAGGAGGTCCTGGGCTTATCCCAGACTTCGCCCGGTTAACATCCGAGGCTGGGCTGAAATCTGACATAATCTCCATAAATGTCTTAGAGGGCGACGGCCCCACCGCCCGGCGGATTTCTCCCGAAACTCGGCCCTGATGGAATGGCCACGGTAAAGCCGACTAATGCGTCGGGGGGACCACAAGTACCGTCCGGTCCTAGCCAAGGCAACACCCGGCCAAGGCTTCTTCCCCGGATGTTAGAGGGGAGCCTGTCCCGCTGTATATTATCCCCTCCTGATGTCTGATGTTACTATCAGGATCATTCTATGTTTGTGATTGTCCCATCCGTGGCATGTGTACAAAGCTACCCAGCCTTGCACATGCAGACCTCCACTTTTAGGACTAATCTCTTTATTCTTTTATATCCAGGTTCTGGTGTTCGAGGGCTCCTCGTTACAACGTACTCCAGGCGGTATCGGAGTCCATACCAACGGGCAGCCACTCCGGCTACTGGTTGACACGCCAGTTTCTCGCCGAGAAAGCAGCCGTCAGGTAAGTACATCCACTCGTTGAACACTGGTTCTTTATTCAGCAGTTCTTCTTTCAGGTGCCGCGACCGGCCCTACCTCGCATGGGTTGGTCGACCCTTGGCCAGGAGGGCAGCATCCCCCATCCAGCCGCTGGGGGAGGACAGTTACCTCACCCAGCGCCCGAAGAGGAACATAGCCGCCCTCCCAGAGCCCCCTCACCACGCTCAAGGTGGTCGACCCTGGAGGGGGGACAGACGCCTTAAAGACGTCTGAACATAATCGTTTAAAAGACGTCCTGTTACAGACGCCTTAAGGACGTCTTAAAGACGTCTGTAGACAGACGTCTTAGAAATGTCTCCGCACAGACGTCTTAAAGACGTCTTAATATGGTCTAAGACGTTCAGACCAAAAACAGACGTAAAATGGACGTCTTAAAGACGTCGTGTGCTATCTGGGTATTATGACACGCGTAGACTCATTGTACATACTCTTACATACAAAATTATAATTTAAGCAAATGTAAAAAGATGAACATTACGAAACACACTAAGAACAATTGATTATAAGCATCGTTAAGGATATAAGTTAAAATATAAGTTAATAAGCGAGAAAACCACTGCGCGTGCGCTAAACCGCCAAAATTAGGGTATAAAAGGAGGTGTACGTAGCACAGTAGATCAGTCAAGACTCTGCTTGCGAGTGCACAAGCGTAGAGGTAGCTAAGGTCTAGCCAGTAAGATTTAGCTCGCTCCGGAGACGGTAGCGGCTGGTCTTCAGTGGATAAGATACGGGTGCTCCTTTTTCGATTGTGTATTCAAAGGTTATAGAACCTCGCTCTTGCAAAGGCATTTAGCTCGCTCCGGAGACGGTAGCGGCTGGTGCACTTGGTAAAAGCAAGGTCTTAAGAGTGTAGAGCTCAAACTCTGCCACGAGTAAGTAGCTCGCTCCGGAAACGGTAGCGGCTGTTCTTACTGCTGACGTTTACAAGAGTATTAGCTCGCTCCGGAAACGGTAGCGGCTGTACACTGCAACACATATACATATCTTGTACATAATTCGACACACATATATATAGATTCATAAAAATACAAAAACCCAAAAATATTATAATCATAGCTGTAATTAATATTAATTTGTTATCGTAAAGAATAATTATCGTTCAATAAATAAGCCATTGTTAAAGTTTAAGTTTGGATTTTACTCCTTTACTCTCTAATAACGAAACCCCACCTATCCTATACTCGAGGGGACGCTGCTCTCCTCTCGAGAACCAGTAACGCTCAGTTGTCCCTGGCAATCGGACGTTACAATTGTGTAAATGGTCATGAATGTTTTGAAAATGCAGTTGTATTTGCATCGGGTAGGTAGTTCGAACCTCTAAGAATCCGTTAGGTTTCGACTTACTCTGAACAGAAGATCCAGAACCGAAGGTTTAGGAGAGGATAGGCCTTTGGAATAAAAAACTGAATTTCATAGTGTAAGGTATATGGGATTTCGACTGTCTTGGAAAAGAGAATCTTTCTCTCGTTTTTCTTGAAGTTTACTTCGGCGTTTAGAATTTCGTTGTACCGCCCTCCAATCATTGTATAGCGATTCTAATTTTATAATGCTATGCTGCGTCTTTTTTGTAGGGATCCGTGCTTTTTCCCAAATCACCTCAACTTCCGTCACAACTAAAGAAGCACTCGCATAAATATTTACTTACACCTTACGTATGTTATAAAACAAAACTCGTAACACTTGTACATTAGATGGCAACTTGGCACCAATTCCACTGTCCAACACGATTTTTGGTCTGCAATATCCGCTGGGTGATTCCTGTAGAGTTTTTCGCCCTGAACACGAATCCGCAAGCAGAAATGCTCTATCACACTCAGTTTTTGAGAAAATCGAATTTAAAAAAAACAGCAAATTTTCAACTTTGAACATCTTTTGTGTCGAAACGGTAATAGTTATTCGGTTTCTCGTAGCGTCAAATTATTCTACGAACCCTCCCGCATAGAACGATGTAAGTTATTATTGCATTATGATCATATAAATTTGTTTAAACAACGATCAAAGGGAAAATGACACCCGAAATGCACCCATGTTTGAAGATATCTTTCAATTTATTTCCAAAACTAAGGGTCTTAGAAAAAATCTGACTACTCCACGCGATGCAGCAGACATTTTTTCTCTGGAAAGCGTCAACAGAAGTGGTAAGTCACGTTTTGTTTTCAATACAGAAGCGAAATAGTTGCAACTCCGATTTCCTGCAGTTACTGCGCGCCTCATGCATCGCAAGTGGCATCGTATTGATGGCAAGCGAGAGAAATTCTAGAATTCCACCAATACGATGCTACCAATTTCATGCGTGAAATGCGCGAATTGGAACACACCCAATGAGAGTGAACCGCCATCCCGCCCCTGGGGCAGAGGTGTAAGATGCGAAGATTTCCGACTGCAGCGCCGCCTGCGGTGGAGTAAGGAATC
Organism: Andrena praecox; assembly: GCA_963932275.1. NCBI lineage: Eukaryota > Metazoa > Arthropoda > Insecta > Hymenoptera > Andrenidae > Andrena > Andrena praecox. The sequence goes on from OZ010734.1 coordinate 14,501,651, forward strand.
TCAGCTTGTGATATCTCCGCTCTATACAGGGTGTCCCAAAAATGCTGCGGTTCCTTAAAGGGGGTGATTCGGGGGGTGTTTGCAAACAACTTTTTCCTTTGCGAAAATGCCCTCCGAGGTTTCGTTAACGAGATATTAATAAAAAGCACCGACCAATCAGAGCGCAAGCCTTCCGCTGGAGGTCCCGCGCTAGCGTGGCCGCGCGCCGGGCCGCGCTGCGACTACGAACAAGCAAGGCGGCATGCATCGAAGGAAATTGCGTAGAATGGGAAATGAAAAAGACGTAACAAAAAATCCAACCTTTTGCCATGGTTTGTTTGCCATTTAAAGTGAATAATGAATAAAGGATAAATGGATGAAAATCGCGTGTAACGTAAAAAGACGAATACACATTTTTTTTAGAAGATTCGAAAATAATAATTATTTGAAGTGGGAGGATAAGGAATACGTAAAATTCCTTGTGTTAATAACATATCCACGAAAAGGTAATGTAACAGGAAATTAACGAAAAGTGATCGTAGTTCGTTATTGTGATAAAAATCCGTAACTCAATAACGGCCAGCACTGTTGCTGATGACGAATAAGTGTGTTTAAAAAGCCCGAATAAATATTTTCGTACGAGAATTTGGAAAATTATCGCCGGAAATAAGCCATAGCTTGCGTTAAATTTAAAAATGAATGATCACCATTAAAGTAACTAAAACTCACCCTTGTCGAAAATTCACCTGCAACTTAAAAACTTGTGTCACTGGGTCACTGAACCGATCCTGGTCATCGATGGACGAGCCCAGTGCACAGCTGATCCCAGGTATACGACACTACCCAAAGTTAAGGGTCGCAATGTCAGGTGCGTCCAGGTCAACGTACCGAAATATTCACTTCACTGCACGGCTACTAACACTGATCACTTTATTTACTTTTTATGGAACGTGTTGTTCCTACGTTTTAAAGCCGCGACGCTAACCGACGAAACGTATCCTCGCTTGGTGTTTCGATATTGGGATATTCTAGCGCAAATGCTCGCGCAGCAGCACTTGCGTTCCCGTCGTTCCGAGCGTAGACCCAGAACATACGGTAGTATTCCTGGGCTGTGAACATTTCTGCAACGCGATTTCTAGCTGACTGACAGGATTTTTTCCAAGCAACTTCCGCTACCCCCAAGTAGCTTCTCTGGTTCCATTATGAGTTAACTCCCACCAAGCCAAGAGGCTTTAGGTAAAAAGAAGCCAGCACATTTTTGGAACACACGTGTTTTGCAGAAGTGCAACGAAAACTTTCACAAAAGCCGGCGCTCCGTCCTTCTACTGCCAATGTACCCATTGCTTCGAGATAGAAAACAGACACCACGTGTATCGGTTCGAAAGGGTCCGAAGGGAAGAGACGCAGAAAGTCTTCGAGTTGCTATAAAGAAGAAAATGCATACCATTCCTGTTTCTCCCCTTTCTGACACCCTGAGTTCACGTCTGCTACGAGGCGGAACCAATTAAGTCATAAATTATCCGAAACTGTAGGAAACCGTTGTCTACCGCCGACTTGCGGGACAATACGGTCATAAACCGCGACCCTGGCGAAATGCTCTGGCTGATCAGCCTGATTAATTTTGGAGAACTAGAAATTACAGAGTATTATCCAGCATCAATACGTCTCGCGGAGAGACACAGGAAAAGAAGGGATAGTCCGCTGACTGCGCGTAGCCCGCCTGCTTCGTCCTACCCTCAAATTAAAGACGGATCCCTTATCTCTCGAGTATAAACACGTGCTCGAATTTCAAAACACAAGCACGCATTGACGTATTCGGTGCGAGAGAAGGCGGGCTTGAAGTTCGATTGGTCCTGAACTAACCATTTGGGCCTACTTATCTCTCGTGTCTAAACACGCGCTCGAATTTTCAAACAAAAGCACGTGTCGACGTATTCCGTTGGAGAGAAGGCGGGTTTGAAGTTCGATTGGTCCTGAACTAACCAATCGGGCCTGCTTATCTCTCGTGTCTAAACACGCGCTCGAATTTCCAAACAAAAGCGTGCGTCGACGTATTCCGTGCGAAAGAAGGTGGGCCTTGTGGAGGAGATATCGCTGTGAACAGGGCCTCTTCAGGACAGTGGCCGTTTGGGAGGGATGCAGGGCAGATTGGTTAGTTTGGGGCCAATCGGACCTCAAGCCCACAGTCTCTCGCACCGAATACGTCGATGCGTGCTTGTGTTTTGAAATTCGAGCACGTGTTTATACTCGAGAGATAAGGGATCCGTCTTTAATTTGAGGGTAGGACGAAACAGGCGGGACTACGCGCAGTCAGCGGACTATCCCTTCTTTTCCTGTGTCTCTCCGCGAGACGTATTGATGCTGGATAATACTCTGTAATTTCTAGTTCTCCAAAATTAATCAAGCTGATCAGCCAGAGTATTTCGCCAGGGTCGCGGTTTATGACCGTATTGTCCCGCAAGTCGGCGGTAGACAACGGTTTCCTACAGTTTCGGATAATTTATGACTTACTTGGTTCCGCCTCGTCGCAGACGTGAACTCAGGGTATCGGAAAAGGGAAACAGGAAGCAGGATTTTTTTCTTTATAGCAACTCGAAGACTTTCTGTTTCTCTTCTCTTCGGACCCTTTCGAACCGATACACGTGATGTCTGTTTTCTATCTCGAAGCAATGGGTACATTGGCAGTAGAAGGACGGAGCGCGGGCTTTTGTGAAAGTTTTCGTTGCACTTCTGCAAAACACGTGTGTTCCGAAAATGTGCTGGCTTCTTTTTACCTGAAGCCTCTTGGCCTGGTGGGGGTCAACCCATAATGGTACGAGAGAAACTATTTGCGGGTAGAAGAAGTCCCTTGGAAAAAATCTTGTCAGTCAGCAGTCAGCAATCGCGTCGCAGACAAATGTTCTCTGCTAAAGAGTATTACGCGATGTTCTGTGTGTACCCCCCGAACAACGAGGACGCAAGTGCTGCAGCGTGAGAATTTGCGCGGGAATTACCCACGGCTCCGAACGCCAAGTAAAAATTCATTTCCACCAATTTTTATAACGTAGCAACAACACGTTCCATAAAAAATAAATTAAGTGATCAGTGTTAGTAGCCGTGCAGTGAAGTGAATATTCGGTACATTAACCCGGACGCACTTGACGTTGCGACCCTTAACTTTGGATGGTGTCGTGTACCTGAGATCAGCTGTGCACTCGCCGATGACCAGGATCGGTTCAGTGACCTAGTGGACACAGGTTTTTAAGCTGCAGGTGAATTTCCGAAAGGGTGAGTTTTAGTTACATTATTGGCGACTATTATTTTTTAAATTTAACGCAGGCTACGGCTTATTTCCGGAGATAATTCTCCAAATTTCCGTACGTAAATTTTTCTTCCGAGTTTTTAAACCTACTTATTCATTATCAACAACAGTGTTGGCCGTTATTGAACTACGGATTTTTATCACAATAACGAACTACGATCACTTTTCGTTAATTTCCTGTTACATTACCTTTTCGTGGATATGTTATTAACACAAGGAATTTTACGTATTCCTTATCCTCCCACTTCAAATAATTATTATTTTCGAATCTTCTAAAAAAAATGTGTATTCGTCTTTTTACGTTACACGTGATTTTCATCCATTTATCCTTTATTCATTATTCACTTTAAATGGCAAACAAACCATGGCAAAAGGTTGGATTTTTTTGTTACGTCTTTTTCATTTGCCATTCTACGCAATTTCTTTCGATGCATGCCGCCTTGCTTGTTCGTAGTCGCAGCGCGGCCCGGCGCGCGGCCACGCTAGCGCGGGACCTCCAGCGGAAGGCTCGCGCTCTGATTGGTCGGTGCTTTTTATTAATATCTCGTTAACGAAACCTCGGAGGGCATTTTCGCAAAGGAAAAAGTTGTTTGCAATCACCCCCCGAATCACCCCCTTTAAGGAACCGCAGCATTTTTGGGACACCCTGTAGAATAATATTCGTTGGTAGTTTCGTCCTATGCAAGATGCGAAGAATTGAAGATTTTCTACTTCAGCGCTCCGCTTGTACATTGTTGGTACTACATTACGCGGGCTTTTTTGGCGGGATACCGTAACGGACATACACGAACGTAGAGTAACCGTCATTCGTAGTGCTGTGTACAGTGCGTGTGGTTTGTGAAGGCATCAACTAAACAAGTAAGTATTTTTTTTTTCATTAATTTATATACTTTCCTCTCCTTTTTTTTATTTATCTTTTTCCTCTGTCTGTTTTTCTAGAGCTCTTACTTTTTGACCCGTCGGGTACCCGTCTACCCGAAACAACTTCAAGCCATTGAATGTGATATTGTTCGATCATTTTTGGCTAACATCAGACTATACCACAGACAATCACAGACAATACTACATTCAATTGCTTGAAGTTATCCCGGGTAATGTCCGGGTTTTTTGTCATGAATTCTCCTGCAGCGAAACGCAAATATATTCCGAGAACTTTTCTTCGACAATGGTTAGAGCGCGATGACTTTAAACCTTGGCTACAACGCGTTTTTAACGACGACTCCAAATTTCATTATAACAGTGCTGCTTTTGATGATTTTGATGCGAGTGATAGTCCCGAAAATATTCTCGAGAAGATTCAGATTGCTGAAATTGCTTTGTGCGCTTTTTTTGTCGAGCACAATATTCCATTTCACATTAGTGCTTATTTAATTGGCCTTCTGAAGGTTATATTTCCAGATTCATATATAGCCAGTAAATTAACCTTGAGCCGCTTAAAATGCAACAAAATTATTACAAACGTGCTTTCTAAAGTAGAAGTAAGTAGAATTATTGAAAGTGCTCGACACCATAAATTTTCTATATTTGTTGCCGAAAGCACAGATATTTCTAACGTAAAATGGCTCACTTTTTTAATTAAATACGTAAATTCGGAAACTTCTGCAGCTTTTACAGAATTATTAGAATTATTAAAATTAGACGCCATAGATTGCTCTGCAGAAGGTTTATTTTTAGCATTTGAGAAAGCATTGCACAAAAAGCAAATTCCTGTGCAGAATATAATTGGACTCACATGTGACAATGCATCAGTGATGATCGGGCGCTTTTCCTCATTTTGTTCAAAACTTAAAACGAGGTGTCCTTCATTTGTGACGTCCCACTATTTTTCGCGCGGTATTATTCCACCATCCCTTCGAAAATCAATTCACAACTCCATTAAAACCTGCAATCTCGAGTCATACCCTACTCCCCCACCCAACCGATCATTTAGACGATATACCTTAGTGGTCCCTATCTCTAAACGGCCAATCCAGATTCCTGGTCACCTTGATGTTGTACCTTAGCGGTCCCCAACACAAGATGGCCTATACAAAACGCCACCTCGATGATGTATCTTAGAGATCCCCATCACGAGATGATCGTTACAAAACTCCTTCGCCTATTCGCCATATGAGGCACGAATCCTTCCCTTTAAAACGAATTCAAACAAGTCCCTCGCTACAAAATCCTCTTAAATCGAGACCACGTCTCACCCCCTCAAACAGCCCTTTAATTTGACTCCACTCTTACCCCTGTACCCATCCAAATACTCCAAATCCGTCGGATTGAGTATTCACATGTAAAAACCCCAAAAATGTAATTGCGACGCATACTTTGCGCATTAGTCACCACTCAGTTATTTACTACGACGCAAATTTGGCGTACGTACCATAGCTAATTACCGCTCTTACCCTTCATACCTGACATTCCAATCTTTACTATAAATACAAGGCCCACAGCGGCCGGAGATTATTACCATGTTTACCATTTTTACGAACAGTTTCGTATAAACCTCGCGATTTTTAAAGTGCTAAAACGAATCTTCGAACCACCTAAAATCAGTGCGAATCCTCAGAGAAGGAGAACCACCATATTCGACTTATTGTAAGTCGTTATTACTATTATTATATAACATTGTATGTCATGTTCATCCATATAACTAATATCCATTGTAAATCATATTATATTACATAGTTATTCATTTATCTCGTTTAAATGCTGTTAAAGCCTATTACCTTATTTCGTTTCGTGCTTGTTGCTAAAGCTTATTGATTTATTTTCTATTTCTTGCTTATTGCTTAAAGCCTATTGGCCTCTTTTTGTGTTTGCTTATCGTTAATGCTTATTAGTTAATTTGTACCATCTACTTATTGTTAAGGCCTATCGGTCTATTTTTGTATCGCACCTTCATTACCAATATTCATGCGTATCATTGTTATTACATTTAAATCATATGTTCTTAACGGTACACGTCAAAACAAGACGGTACCAAAATAAACAAACGTTACTATTCCCTAAACATGCCTCGTATTATTGCATAAATCCAACGATACATAACACGCCGGTACAACAGCTGATCTCGTCTCGCGAACACGAGAACTCTTGTTATGTTTACATGACTTTTCCCGAATCAGCGCATCTAAACGTAGTTCCCGGAATATCGCGAGCGGTTCTTTGAAATAATGCAACGGCAAATCAAAACAAAGCTATTAACGTCCTAACGGGTGTCTCCCAAATACATAATAATCATTTAAACCTTCCCTGGTCGTTTAGTGCCGCGAAATACATTTTCGTGCCGAGACACCGGCCCAACTTGTGACGCGAAATACATTTTCGTGCCGAGACTCTTACCCTCCTCGTGACGCGAAATACAGTTTCGTGCCGAGGCTCCTACCCGTCTTGTGACGCGAAATACATTTTCGTGCCGAGACTCCTACCCTTCCTCGTGACGCGAAATACATTTTCGTGCCGAGGCTCCTACCCAACTCGTGTCGCGAAATACATTTTCGTGCCGAGACTCTCACCCTCCTCGTGACGCGAAATACATTTTCGTGCCGAGGCTCCTATCTTCCTCGTGACGCGAAATACACTTTCGTGCCGAGGCTCCTACCCAAATTTTGTGCTGCGAAATTCACTTTCGTGCCGAAGCCAAATCCTCTTAACCTACCCTAACAATGTCATTCCCCTAAGACCTTCACCCGGGACGTGACATAATTTTGGTGACAGCGGTGGGATGCGTCCACCGTTGAAAGAAAATAAATTCTCTAACGCGGTACCCACAAAGTCCCAACATTTAAAATGTGTATTGAACGCCCTAGTCGGCGTCAACCATCTTACCGGAGCCGCAGGTTACAAAGTTTGACGGCATATTTGAACGCGCTAACCTGCATTTCGGGAGGCGTAGCTACAACCATTGACGGCAGCGAGGTTTGCTTAAAGTGCTCTAGCCTAGCGCCCGCAGATACCATAGAAATATATTGGACCCATTATTACTATACGTTTAGAACCCCTGTTTATTGTCCTCGATGCAGTAAATCATTAATTCCAGAACGCCCAATAAGAGACTGCATCGAGTGCTGTGAAAGTTATTTGCTCTCGAATAAGAGCTACCGTCGGTTTGACAATCATCAAAAATGAGTATAGAACGCCCTGAATTTTAAATAAACGGCCTAATCATGCCCATATATGGTCAAACCGATGACTCTTGCGTAATAGACTCAGACGCGGGCCCTTCCGCTAACGCTGTAAACGCCGCGACCGCCGAAAGAATGGAGCTGGTGCAATTATTACAGCAACAGCTAGCCGAAATTAAAAGCACGTACGCGGAATTTGTCGCAAACCGGGAACCGAATACGCGTTCGGACGTGGCCACCGCGTCGAACGGCCCCGCGTTAGAAGGTCTCTCCGGTCAAATTCAAGCCATCCGCGACATGATGGAAAAACTTCTTGCACCTCCGCCAATGGCAAACAATTTCGCAACTCCCGGTTCCTCCCGTTTTGATAGGAAACCAGTATTAAATTACAACTATATTGCGGACCAGTGTCCATCGCCCCAGATCAAATTGAAAGACGCAATAGAAACCGTCCCAAAGTTTAACGGTCACAACATGTCAGTTTTGCAATTCGCGAGAGCCTGCAATAGGGCTAAGGCTCTGGTTCCCTCGCAAGCCGAACCCCAGCTAACGAGGTTGTTGCTAAATAAGCTGCAAGACCATGCATACTTGGCCGTTGAGGATAGGGTCTTTGACTCCGTAAATGATTTAATCAAACAACTCAAACGTACATTTTCTCCTGGTAAAACGTCTGACCACTATCGTGGGGAACTTGCCAATATTATTAAAGGAGCCAACGAGCACATGTTGGAGTACATTTCACGCGTAAGGGACCTCCGATTCGCCATTTTAGAAGAGGATGGAGAACATTACCGAGATTTCGCACAACGGCACCCTCAGGACCTAGACCACCTAGCCTTAGACTCATTCGTCGATGGCCTTCCGCCCTACATAAGGATCAGATTACACCAGCACCAGTTCGAAACTCTCGACGAGGCATTCGATCAGGCTGTCCTCGTAGATAAGGAGATTAACAGGGACCGCCTCCGATTCTCAGAGCAGAAATCTCCGCGACTAACCTGCCAACTTTGCGACAAGACAGGTCACGACGCGCGATCCTGTTGGAGTAACCAAGGTTCAGCTTCCCATACTCCCGAGAGACACCCTCCAAACCGCGTTGCGGAATATGGGTACCAAGCACCCAAACCCCAAGTCCCCTACTGGGACAAAACCCGACCTTCTCCTTCAGTACCTACAGAGCTGCCAATCTGCAATTATTGCAAAATATCCGGACACGTGATCTCGGAATGCAGAAAACGCATCTTGACCAACCATCGGGATCCTAGAACCTTGTGGGAAACGGAGTCAGGAAATACCCCGTCGGGCACCGACGGATACGAACCGTGGAGTGGGCCACGCAGGAGCGCACCCACTTGCGATCCAACCAAAGACACCAGCGATACCGTAGAAACCGGTATCATTCGAATAAACACAGTTGGTCAGGCCCCGTCTGTGAGAATTCACTCACTCTCACCCCCTGCGCATTACGCCAAATTAACCCTTCCCCTAAACTCCCAAGAGTCTCTTGCGGCTACGCCGGAACCGGAAATAATACTAATTTCTGCGGAAGCTCCTTCAAGGGCGGAAAAGTTACCTCAATCAATCTCCAAAGAGCATCCGATTCCTGGGAAAAGCGATAAGTTCGTTGACGCTGCACCTCGCACGCCAAAACAAATTAAAGGATTCCTTGTTCCGACCCGATATCATAGACGGTTCATCCCAAAATTCCCTAGAAAGGTTCGCCCATTGACCTCACTATCGAAGAGAAGCACACCATTTGACTGGGGACCGTCCCAACAAAAACAATTTGACTACTTCACATCAATATTGCAGAAGGAACCCAGCCTGCAATTCTCGAATTTTGAGCGGGAATTCTACATCACTACAGACGCCTTATCCCATAATTCCCCTGCAGTGGAGGCATGCTCAAAACGACCACGCGAAGTATCTGTCGACGACTCGGAGGATTGGCCCGAACGTAAACCAAGCGGATCCAAGAGGCCTCGATACTCAAGTTCACCGATCCATGTGGCAACGAGTGGAAGCAACTCCGTCGACCCTGCAAAGCCCAAATCCAGCGCTCATCTAGGAGGAGAACCCAAAGAAATTCAACTGCACCAAAAGATGCGCCGGAAATTGTCGCCAGCAGAAATTCCGCCAAGTTCTTCCCCAGAAAACATAAGTGAACGACTGCCTACCACGAGAACAGACCAGATTTGCAAATTACCCATGCAGCTTCTATTGATAAAATATCTTGTGTGCGTGCTCCTAAGCCTATTCACATCAACTAAAGTCGCCGACGAATTCATCAAAAGATTTAATTGTCATTTCGGAGCTCCTGAAGCCACCCTCACTGACCAAGCAGCAAATTTTACTCGAAATTTCACGAAAGCAGTACCACGGGAATGTAAAATGCAACAATTCCGAACCACAGCCTTTCACCCACAGACTAACGGCTCTTTAGAGAGATTGCAACTCGTTTTGACCGAATGTTTAAAATTATTAATCGGTAGATACAGCGACTGGGACGAATGGAACTTGGCCGCGTTCCCGTATAATGCCAGTGTCCACAAGGGCACTGGATACAATCGACATGAGTTATTTTCCGCGAAATTTACGTTACCTGAAGATAATGAAAACGAAACAAATCTTGATTGCCTTTCAAAACTAAGTAGGAGACTGCGGAGCAAACGACATTATGATCGCTATATCTACGTGCGCGAGAGTCCCGGTTGACCCCACGCCACCACAAACAAAAAATACTCTAATAAATTTTCCATCATAGATAGTTGCTACAACATTTATAACAACTACATTCACGCGGCTATGCCGTCCAGAGGGAAGGAAGGAACACCGCATCCCTCCTCCCTAAAGTAATCTCTTCGAGTCGTCATCAGGAAGACGCCTCCGCAGACGGACATCACCATCGATGACTCTCACCTTCCAACATCAGTCAACGGGAAGCAGTTCCCGAAGGCCACTACCCCTTCGACCCGTATAAACCCTTCCAAATTCAAACAAATACCCTGTATAGATCCTAAAATGCCTCCAGTACCTTTCCTATTCCTATCCTCCATAATTCCTACCTTTCGCTCCACTTCCTTGTAAATACCTCCCGAACCTCCTTCTTCCCTTGTATATAATTCCCTGTAAATACATCCTTTATTTCTATATCATTTTTTTTGCCGAATAAGCTATAATTTTTTTTTTTTTTTCTTCTTTTTTTTCTGAATCAATTGTATCTTTTATTTTTTTATATATACGCCAAATAGGCTATAATTTTTATTTTTTTTTCTCTATATTAAGAAGGCTATATATTTTATTTTTTTTTTTCTCTTTTCATTTCAAACCACCTGAACCTTATGTTAAGAAATGTAAAAATTTCTTCATGTAAGGGGGGAGGTGTGATCACCCACTATTTTTCGCGCGGTATTATTCCACCATCCCTTCGAAAATCAATTCACAACTCCATTAAAACCTGCAATCTCGAGTCATACCCTACTCCCCCACCCAACCGATCATTTAGACGATATACCTTAGTGGTCCCTATCTCTAAACGGCCAATCCAGATTCCTGGTCACCTTGATGTTGTACCTTAGCGGTCCCCAACACAAGATGGCCTATACAAAACGCCACCTCGATGATGTATCTTAGAGATCCCCATCACGAGATGATCGTTACAAAACTCCTTCGCCTATTCGCCATATGAGGCACGAATCCTTCCCTTTAAAACGAATTCAAACAAGTCCCTCGCTACAAAATCCTCTTAAATCGAGACCACGTCTCACCCCCTCAAACAGCCCTTTAATTTGACTCCACTCTTACCCCTGTACCCATCCAAATACTCCAAATCCGTCGGATTGAGTATTCACATGTAAAAACCCCAAAAATGTAATTGCGACGCATACTTTGCGCATTAGTCACCACTCAGTTATTTACTACGACGCAAATTTGGCGTACGTGCCATAGCTAATTACCGCTCTTACCCTTCATACCTGACATTCCAATCTTTACTATAAATACAAGGCCCACAGCGGCCGGAGATCATTACCATGTTTACCATTTTTACGAACAGTTTCGTATAAACCTCGCGATTTTTAAAGTGCTAAAACGAATCTTCGAACCACCTAAAATCAGTGCGAATCCTCAGAGAAGGAGAACCACCATATTCGACTTATTGTAAGTCGTTATTACTATTATTATATAACATTGTATGTCATGTTCATCCATATAACTAATATCCATTGTAAATCATATTATATTACATAGTTATTCATTTATCTCGTTTAAATGCTGTTAAAGCCTATTACCTTATTTCGTTTCGTGCTTGTTGCTAAAGCTTATTGATTTATTTTCTATTTCTTGCTTATTGCTTAAAGCCTATTGGCCTCTTTTGTGTTTGCATATCGTTAATGCTTATTAGTTAATTTGTACCATCTACTTATTGTTAAGGCCTATCGGTCTATTTTTGTATCGCACCTTCATTTCCAATATTCATGTGTATCATTGTTATTACATTCAAATCATATGTTCTTAACGGTACACGTCAAAACAAGACGGTACCAAAATAAACAAACGTTACTATTCCCTAAACATGCCTCGTATTATTGCATAAATCCAACGATACATAACACGCCGGTACAACAGCTGATCTCGTCTCGCGAACACGAGAACTCTTGTTATGTTTACATGACTTTTCCCGAATCAGCGCATCTAAACGTAGTTCCCGGAATATCGCGAGCGGTTCTTTGAAATAATGCAACGGCAAATCAAAACAAAGCTATTAACGTCCTAACGGGTGTCTCCAAATACATAATAATCATTTAAACCTTCCCTGGTCGTTTAGTGCCGCGAAATACATTTTCGTGCCGAGACACCGGCCCAACTTGTGACGCGAAATACATTTTCGTGCCGAGACTCTTACCCTCCTCGTGACGCGAAATACAGTTTCGTGCCGAGGCTCCTACCCGTCTTGTGACGCGAAATACATTTTCGTGCCGAGACTCCTACCCTTCCTCGTGACGCGAAATACATTTTCGTGCCGAGGCTCCTACCCAACTCGTGTCGCGAAATACATTTTCGTGCCGAGACTCTCACCCTCCTCGTGACGCGAAATACATTTTCGTGCCGAGGCTCCTATCTTCCTCGTGACGCGAAATACACTTTCGTGCCGAGGCTCCTACCCAAATTTTGTGCTGCGAAATTCACTTTCGTGCCGAAGCCAAATCCTCTTAACCTACCCTAACAATGTCATTCCCCTAAGACCTTCACCCGGGACGTGACACATTAATAACAGCCAATTGTATTTTCCATTCCGCGGCATTACCCATACAGCACACTTCGTTGCGGCAAAGTTGCAGGATGCTTGCAGTAACCTTGCGTCGTTGCATAGTTGCAGCGCAATGTCGATGTATGGTTGCTGCGACGTTGCCGTGCAACATTGCACGGAGCGGACATAGAATTGTTGCTGTATAGTTGCGGCATAGTTGCGTTGCAATCTTGCACTGCAAGTATGCCGCAAGTATGCCGTAAGTATGCCGCAAGTATGCCGCAAGCATGCCGCAAGTATGCCACAAGTATGCCGCAAGCATGCCGCAAGCATGCCGCAAGTATGCCGCAAGTATGCCGCAAGTATGCCGCAACTACGCCGCAACTTTGCCGCAGCTTTGCCGCAACTTTGCCGCAACTTTGCCGCAACTTTGCCGCAACTTTTTCGCAACTTTGCCGCAACTTTTTCGCAACTTTGCCGCAACTTCGCCGCAACTTCGCCAAAATATAAAATACTAGCATGCCCCGTCCCGATTTCGCCCGAGGTATTAGCGTGACTGATTCGTGTTTATTAGAATTAATATCTTTCAAGGAAATTAAGTATTTTGAAAAAAAGCTTAATTGCTTCATAATATTTCGAAAAAGATAACATTCTTGGTATATATAATGATTTTCTGATATTCGGATGAATTGTTATTGCGCATCCTATTTTAACTTCTCGTAAGTTAACATACCTAGTCAATTCCTGGATCATAATTGAATGCAAACCTTCCGGTAACATTCACTCTTATGAGTCCAGGTTTTACATTCCGCGTTGCTCGGCGTGTTTAACTGCCGAATCCTGGTGTATCTTAATATATAAAGCAGAAAGTGTTTGTGTGTTTTTTCGTCGCCTAGAAACTCTGGAACGGTAAACTTAGGGATCGCGGAATGTGTCGCCCAGCTCATTATACCTACCTAATACAGATGCACGTGGCTATTTAAAAAAAAAAAAAATAAATGAATAAAAAACGATTTTTTTTATAAAATCAAAATCTAAATTTCAGGTGAAGGCGAATAGCAAAGCTAGTATTTGCAAACGTCGAGCAGGCACGGTTGATCTTGACAAATTTGATCGCACTCGGGACATAAGTAATAACATCCACAGGGGGTACGAATTAATTTGCAACAGCTATTTGTAACCTGAAAACGCTCGAGAAGCGTCGCCACCTAGTGGTAACATCGTGGTATTGCTACGGGCGAGGTATCGCGCGGGTCGAATATGCGCATGCGCGCGCGAATTAGAATGTCGTAGGGCGATATTTTCAGTCGTTGCTTATTCTTAAGCAAATGCTTAAGCATTCGGCATCCTTTATTAGCTACTAGGTTGGTAGAGGATGCCGGATGCTTAAGCAGTTACTTAAGAATAAGCAACGACTGAAAATACCGCCCCTATACACGGGTCACGTAGTCTGCAAACCAGCCGTACACATGACATGTTTACATATAAATTACATGTTAATAAGGCGTTTCTGAGACATGCTACATAGCCTATGTCCGCCCTAGAGTATGCAGGAATAACGTGTCAAAATTTGAGGAAGATTGGGTAAATATATGATTTCAGTTAGAAAATGTTTTGTGCCGCGGTTCGAACGGATTTGCCCCACTGTGCGGCGCCCGACGGGCACGGACACCAGGCCCGGTCATAAACAGGGCCAGCGCGAGGGATGGTTGGCGCCTTCATGCAAGAAAATGTTTAGCGCCCCAAATTTCTTTGCCCCTGGTTTCTATTTAATATGTTTCGCCTTTACGGAGTACAAAAGAAACATTACATTAACATTTTGTGTATGTGGGAGTTGTATTCCTTTATTATTAAGCGAGACCATAAAATGTTTAGCCTGTTAAAAGAAACGCATTTCGAGTTTTGGGAGAAGGGAATTGACAGAAATATTACGACGAAAGTACGCGTCTCGTTGGTTGAAATTCTTTTTCCAACGAAAGGTCGTGTTTAATAGCTTCGGCGAAAAAAATACAAGACACGTACAATTCAGCGGAGGTCGTTAAGAAATAATCGTGGCAAGTCATTTAACTTTGCTAGGATCGGTTCGAAACGTTTTATTACTTTATTGGTAATAGCATAGGTATATCCGCATACATCCTAAGCCGTAGGGGCGAAAGACGATTAAAGGGTCCCACAGACTAACACGATATATCGGGAACCGCAGCGGAACAGTTCCGGGTTGGCCTGGGGGAACCTTTAACCTGCAGTTAAATCCGCGCGGACAAGGTGACGCGGAAAGTAACAAGACAATTAGAGGACAACCCAATTATAAAAGCGAAAATGTGAGATTGATGTGAGTCATGTACTAATGGAAATACCAAGCCCGTGCATAGGTTCAAATTAGGCACAAAATGTTGAAATTTTGTCTTTTGCGCTTCATCTTGATAAAACATCCATTTGAAAATGATCAAATTATTCTGGAAATTATAGTGTTCCCTGAATTTTTACCAACAGTGTATTTTACCTGAAACGGGGTGCGCCGCTGTCTTTAACAGCTTCCTAAGTTCCTACGACGTTCAATATGTAAATTACCAACAAGAGAGAGGCTTATTTTATACAAAATTCTTCACCGAATGTGGTAGTATTTTTTCTGATTTTTAAAATCGTGACCTTCAGCCTAAATTCGTTAAATAAATCTTTCTTTATAATTGTCATTATTGTAAAAACGATTTTTTATCCTTAAACAAACTTATTCCTCATTTCACCACTCTTCATTTTTGTCTTATTTTCGCCTGTAGAATCACCCCCTAGAATATCCTTGATTATCAGAAAAGTAATACTCTGTATAGGTATGTATTAATACGTATGCCCAAAGTTTCATAACTTCTTTAATTTTCGATATCTTGCCTTGTGTAAGACAATTCGACGCTGTGCGGAGAAGGCTGGTCGATGCATCGTGGGTCTGTTTAGTGTTTACGTTGGAACGGCTCCGGCGATGAGTGCAAGTTGCCGTTCCAATGTGCGGCCGGCGACGGTCCCACTAGTGCAAGAGAGAAACAGATGCATACTTCTCCCTTGCACTAGTGGGACCGTCGTCGGCCGTTGTCGCCGGCCGCGTATTAGAACGGCAGCCTTGCGACGACCCCAACGCAAGGACGCCTTCGCCGATCATAAAGTGTTTCAAGGGCCGAGGGGTGTGGAAAAACCAACTGGACCCAAGGCCGTCTTAATAAATTTGAGCGGCCTTGGCTAAAAAATTTTGATGCTCTAGCCCAGGGTTGACTAACTGGTGGCTCACGGGCCACCGGGGGCACCTCCGCCTTGCTGTCACGCTGAACGGCCCCCCTCCATTCCTACCAGACACTGACGATCGCAGTCGAAAAGAGAAGGAAAGAAAGAAGAATCCACTGCGATCGTCAGAGTTTGGTCGGTATGGAGGGGGCCGGTCAGCGTAGCAGCAAGGCAGAGGAGCCCCCGGTGGCTCGTGAGTCACCAGTTAGTCAACCCTGCTCTAGCCCTCAAGGGTACAATTTCTTCGCAATCGGTGCAAGGTAGTACATCACAACCCCGTGTCTCCACCAAGGCAGATAGAAATTATTGTCTCCACAATTGAAGAGAAAAAAGCTTTTCAACAAATTTGATTCTTAAGCGCCGTTGGATCACGGGCGCCACTGGGCTATAGCCTATTTAGCCCATTGTTAAAGGCGGCCCTGACTGGGCCCGTGACTTCGGCACACGGACGGTCCCTGCAGAGTTTTCCAAACGAACGGACGTCTGGAGTAGAGATGCAAAAACGTAATTTCAAAATGTAATTGTGTAATTGATTACACATTTTTTGTAATCGTTAATTTAGGTAGTTGACAAAATTGTCGTCAACTACCTAAATTAACGATTATAGAAAGTAATGTGTAATCAATTACACAATTACACTTTAATCGTAATTTGTAATCAAATTACATTTTGCCCAACTCTGGCGTCGCCATCAAATTTCCCTAAGTTCCATTCAGCTTTGTAAATAATTATTATAAAAGGGGGGAGCCTTGTGGGATATACTACGGTATGACCTAACAACCGGAATGAACCGAAATTTTGAGGGGTTGGGCGGGAGGGTGAGAGAACCTCTAATATAAAATTTTAGCTGCAGGTAATTGTTAGTTTCTGAGATAATAATAAAAAACTAACAAATACCCGCAGCTAAAATTTTATATTAGAAAGTGTGAAGGTGTCGGTTTAAAAAAGAACCGTTTCAATTTTTCGATCCCTGAGCGCGCCCCTGGGCCCGCTGACGCATCGGGTTTTCCCAGCCACGCCATCTTGTCCACTCTTTCGCCCTCTCTCGCTCGCTCATGGATTCTCTCACTCGCGCTCACTGCAGGCTCGAAATTTTACAACCCTCTCTGAGAGTGAATTCAACGACGCAGCGCTTGGCTTCGCTCCGCTCGACTCCGCTCGGCTCGGCTCGGCTCGGCTCGAGCGCCAAACAAAGTACTTCTTTGTCGCCTCGCTGACTCGCGCTCGGCAACCCTGGACCGGGCCAGTTCGAAGTAAACTCTCGAAAAACCAGCAGCTATCCTTTTCACAAGTTTTTTATATTTCTCATTATTTTGTTTTAATATATATTCCCTTTTTAATTCGTTTTATACTTATCGTGCGTTAGTGTTTTTTAAAAATATATATTCAATTTTTCTTATTCGTTTTATACTTATCGTGTGTTAGTGTTTTTTAAAATTATATATTCAATTTGTTTATTTTTTTTTATACTTATAGTGTGGTAGTGTATTTTTTAAAATTATATATAATTTTGTTCTTATTCTTTTCATAGGTATAGTGTGTTTAGTTTATTTTTTAAAACATATATAAGTTATTTTATTCGTTTTATAGTTTGTGTGTACGCTTACTTTTTTTTTTTTTTAAATTTCTCGTTTGTTTTCTGAAAGCGAGCTTCGAACACCGTTTAGAAAGTGTTAATTCATCACCGGTAAGTACGAGTAACATCACGATTAAGACAAAACTATCATACTGCAATATTTCATAAGTATTATTATATAATACAGTGACAATTTTTTAATAAATTCTCCTAATTATTTTTCAGTTAAAAATGTTGAAAAAGTTTTCGATCGTGGAATTCGCGGATGGTATGCAAATCATACCATCGAACTGGATGGACGCTGATAGACAGCGAAGTATTTGGCCGAGCCATATAAAGAATTTGTATACCCTCAATAGAACAATTATGAAAGGAATTGTTCCAGTGGACCACGATGAGTGGGAAAAATGCGACATCGTCAGGTGGTTTGCCTCAGCAGGTATATTTATTTCATTAAAGTATTATTTATACACCGCGTCAAAATTAAAGAAACACTATAATTTTGCGAAAATTTTGGTAATTTTCAACAGGCTGTATTTGTGGGAAAAATGTTTTGAAAAAATATTTAGAGAACGCATTTTAACGCTTGAAGTTTATAGTTTTCGAAGGAAGAATTGAATTTTTTGTTTCATGCATTATGATTAGTGATGGCTAGAACCGTGATTTGTGAATCACGAGTGATCCGATCACGTTCGTTCCCAACCACGGTGATTTTTCACAGTGATCCGTGATTTTCGTGATCGCTTCTGATTGGTGCAGGCAGAACAGTGATCGCTTCTGATTGGTGGAGAGCATGACTGCTCTTTGCACGCTCCACATAACCCCAATTTCTAATTTCTCTCGAAACATTCTCAAGTCCTCACTGTTCTTATAGAATCTCAGTTGTACAGGGTGTCCCAAAAATGTCGGACTTCCTTGAAAGGGGTTACTCAGGGGGTGATTTGAAACAACTTTTTCCTTAGCGAAAATATTGTCCGAAGCTTCGTTAAGGAGATATTAACCAAAAACCCCGACCAATCAGAGCGCGCGCCTTCCGCCTGAGTTCCCGCGGTAGCGTTGGCTACGAGGTAGGCGACCGCGCTTGTGCTACGAACGTACGAACAAGCAAGTCGGCATGCATCGAAGGAAACCGCGTTACACATTTTTTTTTTAAAGCAGAATCTTAAATAAGAATAATTTGAAGTGAGAGGACAAGAAGTACGTAAATTTCGTTTTTAAATAAGGCATAAACGAAAAGCTAACGTAACAGAAAATGTACAACAAGTGATCGTAATTCAGTCTGCCACGAGTTTTCTTTTCGCCGGGTAATAGTAGTAATCTCGTCCCAGTAATTAACAGTAATCGGCCCCTTTCACGGCCACCAATTTTTATAACGTAGGAACAACACGTTCCGTGAAAAATAAATTCAGTAATCAGTGTTAGTAGCCGTGCAGTAAAGTGAATATTCGGCACATTAACCTTGGATGGTGTCGTGTACCTGAAACCAGCTGTGCACTGGGCTCGTCCATCGATGACCAGGATCGGTTCAGTGATCAGTGTTAGTAGCCGTGCAGTGAAGTGAATATTCGGTACATTGACCCTGCGATCAGCTGAGCACTGGACGCCGATGACCAGGATCGGTACAGTGGCCAGGTTTCCGAAAAGGGAAGGAAAGCAAGGAAAGGAATGTCCAGAAAGGGTGAGTTTTATTTAATTTATTGGTGATTATTAGGTGTGAAAATAAATTCTTTCCGATTTTAGGGTACAATAACAGTTCGATTTAAAAAATATGAAAACAACTCGATCATCGCAATAATTTCCATTATTGTTCATTACCTTTTGCCATTTTTCTGGCAGCTTCTGAATACCACCGCGATAGAAATTCCAGTCGGAAAGAATTTATTCATACACCTAATATTATTTTTTAAATTTAGTTGTGTTGGCCGTTGTTAAACTACGGATTTTTTCCTCAATAACGAATTACGATCACTTGTCGTACATTTTCTGTTACGTTACCTTTTCGTTTATGCCTTATTTAAAAACGAAATTTACGTACTTCTTGTCCTCTCACTTCAAATTATTCTTATTTAAGATTCTGCTTTAAAAAAAAAAATGTGTAACGCGGTTTCCTTCGATGCATGCCGACTTGCTTGTTCGTACGTTCGTAGCACAAGCGCGGTCGCCTACCTCGTAGCCAACGCTACCGCGGGAACTCAGGCGGAAGGCGCGCGCTCTGATTGGTCGGGGTTTTTGGTTAATATCTCCTTAACGAAGCTTCGGACAATATTTTCGCTAAGGAAAAAGTTGTTTCAAATCACCCCCTGAGTAACACCTTTCAAGGAAGTCCGACATTTTTGGGACACCCTGTATACTTTGAACCAATGTTATCGCTCTTGATCTATTTAAATTAACGAATATTTATTCACTTTAGTTTAAAAGTATAATGTATATGTGAATACTTTAGCCAATCAAATCAGTGCGTGCATACATTGACTATTTATGAATGTATAATATACTATATATTCGCTGAATTAGCACATTTTGACTATAACACAAGCTATATTGAAGTATTTTATAAAAAATAATTCAATCATGATCAAGAATTACGATCACAGTATTCACAGTGAGCAAATTCACTCGAGGTAAAAAAATCACGGTGATAAATCACTGTTAGTGATTTTGCACTCCATCCCTAATTATGATACTGTTTTATCAAGATGAAACGCGGGAAACGAAGATTATGAAATTTTTGCCTACTTTCAAGGTATGCACGGGCAAAAGAATATTTTGCCCCCAAATCCAAGGAAGAGCTCTTATAGAGCAAACATTTCTGTTTAATTTCGTTTCTTTCGTTTTGTTGTATGATTTTTATTGACAGAGTTATTCGCGATCAAAGCAAAAAAGTACTTTTCAATTTGAACACCTATAACTTGCGAACTCATGATCGTAGACAAATTTTCAACAGTGTTTTGGAAAGCTAAGAAAGTTTCCTTTCAGAAGCATTAGTTGGCAATTTAATGAGATTTTTTTAATCTATTTTTTCATTTTAAAATGATCCCAAAAATTCCATATTTATCATTTTGTAGGAAACTTGATGCCACTTCAAGGATAATCATGGAATCAAACAAGTTTTTTAAATATTTTTTCAAACATTTTTCGCCGAGATACAGTCCTGTGAGAATAACCAAAAATTTCGGGAAATTATATTGTTCCTTTACTTTTGACGCGAAGTGTATAAATTGAACCTGAATATGCATAACTTATTAATGTGTGACGTATTAATGAATTCTCTGTGTCAGATACTTATGAGGGAGCATTGGATAAACAGGAGACTGCCTTGGACACCTCTAATATTCCCGATTCGGATGCGACAAATTATTCGGGATATAGGAAAGTATCGAAAGAGCGCAGGCGAAAAAATACTCGCGTTCACGTGTCCAGCGAAGAAGAGGACATTGAAGCAGAAGGGCCATTGCAGAAAAGGAAGAAGGGAAATATGTACCCCAAGGCACCTTCTGAAATGTCAGGAGTGCATGTACAAGAAGGTATTTTTATATTATTCAATCATTATTCATTATGAAAGTAAATGTGAAGTAATTTGTACAGTGTGTCCCAAAATTGTGCGACTTCCCGAAACGTGCAATATCTTGATCTCGGATTGAAAATGGTTAAGGACTTTTCGATGTCTTCTGAAGTATATTGCTCGATTAAAAACGTATAACATTCTATTCCTTCGACTATTTTGTCGTGAATGCAGCAACATATTTTTCCTATACAGTTTATGCCAGGATTCATTTGCATCTTCTGAATAGTACGCTATTGGTAGTGGAAACTGTCTTGCTACTTAACCGACCCGAAAATTTCAATTATATTAATAAAAAATCGAATAGAGTTGTACAAACAAAATAATGTATCACCAGAAATTAAAAAATTCGTTGATGAGAAGTAAGTTAAAAAGATTAAATACTTACCTTACTTCATGTGTAAATGAAAATATAATTATGGAAAATAGATATCTAATTTAAATTACATTGCAGCCACACACAGCCTACAGAGAGTGCCAGTGATCAGGACAGCGATACGTCAAGTGATCACGAGATGTGAAATGCTTTGTAAGTAACTAAAAACATTCAAATACTTCATTATTCATATTTTGATTGTGTTCCATATATGGGAATACAATATACCTTCAAACCAGTGGGTTATCAAATCATTTCAACGAAAAAAATATGATTTCATTAGTCTTTCACATAAATCGATTTTTTTCAAAATCCTGAGGTAGTAGACAAATTTTGCGAACGGATTTGAAATGAGCGTGACAAAATCTACAGGAAATGAGGTACAACATGTCAAGAAAAAAATTCCTACCGTGCATAGTATTGGATTAATCACAATTTTGTTTAAAAATTTCAAGTTTAACACAGATTTTCACAGTGAAAAAACGTTCGTACCATAATCTCGGCAATTTTCCCTTATTCTGCAATGTTTCAGCTTTAACCTACAAAAAAATTCATCGCTCTATCTCATTTCTATCAAAAGTTCTTTGATTTTGACACAAACTTTGTCACTTTGCCCCACTGTGCGGCGCGACAAGCTTTTACTTTTCATACAGTTTTTTTGTGTATATGCATATACTGTATAACTTTAATTTCACTTTCCGTTAAATTATTTTAAAGTACTTAATGGTGATTGTTACTTTTAACTGCTTCAATGCACCCTGTGATTGGCGTTACACGAATGCTTTTTTTAATGTAGCCCATGTTTCATGACTGGAATAATTTATTAATGACTTTTTATAGATTGAAATGCTGAAGAAGTGCAGTGGAAAGAACGTGGCCCTGACGACATCCGTAATTTTGGATTACCTGGTGACATGGAATGTCGCTATAAATTATAGTTGGCATGGAAAGAAGCATAAACCAGCGTTTTCGAAGTTTCTTCATATCAAGAAATTATTACTGAGTAAGTAACTTTATTATTTCTCTCCTTTGAGCACTAAAAATTGTAAAATAAATTAATGCGTATTATTCCAGGTGCTGTACACGATGCATGTGCATCGAAAAATATATACTGTTGTGATGCGGATATTGTAGATGCGGCCTCGAAATGGCTATCACAATGCAAATTGCGCATTGCACGTAGGGCCAATAAAGAAGTGGACGTAAGCCAGACGTAAGGGAACAGTGGGTAGCCCTTGATATTTAAAAAATGGACCTATGACAATAGCATCACCTTTTAAGGTGCGAAGCCACCCTGAAGCCACTAACAACAGACACAGTTAAGGATTTTTTGTTTATATAAATAAACGTATAGAGCTTTTATATAGATTGAGAGCAATCTTTATTTTGCTAAGAATTGTTTTTCCTTTTTTTTTGCAGAATTCCGCAAAATGGCTTCGCGGAGCACTGCAATAAAAATATCCCACACTCCCGGGACTGACTGGATGATCTGGGATGGAATCATCTATCTTATATCTATCTTTCAAATATAAATTAAAATGTAAATGTTCCCTCACTATTTTCTTCGCTATTCCGATCAATTGCAATTTTTTCTACAACGACGAAACATGTCGCTTAGCAAACTAATCCTTCTAGCTTCTCAAAAAAACTCAAGTCGTTTGGATTAATTTGAAAAAAGTTATGCGATTTTAAAAACTTTCCGAATATTTTCAAGAATCACTGTATATAAACTGAAATCTATTATGTTCCATGTAACGTAGGAAAATTACATTAATCGTTCCTATTTCGGATAACTTTTGTTGTTAAACTTACGCCGCGTCGCCGGCTTGAATGGACTCGCGTGATCGTATGATCCGCGAGTACAAGTGTCATTGCAGGCACTTGTGACCACTGACGGAGTCAGTAGTACCGCACTTTACAGCGTGGTGCGATATATGACCGATAAAATGTATTAGTTAGTTCGTCAGTTTCTTGTTAAACTTACGCCGCGTCGCCGGCGTGAATGGACTCGCGTGATCGTATGATCCGCGAGTACAAGTGTCATTGCAGGCACTTGTGACCACTGACAGAGTCAGGGTATAATAAAAGTATTGATTTTTTATACCGATTGAAATAAATCTTTATTTTCCGAAGAATTGTTTTTTGTCTTTAAGAATGTAACATATTGTCATTAATGTTATTTGATAATACTGATAAATGTATTTATGTACGTAGAAAATAAGGAATTGGAAATGGAAATGGGAGCCATCCTAAGCCGAAAGGCAAGGATTAAAACAATAAATAAAAAAAATAAAAAAATAAAAAAAATAAAAAAAATAAAATGTTAATGTTTATTGTAATTTAATTTCCTTCCCTCACATTTACTTTTATCGTTTCCGGAATAACGCGATTTTGGGGACACGTTTCGGGAGGACGATTATTGCCGCCACGTTGCCGTGCGAAGTTGCCTCAAAGTTACCGTGCAAAATTGCGTCAAAATTGCCGTGGGAAATTGCCTCAAAGTTGCCGTGCAAAATTGCGTCAAAGTTGCCGTGCAAAATTGCGTCAAAGTTGCCGTGCAAAATTGCGTCAAAGTTGCCGTGCAAAGTTGCCTCAAAATTGCCGTGCAACTTTGCAGCAGGCGGACATAGAATTCTTGCTGCATAAGTTGCGGCATCCCTGCGAGCTTCGTTGCCATCTTGCGCCGCAAGTATGCCGCAAGTATGCCGCAAGGAGAGTGTGCTGTATGGGTTATTGAACAAACATTATATATAAAATTGAGTTGGTGCAATAGTGACTTTAGATTGCAATTGCTTATTCGATGGTTTTTCATATGCGCTAATACACTCGCCGCTGGTATTGCGATGTTGTCATCGATTATACAGAAACAGAATTTGTTTATTTTTCATCGCATCAATATGAAAGTGACATCAATGGATTCCTCGCATTCTCCCGATTAAATTGACAGAAAAATATTTAAATCTGACAATTTTTAACGAAATAGGCTTTCAATTCTGCAAACAAATATTTCACGTAATTTCCTTAATTATGATCCGAGTTATATCATTTTTAGGGCCAATTTGATCGAGAAAGCATAAGGAATTGATTGACGTAAAGAGATTTCGTAAAGATCGGATTAGAAATTGAGGCATTTGATGGAAAAAGGGCACATAGGCCTATGTGCCCTTTTTCCGTAAATCGGTTAAATCGACTCAGGTATATGTTATATATATACAGGGTGTCCCAAAAATGTCGCGTTTCCTTGAAAGGGGTGACTCAGGGGGTGATTTGAAACAACTTTTTCCTTAGCGAAAATATTGTCCGAAGCTTCGTTAAGGAGATATTAAGCAAAAACCCCGACCAATCAGAGCGCGCGCCTTCTGCCTGAGTTCCCGCGGTAGCGTTGGCTACGAGGTAGGCGACCGCGCTTGTGCTACGAACGTACGAACAAGCAAGTCGGCATGCATCGAAGGAAACCGCGTTACACATTTTTCTTTTAAAGCAGAATCTTAAATAAGAATAATTTGAAGTGAGAGGACAAGAAGTACGTAAATTTCGTTTTTAAATAAGGCATAAACGAAAAGCTAACGTAACAGAAAATGTACGACAAGTGATCGTAATTCGTTATTGAGGTAAAAATCCGTAGTTTAAGAACGGCCAACACAACTAAATTTAAAAAATAATATTAGGTGTATGAATAAATTCTTTCCGACTGGAATTTCTATCGCGGTGGTATTCAGAAGCTGCCAGAAAAATGGCAAAAGGTAATGAACAATAATGGAAATTATTGCGATGATCGAGTTGTTTTCATATTTTTTAAATCGAACTGTTATTGTACCCTAAAATCGGAAAAAATTTATTTTCACACCTAATAATCACCAATAAATTAAAGAAAACTCACCCTTTCGGACATTCCTTTCCTTGCTTTCCTTCCATTTTCGGAAACCTGTGTCACTAGGCCACTGTACCGATCCTGGTCATCGGCGTCCAGTGCTCAGCTGATCGCAGGGTCAATGTACCGAATATTCACTTCACTGCACGGCTACTAACACTGATCACTGAATTTATTTTTCACGGAACGTGTTGTTCCTACGTTATAAAAATTGGTGGCCGCGAAAGGGGCCGATTACTGTTAATTACTGGGACGAGATTACTACTATTACCCGGCGAAAAGAAAACTCGTGGCAGACTGTCTCGGGCTGTGCAGTCCGCTGCTGTGCAGCGATCAGATACGGATCCGACCGCCGATCGTCAAAACAAAAGCGTACGCTACGCTTGGTCAAATCGCTTTATCCCACTCGATCTCGTGTTTCGTTCGTGTTCTTCGTCGCGCGGTGTGACAATGTATGTGGCAACTTCAGCCAATAACCAAAATACGTGTGCCCCGTATTTAAAAGTGTGCCCAAATAGGTGACTCGACCAATCGTCACAGCAGCGGACTGCACAGCCCGAGACAGTCTGCCACGAGTTTTCTTTTCGCCGGGTAATAGTAGTAATCTCGTCCCAGTAATTAACAGTAATCAGCCCCTTTCGCAGCCACCAATTTTTATAACGTAGGAACAACACGTTCCGTGAAAAATAAATTCAGTGATCAGTGTTAGTAGCCGTGCAGTGAAGTGAATATTCGGTACATTAACCCGGACGCAGTGTGATCAGCTGAACACTGGGCGCTACCCAACCATAAATCTTTTCGTCCACCGATAACCAAGATCGGTACAGTGACCCAGTGACACAGGTTTCCGGAAAGGGAAGGAAAGCAAGGAAAGGAATGTCCGAAAGGGTGAGTTTTCTTTAATTTATTGGTGATTATTAGGTGTGAAAATAAATTCTTTCCGATTTTAGGGTACAATAACAGTTCGATTTAAAAAATATGAAAACAACTCGATCATCGCAATAATTTCCATTATTGTTCATTACCTTTTGCCATTTTTCTGGCAGCTTCTGAATACCACCGCGATAGAAATTCCAGTCGGAAAGAATTTATTCATACACCTAATATTATTTTTTAAATTTAGTTGTGTTGGCCGTTCTTAAACTACGGATTTTTACCTCAATAACGAATTACGATCACTTGTCGTACATTTTCTGTTACGTTAGCTTTTCGTTTATGCCTTATTTAAAAACGAAATTTACGTACTTCTTGTCCTCTCACTTCAAATTATTCTTATTTAAGATTCTGCTTTAAAAGAAAAATGTGTAACGCGGTTTCCTTCGATGCATGCCGACTTGCTTGTTCGTACGTTCGTAGCACAAGCGCGGTCGCCTACCTCGTAGCCAACGCTACCGCGGGAACTCAGGCGGAAGGCGCGCGCTCTGATTGGTCGGGGTTTTTGCTTAATATCTCCTTAACGAAGCTTCGGACAATATTTTCGCTAAGGAAAAAGTTGTTTCAAATCACCCCCTGAGTCACCCCTTTCAAGGAAACGCGACATTTTTGGGACACCCTGTATAATAAATCAAGGACATTTCTTCTCCCACGTTTAAATTAGCTAAACGCTGTTTTGTTACGTAGCGTGAGCGACATGCAGCTACATAGTCGCTGACCGGTCGCGCTGCCGTGCTGTCTACTGTCTAGTCGTGCAATACGTTTGATTTTGTGTAAGCGAGGAACTATGGAAAGTGAGGCGTGTATCGAATCCGCAAGGAAAGAAGCGAATTTAGGAAAGATGAAAGTGATTTGTAAGACAGCTTGCTGCAAAAAATCGGAGAAATTAATACTTACTTAAAACATAACATTTTTTGTTTAGTTTTGCGCTTCATTTTGTATTTTTATTTAAGCGATGTATAAAAAATGGCCAACGAAGTATGTAAACAAAATTATATGTAAATAACTAAACAAAGAAGCAATTTTGTTACGAATTTACCCTATTTACGGAAAAAGGGCACATAAACCACTTGCATAAAACTATTAAATAAAGACACATATCATTTTCAAATCATGACTTCTGTTTACGAAACGTTTGAAGGATATGATACTACATCCTTAAAAAAAATTGGATTTAATTGCATTACTTTTCATTAAGTTATACTATAATGAAAGCTTTGAAACCGATTTACTCGAAATGGCATTTTGGCGTATGTGCCCTTTTTCCATCAAATGCCTCAATTGCAAAACTTCAGATTCATCAGTGCTTAGTGCGCAACATTGTATGGCCCCGCTGGTTTCGAGCGTCGAAGCCGATGAAACTCAGCGAGACACATGATTGCTGGCGAGCATCGCGTTTGACGACTCTGGCTAAAGAATCACCTTGTACAAATGCTAAGAAACGATAGTGTGAAGTGGCGGCGCGTTTCAATTGCACATTGGCAATACCGTAGATTCTAGGGCCTATAATATTAGCTCCGCGTTACGATGTTCTTAATCAGAGTACTGCATTAATGAATTAAAATATAAATGAATTGGTAAATTAGTTAAAATTAATGAACTGTGCATGATTTTAATTACGCCTAATTTAATAGCACTTGCAAACTGAATTACTAATTGTAATTAAAAGAATACTTTTTATCGTGCAACATGAAGCATCAAGAGCATCAGAAAGTACAGTCTTCCAATTGTTGAGAAGCCTGTGGGCTCAGATTATCGGGAAAGACCTACCCACCGCACTGTTTTGCTTTCTCGCTGCGAGCGAGGACCTTCGGGCCCTAGTAGACCGCCCGTTGACAGTCGAGAGCAATAAAACCGACGAGCTAGATAAAATACCCAGTACAGAAAAATAAAATGTTCATGTTTTTGATAAGTGTTGATGAAAGTATTACCGATGAATTTTTTAGGATTTCCCGATGAAAATGATATCAAACATATATGGTGCAATTCGGTCAATTTTTAGTGAACGTAGAGTGTGTCCTAATCATGTATTCATAAGAAAAAATAACATTTCAATAGGTACATGCATGAAACTCTGAGATCAGGAATTCCGAACCAAATGGGGCATATGTAAGAACTGGCGAAATTCAACAATACTTCATCGTCTAAATTTTACAATTAAAGTATTTATTTGACGTGAATATAATAAAGTCGGTCAGCAAAGTCTTTCTCGATTTGAGTTCTGTAGAAGGCTGATTTTCCTTCGCCATCGAAAGTCCCCTCTTGTCCTTCTCGCTGGCAATCATGCGACTCGCTGAATTTCGTGGGCTTCGGCGCTCGAAACCAGTGGGGCCATACAATGTTGCGCACTAAGCAGTGTCGAATCTGCAGTTATGCATTTCTAATCAGATCTTTGCGAAAGTGGCGTCAATCGATTCATCATATTTTCTCGATCAAATTGGCCCCAAAAATGATATAATTCGGACCATAATTAAGGAAATTACGTGAAAAATTTGTTTATAGAAGTGAAAGCCCGTTTCGATAAAAATAGTCCGATTTAAATTATTTTCTGTCAATATAACCGGGAGAATGCCAGAAATCCAGTGGTGTCACTTTCATATCGATGCGATGAAAAATAAACAAATTCTGCTTCTGTATAATCGATGACGCATCGCCGAGCAACGGCGATCTCGCGTGGCTCGGGCCACGAAGGTTTTCGTCGGCATTCGAGCTTCTAAGGTCGTATTCAGATACATATTGTGGAAAAATATGCATCGGTGCAGCGCCGGCGAGGGATCCGAATCTCAACAATGCCGAACAGTTGACGGTTGTAGGAGGAGGAGAGGGGAGGAGCTGTCGCGTGGCGGACGCGAGCAGGGAGAACACAGAAAAGGACGATCTTTGAAAGAAGTCGTATCCGAGCGTCCATATTAGTTTGATTGTACCGATTGTAGTTTGAGTAATTTCGAGGGGAAAATAAAGATCGTCTACAATATATTGGCCGGTGAGTTTCGTGAGGAGTATTCTCCCACCATACCGCTGTCCTGCCTCGGTGCTCCTTTTCTCAACGTTTTCTGACTCGCTCTCGCCTTCGTAGAACAAGAGTGGGCCAGAAGTGGTAGAGATTGCGCCAAGCACCTGCCGTGTAGGCCAACCGAGTTCTGAGCGTAGAAATACAAACATCAGAATAGGTGTGCGTTAGCTCCGAAAAATTCAGAAGTTTTATGGTCAGAACATTCATTCTTTCTCGATAGCTTCATCTCATATTGGTCTACGCATAACTTCGTAACCTTAGAGCATATAGTAGGTATACATGGAGGTCTCATCGCCTCTTGTCTCCTGTGGATCCAATTGCCGACCAACATCGTGCGAGAGAGAAAGACATCGTGCGAGCGAGAGAATCTATACTTCACTCTCTCGCACCAGTTCGCACGATGTCTTTCTCTCTCGCACCATGTTGGCGACAATTTCAAGCAGAGGTCCCTATTTCACGTGTATTTACATACACGTGTACACGTGTAGTAAACGTATCCGAACTTCAATCCGTGTAATTTTTAATACACGGATACCCGTGTATTTCTGTTCACGGATACCCGTGTAGTTCTGTTCACGGATATTCGTGTAGTTCTGTTCACGGACGACATGAACGTTGTCATGCCGACTTGACAACAAAGTATGTATTTCTATTTATAGTTGATTGTACGAGGCGGTATTTGGCGACCATGCATCCGTGTACTTATAATCCGTGTACACGTGTATTAAGAACACGGATTTTTAATTCCTTAATACACGGTACACGTGTCCCGTGTACACGTGAAAAGCCACGACCTCTAGTTTCAAGCTTTCGATGAGACCTCCAAGTATATATGCTCTAAGTTCGTAACGCACACAACTATTACGCTAAGAATAAATAACAGCTACACGAGCAGCATTCCCGTTACCCCGCCATACCCTTCGGGGGCCCAGCAACTCCAACTGACAAATCCACGATCGTCAGATGGTGGTGGCTGATATCTCCTGGATCGCTGTTGACCGGCCAATATATCTGAATACGACCTTAGGATAATGATATAATGAAAGAAGAAAAATTATTCGAAGCCCAAGATGAAAGGCCTTCGAATAAACAATGTAAACTAATAAATACCCGAAACTATATAGAACTTTAGATTTAGGGTACACACCCCTCCCCCAAACCTCGTGTCGATCAGCCACTGGGGCCATTCGGAAGTATATCCTTTTATTTAAATAATGCCCATCTCTGCATAGGACCGTAAAGAATTACAAAAAAATCAGGGAGTCAACTGTTGACCGGTTTGGAGACTTTTCCTTGTTATATGTTTTATTCAATAGTCGGAAGAATAATAATAAGAGCAATAATTGCAAATAATTGCTGTAACTTCCACATTCTGAAAATATAATATCAGTAAATTAATATTTCCAGTATTAGTAAAAAAGTTCCAATCTCTCTTTTTTTTTACTTTAAATAATGTGGCCATATAATTATAACATAAATTCTACAGCGATTTCAAGTGATGTATGTGTCACGGTAAAGGCGTTAGTTTAGTAAATGTATACAGTTCCCAGCAGTTCCTAGTAAATGTATGCCTATGTTACGTGTTGTAACAGGGATGTTGAAGTTAGGATGTTGGTGCGGATGCGGATGCGGATGCGGATGGGGATGAGTTCGCTGCCCGTGGAGCGCTAATGCGCTCTGCTCACGCTCGCCTCTCACTGCAACTCTCCACTTCTTCCAGTGTTAATTAGGTTTAAATAAATTGACTCAGACTCGTTCGTGTTGTAACTTGGTTTAGTATTTCTAAGATAAATTGTACGTCTAATAGCTTTGGTCGTTGATCAACGAATGAACGAACAAAGATGCCGTCGTTCAGGATTGAAAAGTGTACAAGTTTTTGTTAATAAAGTTATCCAATTAAAATGACAGTTTCTAAATTGATTATCTAACAAATCGTTTGATTGGTTCCCTGTTCATTAAGAACGAGCGTTTTACATGATATCCTTGATTTAATAACGAAGCAACCGAAACCAATATTTAATCAATACCATTAACGAGCGTCTCTACGTAGTATTCCTTGGAATGCTTTGTTCATAATTTCAGTTACTTCGTTTAACATTTAAATTTGGCGCATCTAAACTTGACCATGCAGAGCCATCTAACGTTAGACTATATTACTCATATGTTACCACATGAGATCGTAACATTCCTTCACCCTTACGGAGAAAAGGTGTTTCCATGAAACAACTTTTCTAAATCTATAATTCTTTAGTTCGTAGTACACTTACAATCGCATTTTCCAAGATCAAAACACTCTTTTCGTAATCTGAACATAACATAATAATAAGAACGAATACAATTTAAATTTAATTTAAACTTCAAAGCTCGCTTAAAACATATATAACTTATGAATTTAGAATTATATATCATCAGTTGACGTACCCGGTCTGATATATGCTAATTTTAATTTATTTGTATGTACAATTTTAAATTTATTAGCATCCAATATTATTTCAACAGTTAAATCGTTGATTACTCTACTGATCTTGTAAGGACCTAGCCAATGACAATCTAATTTGGTTCGTGGTTCTTTTAGTAAGTACACATCGTCGCCTACGTTAAATTTACGAGGGTTTGCCTCACGGTCGTAATATCTTTTGCTTCTCTCTTTAGCCCGTTGCAAGTTTTCGGCAGCAAGTGTCTGGGTAGTGGTGATTTTAACAAAAAGATCATCGAGGTACTGGACGAAGGTACGCGGTACCCTTTCTTTAGCAAATTCAGATGGAATTACTGCTCTCACCCCAAAAACCAATTCGTGTGGTGTAAACCCCGTGGATTCATGGACTGAAGTATTGTACGAAAACATACCAAATCGAATCCACTCGTCCCAATCACCTTTTGTACAATAATGCCTCAAATAATCAACGAAGACCCTATGTGCTCTTTCAAGAGAACCTAAAGACTGAGGGTGGAACGCGGTGGAGGTTATCCTTTGTATCCGGAATATTTGACAGAATCTTTTCATCACCTGACCGACAAAATTTCTTCCCTGATCAGTGTGTATGACCCTCGGACAACCAAACCTACTTATAAATTGTTCGGCCAAGGCCACTGCTACAGTTGTTGCCTCTATGTTAGTTAACGGAATGGCATCAGAGTATTTAGTCAGGTTATCCTGCAGGGTAAGTAAATATTTATTCCCGTTTTTAGTTAAAGGTAAAGGCCCTACAATGTCCATTTGGACCTTTTCAAATGCTCGCCTTGGTGTGTCAGTGATGCACATGGGTTGTTTAACTTTCATAGAATGAATCTTATCTCTCTGACAGGTGGGACAAGAACGGACAAATTCTGAAATTTCTTTCATCATTCCTGGCCAATAATAATGCTCCCTCATGCACTTTTGGAGTTTCCCGATACCTCTATGACCTCCAATTGAAGACTCGTGAGATTCTTTGATTATTTTTAGACGATTAGACTTAATTGGGATTATTATTTCGCTCGTGCATACAGTGATTTCAAATTTAGTATCAGTGAAAACTAGTTTAAATAAATCTTCTACTTGATTCCATTCGAAATTATTAAAACTATCAGGATCCTTTGAAATACTAAAAGTCCATGTACCTAATGAATTTAAAAGGTTTTTAAGTGCCCTTAGAGAAGATTCAATATAACCAAAATTTAAACTTTCCGCAGAGTTATCCTTGAAAAATAAGAGGAAAATAGAAGATTGATCACCAGGAAGTGCCATAGCATCGCCAACCTCAAGCCGATATTGTCGCATCTGTTGTAAGGTAAATCTATTTCTTTTTAACAAATCAATTGTAACCTTGGAAGTAATATTACCATTAAGTGGTAAGAAATGAGCAATATTGCCCCTCCGCATATATAAATGATCCTTTACATACAGGATGGTTGGCAGTAGGGAAAGGTGAATTGTTCGTCTATTTAAGTTCGTATCATTAGCCATAACTTCACTAATCTCCACATTACGTGGCTCATTTATTTCAGAATCTACTGAGGTCTTTCTAACGAGGGATTCCCGTGCAGCTTTGATCGCAGAACAATTCGGTATGTCAACTTCAGACATTTCAGCCTCTGGATTTCCACTTCCAGGCATAACAATTTCTTCTTGTAACTCTTTTCTCCTCGAACAACAACAACAACAACAACAAGGTGCCCCTCTACCTTGACGATCAACACTCTGGAGCCCCATGCAAGTCACCGCAGGGGTCGACGAGTCACAAGGTCTCCTCTGAGCACTGCGAGCCCCGGGCTCATATCGAACACAGGCCGCCGCCCTAGTCTCCTGAAGCGCGATCCAGAGGCTTGGAGTCAACGTTAGCCGACAGGAGGGTCGAAACGGCGACACCATGTCCGACTGGGAAAACCCTCTAAAATTCTCAACTTCCTTTTCACATGTAAGTGGTTCTAACATATCAGTTTCCAAATTCAATGCCTCAGAATTATCAGCTTCTATCTTCTCGCGCGCCAAGAAGACAGATGCTACCATTACTTCTATTTCATTATTAGTATTCTTGTCGTCTGTTTCCTCTGCCATAGAATCTGGAAACGGTGTCATGTCTGCACAGACAAGCACCCTCTCCGGATCTACAGAATGGATCGTATCGTCAGTCAGCGCGTTTGGTGATCGAGGGACGATGCTTTGGCAAGGATCAACAGGGTTTCGCGAGAGTGCATCCGCGTTAGAATTGGCTTTTCCCGGTTTGTAGACTATATTATAATCGTACTCATTTAGACGAATTCGCCATCTCATTAATTTTGATGTGGGATCTTTAGCGTTATGCAGCCACACTAGAGGACGATGATCAGTAATCAAGGTAAATTGTTGGCCGTACAGGTAAGGCCGGAAATGCTCTACTCCAAATAACACAGCCAACAACTCTTTTTCGATTGTGGAATAATTCATTTCAGCGGCGTTCAGAGTTCGTGAAGCATAAGAAATTGGAAGATCACTACCTACTATGCCCTGACTCAACACAGCACCTACAGCATAGTCCGAAGCATCAGTAGTTACTATGAAAGGCTTTGTGAAATCGGGGTACTGCAGCAGTGGCTCCATGCAAATTATATCTCTCAACTGCTCAAAAGACCTTTGAACTACTGTCGTCCAACGAAAAGGAATATCTTTCTTTAGTAAGCTAGTCAAGGGTTTGGCAATTTTAGCCATATTGGGGATGAATCTCCTATAATAGCCCACGAGCCCCAAGAATTGTTTCACATTTTTCTTTGTTTTAGGTATGGGAAATTGTTTAACGGCTGAGATTTTTCTGGGATCCGGTTTCACCCCCGCGCTCGAAATTACATGACCCAGGTAAACTATCTCCTTTTGTAAAAATCGACATTTTTGTGGCTGTAAAGTTAACCCTAAATTTTGTAGTCGCGCTAAAAGTACTTTTAATTTCCGATTATGTTCCTCAAGTGAATCCGCGTAAATAACAATGTCGTCCATATAGACGAAAAGTTCGATACCTTGTAACCCGGTTAGTATCAAATCCATTACCCTTTGAAAAGTTGCGGGCGCATTCTTTAAACCGAACGGCATCCTATTGAACTCAAAATGACCGTGTGGGGTTGAAAAGGCAGTTTTTGGTTTAGATAACGGATCAATGGGTATCTGGTGGAACCCAGAGGCTAAGTCTAAGGTGCTAAAATACTTAGCCCCCCCCAATTGATCTAAAATCTCGGTAATATTGGGTAATGGGTAGGCGTCGGACACGGTTACTTCATTCAACTTACGATAATCAATGACCATTCGCCACTTAGGTTTTCCCGACGAGTCAGATTTTTTTGGAACTATCCATACCGGTGAATTATACGGTGAACATGAGGGCTGTATTATTTTGCTGCTTAGTAAAGAATCTACCTGTTTATTTATCTCATCTTTATGGACTAAAGGGTATCTGTACTGTTTGGTTTTAATCGGGACTTCGGCGGTAGTAGTTATGGTGTGCTGCGTAACGTTTGTTGATCCTAAATTGTCCATCGGAAGATAAAACTGGTATACGAATCTGTTTATAACTTCTAAAATACTACTCTTTTCAATCTCGTTTAAATGGTCTAGTTCGAGCAGCTTAATCAACTGAGCTAATCTTTGAGCGCGATCCTTGGATTTGTCGGCATCGGAGTCGGAGTTGATTGTTTGTGATGAACCAGGAAAGGGCTTAGAATCGAATTCTTCCAACTCAATAGGAGGTACCGTTAGGACGATATGGTCACATGTAGTATTTATAGCGTATAGTTTTACAGAGCCATTCCGTTGACTAGCCAGACATTCGCCTATGAAAACGCCAGGTCCGGCGTCTAATCTTCGTACATAACCTGAGGGGTTGTCACCCTTTGTAGGTATTGTGATTAAGGTCAGGACCGGCGTGACAGTACATATGATACCGGGCGAAACCATTTTTTGGCGCCCTTTGTTATACAAAAGCGTGTTTCTTAAAAAACAAAGGACGACGGAGGAGTCCGTCTCATCGACGTGGCGACGAGGCCCTCGCAACGTCGCACCATTGTAGCGCGATTCATTTCTTTTTCGTGACGGCGAATGATGATCATACGTACAACGAACTACATCTGGTAATCTTAGAACGACAATTTATTATAGCTAATATTCTTTCAAAAAAGACGTATGATATAAGTTGCTATGGTTGCTTTGGTAAATTACCGTTTTTAAAATATCTAAATTAAACAACGATTTTTTTTTATTGGAGCGATCTCGCGAATTGGCGCCCTTGCGAATTGGCGCCCCGGGCGGTCGCCCGCTTCGCCCGTACCTTCCGCCGGCGCTGATTAAGGTTCTAGTTCGAGGGGGTAAATTGAGTGGGAGATTAACACCGGAGGAGGGTTCTCCTTTACCAAATTTTAACACACTAGATAAATTTTCTTTAAATTCAAAAGTTGCCTCTTGTTTTTGCAGAAATGAGATTCCCAGGAGCCCGTCACATTTAAGGGAGAAATCATCGCTTACTATTTGGAAATGAATGGGAGTATTATGGATTACGATAACTACCTCGCCCTGCGTTTTGATCATCCCTGCACCAATTCCCGTAAGTTCGTAGACCCTTTCGCCATTAATTTGTAAATCTGGGGCTAATCCTGCGCGTTTTATTAGATTCAATTGTGAACCGGTGTCCACCAGAAATTTAGCGGAGCCCTGAGAAAAACGATCGTTCTCGAGGGAGACAACCGGTGGTCGAGCAGCATCGATTATACCAAGTCTGTGGCAGATACGATAGACTCGGCGCGTGCAATGAGGGGTTTGGTCAACACCGCGCCCTTTTGTTGACTCCCCTTCGAGTTTAAATTTTGGTGAGTTTTTAAAGACGTTGGGTCACACTGGTCTGCCCGGGAGGAAGAATCGCGTTGATTTTGTCCCGAATTAAAATTTCTCCGGTCATCCCTATTAGGTGAATAGCGCCGATTCCTTTTAAAATTAAAGTTCCGCCGTTCTCTACCGTGATTTGAGTTACGCTGATCCTCGGGACTCGCGAATGCGACCGAGTTTTGTGGAGATTGAGAACCCCTTTTATAACATTGGGCTTCAAGGTGACCTGTCTTCCTGCAGAAATTGCACCTTTTGAAATTACTAGTTGAGGGGGCATACTTGTCATTGCTTGCCAGCGGGCAATTTGACCGATAGTGGCCAAATTGATTACAATTAAAACATCTAATATTTTCATTCGAATTTACCGCGAACACCGCAGACCTATTTGCAGATAATCTATTGCTCACGCTATTATTCACATTTTTCTTCTGTCTAGTACACCTAGTGGCTAAACGAATAGCATCTGTTAATCCTTCCACATCCTGGTTAATGATGGACATCATCATCGCGTCGTCACGTAACCCTCCCAAAAATCCCGATACTGCTTCTTCCTCCAATACTGATTTGACACCCTTAACCTGTTCTGGGTTTGACTTTTCCTGGGCTATCTCTATCCCATTATCAAGAATTTCATGCACTCTAGCACCGAACTCCTCTATGCTTTCCCCGTTCTTACGCTCAATGTTTCTCAAATCATCCAACGCGGCTTTGACGTTAAAGCTGTCCTTATACGCAACCTTCATTAGGTTAATTAATTCCTCCACCGTGTTCAGCATCGCGTCCCCAACGATTCTATTATAATCGCGAATTTGCATCTTGTTGCGCATGATTGCCAGTAAATAATATTTGTCTTCCCTTTTTACGAGAGAGTCGGCTAGTCTACACTGATTTATAAACTTGCTTACAGATCCCGGTTTCCCGTCGAAGTAAGGAATAAAATCAGCGACCATTTTGAGTGGCATACGTGAAGCTCCGTCCGACGGCCCACGCGAAAAGTCCGATGCATTATTGTCAATGGACCCGGTATCATTACTCGAATCGGATATGTTACTTCCCAAAGGAGTGGAACTTTGAAACGGCACTACATCTAGAGATGTGGCAGTGGAGCCGGAGGCACCTAAGTTAGATACTGCCACTACATCTTCCACTACAAAGCAATTATCACTACTCAGACGGTTCTTGCGGGCTTTTACAAATTTTCGTGCGAACGGCGGCATTTTAAACTAACAAATGTAACGGTTTTAACGGCGATATTAATATATAAATTCGTTGAGAACTCACAGATACAATGACGAAATTTAGTGAACTAAATTCGATTCGCTCGACTGACTGCTGGTTCGCTCGACTTCCACGCTCTGAAGATCTGCTGACGCGTCCAACGACGACTGCGTTGTTTCAGCTGCTCTTGGCTCCGTTGAAAGATCCCTTGGATGCTGGTTCCCTCGTGGATTCTCCGTTCTGCGTATGAAGTTGTGATGTCCCCGTTGCTCAATGCAGCTCCAAACAGCGACGGATGGACGTTGAATGGCGGCTCTGTTGTTTCGAACAGCTTCGTCAAAATGGATTCTTTGGCTAAGTGCGTGTGATTTCGGGGAAATTAGCACGGACGTCCGAAACCACTCTCCTCTGGTATTTACCCTTGTTCCTCGGGGAAACCGTGCCCAAAAACCCAGGAAAGAGGGATGCACAAACTGACCGATGACTGTTCAATTTTTAGCGCCTGTGAGCCGGCAAATTTTGGACGATCCCACCGCTGTCACCAAAAATTGTTACGTGTTGTAACAGGGATGTTGAAGTTAGGATGTTGGTGCGGATGCGGATGCGGATGCGGATGGGGATGAGTTCGCTGCCCGTGGAGCGCTAATGCGCTCTGCTCACGCTCGCCTCTCACTGCAACTCTCCACTTCTTCCAGTGTTAATTAGGTTTAAATAAATTGACTCAGACTCGTTCGTGTTATAACTTGGTTTAGTATTTCTAAGATAAATTGTACGTCTAATAGCTTTGGTCGTTGATCAACGAATGAACGAACAAAGATGCCGTCGTTCAGGATTGAAAAGTGTACAAGTTTTTGTTAATAAAGTTATCCAATTAAAATGACAGTTTCTAAATTGATTATCTAACAAATCGTTTGATTGGTTCCCTGTTCATTAAGAACGAGCGTTTTACATGATATCCTTGATTTAATAACGAAGCAACCGAAACCAATATTTAATCAATACCATTAACGAGCGTCTCTACGTAGTATTCCTTGGAATGCTTTGTTCATAATTTCAGTTACTTCGTTTAACATTTAAATTTGGCGCATCTAAACTTGACCATGCAGAGCCATCTAACGTTAGACTATATTACTCATATGTTACCACATGAGATCGTAACACCTAAAATGCATATAACCTAACCTCTAATCGGACGAAAATGCATACATTGACTGCATCACGCTTTTACTGTGGCACATGTATCCAGCTAACGCTTCAGTTTTGCTATTATTCCACGCTGGCAGTCCTCCCGAGTAGGCGCCATCTCGTATCAACTAGCTGAACTAAATTTGTCACGTGACTTGCTCTGCTTATCGCCAATATGGCTGAACTCGTATTTGGGAATGCAGTCACGGGAATACGTTGTTTGTCCTTATATGAGCACATTTTGGGCTGGGTGAGGTCTCATTCGAAAGAGGAAGGTTCGATACAGCCCGCTCTGGTCATCGTTTGAGTCACAAAACTCTTTTTTTTTTCGACTTTTGCTCTACTTTCAACACTCATATTATTAGATATTAACACAATCTCGTCGAACCATGACCAGAGCGGGCTGCATCAGACCTTCCCCTTTCGAGTGAGACCTCACCCAGCTCAAAATCTGCTCATATAAGGACAAACAACGTATTCCCGCAAACCCATGTTTCGGGCCAGATTGTATCGGTATACAGATCGCTGTTTTACCCGTGTCTACCCCCTTAACAGTATGTACAAGTATTACATATTATATTAGATTATATTGTAATAATTTTTTTTAGTTACGAAATAGTCTTGGTATGGCTGACATCCACAACAGCAGTAACAGAACAAAAACCGAGCACAATAAATGGTTACGAAAATGCAATGGAAAAGCATATTGTACAATTTGTAAAAGTAATTTTAAACTTAATAACATTCCGTGGCACTCAAAATCCAAAAATCATATGCGTAAATTATTGAATATTGGAAAAATGAATTTGCATTTACTTGATTACATATCAAAATGTACCGAAGACAAAAATTTGAAAAAATCACTCAATCGTATAAAAAAAAAGTTCAGAAGATTGTTGATAGTGAAACCTCAAGAATTTGATATATTGGATGCAAATAGCATTAAAAATATGTATGGAATAGTTTTATACGACAAATTATTTGAACTGATTAGAAATAATTACTTTCATATAACTATACAACGTATTTGCAATGACGTCCATAAAACAAAATATTTTATCAATGCTACAACTCTTTCATTACCTTCATTTGTTAGGTACGAAATTGTAATTGGTATTTGTGATATAA
Source organism: Andrena praecox (assembly GCA_963932275.1). Lineage (NCBI taxonomy): Eukaryota > Metazoa > Arthropoda > Insecta > Hymenoptera > Andrenidae > Andrena > Andrena praecox. The sequence goes on from OZ010734.1 coordinate 14,541,744, forward strand.
ACGATGATTGCATTTCGAACGATACATTACAACAAATTTTGAAATGTTTATATGGACATAATCTTTTATGGGAAAACGTTGTTGGGTTATTAGTACTAAATAATACGCGTATGTCAGAACAGTTGCGTACAATATACCCGAATCATCTAACGAACATAATGAACATTTGTTTCCAAAAGTCTTGTAAATTACACCACAATGCAGATATTTCTGATTTATTTATTGCACTAAGCGTTGAAAAAGTTTTATATGAAACAGATAGAAAATGTGGATATCCAATACTTGAATTTGCTTCTAATTTTAAAAAAATTAATTTGAGCTTGCTAGAAATTGAATGGCGACAACTGTATTCTTATTTCGATGAAAGTGAAAAAGCGAAATATAAGCGTTTACATTGCGATAAAATGTGGAAAGAAATTTGTTCAAAGAAGAACACAAACAATGATTACGAATTCCCTACATTAAGACAAGTATTACAGAGCATTTTCTGCTTTCCTCGATGCACAGGCTGTTAAAAAAGTAATGGTCATTGCTTATAGGGATGAAACTAGACCTTTGGATCGGTGCCATCAGTGAACATTTGTAAAAAAAAGCGGGCCGCAAAATTGTTTACAAAATTGAAAATTAACGTTAATTTTTTTTTTACATCAACGTATTCTACTCGACGCGTAGAGAAAAAGTCTGATAGAAACCATGTGCCGGAAATGTACCGTTTCGGAGCTATTAAATTGTTAATATCTCGGTAAATTGAGTGTGTTGTCGCACTCACACCACGTTGCGGTGCGTGAAAAACAAAGTGAAAGACGTTTGGCTTTCTCACTCATTCCCGTTTCCTCTAACTCGCGTTCACGTCTTTCCCTAAAAAATAGATATAGTACATATGTATGTTATAAATGTGATATGTAAAACTAAACCTTCACTTCATAAGCCCTATCGCTTCAACCTATCATACTGTTATTTACTTTTGCATCACATATTGTATATAACTATACATATAGATACATACATATATAATACATCGAAAAAATTATTGTCAAGCTGATTATCCCATAATTAAACCTAATTTATACAAATGACATTACAAAATAATTTAAGAGTATACATACTGTACGTATAAATTTAATAACTTTTAACATACCTTTATATGTACATATTTATTGATTTTTTGCCTTCTATAGATGTTTAATAAATATAGAAAGGAAACAAAAAACAACACAGATGTGCATTAATTATTAATTATGTCAATTATTTTATACGAAAATTATAAGAAAATAAATTTTATTCAATTTTAATAAATTGTTCTCTGTAATAATTGTAACTGTACAAGTAAGTATCGGTGCCCATAGCGTAAGCTAAAGCGTCTATCGTCAATGTCAACGGTTTATTGCAATTCGGATATTGCAAAATCCTACGTGTATCGTGAACGAAAATCCTTTATGAGCGAAAATAGGGAAAAAATTTATTTAACTTTTTTACGTAGTATTTAATTCAATGTGAGATTCATTTAGAGAATCTTTTTAATTTTTACGAATAACGAATATTTATACTAAATAATACGAAAAATTATAGAACTATAAGAGGTAATTATCATTATTCAAGAACCGATTAGGTTAAAAAATTAACCAGATTTTAAGACGAAAATATGAAATCTAAATATAAAGTTTTATTAAAATCTATTGAGTCATTTAAACGCAATTGTGTTAACAAACATTCGAGATTTTGAAAAAATCTATTTTTTGAATAGTCTCAGTGTGATCAGGAGATCCTAAAACGTGTATTTCCGCAATAAAAATTTTTTCCAAATTTTTTTCCTTACAAGAATATCTGAGTCGGAAAGTGAAAATATCCGGGAAGCCAAAATCGCATTACGGTGGCTCGTGCCGCTTGCCAGCGACCAGGGTTGCCGTTTACCGTCCGAGGCCTGTAAAGGCGGCCACACACGGTCCAGCCGGCCTGTCAGGTCTGCCTGCGCAGGCAGGCCTGTGCAAGTCGGCCTGACGCCCGTACTGCCTCCACACGCTCCGTCCGGCCTGACAGGTTGGCCGGATGGTGCATCCACACGCTCCGGTGGGCCTGACGGTATTTTAAATTTTTAAAATTTTGTTTCCTGCGCTTCATCTTGATAAAACAGTATCATAATGGCTGGAAAAAAATTGTGTCCTTAAATCAAAAACTAGAAACTTGAAGCGTTAAAATGCTTTTTTAAAATATTTTTTGCGACAATTTTTCGCGGAGATACAGCCATTTTAAAATGACCAAATTTTTCGGCAAATTATAGTGTTCCTTTAATTTAGTCCACCAGTGTATTTCCATTTTCAGTTTACTTTATAATTATTCACATTATTAACAACCATTATTCGCATTCCAGTAGATACGTGTTTCTTAAAATATTGGAAACATTTTCATTGGCCGAAACGTCCAAGCTTCAACCTACTCGACACATTCTGCCTGCTCGATTTTTTCGGACCGCTCGGAAAAATTCGAGCTACTCGGTTGTTTTGGACCAATCGGTTTTTACGGATACTTGGCTCGGCTCGGCTCGGCTCGATTTTCCGGGCACTGGAACAGCTATATAGGAGTGTGATGATCGTCCCGACCCGAGGCTCGAGTTCCCGGCCCTCGGGACGGGTCGGAAACTTTCAGGCAGGGTCCGGATACTTTCGTATTGCTCGAGATCCCGACAGTTTCGGGATCCCGAGACTCGTTTCGGGCTACAAGCATGACTGCCATGAGCGGGCAATTTGATTTCAGGTCGGCTCGGAAAAACTCGGAGGCGATCGGCTCGAAAGCCAGCTACTACGAGAGAACCGAGACGGAAAGAATTATGTATATCAATTTATATCATCAATACCAGAGTGATAAGTTTTTACTATTCTGTCTCCTGTTGAATCATAATTTGTATCTTATTATTTATTTCCATATATATGTATTTTCATTGCTACCTAATACTGAATATGTCCATATACGTACTTAAATAAATACCATGTTCAGAACTTGGAAGGAAGACTATTATTATATCGACAATATTTTAAAATCATAATAAAATATACTTCAATAGGGTATTATCTTTTTCGGGACAGGTTCAGATTTAAAATAGAATCTTTATCTATTTCAAGTAAAATATATTTTAATAGGGTATTATCTTTTTCGGGATAGGTTCGGATTTAAAATAGAAAACGTACGGACAACTATAAGCCTACAGAAAGGAATATTTCCTGGATGATTCATAGTAACAACAATATACAGGAAGGCGAATATTTTATTATTTCAAATTAACGTGTAAAAACATAATTTTACTATGTTCTCGGGTAATAATTTTGATCTATTACTGGTAACGATATCGTCCGATCGCGTCCGAGTTTTGCCGAGCCGACCTGGAATCAAATTACCCGCTCATGGCGGCTATGCTTGTAGCCCGAATCGAGTTTCGGGATCCCGAAACTGTCGGGATCTCGAGCAATACGAAAGTATCGGGACCCCACCCGAAAGTTTCCGGCCCGTCCCGAGCCCGAAAAGTCGGGTTCCCGCGCACCCCTGGGAACAGCTCTACAGTGTTCACAGTTTTGTCAGCCGAACATGACATCGACGGACGACGTTTTAGCCGTAGTAGGCTTATTATTAGCTACAAAAAATGTTGCAAACACATACGGAATCCATCGGTATCACTTCCATATCGATACCATAAAGAATAAATAAGTATTCTTTTCTGAAACAGGTATGAATTCTCGGGTGAACGTAGCGAATTGAGATCGACCCCCGCAGTCGGGAGTGAAAATGTGAAATATTCATTTCAGCGTAGTAAGAAATTCTTCATTCTTTATCGTATCGATATGAAAGTGGCACCAATGGATTCCTTATGTTTTTCTGATGAAAATCATACAAAATTTCATGTAAATCGGACTACTTTTACATAAGGAATACAAATTGCTTGTGTAAAAGTAGTTCGATTTGCATGAAATTTGTTATGATTTTAATCAGGAGAACGCCAGGAATCTACTGATACCACTTTCATATCGATACGATAAAAAATGATGAATTTCTTACTACGCTACAATGGAGAATAGGGAGTCTCAAGTGGCGTTCGGTTCAGATCTGGCCGCGGCGTCAGGCCGACCGAATCGTTTTTCAATTTTGCTCCAGTCGGCCTGCACAGTCATTATTGCGCAGGAAAAATAAACTTTCTCCTACCGAAATCTACTGAATGTATACTACAGGGTGATTCTTCAGCGACGCCTGTCAAAGAGATGCCGCCTGGTACCCCGAGGCGAGAACAGGATCCTCCATTGCTTCACCGAATTTGATGGCTTTCGATTTTCGAAAGTGTTGGAATACCATTAAAAAGTCAGAAATGTCCAGGATTCCTTATGTTTCGCCTATCGATTCCTTATGTTTCGCCGATGAAACCAAAACCAATAACGACATAATTCGGACCATAATGAAGGAAATTCTATGAAAAATCCAATTATATAATTTCAAGCTGAATTTGTTAAAAATAGTCCGATTTACATAAAATTTTGCATGATTTTCATCGGAAAAACATAAGGAATCCATCGGTATCACTTCCATATCGATACAATAAAGAATAAGGAATTTCTTAATACGCTGAAATGAATAATCCGTTGAATAAATAAATAATAAATGAATACTAATGTTTAACTAAACTGTAGATTTCGTCACAATTTCTAAAATAGTACTATTTGGTTTTTCCTTATAATCGGAAACTAAAACTTTTCCCAACAAGTGATTTAAATCGCTTAAAGAGCATTAAATAAACTACTAAATATACAGTTTTCAAATTTTTTTATAACAATTAAGTTGAAAAAATTGAAAAAACAACATTAAATGGACGTACAATATATTCAATTATAAATCATTAGAAAGGAATAATTTTTTTATTTTATGTTTTTTGGCGCCATTCCGATATCTTTTATAGTTTAAAAATTATACAACAATGAATGTCACTAACTATCCTTATCCCGACCACTGTGCGGCGTCAGGCCGGCCTGCACAGGTCGGCCTGCGCAGGCCGGCCGGGCGGCGTAGTGCATCCACACGGTCCAGCCGACTTGCACAGGCCTGCCTGCGCAGGCAGACCTGACAGGCCGGCTGGACCGTGTGTGGCCGCCTTAAGAGTGAAGGAGTCCGTGATAGGTAAGTACAGCATGAGTAAGTAAGACGAAAGATCCCCGAACGGCAACCTTGCCGGCACTAGAATCTCAACGTTTCAAGAGCGAGAGAGAAAGGCTCATATTCACCGTCCCTCTCAACTCCCGAAATTGTCCGAAGTCGTCCGAAGCGCTGGGCTCACGTACGCGCGGATCGTGGAGTTGTGTATGTGCATGGTGGGGGAAATTCTCGATACTCCGGCCATTAACTTTAGCATCACTGAATAGAGTACGGACCGAATGAAAACTATCAAAACTTCCTCACTCTACCGCAAGCGGTGCTGCAGTCGGAAATCTTCGCATCTTACACCTCTGCCCTGGGGGGCGGGAAACACGTTCACGTGGTACTCTGGTGCCACATTGGTGATTGATTGGTTCTAGCCTAAATTCCCGAAATTACAAGATGAGACCTTTAGTTTGCTTACAATTATAAATGTACGGCAGAATATTTTTAGTAACATAAAGAAACAAAGTGTTTTATTTATAAATCAACATACTGAAATGTTAATGGTGATTGAGATATGTCAGAATTAAATGGTTAAAAGTTTGAATGTATAAGTAGATATGAAAAATCTTTATTGTTTTCGTTTGATATTTAATTTTACAACTACGCAATGAATTCAGTAAGGTTTGCAATATTATTATTTGTTGAGATCTGTAAATAAATAAAACATGACTATTTAGGAATAGGTAGATGTAACTACAAGGTTACCTTTCACTTTTCTGCACTTAAGAATGTGATTTAACGAATTTTGCAGCAACATATCAAATTTTATTATAAAATCTCTTAAAAAAGTAATTAAATGTGTAACTATATTTCATTTGTGTCATTTTGATAATACAATATAATTTTTATGTATGCAACTAATGTCTGATTTTCGAAAGAAGGCACCTCGGAGCTGCGGAGACTTAAGTTTCGATGTTGCCGCTACTCCAGGCTCGTGAATGATGCTTCCCCTACGCGACTCCCTACGTCTTGACCAATGTCTTTCGACTAGGGTGCATTCCGATTCACACATAATGCGCATGAAGTGCATAAACAACGATAGACAACCGTTCCGATTCAGTTACTTCACTTACCGCGCGCATTGGTGGTGCAGAGAATTCCCTAGAATTACAGTGGGTCCAGGGACAGTGTGGCCAATGAGCCGGAAGCCGCCATTTTCAGTTCCAGCCAGGTGAAGCGCGCGCGATATTTGAAAAGCGTGGAATCATGTCTTATATAGTGGTGTGTATGTATAAACTTAATATTTAATTTTATTAATGAAAACTTAGATAAATATTTCATAGTTTATATCAGTTAATAATTATATATAAATTATATATTATATATAAATTACATATAAATATATAATTATATAGTTTATAACTATTAAAAGCTCATATAATTATAATTTGATTATACTTCAATAAATACTTAAAAAATAAATGTATGACTTCTAGTTCGAATACTTTATTAATCATAGTATATTACATAGTAATTATATTCAATAATTTATTAAAAAATATGTAGACACGCGTGGGATCTCAATTTTTGACAGCTTACCATATTTGACACTTGTCAGGTTATAACCTGACTGTAAGCTGTCAAAATTTGGAGTAGCCAATTTGAGAATGTGTAAGTATATATGTATACTGTTCTATACATAAGAGCTGCCGGAAGTTGCCTGAAAATGGCGGCACCAATCAGCGGCGAGGAACACATTGGCCACACTGTCCCTGGACCCACTGTACCTAGAATCCTCTCACTTCCGACGCAACGAGCGTGCAGCAAATGCCGAAACATGCGTATTTGTTTCTGCAACACAAACTACCGTTCGTGGTGCGTTCCACTTACGCCCAAATAGTGTCTCTAGCCCAAATCGTCCGCGATATGTAATGGAAATCTAGGGGATTGCGGGCGATTTGGGCGTAAGTGGAACTCGCCCCAAGTTCTTTGAAAATTGTTCCCGAATATCCCGAAATGATACGTTCTATATAATCTGTAAATTTTTCGGAAAACATAATCTGTTTTGTTTATAATTAATGATATGTATAATATTTCTTAATGGCAAGTTAATATATCATCATCATCATTTTCGCTTTCATCAGGCGAATGACTACTGCTGATTTCATTATTACTATTATTTAATAATATGGCGGTTATTATAAAGAACGCTTCGTTGTCCATGGAAGAATCACTTTCGATTTCGCATGAAACGCATGAAAAACCGTTCCGTTTCCAAGAGCGCAGGAACCGCATGAATATATGAACTATGAACTCAATGCGTGAATCGAAACGCACCCCCTGTTCCTTGGCAACACTGTTTATAACCCTCCTATAATGAATTCGAAATAATTATGCCTCGCTAATGTGGCTGGGATGTATTGGCTTTATGTAATAAGTTAATAAGAACAACAGGAAGTATAATAACTAAGTACATTGTACCAAAATTATTAAAACATATGTTATAGTGTTGACCCATCACTTAAGGTATTAATTTCAATATTAATAAGATTTTATACTATAAAATAGCGCTGTCCAAGGGAGGCCCCGCGGGTACTCTGGGGTTCTCCAACTCTCGGTTGCGTTGTCAGGGATACACGCGAACCGTGCGCGATTTAGTAATAAAGGAAAGAGTTTCTCTTAACAGGTTAATCTTTGAAGTAAGAGGTGAGGGATGTTTAGTGATAATGCCATGTACTATTAAAGAGAAAGTGGACGGTACCACGCCGACAAAAAAGTGAGTATGTTTGAACTCTACATGGTAAATCTGTCGTGCCTCTACCTCCAATGCACGTACTTTGATTGGCCTGCCTCGTGCCGCGCACGTCCCACTGTCCGCGGAGTTGCCGTGATTCAGGCGTTCCGGGCGCCAATCTCTAAACCACAATTTCGTCACTCTTGATTTTCGTCTTATATTCACCTGTAGATTCACCTCCAGAGTATTGACTACGGGTAGAGTAACACCCTGTAGAGGCTCAATTCCATTGTTGCTCGTTTCGTAGATCACACGTTATAAGTAAAATACAATACCAGGACTTGAAATTTGCCACGAATATTGATAAAGATATCCGGTAAATTATTGTTCAAACATACGCTTCCTACACATCGCTGAACTCGTATTGAAATGCATAATAAAGTGGCAATAATAAAAATATATGGTTTTATTCATAAAAATGGCATTGATATTGAAATCTCTGCAAATAATAGCTGAAACGGAAATCCTAATATTCTATTGTTTCCTCCATCAAATCAAACAACTTTCATATGAAACATTTTTTTGCTGTTTGAATAGTTAGAAAAATAATAGCGTCTGAACCAGAGGTGTACAAAGATCTGCACGGAGTCGAATACGGTCTTTGCGATTCTGGGCGCCGGGTCAGAGCCAAGCGTGGAGTTATTACGTTTTTCAATTCTACGCTCGGCTCTGACCCCGGCGACCAGAGTCGCAAAGAGGTCTCCGACACCGAGCGGCTCTTTGCGCACCTCTGGTTCAGACGCTACATTAGGCCCGGCCAGTCGGGAGCCGAAGGGAGGCCTCCTTAGGTTTTGGGACCCGGGTAACAACCGAACGCGGAACTGTTTCCTCGCTAACTGTTGCGTGGGTGTGGGAGATGTGCAGACTCGTAGCATGATGCATAGGCGTACGCACGTCGGGTCCCGACCGCCCAGGCTTGCGTTACAGATTACGTGTGTGTTAGCGACACGTCGCCACAGCGAGCCAATGCTACTTATCCTCGCGACACATACTTCTTGGGGAACTACCGGTTCGAAGGGGAAGCAGACGCGTGAAGGGCCCCTACTCTGGAAAACGCTGTTTTATAGTGTCGTTCTAATTAAGGGGTTACCACCTTGGCGCTCGGAAAAATAGGTATAAAAATAAACTTTTTTTTTACGCTGCCATTAAGTATATAAAATGATCTTTATTTTACACATATATATAGTAGTTTTATGAACAATTTACAATATTAACGATTAAAAAAAAATAAAAAATGGCGGAGATATAAGCCGATAAGTAGGACCCTCTTTTGAAAATCCTTGCTGATGGTGTACTTGATTTCTCTGTTAGGCATCGTCTAAAACATAAAAAATAATTTTTTTCTTATTTAAAAGGGTAATAGCTAAAATGTGACGTAGGATTTTTGTGATTGGGTGCCATGTTCGAAAGTTATAAATTTTTTAAACTCAAAATTTCGATGCAATATCGAGTTTTTTTTTCAAACAGCTGTCATTTCTACAAACAAATTTTTAAAAAAACTTCCCTACGTCACATTTTAACTATTACCCTTTTAAATAAGAAGAAATTTATTTTTTATGTTTTAGACGATGCCTAACAGAGAAATCAAGTACACCATCAGCAAGGATTTTCAAAAGAGGGTCCTACTTATCGGCTTATATCTCCGCCATTTTTTATTTTTTTTTAATCGTTAATATTGTAAATTGTTCGTAAAACTACTATATATATATGTGTAAAATAAAGATCATTTTATATAGTTAATGGCAGCGTCAAAAAAAAAGTTTATTTTTATACCTATTTTTCCGAGCGCCAAGGTGGTGTAACCCCTTAAAACATATTGAAGACTATTTTTTGAAAGTATAACAAACTATAAACAATCTTAAAAACAGTTGCACGTTTATTTCAGATGGCATTTGCAGGAAAAGTTGTTTTAGTAACAGGAGCTAGTCTTGGTATTGGAGCCGCGACAGCTATAAATTTTTCTCAACTGGGAGCCTCGCTGGCATTGACAGACCGTGTTGGACAAAATTTCGATGCAGTTGTCGAAAAATGTAAATCTGAGAAACCATTTATTGTGAGCGGAGATATGACTAAACCGGATGAAATAAAAAATATTCTCGAGTCTACTATTAAACATTACAATAGATTAGATGTTTTGGTTAATAACGCTGGTATATTCGAAATGGGAACCATCGAAACCACTTCCTTAGAGCAATTCGATAGGTATGGACTGTTTGTTTTTAAAACTTGAATTTTGTGAAAGAGCGTATTAACATATTCAAATATTACAGGATATTCAATCTCAATGTACGTGGAGTTTATTATATGTCAATGTTGGCTTGTTCACATATAAAGAAGACTAAAGGTAACATTGTAAATGTGTCGAGTGTTGTTGGAATACGATCATTCCCAAATATCCTAGCATACTGTATGAGTAAATCTGCGGTTGACCAACTTACACGTTGCACGTGCCTTGAACTTGCACCCAAAGTATGTTTTATATACAAAACTGGTAGAGACAATGTACTACGCCCTACGGGTTACTAATTCCACTGACAGACTGGGCGCTATCATTCTTGTTTTTCCACTTATAGGTGCGAGTAAATGCTGTAAACCCTGGTGTGATAGTAACAGACCTTTTTAAAGCTGGTGGAATGTCAGACGAAGAAGAAAAGGCATTTTTTGAGAACGCTAAAGAGACTCATGCACTCGGTAGACCAGGAGATCCTATGGAGATTGCAAAAGCAATTTCATTCTTGGCAAGCGACGACGCCAGTTTTATTACAGGTGTCTCGCTATTAGTAGATGGTGGCAAACACGCTATATGCCCACGTTAGTTTGCATTCTACATATCGACGTGCGTTACAAAAAGTAGCACGTTTCAATTTTCTTACGAAAAGTAGCACGTTTGCCTTCGTTCTCACGAAAACTATCACGTTTCGGTTTTCGTTACGAAAACTAGCACGTTTGAGCGGTTTGCCACGAAAAATAGCATGTTTCGTCTTTCGCTGCGAAAACTAGCACGTTTGAACTAGTGTTGTAAAAATGAGCTTCGAGCCGTGAGCTTCAAGAGCTCGAGTCGCGGCTCAAACCCTAAAGGCTCGAACCCTTAAGGCTCGAAGCTTGTAGCCTTGAAAGCTCGAGCCTTTAAAGCTCGAGTCTTCAAGCTCGAAGGCTCGAACCTCGTAGCAGTCGTAGCCATGACAGCTAGCTCGAGTCGTATAAATTGTATGTAGTGAAGTGATGTACAATTGGTGGAACCATCAAATATTATATCAAGGACTTGGAGTTAACTTCATTACTATTAAACACAAAAGCCTCCAGCTTCGAGGCCCAAGCCTCGAAGCTTGAGTCTTGAGCTTCGAGAGCTCGAGCTTCATATGATATTAGCCTTAAAGGCTGAGTCTTTAAGGTTAAGGTTTAAAGCTTTGAAGACTCGAGCTTTATACAACACTAGTTTGAACGGTTTGCCACGAAAACTATCACGTTTCGGTTTTTGCTACGAAAACTAGCACGTTTGAGCGGTTTGCCACGAAAAATAACATGTTTCGTCTTTCGCTGCGAAAACTAGCACGTTAGAGCGTTTTGCCACGAAAAGTAGCATGTTCGCGTTTACCCCGCGTTCGCAATTCCCGCACCCTCCCTTACTTAAATTATGTAGATTAAAATTTTTATATGTGTTGTCTTTTGGAGATTAGATGGAATTATTATTTATTATACAATATTTTCAACAGTTGAATTCTTTTAAACTGCCCACGCGCTGAAACGCAATAGTTTCTGCAGTCTGCAGTATAATCCAAAACGAGCCATTCTTCGTGGCCAAACCGGATAATATGTTAGTTTTCGCCATAAATTCCCAAACGTGTTATTATTCGTGGCGAAACAGTATAACGTGCTAGTTTTCGTCGCAACAGTACGAAATGTGCTATTCTTCGTGCCGAGGCAGTCAAATGTGTTAGTCTTCGCGGCAGAAGACCAAACGTGCTAATATTCGTCAGAAACGATGGAACGTGCTTCTTTTCGTGGCAAACCAAAACGTGCTACTTTTCGTAAGAAAACTGAAACGTGCTACTTTTCGTAACGCACGTCGATATGTAGTTTTTACAATATTATTATATTTTTAAATATGTAGTTGCTATACATAGAAGACTATAATCAATAAAGGGTCTAGCCGGGTAAGCATAGTGAAAAGTGCCCTCAAACCAAATTATTCTTGGTGCACAGCAATCGATAGGTTCCTCAAAGAAAACTATTTCTGCCAATTATCTCCCCGACACCCCTACTAGGGTTTGTCGGTTTTTAAAAACCGGGTTTAAAAACCGTTTTTTTTTCTAAATTTGTAAAATTCGAAAACCGGTTTTTAAATTTAAAAAAATCGGTTTTATGTACTAGAATTAATATGTAAAAATTAATTAATTATTTAATTAAAAACGTTAATATTTTGACTTGAAATCGCTTCGCGCACTAGTATATTGTAGTAAGTAACAGTTTACTGTAAAACTAATCTTCATGAGTTCATATTTTCCGAAGAAAAATATTAAATGAAATTAAGATTTATAAATTATATTTTGTACGGATTTTAGTTATTTTAGTTTTTTTCATTTGGTTTTGAATGCAGTGTATTTCCTTGTGTTATATTTTTGTGGATACATAAATATTAAATGAACTCAAAAATTGTACGGATTTTAATAATTTTTTTTTTATTTGGTTTTGTATAGATAGATTACATTTTATTTTGTTATACGTTTGTAATTCAATGAATATTAAAAGAACTGAACATTTTTAAAATAAGTATAAATATTTATTTTCCATTTTAAATATATTTTTTGTGAAAATTCGAAAACCGGTTCAACCGGTTTTTTGGGAATAGTGGCATTCGAAAACCGGTTGAACCGGTTTTTTGGGAATAGTGGCATTCGAAAACCGGTTTTTTCAAAAGTCGGTTTTTGTATAAACCCTATCCCCTACTACTATATTGTAGAGTAGTTACGGGGTGAAACGTAATTTGCAGTTTAAACTCCATTACGTTTGTTCTAGTCAATAGAAACTTATAAAATAAATCAGACACATTCTATCCATTGCTGTACATATTTGTGATTTTTTTCAGAATTGTGTGCTGCAAAACCGAATTTTAAAAATTCAAACATATTAAAATTGCCGATTTCATGTTCAAATTATAAAGGCACTACCAACATTATTGATGTATAATTTTTTCTGATTTTTCGAAAGGGTGGAACGGAGTTACAAAAATTAAAAACTAATATTTCCTACCTTTCCGTCCACAAAGGAGTGGCATAGGTATACCGCACATGCGATAAATAATATATATAAAAAAGAAAATCAGAAATAAAAAAATAAAAAAAAATATTCAAGTGTCTACCAACAAAAGTCAAAGTGACACCTATTATGTACTGACGCTAGTCATCACTTATTCACGCAATTAGTTAAAAAATCACTCTTATAAACTGCAAAATATTTTCAGATTAATTGCATTGACTCATTAACACATGTGAAAGTATTTAAAATTGCATATAAGACCCATTTATTGAACAAAATATATGCGTCGTACGAGTGCCTATTCCACTCCCTTGCGGACGGGAAGGAAGTAAATATCAGCTTTTTTTCAACACCTGCATGAAAATGGGTGTTTTTTGCGCCTGCTGAGCGAGAACAAAATGGCCAATTTCAGACGTATTTGCGTTTTCTACTTTGCTCTCAAGGGAAGTTGACTTTGCGCGCATGCGTATTCGCATTTTTTACTTTGCTCCCAAGGAAACTTGAGTTTGCGAGCTGAGTAAATATGGCATTACACGGTGGTATGAAGAAGCAGTTGTTCGACTAATAGATATCGATCATGTGTGTTTATGTTGACAGTAGAACTGCCACAGCACCTTTTTATTAAAAGATAAATGAGTGATAATAACAGTGGTGGCGATAGGGGATACCACACGTTCCCGAAATCGCAGAAGCTGCAAAAGCGATTGAGGAAAATTTGCTGCCGTCGAAATCGAAAGAAATGTACGAGACGATGTACAACAAATTTATGTAGTGGCGAGATAACCAAAAATTGGAGTCATTAAACGTATTTATTAATTTCGACACAATAAAAATGCAAACGAACATGGATATTTTTTGCGAATCGCTCAGCAAGTTTTCAAAAACACACCTTCCATGCAGGTGTTGAAAAAAGTATTGTGCGCGACAAGGGAGACGCGATTTTGCCTCGGGTGAAATGTGAAACTTCACGCTCGTCAAAATCGCTTCCTTCTCTCTCTTATCACGCAATGTACTATTAATTTTTGTAACTGTGTTCCACCGTTTCGAAAAATCTGAAAAATTACACATTAATAACCATACAAAGCCGCTAAAACTGTAAAAATATAAACGTGGTATCTTGATAATTTGAATATGAACTTTACATTTTTAATATTTTTGAATTTTTTAAAATTCCGATTTGCAGCTGAAAGTTTTGAAAAAATTCACAGATATGTACAGCAATGGATAGAATGTGTCTGATTTATTTTATAAGTTTCTATTGACTAGAACAAAAGTAATGGAGCTTAAACTGCAAATTACGTTTCACCCCGTAACTACCCTACACTCCATTCCATATAAGAGCGTACCCACGCCGCTACCGATTTACGACCGATCTGCGCAGCTTCCACGGATCTGACACACGCGATTGGTCGTAGCACTTCTGCGATTGGTCGTGCCAATTTCCCTGCCAGTTTCCTACCAATCATTAGTATATCTCTGCGCGGAACGAGTACGCTCTAAAGTGGAATGCAGTGTAGTAGTAGGGGTATCGGATTGATACTTGATGGAAAAGTTTACTTTGAGGTTTGGGGGCACTTTTCATTATGGTTGGTGGACCTTTGTTACCCAAATACTAAATCAATTTCTGTTTGTTTAATTATTTCACTGTATTTTTACAGTATGATTTTCGAGAGTTGAAACCTAGGACGGAGTTGGCTTATTTGTTATGTTGCCGCTTATCCAGGCTCGCTAAGGGTGTTTCTTCTGTTTGGGGATTACCCTACTCCAGCGCCGGCGGAAGGTACGGGCGAAGCGGGCGCCTGCCCCGGCCGCCAATTCACGAGAGCGCTTCAATGAAAAAATTGTTGTTTCATTTTCTTATTTTTCTGTTTCGTTTTTTTATTATTTCTGTTATTATTCAAATAAAAAACGTTTTTGAATGAATATTAGCTACAGTAAATTGTCGTTCCACAATGTTGCGACGATGCGAGGGCCTCGTCGCCACGTCGATGAGACGGACTCCTCCGTCGTTTTTTGTTTTTTAAGAAACACGTTTTTGAGAATAGAGTGTACAGATACGAACAAAGTTAGTCGTGGACTCTGAGAAATATTTTACCCTTACATATATTTATACGCATTCGCAGCTTCAAGTTCTAAATGTAAATAGCGGTTGCAATTTAGCTTCAAGTTTTGCTTTGTAATATTAAAAGTTTGAAGCTATACTTACTTCCACTTAAGAGTAGACTCGTTCCGCGCAACGATGACTGTCGATTGGTAGGAAACCGGCAGAGAAAGCGGTACGACCAATCGCGTGTGCAGGCAGTAGTGGAAGCTGCGCAGATTGGTTGCAAATCGGTGCGGGGGGGGGGGGCGTATGTTTATTTTTATATGGAATGATATATAGAAGTTCTGTGTTGATAATATTTATTTGCAATTATTTAGTAATACCTATGTACTATTTATTTACCGAGTGTAAAGTGAAATACATTTAGCTATAGTCTTCAAAGAATAAGGTAAGTATATAAACTACAAATTAAATCAAACGGTCATTGTCAGTTCTAATAACTTGTAGTGCTTTTTAATAAAAGTTACACGTGAATTTTTACTATACTCGGGGCCAGATATATTGGCCGGTGAGTTTCGTGAGGGGTATTCTCCCACCACACCGTTTGCCTGCCTCGGTGCTCCTTTTCTCAACGTTTTCTTACTCGCTCTCGTTCCATCTCGCTCTCGCCTTCGCAGAACAAGAGTGAGCCAGAAGTAGTGGGGATAGTGCCAAGCTTCTGGCGTGTAGGTCAAACCGAGCTGTCAGCGTAGAAATACACACATCAGAATAGGTGTGCGTTAGCTTCGAAGAAATTCATTGGATTTATTGGTCAGAACATTGATTCCTTCTCGATAGCTTCATCTCGTATTGGTCTACGAATAGCTTCGTCACGCACACAACTATTACGCTAAGAATAAATAACAGCCAAACGGCTAGATTCAGGCGGAGCCGAGCAGCGTTCCCGTTACCCCACCATACCCTGCGACGACCACGCAACTCCAACTGACAAATCCACGATCGTCAGATGGTGGTGGTTGATTTCTCCTCAATCGTTGCTCGCGAAAACGAATTCACCGGCCAATATATCTGGCCCCGAGTATAGATACTAATATACATATACATCTCAGCAAATTCCCATGAAATATTAAAATACGGGTAAAACATAAAAATTTATTGCCTTTCTTTACCCGTAGAATGTTGATAGTTGAAAGTAGAAATACTGAAGTTTCTTATTATTCTGATCCTGCGTTATGATCCTCAAAAATTACCAATTCAATAGGGTAAATCCGGGAGACGCGGTCGGGCCGGAGAGTTAGTCGTGTCGCTATATTTCAGAGTCTATACGTAAAAATGCATTAAAGTGCAGACCAATTACTTCTCTAGAAGCCAAATAGTTGAATGAATAGCGTTATTTCGCTTCCTTTTGTGTTTTTCTGGATTTATAGGCTATAAAAGGTAAATTGATGTTACATTTAACCTCTTTTGTCAAACAGCGGTTGTACAGAATCGTATTTAAAATATACTTCTAAGTTTATTTTCCTTTAATGTTTGGAATAATAAGATAGTAGAGATATTGAGGGACAATGCAGCCAAAGTATTTGGCCATATTAACTCTTCCTCTCAAAGCTAACGAGAAGACTATGTCTCGCTGCAGAAAGGTGAGATGGTCGAGTTATGATTTTTTTTATTATTTTTGTTTATTTTTTTATTTTTTATTATTATTTTATTATTATTTTTGTTTATTTAGTTTATTTATTCACTTTTGTATTCATTTGTATTGCTAATCGCCAGTAGGTAATTCACTTTTTCTTTGATGTGTTCTTTACTTGTTTAGCTTAAACAAATTAAATATCAATTAATCCGTAGTTGTATTCACTCATAAATAATTTTGCTTTATCCTTTGTTAATTTTCCATGAATAATTATGTGAGTGGTCTCTGCCAACGACGAAAACCATTTCTCCCGGCACCTCGGGGGAGGTGGTCAGATGTCATGACTTCAGTTTTCAACCCGATTTACAGTAAATATTGTCGTAAAGCAAATATCGACCGGTTTTTCTGAATCGGCATAAAATTCTGAATATATTAAGGTGGGATTCCACTGAGGCAACTTTTTGGCAACTGGCAACCGACAACATCGTCGCATCTCTTTTTCACATGCAACACGTGCAATAGGGTGGTCCTTAATTTTCAACTTCCGATTTTTTTTGTCTTACTCTCTTAAAATATGATAGTTGGTGAAAAAATGATATGTGCAAAATTTCAGCGAGATCGGACAACGGGAACCCCTGCCGCAATGGAGTTGAAGTTTTGAAATAATAGTGATTTCTCGTCAATTTCGGACATAATTGTGTTCGGCTATTTTGGAAGTATCAGTGCATATTTTTTAATAAAAGTACAGTTTATTAGATGTATAATAATAATATGTATGTATTACTTCGAAAAATATTGACGAAATTTTTGAGTTTTATCTTTTAAAATTAGTATACAACGCAGCGTATAGGCCAGAATAGGCAATCGGGGGTCTTAACTACACTATCCAACACGTATTTGGATCTGCTATATGCACTCCGAGATCCTAGTGGAGTTTTTCGTCCCAAACACGAATCCGTAAATAGAATTGCTCTATCACCCTCAGTTTTTGAAAAACATGAGTTTTTGTAAAAAGCGCACGATTTTGGGCAAGAATGAGGTATTACGTGAAAACCAAGAATTCTAGAAAGTTCAATTTAGTCTGAAAAGATAGAGGAGAGTTTCCTGAATATATCGGTGTATACAGTTATTAAATTTGATGGTTTTATATGATTGTAAACGGCCGTCAAAGTTTAAAAAAGTACCGATGTGCATGATTTCTACGCAATACTTTTGCATTTTTACGAAAAGTTGTTTATCTAGCACGAATTCGCTACACAGTATCGGATTCTGTAGACATTTCTGAAGAAGAAACCATCTACGAAAAATGTCGGAACGGTTTTTAACTCGAACTGCTTGAGAAAATATCCAGCGGGAACGCGTGCACGGTGTTTTGCCGACTGGTGGCTGTGGCTTAGGGTGTTCCTTAATTTTCAACTTCCGATTTTTTTTGGTCTTATCCTCTTAAAATATGATAGTTGGTGAAAAAATGATATGTGCAAAATTTCAGCGAGATCGGACAACGGGAACCCTTGCCGCATTTAAGACGAAGTTGTAAAATTACAGTAATTTTACATCAATATCAGATATGATTGTATTTCATTATTTTAAAAATGTGTGTCTATTTTTTTAAATAAAAATACAGTTTCTTAGATATATACCAGGAGTATTTGTATATTGCTTCCTATAATATATTTCATATTCTTAAATTTTACCTAGCATTAAGCTTCCTATGTATCGCAGTATCTGAACCATACTGTTACCTGTGTCGGCTACCTGAGGCACGAAACGCATTCTTGTGATATAAAGAGGCGTATGATCCAAAATTTGGATTCTAATCAAACGGAGATTTCAAGTAAAAAGATTGTTTTAAAAGATGTCAAAAACTATATTAATATTGGCATAGAAAATTTCATCTCGTCACAAAGTCGGAATTTTTTTCTAGATTTCATATAAGTACCGAATTTTTACAAAAAGACCCTTCAGTTTGGGAAATCGATGAAACATATAAAAATGCGTTGAAAATAATAAAGAATTTAAAAGTAGTTAACGACAGTGCAGAACGAGGCGTAAAGCTAATCACCGAATATAATAGCTTACTAACGAAAGATGAAAATAATAAGCAGTTCATTTTACAAGTATTAGAAGATTATCGGCGATGTTATCCAGATGCGAGTAAATCCACCTTAATGAAAGGCGTGTATTGACAAATATGTAATATTTTATAAGATATTACAATTAATTTTATAATATGTAGTTAAAAGTTAACTTTGGATAATATTATGTACATTAGGGTGTTTCAATTTTCCAAAGGTGCTATTTTCACGTAACTTTGCTCGCCCCCTTGGTTCTATTCATCGAAGTGATCTGTATGCCAAATTTTAGACAAATTTAATAATATTTAGGGGTTGCACAGTTTTATCACTAAGGTAGGCCTGGGGCGGTAGTAACACTTTGACTTTGGAATACGATTACGCAGGAACTATTACATTTACAACAAAAACTCTTATACGGAAATGTTACTTACATATCTGACATCATTGAGTCACAACAGTTTCACTGTATGTCAAGTGATATCCAAGTTATTAATAAAAAATGAGAAGCGGAGTGTTATAGCCCTAACGTTACAGTGTAAAGTGTTGCAACCGTCTCTGACCCCGGATTGGCCGTAACACTGCATGAATTCTATGCGAACAAGACAATATTATTCGCCTTCTTTGACACTATTCGGTTCTGTTGCGGTACAACCGACCCCGACTGCCGACGTTACAATCGCCCTCGACCATGCTTTTGAACTTCAATTATAAATTGTGACTAACGAGTCAGTTAAAAGTGCTAAGTAACGATCAGTATTACTTTAAAAAAAGGCAAATTACAGATTAAAAAAAGCACATACTTGCAAAGGGTGTGCTTACATTACAATCGTAAGTCAGTAAGGAAAAGTTACTGTAGGGTATCGAAAAGTTATTTTCTTCACTATCCATGTCTGTTGCGTATCTATACTGCTAGGACATGGATTCCAAATGACATTGTTTATCATATATCTAAAATTGGTGTTAATATCCATATATGTTTTGAGATATTAGCGTGCTACATTCACCCTCTGTTACTACCGACCCCGTTCTACCCTACATATTTTCGCTTTGTTAGGTTTTAAAAATGTGGGTAAAATAATAAGGTACAGAATTTTTATAGAAGTGAACAATAATAATAATAATAAAATGTAAATTTATCTAAGTCTAAGTCTTCTTTGAAGTTTAGTTTCTTTTTCAAGGACTTGAGAATAAAAATAATTATCATTGGAAATCGTGTTTCCTTAGCCTGTTACATATTATTTAGTGTGCAAAGTGTGCAACCTCTAAATATTACTCAATCTTCCTAAAATTTGTCAGATATTCTTTTTATATTAATAGGAATCAGGGCATGAGCAAAGTAAAAAAAATTGTAATATTTTAATTTCAACCCTATAATATGCAACACCCTAATGTACATGTAAGACATTATATTTTCATTAAAAAATATTCAGTACTACCTCTAAAACGGCGGAACACATTTATATTGAAATTAACGAAAATAATAGAAATTTTAAAACTTCGTCTTAAATGCGGCACGGGTTCCCGCTGTCCGATCTCGCTGAAATTTTGCACATATCATTTTCTTACCAACTATCATATTTTAAGAGGGTAAGACCAAAAAAAATGAAAAAAAAATTTTTACCCCTATAGCTAAGGACCACCCTAACGTGCAATCACTATCGCAATCATCGCACGCGACACGTTGCCATGCGTTGCCTCAGTGGAATCCCACCTTTAGGTTTGTTCTGATAAAATAAGTAATATCTATATTAGTTTTAATAGCCATTTTATATTAGGTCGACCGCGTCTCCCGGATTTTCCCTACGTGATTTAATAATAGTTCAAGACCCCATACACATATTATGTTACTGCAAGGTCCAGATTCTCGATTTCTTCTGAATAATGAAAAAATACATTTTACCATGAAATACTGTCATCGAATATTATCAAATGGAGAAGTATCGCACAGGCGTTGGTTGTTCTATTCCAAATCAGCAGGTAAAGTTTTGACGTAGGACTACGTCTTTCCCCGCACTATACATATGTATACCTTCTATACCTTTTATTTCGGGGATTAGTACCGCGCCACATTTAGGCCACAATGCAATTACCCTAAACATCATAATAATTTATAACATCTTCGACGGCATATTCTCGGAGACGCGGTTTTGCACAGGATAGGAGTAAACTACACATATAATAATATTTATTACACGGCCAAAAATAAAAAATCCAAAATATCCGCATTTGTTATACTGGTCCAAAATTAACTTGAAATTTGCCACCAATGTTCATAGAGATATCCGGATAAATTATTGTTCAAACATGCGCTCCATACACATCGTTGAGCGCGTTTTGAAATGCATAACAAAAAATATACAATAGTTCCATTTAAAAAAAATTACGTTGATATTGAAATCTCGGTAAATAATAGTTTAAACGTAAATCCTAATATTCTATTCAGTTTCCGCCATCAAATAAAAAAAAACTTTAATATGAAACATTTTTTTGGCTTTTTCAATAGTTAGAAAAATAATAGCGTGTATACGGACAAATCGAGCATACTGTATAAACTTACAGAAACATCGGTTAACATTTCGCCAGAAAAATTGACAAATAAATGTTAATTGTTAGTATATAGTTTAAACAAATAAAATTTTCTAATAGCTATGGAGGAGAATGAATTCCATTTGCAAAAAATATGTATCGAATATTTTTGGCTACTCTACATACTTGCAAAGTTGCACCAAAATCGGTGTGTACGGGTTTGATATGTTCCTTTTAAATAATATTGTACAGTAGGATATTATTATTATTATTATTGTTATTACTATATGTCTGTATTATATCGTATAGACCATCATTAATGTATACGCAAACACATGATGAATGGATGGGGTTCAGCAACAGGTGCTTTTAAAAAAAAAACATTAAAGCACTCTTTTTACAAATTACGTTATTGCGAGCGAATAAATTTTTTTTTTTTGCGTTAAATAAACCCGAATAGGGCAGCAAGGTTAAAAGGCTAATGTGATATACTGCCGTGCCCCCAGATATAATCGCCACTTTCCTAACACCAAAAAAGTATTCAAAAGCGTGGTCTTAATTATTGTTTTGTGATTGTTTAGTTTAGATAATAACTAATAAAAAATGAATCGTGAAAGGTAAAGTATGTATGTATGTTTATTGATTCCCTTTCGGGTTACAAGAACATCCGTCTCCTTCCTTACATTTTCTTTCCTTAACTCTACTTAACTCTACTTAAAATTACTCCTTACAATTATCCTTTACAATTACTCCTTACCGCTACCCCTTACAGTTATCCCTAACTACCTCTATATTTACATATCTCCGCTCGCCGCCTTCTACCTCTCGCATGTCCTACTATCTATTTTTTTTTTTTTTTTCTCTCTCTCTTTCTCTCTCTCCCCCCCTCCACGTATCGCTCTCTCTCCCGCCTCCGCCGTCCCTTATACCACTCTTTCCACACTCATCCTTCCTTCCCCCCGTTTCCGCATTCACTCTCTGCCTTTCGTCCTTCTCCTCTCTTCCTCTCTCTCTCTCTTCCTCTCTTCCTCTCTCTCTCTCTCTTCCTCTTCTCCTTTCACTTCTTTCTCCCCCCCTTCTCCCCCTCCTTTCTCCCTATCTCTCTCTTTCTCTCATCCTTGCTCACCCTCTCTCTCTTCTCCCTTTTCTCCCCCTTGCTGTCTGTTCCTGTCTTCTTCCAGTGCTCTTAGCCAATCTTCTCCTCCCCCCTCTTCCCCCAACACCTCCCTTACATTCTCCTGCCAACTACCTATGTCTCCCCTTTCCCTGCACCTTTCCCATACGTGCTCCCACGTTTCCTCCTCATACCCACAAACTCTGCATACCCTTTTTTCTATCTCCTCCCAGTATCTTGCTTCTCTCACCCCGTTCCCCAATCTGAACCTTGCTATCCTTTTCCATCTCTCCTCCTTCCAGCCCTTTTCCAGATATTCCGGGATCCCTTCCCCTCTCGTCCACTTGTACCACCTATTATACTTGGACTCCCTTATCCTTTCCCATGTTTGCCTTTCGTCTCTCTCTCTGTATCTTTTCTCTATCTCCTCATATCCCTCCTTCCCCTTTTTCCTTAATCTAATCACCTCCTCTACCTCCATTCCTATTTCTTTATAAAACTCTCTTCTCTCCTCCTCCCATGCGGACACTTTTCCCTCTTTGTTCTCTCTCTTCTTTACTTCCTCCCAACATTTTCTCGCCCACCCACTCCCCCCTCCCTCTTCCAGCCTTATCTCAAAATTCCACGCCCTTCTTCCTGCCCCTATCCTCAACTTCTGCCTCTCCGTCTCTTTCCTCACCATGTACCCTGGCGTTATCCGCTCCACTCCCAACACCCACCTGATAAATCTTTCCTGCATCGCTTCCAATGCTTTCCTTTCCTGCCATCCCCAAATCTCCACTCCATAACTCGCGACTGTCCACACT
This sequence comes from Andrena praecox, assembly GCA_963932275.1. NCBI lineage: Eukaryota > Metazoa > Arthropoda > Insecta > Hymenoptera > Andrenidae > Andrena > Andrena praecox. The sequence goes on from OZ010734.1 coordinate 14,565,104, forward strand.
AGTGCGTCAAATAGGATCAACCTCCTCTTTACGCTTGCCGCAAACTTTCTCTTTCCTATTCCCCACACTTGCCTCATTACTACCGCTGCCTTTCTTGCTCTATCTGTCACCTGCCCGTCTTGTCCCCCATTCCTTCCTATCTCGTATCCTAAATACGTAAATTTCTTCACTTCCTCTATCTCCCTTCCTTTCCACCTCCAAGTCCATTTTTTCTTCCTCCCACCTCCTTTCGCAAATCTCATTATTTTCGTCTTCCCTACATTCAGCGTTAGCTTCTTCCTATCCAAATACCTTTCTAATTTGCCTATCATTCCCCCCATCTCACTTTCATCTTCCGCTACCAGCACCACGTCGTCCGCATACGCTAACGATCGTATTTTCTCTCCTCCAATCTTTACCCCTCCCCATCCTCCTTTCTCTAACTCTTCCTCCATGTCCGCCGTTAGGATGCTGAACAGGTGTGAGCTTAGAGGGCACCCCTGCCTTACCCCTCTCGCCGACCAGAAACTCTCCCCCACCTCTCCGCCCACTCTCACCCTGCTCTTAGTCCCCACGTACACTTCCTCAATCCTTTTTCTTAAATCTCCACTCACCCCCCTCTCTTCCATCGTCCTCCATAGCACTCCCCTGTCTACCGAGTCGAAGGCAGCCTTCAAGTCGATAAACAGTGCTATCATTTTCCCTCCTGGTCTCTCTAGTCTTCTGCCTATCATGTAGTTGAGTACATAGATATTATCCATCGTTCCCATCCCCCTCCTGAATCCTGTTTGATTTTCTGGTATCATTCTCCTCTCCTCCATCTCCACCACCAACCTCTCCGCCAGCACTGCCGCGTATACTTTATATAGCGTTGGCATTACCGTTACTCCCCTGTACTCCTCCACTCCTACACCGTCCCCCTTTTTAACTATTGGAATCACTAACCCCTCTTTCCACTCCTCCGGCCACCCTTCCCCTCTCCATACCCTATTTATTATCCTCCATGCCCACACCTGCACCTCTACCCCTCCATACCTCCATACTTCGTTTGGGATTTGGTCCCCTCCTATGGCCTTCTTATCCTTCAACTTCCCCAATGCTTTCTTTACCTCTTCCCACGCCACCTCATCCGTCTCATTCCCTCTTCTCTGCCCACATTGTCCCCTTACTACTTTTCTATCTACCCCCCCTAACAGATCCATGAAGTGTTCTTTCCACTCCTTCATCTCTATTTTTTCGTTTACCCCCTTCCTAGTTTTCCTCCCCCTGTTCACTATTTCCCATACCTCACTCTCCCTTCTTACCCCTTCTGCTTCTTTTATAAACCTGTCCGCCTCCTCCTTTTTCTTTTCCTCACATTTTCTTTGATATTTCCTTTTCCTTTCTCTATACTCTTCTATCTCCCCTCCACCCTTTCTCCATCTTCTCAGTGCCTTTCTTGCTTCCCTCTTTGCTCCCGCGCACTCTTCATCCCACCACCCCTCTCTCTTCTTTTCTCTTTCTCCCCCTCCCTCCCCTAATCCCCCTTTCAATCTCCGCAACCCTTCCTGCAGCTCTTCCCTTAGCCCTAATCCCTGTTTCTCCCCTATCCCTGCCACTATCTCTCTGAATCTCTCCCGCCCACTCTCGTTCCACACACCCCTCACTGCCGTCTTCCTGCTTCCTTTTCCCCTTTTTCTAGTTCTTCCTTCCTCCTTTATCCTTACTATCATCGGGTGGTGATCTGACTCTACTCCTTCTCCTACTTCCAACCTCTCGATCCTATCCCTTATTCCTACCTCTCCTATCACATAGTCAATGACTGTTTCTCCCCTGGCCCCCGTATATGTGAACTCTCCTCTTTCATCTCCTTTTGTGCACCCATTCAGTATCCCCCACCCCTGTTCATCTAGCCACCTCACCAGTTTTCGCCCCTCCGCATTCATTATTCTATCCTTTGAAGTCCTCCTCCCTTCCTCCTCCTCTCCCATCGTTCCCCCTCCCTCTGTTCCTGTCCTCGCGTTAAAATCTCCTCCTACTAGCACCTCCTCCCCTTCAACTCTCCCCTCTGCCCATTCACACATACATTCTAACTTTTTCTCCAAATCTCCACTTACGTATATCCCTCCAAACAACCACTCCTTTGCTCCTATTTTTGCCCTCACCTCTATAATTCCTTCTTCCCCTACTTTTATCCCCCCTCCCCTACTCCCCTCTATTAATTCCTTCCTTATCCCCGCTACCATTCCCCCTTTTGCTCTTCCCTTATTACTATCCCTCCTTGCTGCCTGCATTTCCCATACAAACCCCTTTGGCAGATTCCTCTTTATCAGTCCCCATCCCTTTTCCTCCACCCATGTTTCCATCATTATTATTATGTCCCACTTACTTAATCTCCCCCAAAATTCCTTATCCTTCTTCCCAAGCCCCGCTACATTCCACCATGCTACTTCCCACCCCGTTCTCGCCTTCCCTCCTTGCTTTGCCCTCGGTTCCTCTTTCCTACCTGTTCCTACCCTCCCTTCTCCAGTCTCCTCCCCTGCTCTTCCCCCTGCCCCCCTGTGAAAGGTAAAGTAATTACAAATAAATGTACGATAATAAAATTCATTTGAATTGAAAATTTTGTAAATAAAAATATCTGTTTCAGAAAAAATGAAATTGATAAATTATTATCAAATTTCTTTGTGGGCAATATCCCTTTCAGTTTGGTGGAATCAAGCAACTTTAAAGCTTTTGTGCATGCACTAAATAAGAACTATGTAGTTCCATCGAGAAAAACATTAAGTACTACACTTTCAAATGTACAATATGAACAATTATACAATTCCATTGGACAAAATGAACAGCAAGGTGCTGTACTTTTAAGGGGTAAAACCACTCTAGAGGCAGAAAAAAAGACCTAAATTTGACAATTTATTTTTGGAGTATGGCAAACGGAATTTTTCGGAGGGTTTATTTAACACATATTGAAGTACGAAAAACAATTTTTTTATTGTCATTTTCATACAAAATGGTGGCGACAGAGCCCGTCGTCGAAAACAGCTTTTTTGAAAACACAGCCACGGGAGGAGGGATTTCTTGGCATGTATGAGTCCGGGAACAAAAAATAAAAAAAATTTATAATCTATATACAATTGGCTTTGGAAGTACGTAGGGGTATTTTTTTTAATCAATTTTTGTGGAAATGGTGCACTTTTTAAGAAATGAATTGATTTTTTGTCCTAAACATGAGCATTAAATTGTTTATAAAAAAAAGAGTTTACATTCAATCAAAAAACGGCTACGTACTTCCAAAGAGAATATTGTTGTGAAGCTACTGTAAAAATGTCAAATCGATCCATGCAATAGTCTCCGAGAAATCCGTCCTCCCAGTTTGAAAGAAGTGGTTTCGACGACGGGCTCTGTCGCCGCCATTTTGTATGAAAATGACAATAAAAAAATTGTTTTTCGTACTTCAATATGTGTTAAATGAACCCTCTGAAAAGAAATTCTATTCCGTTTGTCATACTCCCAAAATAAATTGTCAAATTTAGGTCTTTTTTTCTGCCTCTAGAGTGGTGTTACCCCTTAATTGATGGCATCTTTTCCTAAAATAAACATAGTCTTTTTATTAACATAATTTTTAATTTAATCAAATTATATTTATTATTCTATATTGGGAAACATAGTGGAGACGCGGCCTAACATTTCAGCCCTCTGGTGGTAAGTTGGCAAACTATTGAAAGTAGGTCCGGGTCCGACTAAACATTCCGAATAAGAATTTATTAATCGATGAAGTAAAAAATTAGTGTTCAAACAAATTTAAAACACTCGTTTTTCACAACTCGTCTATTTAAACACTGATAATCATATGGACTTCGACGGATTTCGACCTTCTCAGTAGTTCAATTTTCTGTCACTAGTCGGCGTATCGAAATTCTTGGTTTCCCAATACATTTCTTTTACTACCCGTTCAATATCCATTTTTCGTCAGTGTAACTTAATTTAATTTTTTTAATCAGAATTATAATTATTAATAAATTGGCACTTCTTCATAACCTATACGAAAAATGTTTTATAGGTTAGTTATTTTCATTCCAGATATACGACATTTATGACATTTACGACATTTAAGACACGTGTCGTGTATAAAATAGAACATTCGTGTCTTTATACCTACCACCACGGTGGACCGTGGAAAAAGTTACTTGTCCCTCCTGCAGAGGGTATTAGTGTAACATGTGAACAATATCACGTTTACTTCCTTACGTTTCTTTTACAAGGGACACGGTGTAAGAAAGAAAGAAATCTTGGACCGTAGTCGGTCCACCTATCTTTCTTACACCGTGCCTACCACTAGTTACGGTCAAAGAGGAGATATAGGGTGCATTCCGTGTGACGCATTATGCGCAACGATTGCAGAGAAAACCGTTCCGTGTCAGTCTATGCGTGCATTGGTTGCGTTGGTGGAGCATACGATTCCCTAGAATTCTCCCACCTCTAGCGCATAAAGCGTGCAGTTGATGCGCGCATGCGTATTTGTCTCTTTACGTACGCTTTGAAAAACATACACCAAATCGACGCGCGTTACGAAAAGTAGCACGTTTCATTTTTTCTACATGCAGTTATCCGTAAGAAAAAAATTAAACGTGCTACTCTTCGTAACGCGCGTCGAAATTATGTGGTCCCCTCCTCGAAAGGACAGAAAATATAACCTATAGATATGCTACATGACAATAAATGTTTATTGGATATTTCGTTCTTTTACGCTACATTTGTCAATTTTTTATAACTTAACATCATTCCAAAATATTATTGTTACGCCGCAACGGTATCTTTATGGAATCGGGTATAAGGTCATCCTATCAAGCATTTAAATCTGTAAACCAAAAAATTGAAGCTAAAATCAATTAGAATGTAATAAAACGTACGAATTTGGTAAACATGAACAAATTAAGCTAAAACTTACTATTTTGATGAAATATACTCAGAAAATGACGTTATGAATGGAAAATTTGATTTCTTAATCACGAATAATTACACTCCACAACTTCCTAATCCGCTCCCCAAAGTGACAGAAAATATAACCTATACGCTGTACCCGATTTCATAAAGATACCGTTACGGCGTAATAATAATATTTTGGAAGGATGTTAAGACATGAGAAGTTGACAAATGTAGCGTAAAAGAACGAAATTTCCAATAAATATTTATTGTCATGTAATTAGCATGTATGTAGGTTATATTTTCTGTCACTTTGAGAAGGGGACCAATCGAAAGATCGATCTTTTGCACCATAATGTTCGATTTTTTGGATCGATTTTACAGTATAGGTCGATCCTATGGAATCGATTCTCGGGGAACAGAAATCGTGTTCCAATTCTATATTATTTATAAAAAAGTTTCCCGGTCTCTGGAAATTTAAACTGAAACTACTTTTCTGGAACATTAATGATAGAATTCTGATTTATTGAAAATTAGGTTATAAAATATCACATAAGACGCTACGTGAGTTCCCCCGCCTTGTAAGAAAAAGTAAAAATTTCGCGATTTATATACAATTATATAGCCATGTGGTCCATGGGCATATGAAGAATGTTCAGGATGGAATACCCCTGAAGAATACATTTGTGATTCATGTGGTAATTAATTTTAAAACAAAAAAATAATTTTTTTTTTATTAATTTAACAGTTTTCTCACTTTTTTTTGTAAAGAAAAATCATGGCCGGAATTACCCCACGTTAATTCCGTAATTCCAGTCAAATGAACTTTTTTGTGTTATTGCTTCCAACTTTGTTACAACGTAAATTTATGCTTTCTCGGTCATACTAATAAAATCTAGACACTTCAAACTATCAATTCATATAAAAAATTTGAGCAACTTACACATTTGCTATATAGCCGGAAGTACCCTACTTTCCCCTGTTTGCAGTATTCGAATTCGAAATACAGAAGCACACGTAAAATGACAAATACGAATGCGCGTAATATGCGCATTGACTGCCCATGCTTTTATTTTCTGCACTTGCTGCACGCATTATGAGCTAGAAGTTGGAGGATTCTAGGGAATTCTACGAAATTGGTACTGCCATCTCTGCACTCGCGGTATGAATTGCAACCAACGTAACGGTCTCAATTTCGAAGCGAACAACACATCCCTAGAAGGTTTTAGGCATGGTCGAAACGAAAGATGAGGAAGGAAGCAAATACGTAGCGCGCATTTTTATTTCTTAACGGCTTTTACTGCTAAGTTTTTCGAACGTGCTCTTATAATGCTAACTTTACAGCTATACTCTAATCCAGAAGACGTACTAGAGCCTGCGGTTCTATTCAATAGCCTTCAAAACCTTGAATTTACACTGGACGCGGATAATAAATAACTTAATTTTTCCTTTACACATCTGTTTACCAAATTACGCTGGGTAAGCAGCAGTTCGTCCTGTAAAACTCATAAAATATGGTCTTCGCTTTCAATAATTGTCGCTGTTCAAGAAGAATAGAAAAACTCTGGTTGAGAAAATCCAGGAACCAATAAAGCCATCAAATTTCGTTAGCAGTCGGTCCCCGATCCTTAGGACGAAGTAACCGATGTAGTTAGGAAGCGTGCTTCGACCACCGTCCAAAAGTCTCGAATTAAATTTAACGTAATCCATCCAACTGCATAGCTAATTGTAAGTAAGTTTGAACATTCCCGCGCAACCTCACGAGCATCAAACGCATAGAAAACCGTTCCGAGACGTTACTGCGGTTCAAGCGCTGTTGGAATCGGAACGCTATGAATGCGCGCAGCGACTGCGCTGCGATCTATGCGCATAATGCGTCACACGGAATGCACCCATAATAAGAGGCGTCACTCCGGGCGGAACCTTTGAAGTCCTTACTTGACCTTGCCATTTAAATTGGTTGTCTATTCGAGCGGGATATTCAAATCGACTAAATGTACCTTACCGCAATTTGCTGATTATTGCCGAAGTTTACAGATCATTGCCGAAGTTTACAGATCATTGCCGAATGGGCATTTAAATTGGTTGTCTAGTGATTTCCCTAGCTTATTTCTGTCCTTGTCGAGTGACGCCTCTTATTATATCTCCTCTTTGTCTTTGTTACGGTATCACGCGGTAATAATAACTTCGCGACCCATCGCTTGGGAATCACTGCTCTAGTAAGGATCCCTACATTCCCTACGCCACAGAACATCGTATCATAGATGGGAATGTCGCACTTCATGGCTCTTTCACTGTGTGAGTGCAAGCCGGTCCGAGATTCATTTTCGCTCGGTGCACTACAAATACTAAAATGTATGTACCGAATTTCATATGAGATATCAAGAATAGTTTTACTCATGATCTAAAAATTACATAAGTTTGATGTACTTTTTGGAATATCCCAATGTATCCTATTACAAAAGCCTCTATTATCGCTGAGGAGGAGCACATTCATATGAATATAATAGTAATGAGAATATTCACATAAATAATACAACAAAGTTATAAAGTACGTTGCAATTGTTTCTTAAGTATATTGAACTTAATATCGCGATATGGTTATTCGACGAATTAAGTGATAATACAAAACATAACCACAATTAATATGACAATAGCGAAGCCGTGAAGATGTATAAATTGTTATCTCAAAGATTCATTTATCAAAATCAAAATGCATTGCCTTTCGCGTACATGTGTGTACAACGATGTCAAACACAAGTGGGAAAAAAGGAGGAGAAAAGCAGAGTATCGAACATCAAGAAATATTGGTTCAACAGATACATAGATTATATTAAGAACTATGAGAGAGTATTGGAAAAGAATTTCCCACGAACGATGCATGTGTATCGTGTGTTCAGTATTGGCACTAAAGACTTTATCTGGGAAGTAAAAGAATACTTATTAGTAATGAAAAAATTTAGTATCTACGGCTTCGATAGTTTAACAAGGGAAGAGCTGCAGTTAAGTTATACGATGCCCAAAGATTTAGTAAAGATATTCCCCGTTTTACTGGTATCTGCCATCCCTTTCACAAACTATGTCGTCTTTCCCGTGGCGTATTATTTCCCAAGGCATCTTCTAACTTCCCATTATTGGACGCTACAGCAAAGACTAGATTTTATGCTGATAGACCATAAGAAACGATTAAAACACAACAGGCCATTATTCAGGTGCATGCAGGCGGAGCTTCATAATATAAGAAATCAAACACTGAAAGCAAAGTGGAACGATATTATCGCGTGCATCGGCAGCGGTACACACCCGCACGCAAAAGATATTATCACCTGTTCCGAATTGTTCGCCGACGAACCATATTCGTTGTATAATCTCAAAAGGAGACACATAGTATGTTGAACACATTGTAATTTCTATTATGTATCACTCTATTATTTCTGGAATCTTCTATGTTCATGACGATAGGAGTTCGGAAAGAATATAGGCTATTCGTTGACGTAATCATAAGTTGCATTAGCTTCTGGCACGATACATTAAAACTAACAGTTACATAATTCTGGATTACATTTTAGAAAGAATTACTTGCTATACATGACATACCTTCTTTGAGACCCTTTAGAAAACTGAAATTGATTGAAAGGGGTTTTCTAATAAAACGAATGGATCAAGCGATACAAAGAGAAGGTGGAATTACAAAGATACCTAATGATGCGATACGTTGGGTATGCATATGCGAAACATGACTTACTGATAATTTTTACTTCTTTTAAAAATGATCGTGTATTTAAATATATTGTAATTATTATACTTTTCAATTATACGATGTTTTAGGCACTTTCATTTAGAGGTCTAAATCCTTCAAATATGTCGATAGAAAGTATGCGAAATTGGCTTGAACAGTGGATGATAATATCAAATACTGTTAAGGAAGATAATATTTCATTATTGTTACACGGTCCAATATTATTGGCATACAATCATCCTACTAACTGGATTCTTATGTACAGTTAGAACAGTAATATTAAGAACCAGTTGATTTTGTATACTACTATGTGTAAGCATTATGATAATATAAACTTAAAATATTTATACGTATTTGAAATGTGAATACAAGTTGTTTTATGTCGTTACGTTTGTTTTATACCTTTACTATTTGTGGAATATATATACAGTAGAGCGTCAATTACCCTCGGTATATTTACAAAGTTTCATAATTTTTTGAATTTCCGGGTTCGGGATCTTCCCTTGTCAACAGTATGGGGTTTGAAACTTGGTAACCCGACATACATGAAAATGGTTACTCCTACGAAAAAAACTGATAGGACCTTTTCTGTAGAGAATTTCCTAAGCTATAAATTGTATCAGGGCCACCTTTACCCATGGGCTATACGGGCTATAGCCCAGGGGCGCCCATGATCCAAGGGCGCTTAAGAATCAAACATGTTGAAATGCTTTTTTCTCTTTAATTTTGGAGACAAAAATTTTTATCTGGAGAAAACGCATCATGTTCTGTCTTTCCCTCAATACATCATGTAGCGGCAGTCCGAAACTAAACCCACGGCTTATCGCTGTGCTCAGCGCTGTGGCATCTACTTTTACGCTGCGGCTGCAGTGGCCGCGACTAGAGCTGTTACTACTTACTACCCGACCCGCCGGGTACCCGGGCGAAAACAACAGCTCTAGCCGCGACTGTGCGTGAAGCGTTCACATACGATTCGTTCGCTGAGTTTTGTTCATGTTTGCGGCCGTGTGGACGTGGCCGGGGGCGCATTTGCCTTGGTGGAGACTCGGGGTTGTAATGTACTTCCTTGCACCGATTTCGAAGAAATTGCACCCTTGGGAACTAGGGCGCCAAAATTTTTTAGCCCAGGGCGCTCAAATTTGTTAAGACGGCCCTGAATCGTATAATAACTATTTTTGTCGCAAAACTGCTAGATAACGAGATATTCGCGAAAAACAGTTGTTTTTGTTGTTCATTCCTCTGTAAAATATTTAGCGGCGGTCGGATCGATGGAGACTTTGGTCATATTGTTTAAAACGACCAAATAAAGGCCCATACCAAAATTTAGCTTGGTGGGAATTATTCCGTAGATTGGGCAGATTTCCGTCTAATTTCACTGGACTATAATATAAATTAACGCAGTAGTAATCCTGTATTTAATAAGTAATTTTAGGTGTAATTCCTATGGTTATAAACTGTGTAAAGTACATGCATGCTTTCATTCTCCGAACTCTCCGATTATCTGAACAATTCGAATTTCCGAACCACCTCGGTTCCAAGCAGTTCGGATAATTGACGCTCTACTGTATATGTATTTATGTACAAAATGTATAATCTCACCGTAAGAGGTCGTTCCGGTTTTCGCGCCGATACAGTGGGTCCAGGGACAGTGTGGCCAATGTGTTCCTCGCCGCTGATTGGTGCCGCCATTTTCAGGCAACTTCCGGCAGCTTATATGTATAGAACAGTATACATATATACTTACACATTCTCAAATTGGCTACTCCAAATTTTGACAGCTTACAGTCAGGTTATAACCTGACGAGTGTCAAATATGGTAAGCTGTCAAAAATTGAGATGCCACGCGTGTCTACATATTTTTTAATAAATTATTGAATATAATTACTATGTAATATACTATGATTAATAAAGTATTCGAACTAGATGTCATACATTTATTTTTTAAGTATTTATTGAAGTATAATCAAATTATAATTATATGAGCTTTTAATAGTTATAAACTATATAATTATATATTTATATGTAATTTATATATAATATATAATTTATATATAATTATTAACTGATATAAACTATGAAATATTTATCTAAGTTTTCATTAATAAAATTAAATATCAAGTTTATACATACACACCACTATATAAGACATGATTCCACGCTTTTCAAATATCGCGCGCGCTTCACCTGGCTGGAACTGAAAATGGCGGCTTCCGGCTCATTGGCCACACTGTCCCTGGACCCACTGTACGCGCCGATAAGTTACGCGATTTTTGCGAATTTATTTCGGAGGAAAGAAACATAGTAATGGTATAAAACTTTTTTCTATTTATTAAACTACATTTCTACAGTAAGTAAAAAGTATAAAAGTAATAAAATTAATGTTTTTAAAATGCTTTTAAAAGCGGTCTTGATGACGTGCTTAAAAATTGATGCCTCGCTGGTGCAAGAGATTCCAGCTGTTAGACATTTCAGAACCAAAAATCCAAACCGATTCGTGATCAGTATAAACTGTCGCTATCGCCCCGGACTGCAATTAATGATTCATCTTCAAAATTAACAAGATGACGGGCAAAAATAGCAAAAGCAAACAAGCCGGAAAACATTTTTCTTGCATTTTGATCTGGCGTTCGTTGTACTCAACTACAGCGAAAAAACCAAGCAGTTTCTTTCTGCGTATGAAATTACGCTGTCGATATAGCTATTGGGGAAGAAAAAAAGTGCATAATTGAATAATTAATGAGTTTTAAGCGGTGGTACACAAGGAATTTCAGAACATTTTCTCGTTCAGTTTATGGAAAAAAGTGGGTAAAATTTTTTCGATTTTTTTGCTGCAACAAACTATATGTGTGCACACACGCAACTTAATTGGTTGAATAGTATTTGGACTTTCATTTACACCGTGTTTTGTAAATGTGAAAAAAGTGTTTCCGAGAAAAACGCGTTCGAAGCTGTCGCTCTTGCCGCGCGTACAAAAATGGTCTGTACGGGCTTTAGAGTTCGAATTTCGCTCGAACGCTTTATGAACATGTTTTCCACATGACAACTATCGATTGAGCCCCGTCCCCCCAAAAATTCAATTTTTTTAGACTGATTACAGAAGGTTTCCATCTTAAGTGACGTACTTAAATAGCAACAAAGATGTATACATAATCGGTGCTACGACTACAGCAATACAAGACTCGTAAAATCATTCAGATCTCAAAATAAACAGATTTTGAGTATTGCGATAAGTCGCTTGAAATAAATGTAAGGTGATAAGGACTCGGGTCTCGGTCAGGGGCATTTCTTATCGACTCAACTTCAAGGTGAAGTGAATGTAAACAGGATCGCGTGAACACATCACGGCCATATTGACTGTGGGATATTTACAGAATAATATGCAAAATACTAGTAATATGCCATTTTATATACGCGTTCCTAATAGGAGAAAGTGTACAGGGTGTACAGAAATTATTTGTCGTGGCTTTTGGGGGTGAATGGATCGGTAGACATTTGTTAAAAAAAAAATCCACAATGCTGAAAATTAATGTTAAATTTTTTTCTACATCAACGTATTCTACGCGTTGAAAAGAGAGGAAGTTTAAAAGAAACCATATGTCGCAAACCGTTTGCGGATTTGAGGCTACAGTAGAGCGTCAATTATCCGAACTGCTTGGGACCGAGGTGGTTCGGAAATTCGAATTGTTCGTAATCGAAGAGTTCGGAGAATGGAAGCATGCATGTACTTTACACAGATTATAACCATATGAATTACACCTAAAATTACTTATTAAATACAGGAGTACTACTGCGTTAATTTATATTATAGTCCAGTGAAGTTAGACGGAAATCTGCCCAATCTACGGAATAATTCCCACCAAGCTAAATTTTGATATGGGCCTTTATTTGGTCGTTTTAAACAATATGCCAAAGGTCCCCATCGATCCGACCGCCGCTAAAAATTTTAGAGGGTTGATCGAAAGGAAACATCTGTTTTTCGCGAATATCTCGTTATCTAGCAGTCTTGCGACAAAAATAGTTATTATACAGTTTATAGCTAAGGAAACTCTCTACAAAACAGGTCGTATGAGTTTTTTTCGTAGGAGTAACCATTTTCATGTATGTCGGGTTACCAAGTTTCAACCCCCATACTTTTGACAAGGGAAGATCCGGAACCCGGAAATTCAAAAAAATATGAAACTTTGTAACTATGTAGGGGAAGTCCTCCTTCGGACAATCGACCGTTCGGTTAATCGAGGTTCGGATAATTGACGCTCTACTGCACTTATTTAGCTAGCCCAATACACCTTGCTCTGTTTGTTTAGGGGTAGGTATGCATACCACTGCCCGGTTCGCATAGAAAAAGAGGCCCGTGATTGGGGCGACGTACGTGAGTATATTATATGTACAATCCACACTTGGCGTGGCTCAGCGAGCCAAAGAGAACTGTTCACGTGACGATCATGCAACATGACTGTTTACATGTACTCTATCTTGAGGTTGAATAACACTTTCAGTTTGCCAAATGTATATTCTTTATTTACATCATATACATTATAAAATATAATTCTTATCTTTTGTATATATTTTGACACAATATAATACAAGTTTTAATTTCTGTAATAATAGCAAGTGTAAATTTTATCACTACTCAAAACATAAATTGCCTTATAAAATTATAAGTGTGATATGTTAATAAAAATAAATAGGACGCGGAAAACTTTAGAAAAATATTAGCAGAGCTTTGCGGAGTTATTTTTCAGGCTAATCAATAGGTATATAAGCTGGTAGAGAACCAATCGGAGGTCGTTTCAATATTTTAAGATCAGAAGGCACTTGCGATTCACAATTATCTTCAACTGATTCTAAATGCGAATTATCGTTTGATATCTCAATTAGGCTATCAGAACGAGCTGCGGTTTCCAATCTTTTCATTAGCTTTACTTTCTTCATGATGTTTTCTTTCTTCCTATCGAAACTTTTGCTTAAACTATCCGGTTGTTCGTAATATCTAATTCTGCTGTCATTGTTAGGAGAAGGAATATCCTTCGACACAGACTGTGTTATTTGACTTTTGGCTACGTTGTGCTTTCTTTTTAAATAGGTTTGCTTGTTGGAAGATAACTGTGGCTTGTGAGGATATGGACAATGTTTACCTTTACTGCACTTTCCCGTCTTCGCGAACTCAGGGCACAGATTTTCGTGACGCTGCTTACACTGCAAAAGGAGAAACTTCCAGTTCTGAAACTTTGTTTCTTACACATGATTCATACATTTATGGAGCAAGAACAGCGTGTGACAAAATATGTAAACTGTATTAATATTGGATTGCTGCAGTATATTAATAAGTGAATAATTTTAGATTGCCTCGCCTTTTCCTAAATATCCTACCTTCTTAATATCCCATAGTAAAATAAAACACGTAAATGCAACAAAGACTGTAAAACCTAAAATACCTTTAAAGAAACGTTACATTCCGTAAATTATGGCCGTATATTAATTAAATAGCAATGCATAAAGTATCGTGGAAGAAAATATTAAGTTTCCTTCACTCATAGACTGGACAATTCATTCTGAATAAATAAAACGTTACACTAACACGAGTCTGATTTTCAATGATATTAAAACTATGAAAATTCAAATATGCAAGCCTCCGAAATATACGGGTCGAGGTATGTCACATAATCATTTCTAATAACTTTTTATTTATATATTGCACGAAAAATTATCCGTAAAATTGATATGATTTCAAAGGAGGCATATGTTGTGCAAATTAATTCATTTTCTGAAAATAAGATTCCAAGATCAATTGTAACTTTTAAACGAAATCTATATTTTTTAAACACAAACAACGGAATATAATAGAATAAGTACAGTAATATAAGTAATGCACGGTATGATTTAAAAAATATGCCTCATTTTATATGTTGCATCTGTATGTTTTTGAACCGAAGAAGCCGAAAAATTTAAACCGAGGAGATTGAAATGTAATATATTACAAAATGATCTTTTATAAACTACTGACACGCTCGCGAATCGGTCAGACTCTCTCGCACGACGGCCGCGTGTAAAACGCCAGTGTATCTGAGGCCTAAGACTTCTATAATCTACTATACGTTTGAGTTCTCAATGCAAGGGGAACATCTTCTGAATACTTTTTAAAAAAGTATAAACGAGTAATCAGTAAGAACTGCTGATGTAATTCTTTATTTAGAATTTACTAGCGAATCTACGGGGCGAAGTATTAATATTTCCTCCCGAGACATTTTATATTAATGAATATGGCCATAAGAAATATCAGAATTTCTATATAATATATTAACATTTATAGTAACATTAATATTATATGTATAGAAACTTTTTGAATATATTATTATAATACTCAAAATTGAAAAAATAACACTATTACCTCATGACCTTTCGCGCAGTATCCCTGTAAAAATTCAATGCAAATTGGGGTGCTGGAAGAAACTTTAATGTGACGGTAAGGACAGCCATCGCGTGTACAGCAACCTTCCAAGAAGTATTTGCAAGTTGGCATTTTCTCGGGACCTACATCGTGCGACAGCGGGCACTTGTCTAGCAAGCAATTTCCTTGAAGAAACCTAAAAATATTTAACAGTTCAGTGTGAATTTTTCAGGACCGATACGCGGGCAGAAAATAGATTTACTTCTTGCAAAGTGAAATTTGCTTTTTATCATGACGTTTTAAGCAAACTCCTTTTTCGTGGTTTGAACAATACCCAAATCGTTGAAATATTAAACAAGGTTGATTGTTCTTCCGCATTTTATTACGTAGTATTTGAATACTTTTTTGTTTCACCTTGTTGCTAGAATTAGAGAAAACTTATTAGTGTCGATCATATAAGAACCTGCGGCACTTATAGAATCATTTTGACAGATTACGAATATAAAGGAGCGAAAAAATGGCAGGAAAAAATTCAAATGACTAGACTATGCAAGGTACAAGCACCAAGCAAAAAAAAGGGGGATACCTGCTAAGGTGAGAAAAGGTATAAAATATTAAACGAGTCTGAAAGAAATGCTATGAAAATAATAATAACTCGTGGTAACTTCAATGCTAAATCGTGAAATTAAAAATAGAGGAAGATAATAAATAAATGAAACATGTGTGGGATGCTTCATTACCTAAGAAAACAAAAGCAGGAAGATAATAGTTAGAAAGACCTTGCTAGTTGTTAAGGAAATTCCAAGGTACTACGACCTCAATGACTATAGTTACGCGACGTCAATTAAAGACACTTGTTGATGGAAATATGCAGTTGTACCGTTCCAGTTGCGTTTATTTAAAAACTTTGATGTTATTTGATTAATTATTTATTTGACGACTGTACCGTTTGTTTAAAGGTTAAAACCACTCTAGAGGCAGAAAAAAAGACCTAAATTTGACAATTTATTTTGGGAGTATGACAAACGGAATAGAATTTCTTTTCAGAGGGTTTATTTAACACATATTGAAGTACGAAAAACAATTTTTTTATTGTCATTTTCATACAAAATGGCGGCGACAGAGCCCGTCGTCGAAACCACTTCTTTCAAACTGGGAGGACGAATTTCTCGGAGACTATTGCATGGATCGATTTGACATTTTTACAGTAGCTTCACAACAATATTCTCTTTGGAAGTACGTAGCCGGTTTTTGATTGAATGTAAACTTTTTTTTTTATAAACATTTTAATGCTCGTTTTTAGGACAAAAAATCAATTCATTTCTTAAAAAGTGCACCACTTCCAAAAAAATTGATTAAAAAAAAACCCTACGTACTTCCAAAGCCAATTGTATATAGATTATAAATTTTTTTTATTTTTTGTTCCGGGACTCATACATGCCGAAAAATCGGTCCTCCCGTGGCGGTGTTTTCAAAAAAGCTGTTTTCGACGACGGGCTCTGTCGCCGTCATTTTGTATGAAAATGACAATAAAAAAAATTGTTTTTCGTACTTCAATATGTGTTAAATAAACCCTCTGAAAAGAAATTCTATTCCGTTTGTCATACTCCCAAAATAAATTGTCAAATTTAGGTCACTTTTTCTGCCTATAGAGTGGTTTTACACGTACTTTTAAATATGTACTTTATGACGTGGCTGCAATGTAGCACTGCTTCACCGTGTTGTGGGTTTCAAAAGTCAAATGTCTAAAATCTTTCTTAACATCGCAATTGTATTAAGTGATTCCTAAAATACCGATGAGGATTCATTTTCTTCTCACCATTGGCGTTTAAGATCGATACCATGAATACCTCAAATAATATTACACAAATAACACCAGAATATTAGGCATAAATGGTACTGAAACAATATCATTTTCTTTATATTTTAGCAGCTTAATTGACTGTGGGTAATTATACTTATTGAACTCATCTTAATACGGGCTAAATTCTAACAGTCGATACAATGGTAAAGATGTTAAATTTTTAAGCATAAGGAGGTACTCTAGTGCAACTGCCCGTTTCTCAACGCTATCTTCGGGAATTTAACTATAAGTTTATACTGTATGGCGTTGCGCCTGCATATTAAGCTATGTTTGAAGTAATCCTCAGATTTTTTTTAGGTTTTTCGATCGCATATATACATAGATATAGCCGGTGGCGCAAGCGTCTTCAAAAAAATTATTTTCCGCCGAGCGATGGTGCGTAATAGTCATCTAAAATGGAAAAACTAAGGTTCATTTTCTTTATTATGGTTGTCGTTATGGTTTGAACCACGGGGGCCTACTAAGAATTAAAATTTGCAGAATGAAAACCCCACATTGTGGAAAAAGGTGTTCAATTTTTATCAAATATTTTGCTATTTTCATTCCGCGAAATTAATTTCTTGCAAGCTAGAAACTCGTCCCTGGTTCCAACTATAACCAGTTATGTTGTGAGGATGTAAGCAAAAGAGCTACTGGATCCGGCCCATTAGTTTGCGAGATATGCAATCGCCCGACTTAAAAATCCCTGTTTCCAAAAAAACGCGTTTAAAGTTTTTACAGACAATAGTGCCGCGCAGAAGGCGCTACCATTGGACCTCTACATCTTCGCTAATATTTCGAATTCCAAAAAATCGCTTCGCACAAATATTTGTCACACCAAAAGCTACGAGATAATTCAAAAACTCGTTTTTTTCGACCCTCCACACTAGAGTACGCCCTTAAGAAATGAAAAACACACACAATTATAATTACGAAAAAGATAATAAAAAAAATGCAGATAATATAAATTAGGAAATAATTTCAGTTTTGACAGGGAAGCATGAGAATTCTATTAATCCTACGTAGTAATATATAAAATTTGGTATACCTAATGTTATTTTTATAATTTACTTTCTGCGATATGTTAGTTAACAATTTTGTGCCACCAATTGTTTTCGTAGTGAAGTTTCCCGATGTTTCTTTCATGGATTTCACTCTACATAATTTTTTTCCATTTGTGGCTACAATAAATTTATCAGTTTTGGTATTTGTTGTCCGTTTTCCTGCGCGTAACATGTAAATCTGTATTGCACGGTTATGCGATTTTATATTACAGTAAAAAGAGCTTGAAAATGTTGACTTACTCATTCCTCCGTAGCTTTTACGGACTAACTGGTTCTTAGAAGACTTGTAAACAATCCCTCCAATTGTAATAAGTTCCATTTTGATATTTCTACAAAATATATTTAAATTTTATTAATTTACAAATGATAGCCATTCAATTTATTTAAAACTTGTTATACATACACATTCTTTTTCTGATCAAGGCCTGTATGTTTTTTAGTACTTGTTATTCTTGGTGTAGTTCTGTCTATTCTGTACTTATTTATTTTAGGCTTCGTAACTGATTTTACAAGATTAGAATCCTTGTCAATTGATTGCTGTAAAGCATTTATTATTTTTGTTTTTATAGTCCTTTGAGATGCAGGTTTGCCACTTTTTAACAATGAATTTGGCGATTTCTTAATTTTATAAAGATCTCCCTGAGAAGCACTTGACGATCTTCTGGATCCTCGTCTAACACGCACAAGTTTTCTCCGCGATAAAATTACAATATTAGAATTATTCGTTTTCTTTTGACTGTGAGTCATTTTTGAAGAATTTGTACTTTTAACAAATTTTAATCTTGAACAAACTGGATGAGGAATATTCTGCATTGGCATTTCTTTCTTTTCCGTTGGTTTAGACTGCGTCGAGGAAGACAATTTTTTCATTAATTTCGGATTAACATGTACTGATGTTTTTACGTTCTCTTCTTGTACAGGATTCTGTTTAACATTTGCAGTTACATTTACGGGACTAGTTTGTATGCTCTCGTTAGAATTAATAACTCTATTCATTATTTTCGGATTAATGTGCACTAAAGATTTCATACGTAATTTTGGATTGATATGTATAGCAGAAGTTTGTGGTTTAAAATTTGGATTAATGTACACATTGGTACTCGGTAGTTCGTTGCACGGGGCACAACTAGCAGTTTTAGACACTTTATTAAATCTTGTAAGGCCCAAATATTGATTCAAAAGAGATGTTTCCATGTAGCAGGATTTCTCCGATGAGTTCTTTTTATGATGTTCTATCAGATCTGAAATGGATGAAATTAGTATTACTCCTAAAGACGTAATTAATTCTCTAAAATTTAACACAAGAAATATCTGTTTCCATAAAATGGATTCCATTTATACTACACATATATTGCGTGTACCGGAAAGATGGAAACGCCGGATTAACTCACAAGGGAACATCCCGAAGCCGGAAATTCAAAAAATTCTGAAACTTTATGAATATTCAGGGGATTTCCTCCTGATTACAACGCAATTTTGTTTGCTGCCCAAATCCACTCGAAGGGGGTAAAATTAACCCCTGAAAATTCGGATGTTTTCCGATTTTGTGTTATAACGCGCGAACTGTGAGAGATAGAAAAAAAGTTTCAAGACAAAAGTTACTTCTCTTAATTAGATCTATCATTTGGTAAAACAATTATTTTACAGTTCACGAGTCGTAACACAAAATCGGAAAATAACCGGATTTTCAGGTGTCAATTTTACACCCCCTCAGAGTGAATTGGGGCAGCAAACAAAAATTGCGTTGTACTCAGGAGGAAATCCCCTACATATTCACAAAGTTTCAAATTTTCTTGAATTTCCGGGTTCGGGATTTTCCCTTGTCAGAAGTATGAAGTTTTTGAACAAAATGCTTCAGGCCAAAGTTGGAGGGTCTGCAAAGAGGCATCTGACGGTGACCTTGATCATGACCTAGAGTCAACTTCGTCTTTGAATTTTGCACCACTATTTCCGACACCAGAAACGAAAAGATCGGAAAATTCAACCAAGGAACCCAGAAGATCTTCGCCAAAAAATTCTTAAAGAAGCTGCACTCATCGATCCGGATTTCATCAGAAGATCCATATCCGCCTTTCATGAACGAACAGTTCATTGTCAAATCGCGAACGCTCGCATATTTTAACCACTTACTATAAAACATTTTACTCTGTCGAATGCGTTTCGCTTAATCGACGGTCGATCTTAATCGGCCGGATAAACAGTCTATCTTGCCTTAACCGGGTAGATCAAAGGTCTATCTTTGACCCAATAACAGGACTGCAAATGTGAAAGTAAGATGTTCGGTTTATTTCGTTTTTGGTGTCGCAAATAGTGATCCAAAATTTAAGAATTCAGTTGACCTTGAAACCACCCCTAAATATGACCCCCGTTCATGATCAAGGTCGCCATCAGATGCCTCTTTGTAAACCCTCAAACTTTTCTCTGAAACATTTTTTTCGAAAAGTTCCTACTTCCGAGTTAATCCAGGGTTCCCATCTTTCTGGTACACGCTGTATAATATTAATAAGGCTTGGTACCTATCGTCTTAATAATAAAAGGATGTTGCTATTTTCTTTGAGATTTCAGAAAGCTGTACGATAAACTCAGTCTCCACTGAATACTGACACCACGAATAAATTTAATATCGCAGAAGAGCAATAAAGTAAAGATAGTTTGTCAATATTGCGACACCGTTAACAATTAAGAAGGAACAGCTATGGTCATATAATATCCATTTAACACTAATTATTTTTTTCACAAATCTCAAATAAAAGTAAGCAAATGCTTTTTTAACCCTTTCAATACGGCGTACATTTCCGCGAAAGTGCTTTTAACTAATTTTTTTTTTTTTTTTTTAAACTTTACGGCGCTAGGAACGACGGCTCGTTCCGTGACGCCGGATATATCCGGCACTAGTACACACAGGTCATCAGATGGATGCCGGGTATATCCGGCGCTGGTACCGAAAGGGTTACAGATATTGAATAATAACTCCATCTTGACTATTATTGTGAGTATGAGAACATGAAATATTATAAGTAAAATAAGATTAGATGTAGAGGAGAGAGTTCTTGCGCTCGAGGATTATATAAAGTTGCTGACAAAAGAAGAGGGAAGTGTAAGTAAGGTGACGCGGAAGCTGAAAGGTATCTAAAGGAAAACGATTTTATACGAAAATACATAGAAATCAAAGATATTGAAGTCCAGAAGTGGGAGAAGGAGAAAGAGATGACCATGAGCGTAGAAAACAGAGTTTATAGAAGAAATAAATCCCGATACTTTGGATAGAAAATAATACTAAAATCAAATATAGGACAAAGGATATAATACAGGGAAAGGAAGATATGCCGCTGCAATCGCCGAGAAAAGAATCGGAGATGTTGAAATAAATGGCCTTTTTACTTGAGGCAAATAAAAAAGGAAAATTCACCTAACCGACTGATGGATAATGTAGAAGAAATATATTTTTATGTGAATGATGCACCTTAAGGGTATACATTCATATAACATATGTTTCGTAATAATTATAATGATAATAAAGCATGTAAGTAACACTTTGTTATATAATTTTTTCAGCCATTTGAAAAATCTTGTGACCAAATAATAAGTAATAAGTAACCTCCTGCAATGGGACCAAGGTGCCCGAGGTGTGAAGAGGACAAAGAGGAACTCTTCTCCACTTAAGGGGGGAAGCCACCGCGAAAAAAAAAATTTTCCGATTTTTTTGGTGCATTTTCTTAATGCTTGGGGTCTCAAGATTATACCTGCACAATTTTAAAGTGGATCTCAAAAAATTCTGGGAGATACGGAAGGTTTTGTATAGGTAGCGCGGCGCTCAGAATCAAGTGCACGCATAGGTAACTTGGTGTCAATCGCCCGAAATCTTTATGTCCAAGAATCCAAATGTGTCTAATAAAAGGGATTATGAGCTTATATATTATTTAGAATTAGGTAGAGAATCACTGGCCACGACGAGATCGTATACAGCTGGGATCTTTGAGTTGCAGAAAATAACTTCTGTCGAAACTTTAAACGCGATTATCTGGAAACAACATTTCTCAAACTGGGTGCATTAATAACTCAGTCAATTTTCATCGGATTCGCTTGTAATTCTCAGGGAATATTCGTAATATAATTATCTTCAGTTAAGCGTACCAGTTTTTTGATCGAATAATTCATTTAATCGCAACATTGAAAAAACATGTTGATTTTTTATACTTTTTGTTCCAGATTTCTTCTTAACTACACCATTTCTTCAAAAATTAATATCTTTTTAAATCTTCACGCTTCACTGAAGCTTACTATAATATACTTTAAGAAACCGTTCGAATTTTTCAATTCGGAGCAAATGTTGGAAAGTTACACGCGCGCCCGTTTCGTAAATTTTTTTTAGCGGAGCCTAACGTTATCGCATCGACGTGCGTTACGAAAAGTAGCACGTTTCAATTTTCTTACGAAAAGTAGCACGTTTGCCTTCGTCCTCGCGAAAACTATCAGGTTTCGGTTTTCGCTGCGAAAACTAGCACGTTTCAGCGGTTTGCCACGAAAAGTAGCATGTTCGAGTTTACCCCGCGTTTGCAATTCCCCCCACTCTCCCTTACTTAAATTGTGTAGATTAAAATTTTCATATGTGTTGTCTTTTGGAGATTAGATGGAATTATTATTTATTAAACAATATTTTCCACAGTTGAATTCTTTTAAACTGCCCACGCGCTGAAACGCGATAATTTCTGCAGTCTGCAATATAATCCAAAACGAGCTATTCGTCGTGGCCAAACCGGATAATATGTTAGTTTTCGCCATGAATTCCCAAATGTGCTATTTTTCGTGGCGAAACAGTATAACGTACTAGTTTTCGTCGCAACAGTACGAAATGTGCTATTCTTCGTGGCGAGGCAGTCAAATGTGTTAGTCTTCGCGGCAGAAGACCAAACGTGCTAATAATCGTCAGAAACGATGGAACGTGCTTCTTTTCGTGGCAAACCGAAACATGCTACTTTTCGTAAGAAAATTGAAACGTGCTACTTTTCGTAACGCACGTCGGTATGCTGTGGCCATACTATCGAAATTTTTTCCAATCTGGGAGCATAAAATATTATGCTATTTATATATAATATATATATATATATATTTTCAATTGCGGTAATAAAGATTTTTCGTAGAAAGTTACATTTCATTACAAAAGAATGTCTTGAAAATAGCCTTTATTTTCGACCGTCACAGTGACTTGCTTCCCCCCTTAACGACACAGTGCTGAGACGACCCAGCAGGACTGAGAGCCCGAAAATCGTTGCAATAAAAATAAATCTCCTGTGCTTGCTAACTTTTCTAAATCGTTGCAATAATAAAGAAAAATAATCATTAGGGGAACAATATTCAAGATAAGAAAAATTAGGAGGAAAAATATTACGCGCTATTATTTAGTTCGAATGCACGAATATTCTCAAATTTTTTGCGGCTTCTTGGTGATAGTTGGCGCAGCTACTGAAATTCATTAGTAACCAGGGACTTACAGTTCCGATTAGACTTCAAACCCACTCGAAGGAAATTATTGCTAAGTAGGAATATAAAATCATTTCAACTCATTAGCATAATTAAGATACATTGCATTGCTTGAAATCAGATAGTACGGAATTATGAAAAGCTCATTTCAATGAATAAAATGCTTAGAAGTTGCAGGAGAATATATATATATATGTTACACATCGTTTATTTGAGAATAAATACTTTTTAGAATTCCATGAGAGGTAAGAACACTAGTCGAAGGATTCTTGGAAAAATAGTATCAAATGAACGTGAGAAATGATTAGAAAAATGGTACAAGCTATTAATTAATTCCTTTGTGAACAAATTATAGTTGGCACAATCACAGGCGGCTGCGCGAAACGCGCGTGCACGGGTCTGACTGGAGCAATAGGTATTTGGTACGCTATCTGTTACTGGGTCATTTATTTCAACTGTTAAAACGATAGTAGGTATCTAACTTTAGATTTTTGCAAGTCCTAATGTACACACTGCTGCAGAATTAATGATAATTTTAAAGACTATTCATATCTGTATCTGTATTGGATTTTTAGTTTGTGAGAAAGTATCATAGCTTTCGATGTTGCGCCATTATTATTGTTAGTCTAGTTTTGGTGTATGTAGTACATATTCATTGAAAATATAAGTCAACAGAAATGAACCTTTGGCATTGCGTACGATCGATAATGTTCCGCTGTACCCGCGGAACTTGTTATTAACCCTAACAATTTGGATGAAAAATAATTAATCATTTGTTGTCCACAAAATGGGAAAAAGAACATGCTGTGTTAGAGGGTTAGAGGTCGGCATTGTAAACAATCTTTCGGAATAGATCGCGCGAGTAAAGCAAATAGTGTTTCGTATTTCCATTGTAAAATCGTGATTGTGCTAATGCATTTGTTGACACAAGAACAGCCTACAACAGATTTTTAGTATATCTTTATTATATTATCTTACAAACTTTTGTTATTTCAAAGATTATAGTTGCATTATTTTGTACTTTCTAAATCTATAGACCAGTTTATAATGATATAACAAGATATTTAATTACTATATTAGCATTTAGATGAATACACAAAATTGTAAACTTACGCGTTAAGTACTGAATTTCTTTTAACAGATTTTGATCCATATTTTAATAGCGCAGGGGTATAATTTGTATATTAGTGTACTTGAATAAATACTGTAACGGATGTCACATACAATAACTTCGCGACAACACTAATTCTTTTTGTATTATATCGTTCTACGCAGTTCTATACCATTGCCTTTCGTCACACGGTCACGCAGAAACAATCTACCACGATCTACTGTTACGCTATCGCGTGAACGTAGCTGGGGAATTGTATATGATCGATATGTAAACTAGGAGCGAAATTTGAAAGCAGAACGATGTCTAAGAACCTATGTCGAAGAACCACTGAGTTATGCCTAGTGACAATGGTGACTAGTGATGGCTAGAACCGTGATTTGTGAATCACGAGTGATCCGATCACGTTCGTTCCCAATCACGGTGATTTTTCACAGTGATCCGTGATTTTCGTGATCGCTTCTAATTGGTGCAGGCAGAACAGTGATCGCTTCTGATTGGTGGAGAGCATGACTGTTCTTTGCATGCTCCACATAACCCCAATTTCTAATTTCTCTCGAAACATTCTCAAGTCCTCACTGTTCTTATAGAATCTCAGTTGTATACTTTGAACCAATGTTATCGCTCTTGATCTATTTAAATTAACGAATATTTATTCACTTTAGTTAAAAAGTATAATGTGTGAATACTTTAGCCAATCAAATCAGTGCGTGCATACATTGACTATTTATGAATGTATAATCACAGCCAGTGGTGGGTAAAGACACGAAATTTCTATTTTATACACGACACGTGTCTTAAATGTCGTAAATGTCGTAAATGTCGTAAATGACGTATATCTGAAATGAAAACAACTAACCTATAATACATTTTTCGTATAGTTTATAAAGAAGTGCTAATTTATTAATAATTATAATTATGATTGAAAAAATTAAATTAAATTAAATTAAGTTACACTGACGAAAAATGGATATTGAAAGGTTAGTAAAAGAAACGCATTGGGAAACCAAGAATTTCGATACGCCATCTAGTGATAGAAAATGGAACTACTGAGAGTAGGTCGAAATCCGTCGAAGTCCATATGATTATCAGTGTTTAAATACCTAAATATGTTGTGAAAAACAAGTGTTTTTAAATTTGTTAGAACACTAAATTTTTACTTCTTCGATTAATAATTACTTATTCGGAATGTTTGGTGGGATCCGGACCTACTTTCAATAGTTTGCCAACTTACCACCAGAGGGCTGAAATTTAGGCCACGTCTCCACTAAGTTTCCCAATATAGAATAATAAATATAATTTGATTACTTTCACCACACTGAAAGGGATATTGCACCCAAAAAATAAATTTGATAATAATTTTTCAATTTCATTTTTTATGAAACGGTTATTTTTATTTACATAATTTTCAATTCAAATAAATTTTATTTATTATCGTACATTTATTTCTAATTACTTTACCTTTCACGATTCTATTTTTATTAGTTATTATCTAAACAATTACAAAACAATAATTAACACCACGCTTTTGAATACTTTTTTGGGGTTATGAACGCGGTGATTATACGTAGTTTTCGATATTCTCGACGTATTCTACAGTATTCTATAGTATTCGCATGCAACCAACAAGCGAGTCAGAAAAAACTATATTTTTCCAACACTTTAATTGTTGAAACCTTAAAATAATGAATATTTCTATTTACGACATTTGCGACAAATGACACGTATAAAATGGGCTTAAAAACGACATATTATACATACATTTGCGACACGTCATAAATACATTTACGACGCGGCGTAAAATACGCGACCCATCACTGATCACAGCCGACTCTAGTACCAGCCGTGCTGAAGGTAAAATGGCAACACCGCACCGGACTCCCGGCTACAGTGTCTCCCTCTACCGGTCTTTCGGTTTCCCGTTTACCTTTTAAATGTTTATATTAATGTAGTACTGAAGTCCTCTAAATATCAAATACGGAGCAATAATCCAGGTGTTTTATTTATTTATATTAACCCTACAGATCTTTATTTTTGTGTGTAGCACATTTATTTAATACAATCTATAGCATTTTTGGACATTTTGTTGTACATATTTTTTTTTACAAATTTCACATATTCATTAATAATGTCACGGTGTTGGTGTGTTCCCAATTGCAAGGGAAATTAATAATAATAATAAGAATAAGTTTATTTGTACTACAGGCTCACAGCCTATTACAAAGGAGGTTGTTTGGTTCTCACATCTACATCCTTACTTTTATCTGTGTTACATTGTACTTAAGCCTAATATCTATACTTTATATATTATTTATACTCTTATTACATTTCAATTAGTGCGAGTTTTCTTATTTTTATGACTGACTGTACAAAATAAAACATATTCTTTGCTTCCTCGATGTTCCTAATATTTAATACTTCAGGGAACTCTTTTTCCCTAACTTTTTGTGCATACCCTTGTTGATATTGGAGACATACAGACAGAACATGCTTAGAGTCTTCCTTCTTCCCATGTTGCATAGTTGACAATCCTCTGCGTCGCTTATTTTTACTCTTCCTTCCTTTTCTTCTACCATATTGAATTCATGTCTTCCTGCCAAGAATTGCAAGAGATATTATCATGGTACTTTAAAAGATAATAATTATAATTCTATATTTTTATTCCTCAAAGATGAGTAATTACCGAAAAAATAAATGGTTGCTATTCCTCGTAAAAATTGGACACCAACAAAATATTCTGCCGATTGTAGATGATTCCATTAAAATTTACATTGCCGGGTATGGGTCCCATTCTGTTGCTAAAAAATTAAATTGCAATATATGTTGATTATTAATTGTGGAGCATAAAGGTAAAACTGTAGGCGATGTATATTTTGATCACTTACAAAGAGACTGAAGGAGTGATAACCTCATTTATTCATTGTATGCCATAATGTGAGCCATAATAGATGATGGTAATTTGAAATCTCAACTTTTGCAATCTGAAAATCATAAACATATTTTATGTAAGTTAACCCATTACAATAAAAAAAAAGTTACGCGCCATGGTAAATACCCCTAGGGAGGTGAGAAAATTTTCCACAATTATAATACTGTCCTCTAACACGATTTTATAATTAACGGCATAATTGTTCCTTTCAATAGCTAATTATGCTAACCTCTTTTCCACGGGCACTTAACCTGTTTGGCTTCGTACCAATAATTTTGTCTATTTCAGGTCTCTATTAACTTATACATACCTTTATCAATTTTTAAATCCTTCAATTTGGTTCAAAGATGGTTTTAACTTGTTTCACACTTCTATTATCTTGAAATCTCTGTAAATATTTCAAATATAATGCATCACAACACCAAACTATTCCGAGAGTCCACAGAATATATACCACATTTATAAATATTAATATACTTCTGTATTACTTCTACTTACTATAGTTATGATATTTATGTATTCCTTATACATAATTAATAAAAAATACTGTATATTAGTATAATTTTATATCGCAAAATAACGTTAATTATAACGCTGAATACAAAACTCCACTATTGAAAATAGGACTCCCGATCCGCACATGAGCGGTGTTGCCACGTTGTATAGCACGGCTAGTAGTAGAGTCGGCTGTGCTTAGTGAATATATGTATACTGATCTATACATAAGAGCTGCCGGAAGTTGCCTGAAAATGGCGGCACCAATCAGCGGCGAGGAACACATTGGCCACATTGTCCCTGGACCCACTGTAGTTCCATGAGCTCCCGGCACGCTGGCAACGGACAACCGTCGCAACACCACGTTGTTTAGTACGACACGATCGCATAGCTAGCCATAGCTACATACTTTAAACTGTTTAAGGGCAGGCTGGGTGTTCCTGCACATGTCCAAGTTTGCGGCTATGTGTTGTGATATGTTGTTTTGATAAAATTGAAGGATTTTCAGTTTTACAACGCATTTTAATTTGAATTTGAAGGCTCGCATCATGAATTTGTTACCAAAAACACACGAAGAATTTACTCAAGTTGAGTATTGGAATACGTTTTTCAAGAAACGTGGTAAAAACAATTTCGAATGGTATGTACTGTTTACATTTATAAATTGTTAATAAATTCAATTTATTATCAATATACATTGTTTATATTCTTATTTAGGTATGGAGAGTACGCAGAACTATGCACCATACTTTTAAAGTACATGAAAGTGAAGGATAATATTTTAATTGTTGGTTGTGGCAATTCAACTGTTAGTATGTGTTTATACGATAGTGGTTACAGGTAAGAATTTTTTTTTTGAATATCAATTTCCATCTGTATGTTCACAGTTGCGTTATTCAGTTTATTATGATTTTTGTATTGTGTAATTATATTAGGTTCGTACAAAAATAATTGCGACTTTTAACTCTTTTGATTTTCCAATTTGGTGCAAATGTTGAACAATTATTGAATGGTTAACATTCGGTTCTTCTGAAACTTTTTGAGTTCTTTTGCGTGCATCCAAGTCAATAATGGCGCTCGATTGGTCGTCGTCAATGGCAGAAGGACCCTATCGACCCTTCACATTTTCAAGACCCCTGTTGCCGTTTGGGATCAATTTTGAGCTGCACCTTATATTGCGAACAGTTCCCACTGCTTTAAGACCCATTTTGAACTCGTACAATAAAATCACTTGAACTTGCTGTTTCTCCATCTTTAACGTGACGGTTGAATAGAAAGCAAAGAAAACAGTGAAAACAAAACCATTATCATTAATTGATAGAGCATATTTCATGCTTTAAAATGGTACATTACACGAGCATAGTTCAAGTAAAGTTTGTTTCAAAATAAGTATCAAAGATTAAGGTAACAGAAACTGTAATTATTTTTGCATCAACCTAATGGAACAGTGTAATTGAAATTTCGGTTTAACGATATATGTTTTTTTAATTAGTAGGCTTCTGTTAATTAAATACCTATATTTAATTATGCCAGATTTATGGATATTTTTATATGTATATTCATTGAGTATTAATGTTCAAGTTTTTTGTATTTTTAAACAATTTTATTTAGCTTCACTCCTCTGTCCGTTCGTTTGTTTGTACGGTTCAAATCTTGTAACTTAATTTTAACCCACTTCCACCGATTCAATAAACTTGAAACTTTGCAGGCGTACATAGTTATTGTTAGATTATAACTTAAGATACTTTGTCTAATACTTTGACCGAATTAATAAATCGAGTTTGAAACCAAAGAAAGAATTTTATTGACACATATGCGTCGCAAAGCTATAATCGGAATGGTAAAAGAAAGATTTGTTACATCAGAATCATAGTAACGAAAAAACAGTGGAATATAGTTCTGAACTGAGCAAGGGAACAGTAACTGCTTTTTACTTCTTGTTGCAATAAACCTACAAACTATATTTCAACACTCCCACTGTTTATTGCAACACGAAGAGAAGAAATTACTTGAATTATATAATATTTATAGAAAATAACTATGTAATATTCATAGAGAACAAATCAGAACAATCTTCATTTTCTCTATAGTCGAATTAACGAAAGAAGGCGCCTTGGGACTGGGGCCAGAATTTGCGACGTTGCCGCTACTCCAGGCTCGCGATTGCTGCTTCCCCTACGCGGCTCCCTACGCCTTGGCCAATGACTTTCGACTACGTAGCTGTGGGCTTAGAGTGATCCGTTGTCCTTGTCGGGTGTATATTGCTATCCTCTTCCAGAGGGCGAACCCAACGTCCTTCCCATAGAGATTTGACAGAGTGTCGAATCTTATTGGCACGCACCGTGCAGAATGAATGGCGGACAAGCCAAGGAATACAGGCTCGTAGGATTCTTATTCTATTTGGCGTCATTCCACGGCAAATCGATCACTTTTTGCACCCGATGTCAGGGATTTTGTTCAAACTGAAATATTATATAGGAAGGGATTTGAGTCATCACTTTGCTGGTTTTGAATTTGTTCGATTTTTGCCTATTTTCATGAAACCGAGCTGTACTTGTGAATTTTTATCTCGGAAACTCTTTATCGTATTGAATTCATTCTTTTTTCATTTTAATCTAGAAAGTGCGAGCTATTGTAATACTCTTTTTTTATATTGAAAAATTAATTTTGAAATTTTTAAAATTATAATCAAAGTTTTATTCTGCAAATTTCACGTTAATTTTAATGGTGTTATCCTAGAGTAATACTTTAGAGTAAGCCATCTTTAAAGGAACGAATTACAGTAAATCCTCGTTAGGAGCCCGTCGAACGGGGCTGGCGGCGGGCGCCTAAAGGCCGAGTTTCCTAGCCGCGATCGGCGGCTGCGGCCAGCGGCGGTCCCACTAGCGCAACGGAGACACAGATGCATACCTCTTCATTGCACTAGTGGGACCGC
The DNA here is from genome assembly GCA_963932275.1 of Andrena praecox. Classification (NCBI taxonomy): domain Eukaryota; kingdom Metazoa; phylum Arthropoda; class Insecta; order Hymenoptera; family Andrenidae; genus Andrena; species Andrena praecox. Next base: position 14,595,970 of record OZ010734.1, read on the forward strand.
CGCCAGCCGCCGCCGCCGATCGCGGCTAGGAAACTCGGCCTTAACGCGACTGGACACTATTCCGCGCGGCCACTGGCACGAGTGAGAAACCCCAATGAGCGAGCGAGAGGAAACGAAAGCCGACTCGTTCGTTTCCTCTCGCTCGCTCATTGGGGTTTCTCACTCTCGTCCGAAGGATTCCTAGAAATGGTGGGGATAGCCGCCGGGCTCCTAACGCGTGGTAGAAACGGGCTCCTAACCAGGATTTACTGTACTTTTAAGCCATGTTTAAAGGATCGAATTCCTGTCGTAAATGAAATGAAAAATAGTTTTACAATTTCGAAACTTTATTCCGAAAGATTAATTCTTTTCGATTAAAATAAAAGAAAATTAACGCAATGCTGTTGATAGTTTTCGAGATAGAAATTCGTAAGTACAGCATCTTTTCCCGGAAATAGGCAGAAATTGCACAATTGAAAGTCCTATATTTTGTAACCAAGTTCAAAACCTGTTAAGCAATGACTCAAACCTTTCCATAATTTTACGTGATGCACAAAATACATATTGCATTCTGATCAAACTCTCTAAAAATGTGATCGATTTGGCGTGGGGTGACTTGTAGATGAAGGAATCTGTTTTATCGAGCGAGTGTGAGAGACACAGTTGCGCTTGAAGATAGAAAGAGACGTCCGATCTGCTACACAACGTGACAACGTCGCACGAAGTACGGAGCAGGCATTGCGTCTCTTCCAAGCCACGCACGCCGGCCTACGGACAGCTCAGGCGCCTTCTTTCGTTAATTCGACTATAATTCGAGAACAAATCAGAACAATTTTCATTTTCTCTAATTCGAAAACAAATCAGAACAATCTTCATCTTCTAATTCTATAGGTAGTAATCAGAACAATCTTCATTCTTTTCCATACATATAACATTTCGATGCTGCTGGAAAATTCGTCGAACCAGTGGTTTTGTAAGAATATCTGCAACTTGAAGTTTCATTCCCCCCCGGGGAATCGGTAGTCGATGCTGGTTGGCGGGCTCCACTCGGCTTGACTTTACTTAACTGTGGCGTCGTTTCGTTAACCATCGTTTTCGTCTTGGCGTTGATTGGTTTGACGTCGCCGCGTCATCGCGCGCATGCGTTCCTCCTCCGTACGCAACAACACCACGCCGACATCATACCGAACGCTCCACGGCGTATCTTTAAATAGATATTATGGCTTTTTATGTTTTACATGAGCGCTATGAAATGTTTAATAATTTACATGTAAATATCTCTATTATTAAGGCCCAAACCTGACATAATTTAAACTTTAATTAACGATATTAGGCATACAATTAATTTGCAAGATTGAAAGCCCGTTTCGTTAAAAGTAGTCCGATTTAAATAATTTTTTGGCCAATTTAATCGGGAGAATGCAAGGAATCCATTGGTCTCACTTTCATATTGATACGACGAAAAATAAAGAAATTCCGTTTCTGTATAATCGATGACACATCGCCGAGCAACTCCGCGCTGCAGCGTATACGGGTGAACGATACAATGTTGCTCGGCTCGAGAAGCCGGCGGCTTCGATCAAAGGCTCTCGAGGCTCGCCCAAAGTTATTTAACTTCGAATAACTTTTAAAATAAAACACGCCTGAAACGGAGAATATCATTTCAAAGCTTAAAATGAATTCCCGTCGAATAAAAAAATCATGCGTAGCCGTCGAATGAATCTCGTCGAATAAAAAAGTTATTTTCAGGCGCTTTGAATAAAAATTACCCAAAGTTATTTTTATTCGATGACCCTCGAATAAAATTTTTGTCTTTTATTCGAAATCAAATTTTTATTTAAAATAATTTTGTGCCCATCTCTGATGTGCGGAGCATCGCACAGCGGAATAAATTCGACGTCATCGATGAGGATCGTCCAATACTTTTTAATTCCTTTCTGCTGTCGAATTCTGTCCATGTCTTTTTGCATTGTCTTGATGGCCTTCATATTGGAGGAGCCTTGGTCACATACTGTCGCTGCGACTGTATAACCGGCTTCAGTAACAGCTCGGACGACCTCCTTGATGCAACGTATTAGTTGCGCGTATGTTATTTGCGCAGAACAAAAATTGTAGGTTAGGGTGTTTCATATTATAGGGTTGAAATTAAAATATTACAATTTTTTTTTACTTTGCTCATGCCCTGATTCCTATTAATATAAAAAGAATATCTGACAAATTTTAGGATGATTGAGTAATATTTAGAGGTTGCACACTTTGCACACTAAATAATATGTAGCAGGCTAAGGAAACACGATTTCCAATGATAATTATTTTTATTCTCAAGTCCTTGAAAAAGAAACTAAACTTCAAAGAAGACTTAGACTTAGATAAATTTACATTTTATTATTATTATTATTGTTCACTTCTATAAAAATTCTGTACCTTATTATTTTACCCACATTTTTAAAACCTAACAAAGCGAAAATATGTAGGGTAGAACGGGGTCGGTAGTAACAGAGGGTAAATGTAGCACGCTAATATCTCAAAACATATATGGATATTAACACCAATTTTAGATATATGATAAACAATGACATTTGGAATCCATGTCCTAGCAGTATAGATACGCAACAGACATGGATAGTGAAGAAAATAACTTTTCGATACCCTACAGTAACTTTTCCTTACTGACTTACGATTGTAATGTAAGCACACCCTTTGCAAGTATGTGCTTTTTTTAATCTGTAATTTGCCTTTTTTTAAAGTAATACTGATCGTTACTTAGCACTTTTAACTGACTCGTTAGTCACAATTTATAATTGAAGTTCAAAAGCATGGTCGAGGGCGATTGTAACGTCGGCAGTCGGGGTCGGTTGTACCGCAACAGAACCGAATAGTGTCAAAGAAGGCGAATAATATTGTCTTGTTCGCATAGAATTCATGCAGTGTTACGGCCAATCCGGGGTCAGAGACGGTTGCAACACTTTACACTGTAACGTTAGGGCTATAACACTCCGCTTCTCATTTTTTATTAATAACTTGGATATCACTTGACATACAGTGAAACTGTTGTGACTCAATGATGTCAGATATGTAAGTAACATTTCCGTATAAGAGTTTTTGTTGTAAATGTAATAGTTCCTGCGTAATCGTATTCCAAAGTCAAAGTGTTACTACCGCCCCAGGCCTACCTTAGTGATAAAACTGTGCAACCCCTAAATATTATTAAATTTGTCTAAAATTTGGCATACAGATCACTTCGATGAATAGAACCAAGGGGGCGAGCAAAGTTACGTGAAAATAGCACCTTTGGAAAATTGAAACACCCTATTGTAGGTGACTGGGATCTTCCAACCAGTTTTTATGCCTCGCAGCATGAAAACCAGTGCGTGGTCTGCATACTTTGAGGTCCGATTTGTACCCCAATCTTCCAGACCAACAACTTTGTCCTTTTCGGCACAGTATTGCACATTCAGCATTAGCGACACTTCATCCCACATGAGTACGCATACCTTATCCAGTGGATCCATCATGCGGTTGGCTGTTTCCTTTAAGCAGTCTTTCATCGTTTTTGTCACACCGCAATCCAAACGAATGTGGTTTAATAGTTGGCGAGCTCTTCTTGGAGCAGGAATTGGGAGAAAAGTACACAAGTATCTGTATGCAGACGCCGATCTTTTATAGATCGACAGACATAGGAGCCTTTCATCTGGCGTGTATCGTCGTCCATGTTTACGTTTACCAGCATTTCTGAGTATCATGCTGACAAAGTGCCTCTGCAGTGTACTAAGATCTCCCAAGTGTTTGTCGAATTTCACAGCCTTCGCATTGTCCACAAGCTTCTTCAAACGATCTGCATATCGTAAGCTTTTAGTCCTATAAGTATCCATTTGCTTCTTTGCTTGTGACACCTGCTGATACATTTTTCTTGTGCTTTCATCCAAATCTTCCCTTTTCCAAACTAAGCGGTTACAAGGTCCAGATTTGGTGGCTTTATCTATAATTTCGCTTCGGGAACATGCACAGCAGGAATTTGGTCCAGGAACTACATTACCGCTTTCTATCTTGGAAAAGCTACTTACGGTAGATTCCGGCGTTGTTGGAAGAATGGATTCACTGGCTTCAGCGACTGCAAGGGAAGAGCTTCTCCTATAAGAACTTCCTTCAGCTGACTTTGGAGACCAATTCCCAAATGTAATTGGTGAAAAATCTGCAGTTGACGGAGTAATCTTTTGTCAGGCAGCAACAAGGAAGGTACTGTTCCGTCCTTCAGCTTTCTCCGTTTACTGCATTGGTAATCTTTTGCTTGAAAATGTAAATGACAAATTACGTACCGCTCATTGTAAACCTGCCTGTAACTTAAGCCTAGCAATCACGGATTACGCGTTGCTTCAATCCACTGCGAAGCGATTATACACTTTGGAAAACGATGAGATTTTACCTGTCGAGTTGATGGACAATTCAGGACAGCACACTTTTGCTTGTCATTTGAACACTGCTTGACGTTCATTTTCGACGCACAATTACTTACCTTAAACCAGAATTAAACACAACACAATGAATACACTTTACTGCACTATACCGACAATAATATCACTGACAATTGCGGATGATTGCTGACAATCAGACACAATAGCAGTGAATGGCGGCAAATGGCGGCCACGTGCAACTGATTTGAACTGATTACTGAGTGCAACGAAGGCAGACGCAACCTACCGCCAGCGGAGTGAAGGCGTGTGGGGCGAAACAACGCCATCTAGTGTATACTCAAAACGGAATGAACTATGTTTCTTCACGGCGCCTATACTACTGTCCACCCCCTGGGACCCCCAGGGCCTGGGTAGTCCGACGAGAACGCGAACCGGACACGCGTCGTTTCTGTCCATGCTCACAAGTAAAAACAGTTTCTCTGTTTTCACCGACAGCATCGCCCACGCAGGAACATCCTTGTATATATAGTAGATCATAAGTGTTGTAAATAGTAAAAATAAATTAGGATAATTAGGATAGTTAGTGAAAAGGTTCACATTCATTCTCCTACGCGTTCTAACCTCCAAACAGGTTAACAAATGTCGGTATGGCCATTATCGATAGGGTCATTCGGGGGAATATGCCACAGTTAACTTGGAAACGCGATATCTCGCAAGTATAAATACATACAGGGAAAAAGATAAAACCATATGAAAGTGTAACTAATTCTGTGTATTGACTAATAAGTAGAGATATGCATCTTTTATAGTTCAATGAGAAACGTACAAATACAAAAGTCCTCGAAAGTGGCATATTACCCAGGTTGTTACTAAAGTTAGCAGGGATCGGCGCAATGGAACCAGAGTCTTATTGAGGAGCACTGGGAGTTATCTTTAGAGCGTTTAACGAATAAGATTACACTTATTATTCAAATACTGTACAAGGTCTCACACAGTTGAAATATACGACTATTTACACAAGTTTAAATATTACAAGTATGCACAATTATTTTAGTAAAGCTTGGCAGTTAAGCACGGTAAAAGCCAAGCTGCAAGTACAAGAGATTACTAGGCAGTTGAGTAATCTGCGTAAAGACAAAGCGCCAGCAAGCGAAGCGCGTAGCGTCAAGTAAACGTGTTATTCGTAACTGGGTCGCGAACAGAGACAGATCCAGGAAATCGCGATCTATTTCCTGGAAAGCAAGAGCAGTCCCCCTTCCACCGATTGTAAGACTATGGAAGGGCCGTGATCGACGCTCCACATGAGTCAGCGCGCAGACGCCAAGCGCCTAATTACCGGTGGGCCAAGGAGAAGGCGTTAACATGCAGAATTTTGTGGGGAGAAAGGATACCAACTTCCCCTAACGAGCGGAGCGGGAGTCACGTGACGTGGAGTGGGGAAAAGAAAAGAAGACCAGCAGTGATGCCAGAACCGAGGGATTTATCCCACGGGTGCTACCACCACTCCACGACCAAGCGTACCCCCTCCTAGCGCCCGTACCGCACCACACAAGCATACCCGTCCCTCTATCCGTGTGCCGCACGCGCTACCGGCCGGCGCTCTCGGCGAGAATTCGTTTTCCCGACATCGAAGCGCTTGCGACGCAAGCAAAAAGTCCAGAGTTCAAATCCCGGTGCCGATATTCTACTTTTTTTCTTTATTTATTCTCTAATTTCTCTTTCTATATTCTCAGAAGACTAAAGGCTTAAAAACTGTTAATTTGCAAAGCATTTTCGAAGCGTGATTTGCTGCTAAAGATGCGATCCCGTTCTGACTTGTATCGCACCACTACAAGCGTACCCTACCTTCTGTCCGTGTGCCGTACGCGCTGCCTGGCCGGCGCTCTCCACCGAAAATTCATTTCACCGGAACCTAAGAGCTTGGGTCGCAAACAGAAAATCCGATGTTCAAATCCCGGTGCGAAAATTCTACTTTTTTCATTAATTATTCTCTAACTTCTCTTTCTATATTCTGAGTAGAATAAAAACTTGAAAAGTATTATTTTATAAAGCAGTTTCGCAACTGGCTAATGTACTGTGATGTTGGTATTTTGCCTTTTTATACATAAACAGAAATAATTCCTTGAAATGCTACTTACAGAATAAGCTCCTTTCTAGGATGGACTCTTTAAAATTCACGCGACAATGAACAGTTACAGAATCGGTGATTTTCGTTTCAGGTAAGCGAACCGCCCGCTCCGCTATTACGGTCGGCTTACCACTCGCACCCCGAATTACTATATTATAGTCCAGTGAAGTTAGACGGAAATCTACCCAATCTACGGAATAATTCCCAGCAAGCTAAATTTTGGTATGGGCCTTTATTTCGTCGTTTTAAACAATCCCCCCCAAAAAGTCCCCATCAATCCGACCCCCGCCTAAAAGTTTACAGAGGGTTGAAGGTAAAAAAAATGCTGTTTTTCGCGAATATCTCGTTATCTAGCAGTTTTGCGACAAAAATAGTTATTATACAATTTATAGCTTAGGAAATTCTCTACAAAAAAGGTTGTACGAGTTTTTTTCGTAGGAGTAACCATTTTCATGTGTGCCGGGTTACCAAGTTTTAATCCCCATACTTTTGACAAGGGAAGATCCCGAACCCGAAAATTAAAAAAATTATGAAACTCTGTAAATATGTAGGGAAAGTCCTCCTGAGTACAACGCAATTTCGTTTGCTGCCAAAATTCACTCCAATGCACGATACATAGTTTTTGAGCGTGCTAGTTATTCCAACGTTTCAGTTGCGGTCAATCTCCACACCATTGAGCTCGTATCGAATCTCATCAAATATGAACGCCATGCAGTTATTTCCCAACATCACCGTTGATGCATCATTTGGCTTATTTACCGCCAATTTCCCCTCCACGTAGAGAAAACTTTCACACGGCAAAGTGTATAAATCCTGCTGCTGTATAGGTATTCTTATCTCATCGCTGTGTTCAAACGTCGTGTTGACATATGTGTAACGTTCTCAAACGAAACTGTGCCGTTAGTTACAGGTGATTCCACAAGTAGAGCGGTTTACCTGTGAAATTATGGGATTGGCTCGGGTGACGTGCGATAAAGAAATGAATTTCAAGATACGAGAGTCCTTCTTTTAACAATTTACTGCGGACGTAGATCTGTTGCAGGCTGATCTCCTTAGGTTCGAGGAGTGGTGTACCGCAAACAGGATGCGACTAAACACTGGTAAATGCGTATTATTAAGGTCTCATAGATCAATCAGGGGCTTTCCTTCTACATACACTCTGGGTGACTCCTCTCTGACAGAGGTCGCGGAAGTCCTGGATCTTGGGGTTACGTTTACGTCAGGGCTGGACTTTCGTAACCACTATCGCAATATTAATTGCAAAGCTTTGAAAACCCTTGGATTTATAGCCCGTTTCGGTAAATACTTTAAACGTATCAGGACATTGAAATTGCTATACGTAGCATTGGTGAGGCCGCATGTTGAATATGCGTCGGTGATCTGGAGTCCCAGGCATAAACAGTACACTTATTTGATCGAGAGGGTCCAACACAAGTTCCTTAGGTTGGCCATGTGGGTAACTGGTAGCCCTATGCGGTTTAGTGACCATGATTATGGTTTGGCCCTGCAAAAAACTAAGCTCTTGACTCTTAGTGACCGTCGTGTATGCTCTGATATATTATTTCTGTATAAAGTACTTCACGGTCAGTTAAATTGCCATGAGCTCGTTGGGCGGATTTGCTTTCACGCACCGCAACGCTCTCTGCGTTCTAGACCCCTATTCACAACATGCGTCCCTGAATACCATTATTACGCTGCTGACCCCATAAACCGTGCGATGGAGGAGATTAATAATTTCCCTGTGGATATAGATGTATTTACTGACTCCTTAGGGGTCTTCAGGGACCGTGTACTTAGGGGACTGTCACCTCCTTAATCCTTATGTCTTAAGTGTTACGCGATATATTCTTTCGTTTTGCTTTTTGCGCTCTTAGTTCTGACTGTTATGTTTTTATGTTTTGTTTTTTCTGTATATTTTATGTTTGTTTCATTTATTTATCTTTACTATGTATTTACTGCATTACTTTGTTCGAAACTTTGTACTCTAAAGGGTTCTCCCGTAAATACAATAATAATAAATAATAATAATAATAACAATAAGTAACAATAGTTTATTCAAGAAAGGCTTTTGACACTAGGTGGAAGTAGAACATATAATACGACACGGAGTCGTGTGAACATTGACGATAAGATAATTACGTAACGACGTATAAGTCGTTAATAAAGGATATTCCTTTGATTTTGGTTTCGACGTTAGATCGGAAATAAAGAATAACGTTTGATTTCGGTCTCTACGCTAAACCGGTTGTAATCGTGTTGGGTTGCGGAACGATTACCGGTGGGACGGAGAAGGGATAGGTTGCCGACTCAGTCGGTAAGGCAGGGTTCGGCGAATGAGCAAAGCCGTGGTTAAATAAATAACAGTGTTTATTCACTAAGCTGTAGGTTATAAATTGTGTTTGGATGTTTATTCCGAGCGCGACGGAAGAGCTACGGCGGTACGGCGCGTCGTTTCGCGACGGCGGCGAGTTTTCGGCGGTTCGTAGGAACGGGGATGCGGTGTAGTGAACGTTCTGCTCTTGGTGGCCTCAAGGAGGCGCGTCCGTGCGAGAGTCGTATCTTGGAGGTTCGAAGTGCAATAGGCTTCCAGCCTATTGGGCGCAGAGATACCTCTTCGGCAGGGTAGGGCGCAAGATTCCTCTCGGCCTATATCGGAAACGAGGCTGGTAATGGCACCGCGTGACGATAGGTCGGCGCGTGCACACCTCAGGAAAATCCACAAAAATAGAGCCTCTCGAACGTACGGTACGGCGGTGTGAACCACTAATGCGTGCGGGACGAGAGCTGTCAATCTCGCTCGCCGCGGGCCTTATAAGCGCAGGCCGCGCATCTTCGCTCGCGAGAGACACCGCGGGGCCGCGGCCGCCCAGCGGTCGCAGCGCGAACTAAGGCCTTTGTTTTCGGCACCGCGCGTTCGGATGGCGCGTGACGTGACTTCGTCACACGGTAATTAAGTATACTATAACTGACGCGTTAATTAATATTAATGATATAGTATAATGGTACGATACTAAATCTATTGGCGCAATAGCGTTATTTAAGCAGAGCTGTGAATAAGCAAGTCAATGTACACGTAAAACACTTTGTTACTGATATAAAAGGTTTATTACACGGTACATATAAAAGGCGCGCAACGGCGAAGCCGAGAGTACCCGTTAGCAGAGACAGAAGAATAAGTGAGGGGGAATCACACAGTATAAGCAACCCCGAAACAAACCACAAGGTTGGTAGTAGATACAGCGAAGGATTGACAAGATCTTACAAAATCGTAAACTGAACATAAAGTCTCGACGCTAAGTCGATAGAACGGTTTGATACAATAATGACGCTTGGTCGATTTGGAATGTTTAGTTGAGACTTTGAGAGGGTTCCTTCTCTGGGATTGGTTGTAGCTTCCAGTTGCCTATCAGCTGGCCCACGCTTTCGAGGATGGAAGCCGAGGGGCTAGTTAAAGCGACCTCAGATGGTACCCAGGTTGCCGGTTAGGGCGTCCCCAGATGGAAGTAGAATATGATGATGATCTCTCCTGGACTAGTAGTAGCTTCTGGTGCCTATCAGCTGGCCCACGCTTTTAAGGAGGGAAGTTGAGGGGCTAGTGAAAGCGACCTCTGGATGGAAGTTGAGGGGCTAGTTAAAGCGACATCGGATAGGTGTTTGAGGGGCTAGCTAAAGCGACCTCGGATAGATGTTGAGGGGCTAGTGAAAGCGACCTCGAAGGAAGTTGAGGGTCTAGCTAAAGCGACCTCGTATGGAAGTTGAGGAGCTAGCTAAAGCGACCTCGGATAGGTGTTGAGGGGCTAGATAAAGCGACCTCGGATAGATGTTGACGGGCTAGTTAAAGCGACCTCGGATAGATGTTGAGGGGCTAGCTAAAGCGACCTCGGATAGATGTTGAGGGGCTAGTTAAAGCGACCTCGAAGGAAGTTGAATGTAGGAAGTCAGGACGTTGATTTAAGATAAACTTGCGAGACTGAGGGGCTAGTTAAAGCGAGTTGCTTTTGGTTCGGTGGCAGAACCAAGTCTGCTCTCTGCTGCTGGCAGGCCCCTATATATACTGTTTGACGATACCTTGCTCTCGCCAATCACCTGTCGTCAGGTGTCGCGCACCAATTAGAATTAACATCCGGTGCCCGCCGGTTCACGCACCACACACGGTTTATTCGGCGTCCGGTTGATCGCGCGGTCTGCGCACTCGCGCTTGAGTCGTACGCGACACTGAGTTCACAGTTGGATAGGCGGTTATGCGCATGCGTTGCGCGTCGCTTAGTTCACTGTTACCCGCCATATCATGTGTCGCTTGCATGTGTCCTTAATATTAATATTACATTTTAGGTGTATGTATATTAGGGTGGTCCTTAATTTTCAACTTCCGATTTTTTTTGGTCTTACCCTCTTAAAATATGATAGTTGGTGAAAAAATGATATGTGCAAAATTTCAGCGAGATCGGACAACGGGAACCCCTGCCGCAATTGAGTTGAAGTTTTGAAATAATAGTGATTTCTCGTCAATTTCGGACATAATTGTGTTCGGCTATTTTGGAAGTATCAGTGCATATTTTTTAATAAAAGTACAGTTTATTAGATGTATAATAATAATATGTATGTATTACTTCGAAAAATATTGACGAAATTTTTGAGTTTTATCTTTTAAAATTAGTATACAACGCAGCGTATAGGCCAGAATAGGCAATCGGGGGTCTTAACTACACTATCCAACACGTATTTGGATCTGCTATATGCACTCCGAGATCCTAGTGGAGTTTTTCGTCCCAATCTCGAATCCGTAAATAGAATTGCTCTATCACCCTCAGTTTTTGAAAAACATGAGTTTTTGTAAAAAGCGCACGATTTTGGGCAAGAATGAGGTATTACGTGAAAACCAAGAATTCTAGAAAGTTCAATTTAGTCTGAAAAGATAGAGGAGAGTTTCCTGAATATATCGGTGTATACAGTTATTAAATTTGATGGTTTTATATGATTGTAAACGGCCGTCAAAGTTTAAAAAAGTACCGATGTGCATGATTTCTACGCAATACTTTTGCATTTTTACGAAAAGTTGTTTATCTAGCACGAATTCGCTTCACAGTATCGGATTCTGTAGACATTTCTGAAGAAGAAACCATCTACGAAAAATGTCGGAACGGTTTTTAACTCGAACTGCTTGAGAAAATATCCAGCGGGAACGCGTGCACGGTGTTTTGCCGACTGGTGGCTGTGGCTTAGGGTGTTCCTTAATTTTCAACTTCCGATTTTTTTTGGTCTTATCCTCTTAAAATATGATAGTTGGTGAAAAAATGATATGTGCAAAATTTCAGCGAGATCGGACAACGGGAACCCTTGCCGCATTTAAGACGAAGTTGTAAAATTACAGTAATTTTACATCAATATCAGATATGATTGTATTTCATTATTTTAAAAATGTGTGTCTATTTTTTTAAATAAAAATACAGTTTCTTAGATATATACCAGGAGTATTTGTATATTGCTTCCTATAATATATTTCATATTCTTAAATTTTACCTAGCATTAAGCTTCCTATGTATCGCAGTATCTGAACCATACTGTTACCTGTGTCGGCTACCTGAGGCACGAAACGCATTCTTGTGATATAAAGAGGCGTATGATCCAAAATTTGGATTCTAATCAAACGGAGATTTCAAGTAAAAAGATTGTTTTAAAAGATGTCAAAAACTATATTAATATTGGCATAGAAAATTTCATCTCGTCACAAAGTCGGAATTTTTTTCTAGATTTCATATAAGTACCGAATTTTTACAAAAAGACCCTTCAGTTTGGGAAATCGATGAAACATATAAAAATGCGTTAAAAATAATAAAGAATTTAAAAGTAGTTAACGACAGTGCAGAACGAGGCGTAAAGCTAATCACCGAATATAATAGCTTACTAACGAAAGATGAAAATAATAAGCAGTTCATTTTACAAGTATTAGAAGATTATCGGCGATGTTATCCAGATGCGAGTAAATCAACCTTAATGAAAGGCGTGTATTGACAAATATGTAATATTTTATAAGATATTACAATTAATTTTATAATATGTAGTTAAAAGTTAACTTTGGATAATATTATGTACATGTAAGACATTATATTTTCATTAAAAAATATTCAGTACTACCTCTAAAACGGCGGAACACATTTATATTGAAATTAACGAAAATAATAGAAATTTTAAAACTTCGTCTTAAATGCGGCACGGGTTCCCGCTGTCCGATCTCGCTGAAATTTTGCACATATCATTTTCTTACCAACTATCATATTTTAAGAGGGTAAGACCAAAAAAAAATGAAAAAAAATTTTGCACTCTATAGCTAAGGACCACCCTAATGTCTATATAACCCATAAAAAACTTTCAAAAAGTAAAAAAATTACGCCAAGTACATGAAACAAATAAATCACAAAAAATAAAAGATAATAATATAAATCACAAAAAAATAGAAGAAAATATATAAATCACAGAAAAATAGAAGAAAATATATATATCACAAAAATAGAAGATAATAATAAAAGATAATAATATAAATCACAAAAAATAGAAGAAAATATATAAATCACAAAAAAATAGAAGAAAATATATATCACAAAAAATAGAAGAAAATATACAATATAAAAAAAGATGTGAAATCAAAATGAGCTGCAAGTACATAAAGGTACTTTCCAACTGCCCTTAAGATGACACAACTACATAGACACAGCTAAAATGCTGTGTTCATACATTCCAGTACTCATATCGCGGACATTTTAATTATCCCATCAAAAAGAATCCCAATTAAAAACATTGTCGTAAATTAATTAATAGCTTTACAAAATTATTATACAAAATTGCGCCAATTATAACAATGGCTATTTATAAAAAGAAAAAATGTATTAAATAATATTAAGCAGATATATTTTTATAGAAATAAATATTTCAATACCAATAAATATTTTATTCAAAATACTTGGCGCTGCGAAACCGAATTGGTGTTGCTAAACTGAATACATATGTATAAATTGCATTAATCTTTTTCTTTCTTTCTTGTGCGTGCATTCGTGAATGTGTGTATGTGTGCGTGTGCATATGCTACGTATGATATTAGAATTAAATATATGTAGAATAAATCTGCCTGCGTTTCTAATATGTATATGCTTATGTATTTTAGATTGTAAGTGAGTTATTGTAAATTATTAATTTACTATTAATAAGACAATTAACATTTTTTCGGTTTCGCAGCGCCAAGTATTTTGAATAAAATATTTATTGGTATTGAAATATTTATTTCTATAAAAATATATCTGCTTAATATTATTTAATACATTTTTTCTTTTTATAAATAGCCATTGTTATAATTGGCGCAATTTTGTATAATAATTTTGTAAAGCTATTAATTAATTTACGACAATGTTTTTAATTGGGATTCTTTTTGATGGGATAATTAAAATGTCCGCGGTATGAGTACTGGAATGTATGAACACAGCATTTTAGCTGTGTCTATGTAGTTGTGTCATCTTAAGGGCAGTTGGAAAGTACCTTTATGTACTTGCAGCTCATTTTGATTTCACATCTTTTTTTATTTTGTATATTTTCTTCTATTTTTTGTGATATATATTTTCTTCTATTTTTTTTGTGATTTATATATTTTCTTCTATTTTTTTGTGATTTATATTATTATCTTTTATTATTATCTTCTATTTTTTGTGATATATATATATTTTCTTCTATTTTTTGTGATTTATATATTTTCTTCTAGTTTTTTGTGATTTATATTATTATCTTTTATTTTTTGTGATTTATTTGTTTCATGTACTTGGCGTAATTTTTTTACTTTTTGAAAGTTTTTTATGGGGATCTCACTTCTTTTTACAAAGATAATTCATGTACTCGGCGTAATTTTTTTACTTTTTGAAAGTTTTTTATGGGGATCTCACTTCTTTTTACAAAGATAATTCATGTACTTGGCGTAACTTTTTTTACTTTTTGAAAGTTTTTTATGGGGTCATCATATACAGAAAAGTATTTTGTAGGAAGAACATAAAAAAATATGATACGCTTCTTCCGGATTTTTAAAATCATAACTTTGAGCTAAAATATTCAAAATGGTAATTTATTTATTTCACTGTCACAAGAGCTTCTTTACTTTTGTACCAAATGCCATTAAATACGGCGATCTTTCTTAATTAAAAGAAAAAAGAGTTCAATACTATAGTGTCGTGCCCTGCGTGATGGCTCGCAAGGCTGGTACGGGATCTGACGTAATCGTGGGTTCGGGAGTGATTAAAGGATGAGAATCCACCGGGTGAACTACACCATATTTGTTTAAACTTAAAGTCTTTATTCAAAAACAACTAAAACTAGACTGAGGTATACAAGTAGGTGCCGCCGCTTCGCGTTATCGTACATGGTCACGGCGAAGTGCTCGCATTTTTGCTGGTTTCGTAGATTCGCGGTTGCCTCGCGACTCACATAGCTTAGAAACGTCTCGAAACGTTATTGAGTAATATAATATGTATAATGTATGGTAGTGTGTATGGGTTCGAGACGCTACCGCGTCTCTAGATAATGCGTCTGCTTGGGCGTTGCCTGTGCACAACAATAGTGTAGAAATTAAAAATATAGCGTTTATTAAAAGGAATAAGTATAAAGGTTGTACAGATAGGACACGTAGCCAAAATCTCGTTAAAGAATGTATAAATCCAGAAGCAAAAGAGTATAACAATACAAAAAAGCACATAAGAGCCATTATTAGTCGAGAAATTACAACGCACAAAAAGAATCTAGAAGAAATTAAAGATTTTATATAAAAAGGGTTTCATAATCGCTTAGCGCTAGCCACAACGTTCATATCGAGAGAAAATATGTAAAATATTGCTCAAGGTTTTGGCTAACAGAGATAGCAGATATATTAAAAGGATTTATTGATAATAAAAGTAAGGATATTACCCGAGAGGTTTTCATTTTCAGTAACTTTCCCTTTCAGCTGTTGAAATAATTCTCTTCGTCTGCATCGTTAACTGAAAAATAGGACACATTTATTAATTATTTACAATTTATCACACATGCTCAAGATCATTGAATGAATAATTACGTATGCAAAACCCTACCTGCAAATTTGTGCGTACAGAGTTTGACGTAGATCACACTGCATCATCTTCTGCTTCGAGTATCTGTAAATCTGTAAATATACGACTTAACGTAGAATTTATATATATAGAAATATAGAAATAGAGTGGCCTTTTGCTATAGTAATTGTAGAGACTGCATAATGTGTCTAAAGGAGGTGAGAGCGTATGATTAATTAGAGTTTTACGAATGTCTTTCACAAAAGATTGGAAAGTATCAAGCGAGATGTATTTTCAACGTACTTTCTTCACTAATGTGACTGACTCTACATTGCAAGCAGTCCACCATAATCTATTTTCTTAATAATTCTTAATGCTACGTCGTTTGACAAATTTTGTAGTGTAGGTTTACCTTATTTGACAAATTTCCAGAAACTTATGCGAAACAAGATGCTCTGTCTATCTATCTAATCGTCTCCGGACAACCTCCAAGCCTGTGCGCCCCCTTCATTTTTATCCAAGTCCTGTGCGTTCCCTTCAGTTCTATCCAAGCCTGTGCGTCCCCTTCATTTTTATCTAAGTCCTGTGCGTCCCCTTCATTTCTATAAGCTTTACATAAAAACTCTAAATTAAAAATAATTTGCTGGTATAATAAAAATATCTGTCAATTTAAATGCAATGCAATTTGTTATAATATATATTTTGTACATGCATGGTACAAATTTCCAGAAACTTATGCGAAAGAAGATGCTTCTCTGTCGAACCTTCTCCGGACAACTTCCAAGTCTGCGACTCTACATAAAAAATCTATTAAAAATATTTGGCGACCCACCTAGTTAATTGAGACAATAATTCAGTCTTCCATGTAGTGTAAAAACTCGTGACATTTCAAATTTGGACAACTTACCTTATTTGACACTTGGCAGGTTATGATGGATTGACACTTGGTAGGTTATAAAATAGTACACATAGATCCCGGCAGTCGACGAACGAAACATACACACTAGTTTCTTTTGGCTGAAGGTGTGCGTGTAACGCGTATACGTATTATGTTGACGAAAATTTGACTGGAGAATCAGAAGAAAAATCTTACCGTTTCTGACAGATTTATGAGACGATATTATGATATCTCTGTTATGCGTGGACAGATTTTATTGAAATTTGGTCTTATTCGAAAGCTTATATGCGGTTTACATAAGAAAAATGCCTTTAAATTTAGAAAATATTGCAGGCGTCATGAGATATTAATGAAATAAGTTTCAGGTTAGGTTGGATTAGCCCGGCGACGAGTAAATGATAGCGGTAGCGACAGTCGACATATACAGGGTGTCTTTCCTGTACTTGGCGTCGAGACGCTACCGCGTCTCTAGATTGATTGGAAATAATACTTAATATAGAAAAGAAAAAAGGAAAAATGTATAATGTTTAGTAGCGGTACGTTACATCTCGCCTCCCGTTTTTTCTCTCGTCCCGAGAGATGTAGGTTCCAAGTTTTATTGCTCGGACTACTGGTTAACGTGAAGAGGTCTGGCTCTCCACTTCCTCTTCTATTTTTTGGAATGTACTTGCGTCCTAATTTGCTTTGACCACCGTTCCTGTCATCGGGGATGGTGCATTTCCCGTGCCGAATAGAAATATGTACTTCCACGCGCGTCGTCGTGGATCAGAACGGATGAGATTCTTGTACGGCTGCCAATCCACTTCTGGCACTGTGATTTTGTGCAATTCCCATGGTATAGATTTTGATGGTGTTGGCGGCGTTGACGGTGTTGATGGCATTGATGGCATTGATGGCATTGACGGCATTGACGGCATTGACGGCATTGACGGCGTTGACGGCGTTGACGGCGTTGACGGCGTTGACGGCGTTGACGGCGTTGACGGCGCTGACGGCGTTGATGGTGTTGATGGTGCTAACGGCGTTGATGGTGTTGATGGTGCTGGCGGCGTTGATGGTGTTGATGGTGCTGGCGGCGTTGATGGTGCTGACGGTGCTGACGGTGCTGACGGCGTTGACGGCAATAACGGCGTTGACGGCGTTCTAACACGTTTTAACTTTTTTCCCGATCGGTTGGGCATGATAGTCACTAATACTGGATCAATTACTGTCTGTATTGATTACTACTGACTTGATTACTACTGACTTGATTACTACTGACTTGATTACTACTGACCTGATTACTACTGACTTGATTACTACTGACTTGATTACTACTGACCTGATTACTACTGACTTGATTATTACTGACTTGATTACTACTGACTTGATTACTACTGACTTGATTACTACTCGAAACCGAATGAAGCCTGCCGTTACTACGTCCCCAAAATAGCTATGATTCTCCTTACATGGTATTGTGCTTTGAATCTATCCCCATTATTGACTACATGTTCCCCTAATATCTCGTGTCTTCTTCTATTTACAACGCGACTCTATTTTTCTATTGTTTGGGGTATAGGATTCCGCGAAAGTTTCCTGTCTTACTCTATTTCTACGTGACTCTATTTATCTATTGTTCAGAAATGCGCGGTTTGTTTACGACGTAGTCCCATTGACCTCGGTATATACCTATCCTTCTTACGCTTATGTAATTAACGGTTTTGACGCAATATTAATGTTCTCATTCGTTTGGTACGGTAAAGGTTGAAATAATAATTATGTTAGAATTGGTAGGGGAGAGGCTTGCAGGTTGCCACTGCTTGCAGGTTGCCACCCCTGCTGTATTTCGACTTTCTAGCAGTGTCAGAACCTCAACTCTGACTCACATCGACGTTAAAAGAGTAGGTGTCACTATTTTATAACCTCTGGAGCGGACAGACGCAATAACGCTGTGTTTGCTGAGCGAAGGGTAATATAGTGTTTGTCATGAAACTGAATTATTGAAATTGTGTGCTTTCCTTGTGCTCGTAAATTGAACATTTTCATCGACAATTCAAGATAACTATACGTACTGTGTTGTCTTTTTTATCTAATTTACATATGCCAAACAGATTTCCAAACATATGAATTGACAATTTTTTCTCATATTTTCCTAAAAATGCGTCGGAATGCAAGTTGCCTCCTTTTTTGGCTTGCAGGTTGCCACCTCTCTCTTTCCCGCTTGTTTACACTCAAATGTCATTGAGTTTGAAGTGAAGTGTTTTTATTCCATTTTAGTCATATTTTGGTTTATTTTTTACATTTTTATAAATTTTTAGTATGGCAGCACGCAGGTCAAGAAAATCTGAATAATATAATTTATTAATAAAACTTAATAAATTTTGAAAAGTTTTCTGAATCAGGTTTTTACTTGAGTTTTTTTACACTTTTAGCAATTTTTTGGGGTGGCAACCTGCGAGCCAAAATTTCAAGGAGACAATTTTAGATACTTTCGATAATTTGCAGTATAATTTTTCTTTTTCGAGAGTTTGTATGATTTGTAGCTCAGGATTGTAGCTCAACACTTCCTCTTTCCAACTTATACCATAAATCAACGATACGTTAATTTTATGACGAGTTATGATAAAAAAAGCTTAGGGGTGGCAACCTGCAAGCCAAAATTTCAAGGAGACAATTTTAGATACTTTCGATAATTTGCAGTATAATTTTTCTTTTTCGAGAGTTTGCATGATTTGTAGCTCAGGATTGTAGCTCAACACTTCCTCTTTCCAACTTATACCATAAATCAACGATACGTTAATTTTATGACGAGTTATGATAAAAAAAGCTTAGGGGTGGCAACCTGCAAGCCTCTCCCCTATATGTAGAAAGAAAATGATAAGTTTATTATCGAGGCCGTCATTGACCTCGTTCGTGCGCCTCCAGTACATTTAAAGAAAGCCCCAAATCAAGGGCTTCCTCATTATTTTTGCTTAAGTGTATGAACGTTTCCACACATTCAGCACATTGTGCCGCTATCCCCAAATTGTGGATTTGGTGAGTACAAATCATGCAATATTTAAAATTTATTACATTCCTACGCAATGTTAGGAGGTGGCGGCTCGCGGGGGTGTAGTATTGCGTTTCTTCGGCTCTTAAATTTTTGTAACAGGGGTAACAAATCTTCCGACGGTATAAATCGCTAAGGTCCGTCCGGTACCCAAGCCACTTTGGTTTAAGGCAGGTCTGCACAGCTAGGCTGTGGCGGGCAAGAGCGCTCTCGATTGCTCGTGAGCAAAGCGAAGAGCGACACCGTGAGCAGTTCCCCCACCCTGTGGCCACTAGTTGCCGTAGTATGCGTGTAAACTGTAAAGCGGCCTATAGACGGTCCATTTTACTGCGCAATATATTGCACAATATTTATGGTGGGTGCCCCACACGGACAATAATATTGTGCAATATTCAATATTGCACAATATATTGAGCGTCTAGGGGCTGCTGACGGTAAAACGGCCCGCGTTCAGTTAACGTTTGATTCTTGTGGAGTGAACATGTTGAGTGACACGGAAGCTGGTTGTGTGGCCATTGCACTGGCTGTGAGCTTGGAAATGAAGAAGTCGAAGAAAAAGCGCAAATGGATGAAGGAGTGGTACAAAAGAAGAACTGAGTACACTCATGAAAACTTATTAAATGACCTAAGACTAAGTGAACCAAACGATTTCCAAAACTTTCTGCGACTAGACGGTGTATTATTTGACGACCTGCTAAAAATGATTACGCCTCGAATTGAGAAAAGAAATACTACTATGCGAGCTTGTATTCCTCCAAGCCAGCGATTGTCAATCACACTACGGTACCTTGCTACTGGGAATACTTTTGAGGACTTAAAATTTATTAGTGCCATATCTCCACAATCAATAGGTATAATTGTTATGGAAACTTGCACAGCTTTAATACACAGCCTGAAGGATTACATAAAGGTAAGAAAAAAATATTAGTTATTCAAAATTATTTAATATTTATTGCGTTATAAATGGGTAAAAAAAAGGAGATTGACTAGTTGATGGCTGCGGCATGGACTCGTGTTGTGCATCATAATCATAGTCTATACGGGTAATAATGGGGCTGGATTCCATACTAGTGACACTGTATCGGGTGGACGTACGATTAACTTTGTTAATATGTACGGAATCCCGATGTAAAGTGCCCATTTGGCCTTCAAACAAAATATCGTTTATGGCCTTCTTAGCAAATAATTGTTGGTCCGGCGCCATTTTGGCCAGGTCTATGGCCCATGCTGCAGCAATCTTATCGAACTCGCTTTCCTTTCTTTCAAGGCGTTTCCTTGCCAACGAAATTAGCTCCTGAGCGTCATCTTTTTTACTTTTCTTTTTTGGAGGTTCATTTTCATGCTGTGAATAAATAAGTAGTTTTTAATAAAGATATTGCACCTTTGTGTGACTAATAACTGTATTTTAAAATTGCAGATCCCAAAATCAGAAAGAGAATGGAAAATTATCGCGAATGGATTTAGTGATAAATGGAATTTCCCAAATTGTTTGGGAGCAGTTGATGGAAAGCATGTGGCAATACAGAAACCACTACATACGGGGTCTTTATACTACAATTATAAAAAAAAATTTAGTATTGTACTAATGGCAGTAGTGAATTCCAATTATGAATTTATTATGGCGGATGTCGGTATAAATGGGCGAATATCGGACGGAGGCGTTTTGGGATACACGGCATTTGGAAAAGCATTGTCAGACAAGTTACTTAAAATCCCAGAACCTACTACATTGGCAAATAGCGGAAACAAATTACCATTTGTTTTTCTTGGTGACGATGCTTTTGCACTGACAGATAATTTCATGAAACCTTACAGCCAAACAGGATTAACTTTGGAAGAACGAATCTTTAATTATCGACTGAGTCGTGCCCGCCGTGTGGTAGAGAATGCGTTTGGGATTTTAGTTGCCAGATTCGGTGTTTTTCAGCGACCTATTGCGCTATCTCCTGAGAAAACTCGAATAATTGTCTTAGCATGTTGCTATCTACACAATTATTTAAGTAGAAACCGGGCGCAAGCGTACATTTCAAGGGGCTCTGTAGATACTGAAGACTTGGAGTCAGGCTATATCAGGGAAGGAACATGGAGAACAAATGATCAGTCAACAGCACTGCAAATTTCTCACTCCAGAAATTCATCCACAAATTCAAAAGCCATCAGAGATAAATACCGCGATTTCTTTAATAATGAGGGCCACGTTCCATGGCAAGATAACTTTGTATAATAAAAACGGAATAAATAAATAACTAATATGGATGAATGATAACTACCATGAAATGAATGAATAAATAAATAACTACTTACACAGGTGGCATTAATTGGTTCAGTAACCTCTATCTCTTCCTCACCATCCTCATCGCATTCTGCGATTTCTATTGTATTTTGTGATTCCGATGGCTCCTCTTCAGGTAATAAAAATTTGATTTCGTTAAAATACCACAATGTGGGTTCAATGGCCTCCTCTGTTCCTGCACCACTTCTGGTGCAGTGCTTCAACCGCTTCACCTCCTTTCTAAAATTAGTCCTTAATGAATTTATTCGTTTAACTAAATCCTCTTTATCCGCCGTCGGATATCTTTCCCTATATTTCTGCAGCAGCTGCGCGTATTGCTTCGTCCTCGCGTCCTTGTTGCTGTAAATTTTGCTCCTGACCTTCCACAATGCGGGTAGGGAACGGTACATCTCTATTACTTCGAGTAAAAATTTTCTTTCCTCCTCTTTTGTTCTCGTACACATCTTCCATAATGAAACACATAATATCTATGTTAATAACAGTTAATAAAATAAATAGGGATGTTAATGTTCAAAATATTATTTAATTTGTTGGGTAACACATACAAATATACATACAGTGTTGGAGGAAAGTATTGGGGCGCTTTTAAAACAGAATAACGTGTTTAAAATTGGTCGGAACGACTTGAGTGTTCTTGAGAAGCTGCAAGGATTAGTTTTGAAAAAATGCAATTTGTCGGAATAGTGAAGGTCGCGTTTTCAATTTTTTTATCTCAGCCTGTAATGAAAATTTAAAAATTCCGTTTGTAGATTCAAATAAGTTGTTTACCTACATGTTGAAGAGTTCATCGAAATCGGTTGATGCGGAAGCAAGCGACAGGCATCGAAATACCTATGTAAAATCTTTAGGTTTATTACATTTATAGGCCGAAAACCGTGTTTTCCATTACTTTTATTTGTTTCTGGCTCATAGCTACGTTACCGGGTAACGCTTTCCTGAGACGCTCAAAATAACACCAAATTTCACGTTTCTTTTTTATGATTTTGTTGTTGCGACAACCTATTTGTTTGTAATGAATGTTTTACCTTCGCTTTGTTATGTGAACAATTAATATTAATTTTCATCTTGCTCTCATTTGTGCAATAATTTTTTCCCCTCAAATTGGTATGCTACAATTTAGATATTTTATCAATGAACAATAGAGTTATGGTCTTTCCAATTTGAGACGAACCTGGGCGTCATAATTTGATACACCGCTCACGCGGATGTAATACGCGGGCCAACATATAACTCGGCCACTTTTAATATTTCCGTACAATATTTATACAATATATTCATTAATGAATGCTTTGAACATACTGTTGCGAACACCCTATGGGTGAGAATCCATGGCCCGCCGGTGCACGCGACATTGACAGAGGACAAGCGAGAAGAAGGCCATCGGAACGATCGCCTGTCAAGCTGTGATTCTGAGGGTGCGTTCCGATTTTCGCAGTGAGTGCATGAAATTGGTGGCATCGTACGATTCCCTAGAATTTCTCTCACTTTCCACCAATACGATGCTACTTTCGGTGCAGCGAGCGTGCAGCAAACGCAGAATTTCAGAGGTGTAGCAGTCACTGCGCGCGCGCATGCGTATTTGTTTTTCCAATCTTTGATTATTTGAATTTCTCTACTGGAAATAGCTGATACAATTTAATGAAAAGTAATAAAAACAATAAATTCTCTCGTGATTACAATGCCACTTTTTTACGTTATTATTCCGAAGAAACTTCATGTGATGTTTTTTTTTAATAGAAATGTATAATTACATACTTATTATCGAATATCCCGGAATAACCTCCACAATGTTCTCCATAATCTGTCATTTTTAGGCAAACATAATCTGTCCGAGTGTTTTGTTTACAATTAATGATATGTATATTAATTCTGATTCTAAATGGCAAGTTAATATCATCTTCATTTTCGCTTTCATCAGACGAATCACAGCTGCTGATTTCATTATCACTATTATTTAATAGTATCGAGGTTATTGTAAACAACGTCTCTTTTTCCATAGTAGCATTTTTAAATTTCAAGACCGCATGAACCGCTGCGATTTCTGCACTCACTGCGAAAATCGGAACGCACCCTGAGTCCAGCCACCACTGCGCGTAGACGGATACAATCCAGAATAACTGTTCCCCAACTTATAGTTCCTTATTGATTAAATATCGTTATATCGTTTTGAGTTATCCATTTCTGTTTAAGTTCCGTATACCTAAGTGAATGTGGTATAATGTGCGCCGAATTGACACGACGACGCAACAATACGATGTATAGAAATAATTTTCAACATCATAGTTCATAAAAAAGAAACGTGAAATTTGGTGTTATTTTGAGCGTCTCAGGAAGGCGTTACCCGGTAACGTAGCTATGAGCCAGAAACAAATAAAAGTAATGGAAAATACGGTTTTCGGCCTATAAATGTAATAAACCTAAAGATTTTACATAGGTATTTCGATGCCTGTCGCTTGCTTCCGCATCAACCGATTTCGATGAACTCTTCAGCATGTAGGTAAACAACTTATTTGAATCTACAAACAGGATTTTTAAATTTTCATTACAGGCTGAGATAAAGAAGTTGAAAACGCGACCTTCACTATTCCGACAAATTGCATTTTTTCAAAACTAATCCTTGCAGCTTCTCAAGAACACTCAAGTCGTTCCGACCAATTTTAAACACGTTATTCTGTTTTAAAAGCGCCCCAATATTTTGTTCCGACACTGTAAATACATAGAAGTAGCATTTAAAAAACCATTAATAACTTTCAATACTTACGATTGAAGTCGAACGCACTGGTAGCACAAAATATCCAAGTTTTTCCACTCCTGGAGCCGAATAAAGTATGCACACACCGAAGGTATTTCACTATTTATTACTACTTGATCGCTTGCAGTGATTGCTATGAACTGATCTTGCCCTGCAAGCTTTCTTCGCAAGTGGACACTAAAACGTCGCTATTGGTTTGCATACCGAAAAACGGGGGTTGAAATGAGTTTTCTGATTAGTCATGTCCGAACAGAGGGGATGAGGACGGAAGAACTGTCAATCGCAGAAGGAAAGGGAAAAATTTGGGTTTTTCCCGGGCCGCGGTTCCGGTGAATCAGAAAACCGCGTACGGTGCCGAACGGTAAAAATTTGCCCCAAACCTGGTCCGCGGTCATCAGGTACGCAGCTGACGAGCAAGTGAGGTTTATTGTACTCTTGCCAGCCCTAAAACAATTTACAAAACGGCTTCTCCGTCTATAGTAATACACACAAATAAATTTGAGAGCCTATTTTGCTTATACATAGGTAGGTATATTGTGTAGGAGATTTTGCCGCCGTGGCCTAAAACAAAGGACAATCGTCGCCTAGAGACGAGTCAACGGGCAGCTTGACCAGCATGCGTGCCCGGCGAGGCGTCCTTCTTCTCGCGGATCGCGTGCAGTGTGAACGTGTGAACGTGCGGAATCGCGGAATTGTCTCGACGAACGATCAGAGTATTTCATTAAACATCCTTTTATTTACTTATCGTTTCCTTTTGTCCCGTAACTCCCCTACAATTGAAACGATAAACACTATTACACCATGTTCTTAAATGTCATTTGATCCATACGAATGAATCAATCAATAATATCGACGTTAAATAATCAAAATAGACCAAAAAATAATGATAGAAAAATATTTACTCATCTGGTACGCGTCTAATAGGTCCTTGCTTACAACCATACGATTCGCTGTCGCGACCGCTATTAAAATGAGCGACAGAGTGGCGTGATCAACTCACACGGAAAAAATAATTTAAAGTACAACAGTCTTTTCATTTTGAAGATATCCCTGGAGTATATACACGCTCCCGAATATGAGACGAAAAGCACGCGCTGGCGTACTGCGCTGTGGGAGAAGGTAAGCCGTAAGAAGGAGATTATATTATCACCAATCGGACCTGCATTCCTTGCAGACGCGAAGTTTCCACCTCTTCATACTAATATTGTCACGTCCTGGGTGGAGGTTAGGACAATGACACAAGGAGTTCTTGCCCCGCTGCCTCCAACGTACCGTCGCGCCCTAAGGCCGGCCGGATTACGCCGCAATGGAGTAAACTGTGCGGGGCGGGTGGATTGGCTTTTAAAGGATCGAGGAGGAAAAGAAGAGGTGTGTTTCGTCTTGGGACCGTCAGCTAGACTCATCGGTAGGGCTACAGCTGACGGCCCCTGCCCTAGACACACACGGGGACACAGAGGATATGATTTTGGAACTTGTATATATACTAATGGATTGGAGATTGAGAACTAGCGAGAAGATTAGACCTCTGGTGGCGCTCGCCGACACTAAGTCGCGATACCGTGGTGGGGCCGGGACGTCACAATATCTCCTCCCTATGGCCCACGTTTTCTTGCACCCGTCGAGTTGCTGTTTTGAAATTCGAGCGTGTGGTGATACTCGAGAGATAAGGGATCCGTCTATAATTTGAAGAAGGGACGACGCAGGCGGAATCACGCGCAGTCAGCGAACTACCCCTTTTCTGCCTGTGTTTCTCCACGAGGTGTATTGATGGTGGACAATACTTTTTAATTATTACATGGCATCGGGACAAAAGCGGGCTCAGAGCGAGGCGACAATTCATTCGTTCTTTACGATCCATAATTTATTATTTTTTCCAATAACGTTTCGACAACATCTGTGTGCCAAATTTCTAAAGGCCAATAAAAAACGTCATGACATTGTTCGGTCTAAGTTAATCCGTATATTGCTCTGTCGGTGGGTAGTGCATACGGTAACTTCGGACGCGTATGTACCGTTGTCTACCGCCGACTCACGGACAATACGGCCATAAACCGCGACCCTGCCAAGACGCTCCGACCGATCAGCCTGGTCAGTTTTTGGGAACCAGATGTGGCATTTTCTACCTCTACTTCGTCAACAAGGAGAGGGGTCCTCCTCCGCCGACGAATTCATAGAGGAAAGGTCCCCCCTCTTCGAGGAACGGTGTTTCCAGGGATCGGAGGGCGCCGGCTGACGCTGATTGAGGGGGAACACGTACAGGAGCGGTGGTAATGTGTGCGTGACTGACGTAGGCGCAGTTCATGCACACATAACCACTGCTCCTGTACGTGTTTCCCTCTCCATCAGCGTCAGCCGGCGCCCTCCGATTCCTGAGTGTTTCCAATGTGTGTTTTCAGGGGTATTGTTTCATGCATGGGCATACATTATTGTATTCATAATACGATATCATTTGTTCAGACGAAATAAACAAGGTGTAACATAATGTTATTTAATGCAGCACAGGATTATAAATTATACACCGGGCCCTGCAACGAGTCACATGACACACGGTGGTGGTCTCGTCCAACCCTATTTGTCCGTACGGATTAACTCAGACTGAATAATGTCACCACGTTTTTTATTGGCCTTTAGAAATTTGGCAAACAGATGTTGTCGAAACGTTATTGGAAAAAAGAATAAATTATGGATCGTAAAGAACGAATGAATTGTCGCCTCGCTCTGAGCCCGCCTTTGTCCCGATGGCATATAGTAATTAAAAAGTATTCTCCACCATCAATACACCTCGTGGAGAAACACAGGCAGAAAAGGGGGAGTTCGCTGACGGTCCCTTCAAATTGAAGACGGATCCCTTATCTCTGGAGTGTAAAGACGCGGTCGAATTTCAAAACAAAAGCACGCGTTGACGTATTCCATGGGAGAGAAGGTGGGCCTCACGTTCTTGGCGCGAACAACACCACCCCCGGTGCTTCCTATTCGAGCGAGTTTTCTTTCAGTTTTAATCAGTAAATTTTCAACCGCGATATTTGGAAAACCAGTTGAAATAAGGTGTATACATTATAGGTTATTGAATTTGTCTTGAAACGCACTATCAAAAGATCTCCAAAAAACATAGTTCCATTTAAAAACCCGAACTTAACCATCGTATCTCTTAAAATAATAATAGAAGAAAAGAATCGTCTGCGATAATAAATTTGCCCCCTCGAACCATGCAATTGCATATAAACAATTTTTTTTATCTCCAATACGT
This sequence comes from Andrena praecox, assembly GCA_963932275.1. Classification (NCBI taxonomy): domain Eukaryota; kingdom Metazoa; phylum Arthropoda; class Insecta; order Hymenoptera; family Andrenidae; genus Andrena; species Andrena praecox. Next base: position 14,623,766 of record OZ010734.1, read on the forward strand.
TAGGAAATATCGAGGTGTTTACTCTCCCCTCGAACACCCTGTGTAATGAAATAAAATATAAAATATATGTCGGAAAAAGCAATCACTTAATCAATTGCCTGACAACTCTGGTCAAAACTGAACTGATATTGCGCAGTACTGACCACACACGATGCTGTCTATTCCATTTTGTACAATAAATATCCAAACCGTTTTGATTCACACAATATATTGTGCAACCTTTCAATATGATCCACAGACGGTCGATATTATTGTGCAATATTCAATATTGCACAAGAAATATCCAAACCGTTTTGATTCTCACAATATATTGTACAATCTTCCAATATGATCCACAGACGGTCAATATTATTGTGCAATATGAATATTGAACAATATATTGAGCGTCTAGGGGCAGATTTTCTTCTTCATTCTCACAATATATTGTACAACTTTTTTGTACAACCCTTCACTATTATTGTACAATCTTCCAATATGATCCACAGACGGTCAATATATTGTGCAATATTCAATATTGCGCAATAAAATGGACCGTCTGTAGGCCGCTTAAGGTGGGTTGCTGACGTTCAGCGGCACTCTCGGCCAGCAGAACGTATTGAATCGAAATGGGGTGAAATGCAACCAGTCATTGAAACGTCGACAGCTACCTTTCTTTTTGAAAAGTATTGTAATTTTTAGATATCTTACCGTTACAAGGAAACAACAGCATTTTGTCGCATTTATATACATACTAGCTGCACCCGGCCACGCGTTGCTGTGGCGCAGTCTGGTTAAATGGAAAGGAAAGAAAAGAGAGAGCGCACGTTTCTAATATGTTTAATTTCACAATGCTTGTGGGTATACAATATTTTTTGTTGTTCCATTGTCTGTGCAGATATTGAGATTGTCTGGTTTGCCGACTCTCTCTCCCTCTCCCTCTCTCTCTCTCTCTATAAAAACACGCGCGTATTCGAACGCAACGTTGTGTCAAAATTTCAAATTATTTGGTTGAACTAAAGCAGATCGATCTTTGATAATTGAAATCGGAACAGGTCCATACGCGCATAGGTAGAATCTATATAGTGTTCTGCGCTCTGCGCGAAAGAGATGCGCGTGACGGTTGCCCGTACAGTGGTGGGGATGCGAGTCCCATCGTTAGCTGTTCTGTGAGCGCTGCGATTCACGAAAACCTTGCTTCACTAAAATCGTCATTGCTCGGCTTCTATTTGTCATAGCTTAATGTCGCATACACATAAACCTTCCTCGAGAAATGCTTTACACAACGGTGCAACCCGCATCACAATCCGTCCAGTGGTTTCGGAGGTTTAAGATTTTGAACAAACGAACAGTTACATTTTTATTTATATATAATAATAATAAAGATAGAAGATAGAAGATAGAAGATAGAAGATAGAAGATAGGGTAAAGGACCCAATTACTGACACCTAACCAATAACTGTCACCTTAGGCTATTTTACTTAAAATAACGAATAAATAAACTATAGTATATAATCTATAGTATACATTATAGGTTGAAATACATAATTCTTTTTGTGCATGACTTTACAACGTTTATTTATTCGTTATTTTAAGTAAAATAGCTTAAGGTGACAGTAATTGGTCACATATGTATGATATATGTTTATTATATATAATTATTATATATTCTATACGTTGTGTATGTCAATATTTTTTAAACCTGTATCAGTGGCTCTGTAAATATGTTGAGGAAGTTAAAAAAACGTTCAGGAAATAGCAAAACAAATTTCTGTACACATCCAGTTTCTCGCTACACATCATACATCTGAGCAAAGCTGGTTGCTAGCTTTAATGGGCCTCAGACTCCCCACTCACGAACACTCCCCACCACGGCACTGTTGCTCATGAAGGCGTGGTTTAGCGCTTACGACGCTCTTTCCTCACGCTGTCGAAAATTTTTGCCCGGCGGGCATTCAGCTGTTCAAGACTGGTTTAAGGCAAACCATCCTGAGTAATTTCAGGTATGGGTCCTCAATTGTTTCCTCCTCGCGAGGGCGGTGAAGCCACTTTTCTTCGGGCGATTTATTTTGCATTTTCCTGTATTGGCACACCACGTATTTATTTTAATAACTCGATTTTTATTTAATTAGAGTTCATTCACTTAATTAATATGCGTTTTCTGTTGATCCTAGCTTACTTTCCTTTGAGAATTCATCTTGCTTCACTCTTTCTTTTCTCCTCCTACTTTTTACACGTCCTTTTGCTAGGATGAGACTTTTCTGAATGGTTCCGCGAGTACGGTCCCCTACCTCTTTTTTTTTGGAATTTGCAGCGTCGCGAAATTGTTGGTGTATTATCGAAATGTCCCTAGGGCCGCCACGTTTTGTTGGCGTATAGGCCTTTTTTACTCTGTCCTTATGGACAACCTTAGTTCGACGGGGGCTCACAGCTATTTTTACATTGTTGTTATTCAAGATTTACACGATTGTGTATGGCCCGGTGTATTCGTCGCTGAATTTGTGACTTTTTGGGTTTAGAAGCATAACTTTCTCGCCCTTGTTGTACTTGATTGATGATATCTTTCGATCGTAGTAATATTTTTGGCGATATCTTGCTCTCGCCAATCACCGGTCGTCAGGTGTCGCGCACCAATTAGAATTAACATCCGGTGCCCGCCGGTTCGCGCACCACACTCGGTTTAAGGTAGATTTACACTAGCCGTCCAGACGTCGTTTATTCGGCGTCCGGTTGATCGCGCGGTCTGCGCACTCGCGCTTGAGTCGTACGCGACACTGAGTTCACAGTTGGATAGGCGGTTATGCGCATGCGTTGCACGTCGCTTAGTTCACTGTTACCCGCCATATCATGTGTCGCTCGCATGTGTCCTTAATATTAATATTACATTTTAGGTGTATGTCTATATAATTGATTGGAAATAATACTTAATATAGAAAAGAAAAAAGGAAAAATGTATAATGGTTAGTAGCGGTACGTTACATATGGGCTGTATGTATGAGTCCCGAGCTTGACGATGCGGTCATCAAACGTCGGCTTGTCTCCAATGCTTAGAATGTCTGCCATTTTCTCAACTTAATTGCGCACAACGAATCCCAATGATTTCAAAAATGCAATGTTCACAGCACTGAGCCTCTTCTTTTTAGCGTAATCAGAGTTGTTGTAAAGTAAAGGCATTTTTATAATCTGTAAGACAGGCTGCATCTTGTGTCGGAAGCAAAATTTTCATAAATAAATTAATTCAATGTTTATGTTGATGTATATGATTTTATCCTTTTTTGTAGGAAAAATATTTTTATCTTTTGTAATGAATTTATATTGAAAATGTGATCCCTACACATTGTGGGGAATAGTCACCTGTACCTCCCTATAAATTTTCATTCAAATCGTTCGAGTGGTTTCCGAGATTTTATGTTTACCGTTTGGAAAACGTAGTTTCTGGAAAATCGCGTTTAAAGTTGGACATGCAATTTTGTCGTTATCCGATCTCATGTGCAGGCTCGTACATCGGTGGAACGGCTAGAATCACCTGCGCTAATTCATATAATTCAGGCATTTTGTTTTTCTTCGCGTTCCAATAAGTTAAAATATTCGAGGAACTTTTTAGCCGAGGTTCTTTAAAATATTCGTCCATTTTATTTTCGATATGGCATTGCGACCTCTGAGTTAATGATTTATTACAGGCATGCGTAGCTTCTGCATCTTTCAATACATTTTCAAATTCTTCTTCTTGTGATACATCAGATACATCGTTACTTACAGCGTTATGTTCTGTATTGGATGCGTTGTTTAATATACTTTGCATCCTGCTGTATGTCCGAAGAAGGCAATTTCTAGCCACACGAATCATTGGTTCTGTTAATATGACATTATAACGGGGATCCATGTATATTCCGGACACAATTACTTCATTTTCAAGTAACTTTGATTGTCTATTTTTCATATTAGTTACCACATCTGTGGTAAATTCATTATCTTTTTTTGCCGTTTTCGATAATGCATCGCTGCCAAATTTCGTACAAATCGCCAAGTAACAATTGTTCACTCTGCAAACGCTTTGTCGCAACACGAGCAGGTTTCAAAACTTCAATTAATGCAGAAATTTTACTCCACATAATTTCTGATAATTTTAGGTCCGTATCCTCGATTTGCTCGCAATATGTTTTCAGCTCGAATAATCTTTCGAGCATATCAAGTGTAGAATGCCACCTTGTAGTGCAATCAAGAATGGCATTTTTTCCATACATTGCTGACAATGTAGATTTTAAGAGAGGCGTGCGTAACTTCTCAACGATTTGCCTACCTTTTTCCACAATTTGTGACACTTCTTTTTTTATTCAAAAAATCACAGATGGCTAATTGAAGCGTGTCGGCAGCACATCTAATTGCGGTAATCGTGAAATCTGTTTCATTTAAAAATTCGGAAGTTTCTATGTCATTCAGACATGTGTCTCTTTCCTCTTGATTCATTAAAACCTCAATCGATTCTGATTCTGTGATTATATCTGCACTATCAATAATATCACTATTCCTATAGTCACCTTCACTCCTGTGGTCCGTGAGGGTGAATATCATTACACACTATAAACAATAACAATGTCTAAGTTTACCCACAAATTACTTTTTTTAAAAAAAAGGTACAAAAAAAGCGCCAAGTATATAATCCCCCAAAAAACAAACGCATTTAAAAACATTGACAAAAAAAAATTGCTTTACAAAACTAATGATATACACAAAATGCGCCAATTAAAACATTGGCTATTTATACAAAGAAAAAATATATTAAACAATATTAAGCAGATAAATTTAAAAACAAAAAATATTTTAATACGAAAAAAATATTTACTCAAAATACTTGGCGCTGCGACCCGAATTGGTGTTACTAAACTGAATAAATATGTATATAAATTGCATTAATCTTTTTCTTTATTTCTTGTGCGTGCGTTCGCGTGTATGTGTATGTATATGTTTTTGTATTTTAGTTTTTACGGGTGTTTTTTTTTTTAAATTAATACTTAGACAATTACCTTTTTTTTCGATTTCGCAGCGCCAAGTATTTTGAGTAAATATTTTTTTCGTATTAAAATATTTTTTTGTTGTATAAATTTATCTGCTTAATATTGTTTAATATATTTTTTCTTTGTATAAATAGCCAATGTTTTAATTGGCGCATTTTGTGTATATCATTAGTTTTGTAAAGCAATTTTTTTTGTCAATGTTTTTAAATGCGTTTGTTTTTTGGGGGACTATATACTTGGCGCTTTTTTTGTACCTTTTTTTTTAAAAAAAGGTAATTTTGTGGGGATTTCACTCTTTTTGTAGTTTTATTGATGACCAATTATCTAACTGGCGCTAGTGGGTTATTTATTTACTATCATTTTTTGTAAGAACAAAATATAAAGATCTTTAGCGCCTCTGGGCCATTGCCTTTTTTTAATTTGCACGTCATCTGCTTCAATCCAACTACTAGTTTCCTACTTCTAGTAATTCCAATCCAACTACTAGTAATTCCTTCTTCTTTACATATACTGGTGTAATTAGTGTTGTATAAAGCTCGAGTCTTCAAAGCTTTAAACCTTAACCTTAAAGACTCAGCCTTTAAGGCTAATATCATATGAAGCTCGAGCTCTCGAAGCTCGAGACTCAAGCTTCGAGGCTTGGGCCTCGAAGCTGGAGGCTTTTGTGTTTAATAGTAATGAAGTTAACTCCAAGTCCTTGATATAATATTTGATGGTTCCACCAATTGTACATCACTTCACTACATACAATTTATACGACTCGAGCTAGCTGTCATGGCTACGACTGCTACGAGGTTCGAGCCTTCGAGCTTGAAGACTCGAGCTTTAAAGGCTCGAGCTTTCAAGGCTACAAGCTTCGAGCCTTAAGGGTTCGAGCCTTTAGGGTTTGAGCCGCGACTCGAGCTCTTGAAGCTCACGGCTCGAAGCTCATTTTTACAACACTAGGTGTAATGGCCATCCTCAATACTTGAACCACTATGAATTATAGCATTCATTATTTTATACGATTGTCCAGCTATCAATACTTTGGTTGTGGGAATACTACTTATATTAAATTTACGTTTTGCTTTGACTATTTTATCACCTTGTAATGAAAATATTTATAAACTGGAATGGAACACTGCAACCAAACATAGGATCAACAATGAATTAAATTGTTTATTTAATATAATACAATAAATACAATAAATATTTTATTCAAAATACTTTGCGCTGCGAAACTGAAAAAATGTTATTTGACTTTGGATAAATAATTTACGCTAACTCCCTTACAATATAAAATAGATGAAAAAGAGCGAATTTTGTTCGTTTCCTCGTGCAGCAGGGTTTCTTTCTCTTTCGCATTTGCTTCGATTATCTGTAAATATATTAAAGCCACATTTTAGTTACAACTTAACGTAGAACATAAACACAAACAAATATATTTCAGAAAAGATTGAAAAGTATCAAGGGAGATGCCTTTACAGCGTACTTTTTTCACTAATAGTACTCTACAGTGCAAGAAGTACGCCATCATTTTCTTAATTCTTAATGCTACGCTAATTAGAAATTAGAAAAATTTACCTTATTTGACAAATTTCCAGAAACTTGTGCGAGACAAGATGCTTCTCTGTCTATCTAACCTTCTTTGGACAACCTTCAAGCCAGTGCGTCCCCTTCATTTCTATCAGAGCCTGTGCGTCCCCTTTATTTCTCACCAAGCCCATGCGACCCCTTCACTTCTATAAGCTTTATATAGAAACTTTAAATTAAAAATAGCTTACTGGTATAAAAATGTCTGGCAATTTAAATGCATTATTATTATTTTGTACATGCCTGGTATAATAGAAACTTGTGCGTAAGAAGATATTTCTCTATCGAACCTTATCCGGGCAATGTCCAAGCTGTTATAGAAACTTTAAATTAAAAATAGCTTACTGATATAAAAATGTCTGGCAATTTAAATGCATTATTATTATTTTGTACATGCCTGGTATAATAGAAACTTGTGCGTAAGAAGATATTTCTCTATCGAACCTTATCCGGGCAATGTCCAAGCTGTGCGCCCCCTTCGTTTCTAGAAGCTCAACAAAAAAATGTATTAAAAAAATTTAGCGACTTACCTTGTTAATTGAGACAATAATTCAATCTCCTATATGGAGTAAAAACTCGTGACATTGGAAAAATGTTGACTACTTACCTCATTTGACATTTGGCAGGTTATGATGGTTTGACACTACCTAGGTTACGTTTTCCTTGACAGATGTGCTGTCTGGCTATCACGTGACAACAATTTGTTACGCGATAGGCCGGAACCTTCATCCAATGAACGACGTGCCAGAGACATTTCCTCTCCCTTTCATGTTCCCCTCTGGCCCACACTTGACGATGGAGAAAAATCTCTTAACATAAAATTCGGCAAATTGCAACTTTGCATCGGAATATCTCAGCTCATAAGGCACGTAGGAACAAAACGAAGACACTTTTCTGATGTAAATCAAACCCAAGCTATCCATTAAGACCATTCAAAACTTAATCGGATCTGCCGTTATTGAGATTCGGTAATCTCAGGGTTCTTCCAAAAACCGCTCGGCGTTATATAGCCACGAGTGACTCGCGCTGCGCATATACCTATATATACTTGGCGCGAGACACTACGGTGTCTCTTGATTAATAATGGTGCTGAAATATCAAGATCACACAATTTGTGACGACACACCGTATGAACGAAACGTCTCGCTCGACGGTTGGTTATGTTCTGACGATTTCCATGGACGCTCAACAGTCGTCCGGAAAACAGAGAGTGGGTGGTGTTTAGGAATTGGAATTATAACAAGTCTGACTTTTCTTTATTAATATTAACTGAACGAAAATTGAACTTTTATTGTCTCTCAACACGTTGCCAGTATCGCACCTCTCTAGTTACTGCCCCGAGACAATGTTGCTCACCGAGCATCTCTCGCGAGGTAGCGTGACCTGCCCTGGACAAGCGCGAAATTCAAAATGCTTTAACACTCCCACTAATAGAGCGCTTCTCCAGAACAAATCATTGTGGATATAGGAACGCAACTTATAAACAAAAAAAATATGTTACATTGATCTTATACATATAGTGCCCTTATCCTAATGTTAACTAGTAATAGTATGAGGAAAGTATTGTTAATTAGGATAGGTTGTTATACCTATTTCTTTACGCAGCGTTTCAAATTGATTGCGAGGAATCGCTTTAGTTAGAATGTCTGCTAGTTGCTGTTTGCTTGACACGTAGGGTACATCGATCTCACCATCAGCATATTTTTCACGTGTATAGTGGTAACATATGTCCACGTGCTTTGTTCTTTTGTGGAACTCCGCATTATGTATCAATTTGATGGCGCTTTGACTGTCCATGAAGATCAATGTTGGTTCCTTCATGGGTTCTCCTACATCGCGCACCAGCTGACGTATCCACATTGCTTCTCGTGCTGCGCAGGAAGCCGCGATGTATTCCGCCTCTGTAGTCGACAAGGAAACTGTTGACTGGCGTCGACTATTCCAGGTGACTGGTCCATTGCTTAGTTTGAAGGTATAGCCCGTCGTGGATCTCCTCGTGTCAATATCATTTGCAAAGTCTGAATCTGAAAATCCATGTATTACTTCTGATCCCTGTGTTTTTGAGTAGAGTATTCCATAATCTCTTGTGTTTTTCAGGTATCTGATTATCCTTTTTACAGCGTTCCAGTGAGACTGTCCATGCTTGTCCAGATATCTACTGACCACTCCCACTGCAAAAGCAATGTCCGGTCTAGTTACTATTGCCGCAAATATCAGGCTGCCGACTGCTTCTCTGTAGGGCACTTGTGCTTGACTTTCCGTCACCATAGTTAAATGCGTATGACTGTCAGCCGGAGTAGATATTCCGTATGCATCCTCCATGTCAAATTTTTTGATAACACGATCAATATAGTCTTTTTGATGTATGAATATTGATCCTTCATTTTTATTATGTAAGATTTCCATCCCTACAAAGCTGCGTATGTTGTCGCAACTTGTTATTTCAAAGGTACTCTCTAGTTGAGAAATAATTGATTTCAGTTCCTTCTCATCATTCCCCATCAATAGTCCATCATCGACGTACAGCGCGAGAAGTGTCTTTGATGTATTAGTGTCGTTGTAGTAGACGCATTTATCTGCATTGCTTTGATGAAAATTAATGCTCTTTAGGAAACTGTTAATCCTCTCATTCCATCTTCGGGATGCCTGTTTAAGGCCGTTTAAGGCCGTATAATGCCTTCTTCAATTTGCATACCGTGCCTTCTTTAAATTCCAAGCCTTCTGGTGGGAGCATGTATACATCATCTTGAAGATCGCCATTTAAGAAGGCTGTCTTTACGTCAAATTGAATTAGCTTGTAGTTTCGTTGTACAGCTAGAGCTAATAGAATTCTTATGGAATCATATCTTACAGTTGGCGAGAAAGTGTCATTATAATCGATACCTTTTCTCTGTGCATATCCTTTGGCACACAGCCTCGCTTTGAAACGAGGAGTATTTCCGTCGTTGGTACCTGGCTTTACACTGAATACCCATTTCGAATCGATGGCCTTTTTGTCTTTTGGGAGAGTGTTTACATGCCATGTTTTGTTGATTTTTAGTGCCACTAATTCTTCTCGGATGGCCTCACGCCACTTCTGTTTTTCTTCGCCATTCATAGCTTCTTCGAACGTTTGTGGAATGCGAATGTCAACAGCGTGCGCCTCATAACGTTCTGGCCTCTTTATGGTGTCTCGGTCACGCAGTATATATCCTTCCGAGCTCGTGTCTTCGTCGGTTGTATTCGGACTTTCTATGTTCTTTGACTTCCTTGTTTCCTGACTTTCTTGTTCCTCACGAGTTGTTTCTTCTGCATATACCTCAGGTAGTATTGCTGGTATGTTTGCTCTCCCCTCAGGTGACGCTGCATCTTCGTCAAACGTGACATTACGCGAAATATTTATTTTCTTGGTTTCTTTATTAAATAAACGATCATTCGTCGAATTGCCGTCATAGCCTACAAGTATTAGTTTCTTGCTCTTCGGGGCAAGTTTGTTTCTGATCTCTTTAGGCACATGCATAAACGCATTACATCCAAAAATTTTTATGTGATTTAATACCGCCGGTTTTCCGGTCCACATTTCGAGCGGTGTCGAATTTGGTGCCTGACTTGTGGCGGTTCTATTTAAAATGTAAACAGCCGTGTTTATGGCTTCGGCCCATAAATATAACGGGACGTCCTTCGCGTATAACATTGAGCGTGCACTCTCTACAATTGTTCGCATATCACGCTCCGCTCTCCCGTTTTGCTCGGGAGTATAGGGAGCAGTTGTCTCTAATTCTATTCCCCGTTGGGAAAGAAAAGCTTTAAATTGGTTGTTACAGTATTCCCGTCCATTATCGACGTGCAAAATCTTTACAGGATTTCCAAATTTATTTCTCGACAATCTACAAAATTCTTTGAAGCACTCTAGTGTTTCATCCTTGTGTTTGATAAAGAATACTACCCTATACCCCGATAAGTCATCTTTGAATAGCACAAAATATTTAGCACCTTGTACAGAGGTAACAGACATTGGTCCGCAGAGATCGCTATGAATATATTCACCGAGTTTCGCTTTGATACGCTCTGTAGGAGCAAAAGATAGCTTATGCTGCTTGCCATACATGCAAGCTTCACAAAAGAAATTTTCTGTGTTTGAGAGCTCGACACCTTTGATTAGGTTTTTGGATACCATTTCCTTGATATATTTCACATTTATATGACCTAATCTTTCGTGCCATTTACGTAAACTATCCTTTGTTACTACATTTGCTTCTTGTGCCAAGACTGTTTTGAATGCCATGTGATATAAATTATTTTCCTTCCGTGTAGCGGTCGCGATGGGTATCTTATTGTTGTAGACAGTAGCATTGATACCTTCTTTTACAATTTTCATTCCTTTTTTCGCGATTATACCTTCTGAAAATAGGTTTTTGTTTAAGTTAGGGACATACAGAACTTCAGTTATTATTGAATCATACCATTCGCCATTCAACAATTTCTTAATTTTTACATCACCTTTTCCTTCTACCGACAGTTCCTGCCCATTTCCTAAAACTACGTTCGTATTATTATTCAATTCCTGAAAAACAGCAAAGAAATCGCGACGATGCGTCATATGCGATGTTGCGCCACTATCGAAAATCCAGACTTCATTGTCTAAATTCATTAATGAATTATTTTCCAATACACTAAAGGCAGAATAATTTCCTTCGTGCGTGCTTTGCTGGTTTTTAGGTTTAAACTTTCTTTCTCCGCGACATTCGTTAGCGAAATGACCTTTCTTTTGACATTTGTAACAGGTTATCTTTGACTTATCAAATTTCGGACGCGGTTTTTTTTCTTCGCGTTTAGCCATCTTGTTTACATACGACGACGTTACAAGGGCGTTCTCGTTCTCGTCTAACGCGGTCAAACACGTCTCTTCGTCAATTAAGCGCGACGTTAGATTTCTGATCGTTTGCTTCGTCTCGTCTAATGACAACCAGGCTTGCCGAAAACTTCTAAATTTCGGCGGCAAGCTTCCGAGTATTTTGGTTATTATTGCAATGTCGCTTACCGTTTCGCCCGTGTCTTTTACCTGCTGCGCGAGATTTTCGATCTTTGCAATATGTTGCGCAATCGAATCCTTCGATTCCATCTTATATCCCGAAAACCTCTCGTGCGCTAACATCTTGTTTGTTTCGGTTTTTTGTTCATAGATGGCATCCAACTTATCTAATATTTCCTTGGATGATTGGCAGTTTTCGATGAGCGTTATCTGCGAATAATCCATTGCAGAGGTTAGCAAAAACATGGCACACGCATCATCCTTTGTCCATTTCTTTCGAATCGCAACTTCCGCTGCCGTCGTCGCTCCCGTCTCAGGCTTTACTTCTATGCCCTTTGCAATTTCAAAAAGACCCCTTGCACGTAGGGCACAGCATAGCTGGAATTTCCACTGATGGTAATTTTTCCCATCAAACTTAGTTATCGATGATGCATCGATTTTGCTTTCCGACATATTCTCGTTATACACAAGCGAGAATTCGCACAATCCAATGATTCGATTGTACTCGTACACAATGGCAGACTAGGTTATGTTAGACACGTGGTCTTAGTTCACAGTGTTAATCAATTCCGACTTTTCGCTACTTCGCGTATACGAGAGTCTCAAGCACACCAGAAAGAGCCTGGGCCCATAACCTGTTTAGGAATTGGAATTATAACAAGTCTGACTTTTCTTTATTAATATTAACTGAACGAAAATTGAACTTTTATTGTCTCTCAACACGTTGCCAGTATCGCACCTCTCTAGTTACTGCCCCGAGACAATGTTGCTCACCGAGCATCTCTCGCGAGGTAGCGTGACCTGCCCTGGACAAGCGCGAAATTCAAAATGCTTTAACAGGTGGAAAATACCCAAACCGTTTTTAAGGGAAAGTCCTTTTCCCACGATACCTTCGAGTAGGTTGCCAAGGCTGTCGCGACCGAACCGAGGTGTCCTGGCAATCGTCACGTTTATTGCCTACGCCTCGGCCCGGTTGCCCGCGGTACGCACTTGAGTGAGGGACCGTCTAACTCTGAGAAAATAAATCTTTCTCTAGTTCGACAGTCCGCTACATCACTATCTTCAATGTTATTTTGCTCGTCTTCGTTACTCAAAACTCTTACGGTTTTCAACATATTTGCAGTATTATCTACTGTGACGGTGTATATTTGGTTCATAGAAATACCAAATCTGTTGCACGTGTTCAGAATGATAAATTTTAAATATTCGGCAGTATGGCCTTAAAATAATTCCACGACACCTAATGTGCAAACCTGTATTTTCTTCTTTTTTTTAGGAATTGTATATTAATTCCCAGAAATGAACGCCCCATGCATGTCTGCTTTCAGCGATATTAATTTTCCTATTATTTAATTTTTAATTTTATTCCTTACTGTATCAGCTTCTATCATTACTGCATCACGAACTTTATGTGCATTGATTACTTCCGTTTGAGGTACCACGTTAATAATATCACGAAAAGCTTCATCGTCAATTAAGGAAAACGGCCGGCCGTGAATAGTGACTAATCTTAAGCAAGCACCCATTAAATCGAATTTTGCCTTCTTGCTATTGTTGGATCTAGTACATGTCCCCGTCCCAGATGTTCTTTTGTAACATTTTTTCTCCATCATTACAACAGTAAATTGGTTTCGGTGATGATTTTCTAAATGTTTCACTAGGTTTGTAGAATGATTCTAGAATTTGGAATTTACAAGATTAAAGAAGGCAAAAAAAGATTATGCATTGAAAATGTAAATATAGGTACTTACCGAAATTTGCGCAGAACAATCTTCAATTGTACACCGCAACTTGTTCATAGTATTACAGTCTTTAAAGTACTTTCGCACAATGTCACACTTTTTCCTATCCATTGTAGAGTTTTCTAATTTAGTTAATTTTAACACTAATCTATTACAACTTTTAGGTTACATATACACTATATTAACACTAATTTAACAGTAAGTTTAAATACACACTAATTTAAATTTTCACATATAGTATATCACGAATATAGTAACTATTACTAAGCTTATCAAATATTAATTTAAATAAAGAATGTCAGTAAAACAGCTCCTTTCTTTGACACCAAACGCTTCTGTTCTGTTCTCTGTGACGATCAGACCAGGAATGATACTTTCGGTATCGTCTGAACAAAACGGTCTCGCTTTGACTTGTATCATTCGGCGCGTCGACATTGTCGACAGCATCGCGAAGAAGTCAGTAGTCTCAACGGTCGGCCGTTGAAAACCGTTGCAAGCGATACAATGTTTATGGCGCGCATCAGTTGAAAGTAAAAAAGAATCGATATTACGACACCAAGAAAACCACATATATTAAAGAACACTTTCCATGTTAAAAGATAATGGTATGCATAATTATTTCAGTTTTGGTTTTATTGATAATGATTTTGTAAAAGGTATGTTTATGCTTATATAGAATAATCTGCAACCGTAATACTGGCGATCTCAATTAGGTACTGTAAAATCGATTCGGGAATCGATTGCAGAACCGCCTTGGAATCGATATAAAACCGAAAAAATAACGGTTCAAGAACCGATATTATATCGGTTCTAGAACCGTAACCGAAACCAATATAGTCAGAATATCGGTTCTTCATAACTGTTTCAAGAACCGAAATTGATATAATAACTGTTTTCAACCCCTGCATCCTACTTTGCAACGTATGCATTTCTCGATTTCAAGATAAGCACCTGCGTGCGATGAACTGTACGGTCGCTGAAACAGCGCTGGAGGATTGCTAAATTCAATTGATGTTGTCGAAATAACCTCCCATTGACAGGTAACAATGAAAAGCATCGTATACGAGTAAAAGCGACAAGCCACATCGATTATGCGTCGTTGGACGTGGTTGGGGGAAAATGGAATCATGACATTGTCTACAAGGACTTAGAGATATTATCTAACAAATTGATACCAATGATTATAAAAAAGTTCTTTATCTTTTATCGGCAAAATGATAAATCGGCAATCTCCTTCGCTGGTCTGTCTGTATCCTCTCATCATTTTTCTACGTTGAATCAAACCGGTTTGAACATCAATCGTCTATCGAACCACTCTGAACCACTATCAAACATCTATCGAACCACTCTCACCGTGTATCGAACGTCTACGAAACGTCTACTGAACATCCACCGAACGTCCACCGAACGTCCACCGAACATCCACCGAACATCCACCGAACGTCCACCGAACGTCCACCGAACGTCTATCGAACCACTGCCACTGCCGGATGTCAAACGATTGCAAATAGTCGCGCAGTGGCCATACAGTTCCTCGCACGCTGGTGTTTATCTTGAAACCGAGAAGTGCATGCGTTGTAAAGTAGGATGCCTTTGTTCTCCATCTTCATCTTCTTCGCTGACCGCTCCTACTTTGAGGTTCTACGACAACCCAGCCGTGTTTATCCTTAGAACTCGTCCCTATCGATTCGTCATCAAATGTTCTGTTCCTACTTCTGTTTCTTCTTCCGCTTCAACCTCTGTATCTTTTCCGGCTTCCATTTGTGTTTCTTTTTCTGCATCTTCGGCTATTTTCTTCTCTTCTGTAATTCTTATATCTATTCCTGAGTTATTTTCTTCTTTGGTTTTATGTGACTCCTCCTGTTTTGCTGCTCTGTCCAGAAAAATCACGTCTCTACTTATAGTTATTTTATTTGTTTCCTTATCTAATAACCTATACGCTTTTGATTCTTCGCTGTACCCTACGAAGATCAACTTCTTTGCTACCGTCTAATTTTCGCCTTTGTTCATGTGGAACGTGTGCATATGCCTCGCAACCAAATACATGCATATTCTTTACGCTAGGTTTCTGTGAATTCCACCTTTCGTATGGGGTGCAGTAGTTGGCGGTGGCCATTGCTTCGCCCCAAAACTTATTTGGCAGGTTACCGTCGAATAATATGCATCTCGCCATTTCCATTAAATATCGGTTCTTCCTTTCAGCCTTACCATTTTGTTGGGGCGAATATGGTGCTGTAAGCTCTGCCTTTATCCCTTGTTCCTTTAAATAACTTGTTAATTCACGGTTAACGTACTCCTTTCCTCGATCCGAACGTATGATTTTAGGTTTCTTATTGAATTTGTTCTTAACTGTTTCTATATCATTTTTCAAGTGACTACATACTTCAGATTTGTGTGTCATTAAGTTTATTTCTGTATATGAACTAAAATCATCTATAGCTGTGAGAACGTACCTTTTTCCACCTGGCGTGATCGTTTGCATAGGACCGCATACATCGGTATGCACCATTTCTAACAAGTCCTGACCCCGCCTGTTTGAGACCTTTGGAAATGGCTTTCTGGCTAATTTACCTTCGATACACTCTTCGCACGTCACTTTGATTCCACATTCTTGAATTTCCATGTCGCGAACCATGTTCTCTTTGACTAGTCTTCTTATTACGTCTGGACTCCTATGTCCAAGTTTCCGATGCCATGTATAAATACATTTTTCTTTATGTTCGCTCTGAACTGAGAGCGCTATATTTCTTGTTCTTAGTTTATATAGGTTTTCTATACTGTCTGCTGCAGCGATTACTTCTCCATTTCCTGTTATATCGCATACGTTACCTTCACATTCTAACTTGAACCCATTCGCAGTTATTTTTTTCACTGATAATAGGTCTGGTACGTATAAGACTTGTTTCAACGTGGCCACCTGTTCTTGATTGACCTTATTTACGCATTTGATCGTGCCCGATCCAACTCCCTGAACTTTGGAACATTTGCCATCCGCTACTGTAACTTTGTTTTCGATTTTAGCGAATGACTTATTGAAGAATCCTCTGTTATTTGTCATGTGACTCGTTGCTCCATAGTCGACGTACCACGAATCTTTTTAGTATGCATCCAGACCTACCGAGAAACATACACCACCATCTCCCTCTGTTACTTTGTATCAGTATCATCAAGACTCATGTCTGAGTCTTCTCTTTCCATGCTTTGTACTTCGTACAGTCTTTCTTCATATGCCCTGCCTTCTTACAGAAGAAACATTCTGTGCTGCTATGAGATCCTGATACCTGTTTGTGGGGCTTGGCCGTGTCACGAACCTTTAATGCTTTGCCGCCATCGTCCGCACCCTCCTATGATACTCATCGATGAGTCTTCCTTTAACTAAACTCAGCGTTAAGTCTGCTTCTCGTCTGCTCTCAAAGGCATTGATTAGACTGTTATATGTTTTTGGCAGGCTGCCAAGCAGCATCGCGATAAATAAGTCATCATTGATATTTTCACCGATCGCGAGAAGCTTATCTTTGATATTCGACATGTTAATAATGTGTTTTTCCATGTCGCCGTTGTCTTCTAGTTTTGAACTACGTAATTGCTTAAGTCAGAAAACTTTACTTGATAACGATTCCTTCTGATGGTAGCTCTGCAACGCCACCCATCTATCTTGTACTGTTGCAGCCGCTCGGATGCGTAAGAGCTGGCCATCTTCCACGAGCAGGCCGATCGTTGCTTTTGCTTGTTCGTCCCTTTTTTTCCCACGCCTCGTCAGGTTGTGCTGGCTTTGGCTTTGAGATTACTTCCCATATATTTTATTTTACCAATAGCAACTCGATTTTGAATTTCCACGACTGAGAGTTATCGTTATTCAGTTTAGTAAGTACAGGGTCATCGTTTAATCCTGCAACCCGCGCTCGCGCGAACATGTAAAATGGCAACAGCGCATCACGGACTATGAGCTGTTGATGAAAGCGTACGGTCTTTTAGATGCGAGTAGAGAGGGCAAGGGGCTTTTGGCTTTCGCCAGAGGATATTAGATTTGACGTAGCAGACGGGGAAGAAAACGGTAGCCATTTTAAGAGTGCAATCGCACCGGTCCTGTTCTGCGTGGAAATATCTACCTTTGCGACGGTCCAGCTGCGGTATTAGACCACGCTGACGCGATAGGGCCCCGGGTTGAAGAATTTGGGGTCTTTTTTGTATAACTTTTGAACTATAAAAGATATCGGAATGCAATTTGCGCCGAAAAATAGGGGAAAATTATCCCCTCTTAACGATGGATAATTTAACATATTTTTCATTCCCTTAATTTTTATATCATCAATATTTTGACCATAATTACTGTGAAAAGTGTTTGCAAACTGTTTATTTGATACTTTATTTAGTGCTCTTTATATAATGCATGGGGTTGATAAACAATAGGCTGGTTGTTTCTGTATTATTGCTTTCATAAATTGAGAAATTAAATTTTTATTCAATTATATATTGGTTCTGCAGGTCCCAGAATCTAATTCTCTGGTTTTCTTTTTTATGATTTTATCTTTAAGGAGGGATTCTCGTTTAACAGTCCCAAAAGTAACTTATATTTAAGAATTTTTTTCGAAAAAACTGTTCGGCATTTTGGATTAAACTCGTTTGTGATATAAGGAGGTATTTTTGAACTTGCAGAAAATATTTTTTTATGTCGATTCTTCTTATTATTTATTAGTTACTGTGGAATCTTCTCCACCTCTTCGACGATGTAACTCCTGTTGGCGGGATGTGTAGCACCTGTCACAGTCATCTGATTGCAAAAAAAATAGAAGTTTCTTAAAGTTAGATAATTTCCGCGGGGATTGGTCCACTTTAAAGAATAAAAAATGAATAATTAAATGAATTATAGTGTTCGAGAGAAAAAGTAAGTTTTTTCCTTAGACAAATTTTTCATATTATTCCGTACACGGGCATAGCGTCGCGGTCAACGATGTCGTAGCTAAAATTTTTTAAATTGATACGGGTACGAGACCATTCGACACATTGTTTTCAAACCTCGTTACAGTAATCTGGGGTGCGAGTAATAAACCGATCATAAAAGCGGAGCGCGCGGCTCGCTTACCTGAGCCGGGGAATTCCGAATAGCTCTAATTTGAAAGTGACCATCCTAAAATTCTCGTACCTCGGGCATCGCTGCTATCCAGCGGTCGCTGGCATCTCTGAACGCCGGGCCGCACAGTGGTTCGAGTATACTACATGCTAGCTGGACAAAATTATTTTTTCGCGGGTTTGGGTTTATATGGGGTTCAAATTGTTAGAAAACAAACCTGATTCGTATCACAGTTTATTATTTCACTAAAAATATGAATAAAATAAAAATATGACTAATTTAATCAAGGAAAAAGAACAAAACGACAGTATTGTACTTTAACTCTAATTATCAGTTATAACATTATGTCTATTCCCGTAATTTCTGAGTTTTTAAGTTTAAAACCCGGTTTTTGAAATTAGTTTTCTCTGCATCGCTATTAAAATAGTGTTTTACTATATGTTCCACGTCGATCCACGCGACAAGGGTTGAATGTACGGAAAGTAGAGACTTTCTAGTTTATTTTAATCAAACGATCGATCTGCAAAAATTTGCAAAACTATATTTTTTTAATTCTTTTCGAGCGCGGCGCTCGGCAGGAGAGATAGCACAGTTGTTATATTTTTTCGCGGTATTGGGTTTATATGGGGTTCAAATTTTTAGAAAACAAACCTGATTCATATCACAGTGTATTTTGTCACTAATAATAATATATTATTATTATTATTAACGGGTATAACCCTATAAATATATTATTGCAAACATAAGAAATAATAAAAAGTTACTACTAGGTTACAAGTCGTTAATTATGTTTACAATTACAAAATACTTTTTCTTATTTCTTATGTTTGCAATAAATATTATTATAATAATATTATTATTATTAGTGACAAAATACACTGTGATATGAATCAGGTTTGTTTTCTAAAAATTTGAACCCCATATAAACCCAATACCGCGAAAAAATATAACAACTGTGCTATCTCTCCTGCCGAGCGCCGCGCTCGAAAAGAATTAAAAAAATATAGTTTTGCAAATTTTTGCAGATCGATCGTTTGATTAAAATAAACTAGAAAGTCTCTACTTTCCGTACATTCAACCCTTGTCGCGTGGATCGACGTGGAACATATAGTAAAACACTATTTTAATAGCGATGCAGAGAAAACTGATTTCAAAAACCAGGTTTTAAACTTAATAACTCAGAAATTACGGGAATAGACATAATGTTATAACTAATAATTATAGTTAAAGTACAATACTGTCGTTTTGTTCTTTTTCCTCTATTGAATTAGTCATATTTTTATTTTATTGATATTTTTAGTGAAATAATAAACTGTAATACGAATCAGGTTTGTTTTCTAACAATTTGAACCCCATATGAACCCAAACCCGCAAAAAAATAATTTTGTCCAGCTAGCATGTAGTATACTCGACCCACTGTGGGCCGGTGCGAGAAGTGGCTTCGAGAAGTGTGCCTCCGTTTGAAAGTCGAACTTCGGTCACACTCGGGCCTCGTCGCGGGCAGACATCCGTTGCCTGGTTCGTTCGCGCTCGGTGTTCGGCCACGTTCGGAACGCGTCGCGTCACCGATCGTGGGGGTTCGTTCCAGCGCGAACGTATTCAAATAATAATAACATGAATAGAGGGAAGAAGTGGAAACTGATTCTTGCATAATTGTTTTGGGAAAACATTTTAACATGTCAGCCACACGTGAGCCAAAGACGGGTTGGCAAAATTAGGGTTGAGATCTCGATACCTCGAGATTCTCTTCAAATTCCGGACGAAACTTTGGAATTCGCTTCGAATTTTATTCGAATTACATGTTAAAATGTTTCCCCAAAACAATTATGCAAAAATCAGTTCCTACTTCGTCCCTCTATTCATGTTATTATTATTTGAAGACGTTCGGGCTGGAACGACCCCCCCACGATCGGTGACGCGATGCGTTCCGAACGTGGCCGAACACCGTGCGCGAACGAACCAAGCAACGGGTGTCTGCCTACGACGAGGCTCGAGTGTGACCGAAGTTCGACATTCAAACGGAGGCACACTCCTGGAAACCACTTCTCGCACCAGCTCGGCATTCAGAGCTGCCAGCGACCGCTGGATAGCAGCGATGCCCGAACTACGAGAATTTTAGGATGGTCACTTTCAAATTAACGTCGCAAAGAGCTATTCGGAATTCCCCGGCTCAGGTAAGCGAACCGCGCGGTCCGCTTTTATGATCGGTTGATCAGATGACTGTGACAGGTGCTACACATCCCGCCAACAGGAGTTACATCGTCGAAGAGGTGGAAAAGATTCCACAGTAACTAATAAATAATAAGAAGAATCGACATAAAAAAAATATTTTCTGCATGTTCAAAAATACCTCCTTATATCACAAACGAGTTTAATCCAATATGTCGAACAGTTTTTTCGAAAAAAATTCTTAAATATAAGTTACTTTTGGGACTGTTAGACGAGAATCCCTGCTTAAAGATAAAATCATAAAAAAGAAAACCAGAACATTAGATTCTGGGACCTGCAGAACCAATATATAATTGAATAAAAAATTAATTTCTCAATTTATGAAAGTAATAATACAGAAAGAACCAGCCTATTGTTTATCAACCCCATGGATTTTATAAAGAGCACTAAATAAAGTATCAAATAAACAGTTTGCAAACGCTTTTCACAGTAATTATGGTAAAAATATTGATAAAAGGAAAATTAAGTGAACGAAAAATATGTTAAATTATCCATCATTAAGAGGGGATAATTTTTCCCCATTTTTCGGTGCAAATTACGTTCCGATATCTTTTATAGTTCAAAAGTTATACAAAAAAGGCCCCAAATTCTTCAACCCGGGGCACTATCGCGTCAGCGTGGTCTAATACCGCAGCTGGACCGTCGCAAAGGTAGATATTTCCACGCAGAACGGGACCGGTGCGATTGCACTCTTAAAATGGCTACCGTTTTCTTCCCCGTCTGCTACGCCAAATTTAATATCCTCTGGCAAAAGCGAAAAGCACCTTGCGCTCTCTACTGGCATCTAAAAGACCGTACGCTTTCATCAACAGCTCATAGATGGCGGAAGTATTGGGCATAGTGGTAGTGGAATGCGTCCGTGAGGCACTGTTGCCATTTTACAAGTTCGCGCGAGCGCGGGTTGCAGGATTAAACGATGACCCTGTACAACACGTGCTGCGTCAGCCATCTTGTGTCCCTTCGCACCGACCTTTCTAGACTGTAATTTTATCCTTGGAGTATTTCCTTTCTAGCGTATGCCTGGGCCCATAACCTGTTGGCTTAAACCGGCGGCACAGGCAAGAGATCTGATTGCAGCAATGGTGTTGTATTGAAATAATATAGAAGGTTTATTCTTAGATATAATAATTCTTAAAAAGCATTTCGTTCTTTCTCAGTAAACTTAAAATTCTCAACTTTACGCAAAAGATCACTCAGTGGCTTTGCGATACAGCAGTATCCTGTAATAAATTTACGGAAATATCCGGTGAGTCCTAGAAAACTCTGTATGTCTTTTAATGTTTTCGGTTCCGGATAAAGCGCAACAGCTTGCGATTTATCAGGAGAAGGATATAATGCACCTCCCGCTATGACATAACTCAAAAACACAACCCGCTCTTGT
Organism: Andrena praecox; assembly: GCA_963932275.1. Taxonomy (NCBI): domain Eukaryota; kingdom Metazoa; phylum Arthropoda; class Insecta; order Hymenoptera; family Andrenidae; genus Andrena; species Andrena praecox. Next base: position 14,645,763 of record OZ010734.1, read on the forward strand.
AGAAATTGACATTTCTTAACATTAATTTCAAGACCATATTCGCTTGCAGTCTGTAAAACTTAGTCGTTTAGTTGTTTAATATTTTCTTCTACATTCGGAGCCGGTATTATTAAATCATCTAAGTAAGGAATAACGACTTCCTCTTTTATTTCTGTAGTGAAAACACAGTTAATGAATCTTTGGAAAACAGATGGGGAGTTACATAACCCGAAAGGAACTTTCAGAAATTGATACTGCCCACTATGTGTCACGAACGACGTGTATTTTCGCGATTCTGCAGCTACAGTTACATGGAAAAATCCGTTTTTCAAGTCTAATGTGCTAAATATTCTCGCGTCTTGCAACTTGTCCAATTGATCTTCTATCAACGGTAATGGATATCGGTCTTTGACTACGATTTTATTCAATTTTCTGAAGTCTATACAAACGCGTTTCTCTTCATTCTTTTTATCTACTACTATTACCGAACTGCCATATTCGGAAGAGCAAGCTTCTATTATTCCGTTTTCCAATCATTCGATTATTTGTTTCTCAACTATATCGCGTTCTACCGGGGGTAATCGTCGCGGACGTTGGTAAATCGGTTCTTCGGTTTTTACAACAATATTCATTTCAACATTAGTCGTTTTACATTTATTAGGAGTATAATTGGTAATTAAACATCTCACCTCAGTCTTCTCCTTCTCGCTTACTTGTTCGTTTATATTCACGGGCGACTAGTCGCATATGTTGATGTTAGCCAGAAAGTCAGTTCGGTCATCCTTCGCTACTGTTACCTCGCCTTGTACAATTGTGATTGTTGCCTGTAAAAGTACGTCGCGTCCTACAATCATTTCTAACGCCATTACAGAATTCGGAACCACATATACTGTCGTCGGAAATTTTTCACAGTCTATACAGATTGTAGCCTGAAAACATCCTTGCGGCTTGACCTCGGTGCGTCCTAAATCGATTAACAAACATTGCGTACTATCTAGAGCAGGTGATTTTAATTCATGATAAATTTTCTCATTAATAATTGTTACTCTACTACCCGTGTCTAACAGGGCTTGTACTTTCGTGTCGCCAATTACCACTTCTTTGCACATGTCTTGATTTGGCGAGACTGAAATATTATTCACGCCTGTTTCCTTTTTGTCATTGTTCTTTTGATTATCTTTTACGTTTGCACTGCACTCAAGCGATTTATGCCCGAACAGGTTGCATTTAAAACATTTAGGGCCTAACTTCTTCGACGGACACTCACTACTCGGGTGTCCTGAATCTCCGCAGTTGTAACACCTCACGGTCCTCGTCCGGTTCTCGGGCTTCTTTGGAGGTTCGTGCGTTGTCGATGATCCTTTGGATGTCGTCTTCTTTCCTCGGTTGCCTCTGTAACCTCGTGCTTGGGCTGCGTCCCATATCTCTTCATAAGCTCGTAGGCGTTCCTTGAAGTCTCTTAGGTTTTTTGTTCCATATAGAATAGCTTTGTTGGCTGTGTCGTCCGGAATGCCTTGAATTATGTATCGTATTAAGGCTTGGTTCTCAATCGTGCCTCTTGATGCTAGCTCTTTCGTCCTTCTTCATCTTCCTATCCGACAATGTTTGATGTAGCTTGGCACTGTCGATTGTTATACAGGGTGTCCGCGGGAAGACTGGACAGCTGAATATCTCCTAAAGTATTGGAGATAAAAAATTTAAAAAAATATGTAAATTAATGGTTCGATGGGGCTGATTAATTAGCCGCGACGGATTTTTTTCCGATTATTATTTTAAAAGATACGATGGTCAAGTTCGGTTTTTCAAATGGCACTAACTTTTTTGAAGACCTGAGTTGATAGTGCATTCCAAGACGAATTCAATAAGCTTTAATGTATACACTTGATTTCCACTGGTTTTTGAGATATTGCGCTTGCAAATTTGCCGATTTTCACTTGAAGAAAACCCTCTGGAATAGCAAGGACCGGGGACGGTCTTGCTGGCCCCACGGGTGGCATTGCCTGTTGTAACAGATACCTACCTGCCAAAGGTCTACGCCAGCCCAAAAGTTGGACAATTCTTTTCCGTCAGAAATGCTACTTTGGTAGGTACATCTGCGGTATCGAGAAGCGCACCGTTACTTTTATATCGCACTTGCTTCTACGCTCGGATGGCCGGTTATTTTGGGAGGGATGCAAGTTCGATTGGTTAGGTTAGGAGGTGTGAAAGTTGCTAGACTAAATTTCAACCATAGGGAGCAGATTGTATTAGAACCAATCGGATTTGCATCCCTAACAAACGGCTGCTCTCTTGAAGAGGCCCTCTTTACAGCAATGCCCACCTTCTCTCGCACGGAATACGTTAACGCATGCTTTTGTTTTGATATTGAAGCTCGTGTTTATACTCGAGAGGACCACGCGTCGACAGCGGGCTACCCCTTTTCTTCCTGTGTCTCTCCACGAGGAGTATTGCCGGTGGATTGTAGGAGCGTAGATGTCTGGATGCCAGTTATTGAATTCAGGAGACGATAGAAACACTTTATTACAAAACACACATGTACTATAATTAAAGTAAATCGTATTCCTCTCGGGCAGGAGTACTGATAATGATCGAACTTGCGCCCCACTTCGCGCAGACCGATTACGCGGAGGTTAGTCGGGTGTCACACACTGCACAATTGATACAGGGTAACAATTCTGGAGCAACGCCCGTCAAGGAGATGCGGCCTGGTACCCCGTGACGAGGACAGCTCTTCGCAGTGCCTCGCCCGATTTTTATGGCTTTTTCCGGAGAAAGGTACGAATCCTGGGACGAATGTAACGAATTTGGGGTCGAGCCCCCGCAGTCGAGGGTGAAATATCCATTACAGCGTATTAAAAAATTATTTTCTTCATCGTGTCGAAAGGGAAGTGACGCCAATGGATTCCTTATGCTTTTCTGATGAAAATCATACCAAATATCACGCAAATCGGACTACTTTGACACACGCTATTTGTATTCCCTATGCAAAAGTTGTCTGATTTACACGACATTTGGCATGATCTTCATCGGAAAACTCCAAGGAATCCATCGGCGACACTTCCACATCCATACGATAAAGAATAAAGAATTATTTTATTTCTTAAACAGATAATTCTGGAGCTATGCCCGTCACCCCGTGGCGAGGAACATACCCCGCAGTGCCCATCGAATTTTATGGCTTTTTCCGGAAAAAGGTACGATTCATCGGCCGCCACGGCCAATTCGTCCAAGATGGGCTCCCTAAAAATCTTTAGAAAGCGCTGGGTGGTAGCAGGCAGCAGTGCGAGCCACTTCACTCGAAGGACATCTTCTGAGGCTTTGTCCCCCGCCAGAGTTCGCATCTGGCGAAGAAGCTGGGACAGTTTCTTGTCTTTTAATTGAAGTTCATTTAACAATTTCGCCAACTGGCGATCTGCTGAGTCCGAGAAACGGCTTGTGATATGAGCCTTTAAGTATAGGTATTTCCCTTCTGTAGGTGATAACAATAGGTTTAATAATAGTGATCTACAATCGATCTGTACATAGAGGATGCCATAGTGTGACTGCCTGATTCGGCTCTCCCGATCGTGCGCTCGCGGGTCGACCGTGATCCCTCTGCGGGGCTCCGGCGGGCCAACAAAAGCACCGCCGCTACGCAGCGTCCGGGCACCTGCCTTCAAGGGCAACGTCGCTACGCAGTTCTCTCAATTCTCTGCCTATACTTCTGCAGGCGGGTGTCTGACGATGTCCAAGACGTCCAGCAGTGACTCGGGGTCCAAAGCCCCGACGACGAGATGGTATTTGTTCTCGTCCGAATTTATTCGATGCGTTCTAAACAACGACTCTACCTGAAAGAACCAGAGGTCAGCGTTTGTTTTTCAAAATGGCGGGTTACTGCAGTTATGCACGGCCTCCCCGTCCCGGGATACCATCTCGGAACTCTGGGCGCCCTGTTGTGCAACAGAACCCGGCTGGGAAACCGGCGAGAAGGCGGAAGTTGGAAGCAGGCTCTACGAAGCTCCCTCGCCGCCATCCTTCTGCGCGCCTTTATCAGGCGAATGCGTTAGCGGCATTCCTCACTACGTCTCAAGCTCTCAGAATGCACAGCGTGCTCGACGAGCGATAAATGTTCGAACGCGCTGTAATTGTCCGATCACACGATATTTATTCGATCGCGCAATTGTTGTGCCCAGGCAACGCCCAAGCACACGTATTATACACACTATTATACATTATACATATTATATTACTCTAGAACGTTTCGAGACGTTTCTAAGCTAAGTCAGTTGCGAGGCGAACGCGAATCTACGAAATCAGCAAAAATGCGAGCGCTTCGCTCTGACCATATACGGTAACGCAAAGCGACGGCACCACGCCCAATAGCGAAATAAAAACCGATTTGCCGCCGCAAATCGGCAGACTCGAGATCCGACCCTCGACCAGGCAACACGGCTAAAAACCTACTTGTATACCTCAGTCTAGTTCTAGTTGTTTCTGAATAAAGACTTAGTCTTTGAGTTTAAACACATATGGTGTAATTCAACCGGTGTATTCTCATCGTTTAATCACTCCCGAACCCACGATTACGCCAGATTCCGTACCAGCCTTGCGAGCCATCACGCAGGGCACAACAAAATGATTGAAAGCAGCTTATAGTGCCACTTTCCAGGGAAAGTTTTGGGCTCAAGAGCCGTGGAAATGTACCGCAACACACAACACCGCACCAAAGTCCGACACAAAGGAAACGGCACGTGTACGAGGTCCCAAAATCACGTCGGGGTCACCAATTTGGCAGCTATTGCCAAGAGAGTTTCGATAGGTAAGGTAGAGGATCGGAATGGAAAAGGAAGGTGCGTTTCGTCCCGGGTCTGCCAGAGGACTTGTGAGACTGTCCTGGCAGACCCTGCCTCAGACACGCTTGGTGGGGATGTGAGGTACTGGGGCGGAACTCTATACGGACTGGAGCGAGGGTCAGCGCTAGCGAGAGAGCCGCGATCCGTGTGGCCCTCGGGTGGAGCTCCGTGTGTGACGGGGTCCCTACAATCCCCCTCTTTATACACTTGCGCTACTTTCCGCTTACTATTGAAATTACGCATGTTTTCCTCCTGGACTTTAACAATCGCTTCCGACGCCTGTTCTGTGACTGCGCAGAGGTCGCGATCACTTTCTAACAAACTCTGTAACACGTCCCGAATTCGATCGTTCGTCTCTCCCAGTTGGTTGATCCCGAACAACAGTTTACAGGGCGTATCGCGTATCGAACGACAGACTGTGTTGTTGATCGCGTATTCGACTGATTGTGAGCCCAGAACGCGGTCCCACTTGTTTGGCTCCTCCGCTAATTTCGATAGCATCGGTAAAATAATCCGATTATATCGCTCAATCTGCCCAGTCGCACCCGGTGTGCCGACCGCAATCAGCACATGCGCAACAGACAGTTCTTCAAGATATGAGGTGAATTTAATGGACGTAAAACAAGCCCCTCGGTCGCTCACTAAGCATTTGGGCCTGTTATACGCTCGGAAATAGTCGGTCAAATGTCCCAAAGTCTCTTCCGTGGTCGTAGATTTACAAGGGTACAATCGCGCGAACTTTGTAAAGCCGTCGACAATAGACAAGATATGTTTGTATCCCCGGCCCGCTTTTTCAAGTGGACCCAGATGTTCGACGTGAAGCGTCTGGAACGTTAAATCCCCCTTCGGTAAGCAGTGTAAATATCCTTCGCGTCTACCGCTAACCGGTGAACTCAACACACTTGAGACAGTTGGTGATATATTTTTTCACCTTCTCATGCAATCTCGGGAACCAATAAACCTGCATTATGTTGTCGACAGCCTTACGAGAGCCAACGTGGCCAAGATCGTCATGACACGTTCGAATAACGTTGGACTCTAAACATTCGGGAGCATAAAAGAGCAATTTATCTCTCCATTTCCGATAGACTAACCCGTCGCGCAACTCAAAATGTTTATCCTCCCGAGTCTCCAACTCTCCGCGTATCTTTCGAATGACCTCATCCTTATCCTGCTTCAAACACAGGGCTCGCTCAAACGGATTACCCTCCAACACCAGTATCATATAACATCGACTGAGTGCGTCAACATGCGACATTTTTGTACCGGGTCGATGCTCAATTTGATAATCGTAGGACTGTAAAGGCGGGGTCTCACTAGTGCAACGGCGGGCCGCGCACGTTGTTTTCGACGCGCAAGGTCGATTTGTTGCAGAAAGACGTTCCCACTAATACAACTGCGCGCCGCACACGGGTCAGATTTACGAGTTTCTCGGATTTCCGAGCAGTTTGGAGCACTTGAAAGGGTCGACTTTTACGATGACGCGCGAGTCGAAAGCGATCGTGTGCGCGCTATGTCGGGATTTCTCTGCCACACCCACACGCGAATGCACGCCGCGCATCGTCAAAGAGACTGAAATAAATGTGTGTTTCCCAACATTCTTTACTTTTACATATAGCTTGTATGCGTGTATTTATGGCCTATTGTTATTGGTTTATAGTAGTAAGGTAAAGAGAGTTCCAACTAGGGTCCTCTGAGGGGAGCGCGGGGGCGGGGGGAAGTGAGGGCGCGCGGGGGAGTGCGGTGGAGGGAAACATGGGCGCGGGGGTAGCGGGGGAAGTGAGGAGTGGATGACCGATTGCGCGCGCACGAGCCGCGGAGTGGGGGAAGCCGCAATCGTGGAGGGGATCAGTCCAGGCCGAACAACCGCGGAGACCTCTCCAGACCTGACCCACCCCCCAAAATTTTCGGAGGATCGTCCCCTCCCTCTAAAAAAATTTTCATAAACCAATACGTAGCAAACCAATATGCGATGGAAATTCCCCCAAACGCAGAGAAATAATAATTAAGAAATGTCGAATCTTAAAATGAGGTGGTGAGGAGGAAGACGGGTAAAAAATAAATGTAGAAATAATATATGTTTAAGAATATATATTTAAAATTAAATGACTATAATTTAACATTTTTTCTTCCTACGAGCATGAGCTACAATATCACTGATTGCACATGCTAACAGTTCGCAATCTACAAGATAATCCTCATCGTAATATTCACTATCACGTATGATTTTAACAGCACGACGCGTATCTAACGTTTCGCAGGCAACATCGCTCTGCTGCAACACGTTAACAAAAATTTCAAATTTTACTCTCGCATCTTCTACAGTTTCATACATCCGCGGATACATATACTCTATACATGGCTGAAGATTAAATAAAAATGTTGCTGTGTCCAGTGTGAAATACAGTGTATTACCACATTGTGTAATCTTTATAATTGGTGAATCAAAGATCCGAAAAAATTCTATCGTTAAATTATCAATCCGCATTAAGTCAGGTTCAGGGAATCGTGCACATTCTTCGATGGTTTCACGGCTGTCGAATAGCGCACCCCATGTATGCCATGATAATATGAGATGATTTCCGTGATTGTCGCCGAGAAGAACTTCTACATCGACTATAGGTCCTACGCCGATTCCAATTTCCAAATATTTGCTACCCATGGATGTTAATGCGTATCTTCTGACCATGATACGCGATCCTTGGCGCGGACTAAGAGAACAATCAAAGCTATGAAATTGCCCACTCGTATTAGAAATAAACATAAAAATTTTAAGATCTGAAAATTACGCCTTACCAGCCATTATATATATTCTCCCCACATGGAGCTACACCATCATCTCGCACGATCGGAACGAAATAATCCTCACACATAGCGAGTATTTCATCAATGGTACTATACATTTTTTTTTTAGAGCACTATTTGTTCCGTCGAAAGCCACTGAGACTACTGAGCGATTGATTGATTGAATAGCGTCCGAGAGACTGGCTTAAATAGAGGTGCAATTGCTTTCCTCCACCACCGCAACCAACACATTTTATTTTAAAACTATGATTTTCAATCTCAACGTCGCGGCGTATCGCGCGATTACGCGTAATTTGACTCCTCTGAAGCAGCCGTGCAGGATGATGTCATTTAGCAGCGCGAATCATAGAAAGAATTATGCAGCGTCAGCAGAAATGCTAAATCTTAAAATTAGGTGGCGAGAGAAGGAGGCGGAAGATGAGTAAATAAAATGAAGAAATAATATACGTTTAAGAAATTTTATTTAAAATTAAAAGAATATAATTTAACATTTTTTCCTACAAGCATCAGCTAGAATATCATTGATAGCACATGCTAACAGTTCGCAATCTATATGATAATCCTCACAGTAATATTCACTATCACATATTATTTTAGCAGCATGACGCGCATCTAACGTTTCACAGGCAACATCGCTCTGCTGTAGCACGTTAACAAAAGTTTTAAATTTCGTCTGCAAATCTCCTACATTTTGATACAGCCGCGAATATACATAGTTTATACATGGCTCAAGATTTAATAAAAATGTTACTGTATCCGGGTTGAAATACAACGGCTTATCATGTAGCGTCATCCTTACAATTGGAGAATTATAGATTTTACAAAAATCCATCGTTAATTTATCCATCTGCATCGAAGGTGATCCAGGTAATCGTGAACGTTCTTCGATGGTTTCACGACTGTTGCATAACGCATGCCATGTACGCCTTGATAATGTGAGATACATCCCACGATTGTCGCCGAGAACAATTTCTACATCGATCGTAGGTCGTACGCTGATTCCAATTTCCAAATATTTGCTACCCATGGATGTTAATGCGTATCTTCTGACCATGATACGCGATGTTCGGCGCGGGCTAAGAGAACAATCAAAGATATGAAATTGCTTGCGCAAACATAAAAAATTTAAGAATATGTGAAAATTAAGCCTTACCAAACAACTGTATCCTCCCCGCATTGAGCTACACCATCATTCCGCATGATTGGAACGTAATAATTCATACGTCCGGCGTTTCCATCGACACTAGTACTGCACATTTTTTTTTTTTTTTTTTTTTTTATTTTAGAGTAGTATTTGTTCCGTCGAAAGTCACTGAGGCTACTGAGCGATTGATGGAATAGCGTCAGGGAGCCGTCTTAAATAGCGGTGTGATTGCTTCCCCCACCACCACCACATTTTATTTTAAAACTACCAACTTTTCCATAATGTTTTTTTCAATCCTAACGATGCAGCATATTGCACGATCGCATATAATACTTTTGAAAGCGTCGAATCTTAGAATTAGGTGTCAGCAGAAACTGCGTCGTACGATTTTGCGCACTAATTCGTCATAAGCGTGAATCATAGAAAGAATTATGCTGCATCAGTAGAAACTGCAGAGAACCATGTTGGGACGGATCGCCATTTTTTTTTTTTACATGCAATGCATTCGAGGGAGAGGGTACACCGAAAGAGTTAGACAGAGATATCGAATCGTGGTACTAGTTATAAAAGCGTACTCCAAACTACACAAAGCCTCAAATCGTTGCAACGTGTTGTGCGGAAAAGATATCATATTTACATTCCATTTACGATCATGGAAGAATTCATGCAAACAGAACGTCAATTGTTGGATCAATCCGAACGATTGATTTCACGAGAAGAATATCTCGCGTGGGAAGAACGGTGCAACGAGTGTATTGAATCGTTGGAAGAACACAGCCGAGTGAAACGTCCTCGATTATCGATGGGGGTTCGACAATCGTTGGTTCCTCGAATCGCGCGACTCGAAGGACTAAAATATTCGTTGCGCGGACGTTTCGTGCGTGAAGGTGCAGGACATTCGAGCACAGGACTTTTGTGGCGCGAAATAGACACTGCGTTCGAAAGTCGCGTATTAACTGGTGCCGTGCTAAATTCAAATTACATCGAGCCGCGCAACTTTCTCCAAGATGCAGCGACCATTGTGCTGGAGCATGTGCAGGATGCTTTGAGGAAACATCGAAGCCTCAAAGTGAATACGGTGTTCAACGGTGAATTTGTGGCGGGTGACAAGCATGCTTGTAAAAGCATTAATACCCGAAACTGTGAACTCTTCCGCACATCCGATCTGCAGGAGTGGTACCAACGATGCGTTATCGAACCCACCCTGGCATCGTTGGAAGAGTTCCAGGAACGCGACAGTGGATGGGCATTGACGAGAATCCTGAATCTGACACTCAATGTTAACAAGTACAATCCACTGCGTGCGGGGTGTCACTACAGGTTACCACAGAAATTGTTGCTAAAGAATGCAACAATTAGTGTACAATCCACAGACAATGCGTGTTTCGCGTGGGCAGTGGTCGCCGCTCTACATCCAGCCGAACGAAATACCGATCGTCAAAGTTCATACCCAGACTATGCTTCCATACTAAATCTCCAGGGTATTGAGTTTCCAATGTCCCTGGAGCAAATTGGGAAGTTTGAGCGGCAGAACGAAATCTCCATCAACGTGTACAGTTTCGAGGAGCGACTGGAGAAGGACAATGAGAAGATAACTGTTGCAGTCTTTCCGCTGCGTCTCGCCAGTCAAAAGAGGGATCAACATGTCAACCTGCTCTACACACCATATCAAGAGCACGGTGATGTAGGACACTTTGTGCTAATCAAGAACTTGTCCCGGTTGGTGAGCGCACAGCTGAGCAGACACAATGGAAAGAAATTCATGTGTGACCGGTACGTATATAAACTTGTGAAATGTTGAAATGTCTCGCGAAAAAAAAAAAAAAAATTTTTTTTCTGTTTTTACAGATGCTTGCATTACTTTGGATCCGTCGAGAAGTTGGAGACCCATGCAGTGGACTGCGGGAATATGAACGATTGTGCCATTCTGCTGCCCAGCGAAGGCGACAATTTCCTCAGTTTCAAGAACCACTGCATGAAGGAGCGACATCCATTCGTGGTGTATGCAGATCTCGAGTGCATCATCGAGAAAACGGAAGATCGCATGATGGGTGATGCGGATTCTAAATTACACGCGTACCAGCAACATAAAGTGCATAGCATTGCATATTACAGGCTTGGGAATTAAGTGATCTTTTCGGCCGAGTTTCAGAAGCAACGCCCTCTTTCTCCCGCCGCGCGTCTTGGCCCCCGCGGCGACCAAGCTGCTTGTAGCGCCTCAGGCCCGTACCACGTGAACCGCACGTGGCGCATTAGGGCGACATTGTATCAATAGGTTTCCACACGTCCCAGAGAGCACGATTGCCGATGCGTTTTTGTCGTATCAGTGCGCCGCGCGCGATTCACGTGGTACGCGCCTGAGGTGGCTCGAGCTTCCCGGCTGGCGCGGGGGCTAAGACGCGCGGCGGGAAAAAGAGGGCGTTGCTTCTGAAACTCGGCAGAAAAGATCACTTAATTCCCAAGCCTGGCATATTATACCCCCCCATAAACATGACTCATGTATGAAAGAAGCTAATTCCCTTTAATTCAAGAAAAAAATTAAAAAAAGTTCACATGCAAAGATTGTGAAATCAACTTTGCTAATTCCAATTGTACCTTTAATTCAGGAAAAAGATTAAAAAAGTTCTCACGCAAAGATTGTGAAATCAACTTTGCTAATTCCAATTGTATTCTCGTTCTCCGCTCGAACACTGATTCCTCTGTCACTTTTTATACTTGACATTCCTTTATTGGCCACAAATCAATTCAGTGCTCAGATTTTCAGCTTCGGTTTTAAGGAATTAGCGGGCGTTGTATAAGAAAAAGCTATGAAGTCGACTGAAAAAAAAGTTTTATATTCTCCGCATCTCTCTTACAGCGTATTCGGACGGTCGCAATGGTGCGCACTGGGTGCGAATTTTCACCAATTGGAAGCGAAAAAGTTCGCATTCAGTGCGCACTAGTGCAGGTTGCCGAATGTGCTATTATTAATCTATTACCGACTTTGATTTGTTTAAATTAGTCTTTACCAAGTCTTTATTATCTTCATACGACATTTTTAACTAGAAGATGCCCCTCTTATAAAAGTTATTGTGTCAACTGCAGGCCTCTCCTACTTCATAGCTTTTTCTTATACAACGCCCGCTAATTCCTTAAAACCGAAGCTGAAAATCTGAGCACTGAATTGATTTGTGGCCAATAAAGGAATGTCAAGTATAAAAAGTGACAGAAGAATCAGTGTTCGAGCGGAGAACGAGAATACAATTGGAATTAGCAAAGTTGATTTCACAATCTTTGCGTGAGAACTTTTTTAATCTTTTTCCTGAATTAAAGGTACAATTGGAATTAGCAAAGTTGATTTCACAATCTTTGCATGTGAACTTTTTTTAATTTTTTTCTTGAATTAAAGGGAATTAGCTTCTTTCATACATGAGTCATGTTTATGGGGGGGGATTTCATCACTTTTTTCATAATTTGTGAATTTTTGTTGTGTTTATCTTATCAAGTCTTCTGTACCATCGCCTTTTGGTTACGCCGCCAGCCTTATTTATTCGGATCATACATACAGCTAAATCTAACGTAGAAGTACAAATAATACTGTTTTTTGTCCTCGACTTTTTCATGTATTTGGGGGGGGGGGGGGGTAGGGCAGAGGAGCGACATTATTTCTGGAAAAGGTTGACGGAAAGGACCCCGTGGAGGTGAAAATTGTACCCAGTCAGCAATAATCAATAAAAATATTACCCATAACCACAAATCCAAACGACTTAAAATCAGTCACTCGCGGGTTTACGAAAAAGACAAAAAGCCGCTGCGTTCGGGTCGCTAGTAGCATCACAAGTTCCGTAAATACACAATTTATTTCGAGAAATGATTCGTTACGAACGAATAGAAAAAAAAAATAAAACATTGAAGGTGTTCTCAAGATTGCAAAGGAAAAATGAATAATTTCAAGGAGAAAAAAAATTGGAACATAGTATTATATTATTATAAATTAAACGATTTTAAATTAGGTATATATTAATTATAATTTTAATGGAACTATTTATTTACAATTGTTTATTTACAAAATAGGCCGCCGCGGCCGCGGTCACGGCTCTGGGTCTTCACTAAATCTCGCAGGGTACTCGCCTGCGAGCGGAGGCTGACGGCTTGTGCCCGTACCGCCTGGAGGGTGGCCCAATGCTCTTGACGGGCCCGCACCCTCCAGCCGCTCCTCTTATGGCACTTCGACGTGTATCCCCTGTAATTAGTTAGTAATAAACGTCAGCAATTATATTATAATAATTTATACATTTTTGGCACGCGCAGATAAAAATGTTCGCCTCCCCTGATATAGGCTAAACCGAACAATTTTTATATTGTAAAAACAAAAAAGGTATTTAATTAAAGTATTAAGAAATAATACCATGTGCCGTGGCTGGGCCGTGTGGTGGTGGTAGTGGTGGTGGCGGTGGCGGTGGTGATGGTGGTGGTGGTGGTGGTGGCGGCGGCAGCGCCGTAGTTGCGGCTGCCAGCGACAGCGAACCGGCCTGGACTCCCCTGATATAAGCTAAAGTCAACAATTTTTATTATATTGTTAAAAGATAAAAAGTATTAATTAATATTATTAAAAATTAATACCGTTTGTCGCCGGCTGCTGTGGTGGTGGTGGCGACGCTCCGTTCTCGGCACCTTGTTCGCTGCCATTAGTATTTCGGCATCATTCGAGTCTGGAAAAATGAATTTGAATAAATGTATATATAATTTTTTTTTATTATTATTTAATTCTTCTGTAAGCTTATCGTTAATAAAACTCACCATCAAGTAGGGCGGCCTCCCGCATTTTCTACAAAAATTAATAAACAATTAATTAACCAAAAAATCATCCAGAGTTCATAAAAGTGGCGTAAGATAGAAGAAAGTCATACGTTAAGTATCAGTGGACATAGACCGTGACTGTATAACAAATAATACAACAAAAACATATTTATATCAAGCGAGATGTGTTTTCAGCGTACTTTCTTCAATAATGTGACTGATAATGTGTTGTCGATTTACCTTATTTGACAAGTTTCTAGAAACTTGCACGTAAGAAAATGCTTCTCTGTCGAACCTTCTCCGGACAAGTTCCAAGTCTGTACGTCTCCTTCGTTTCTATCAGCTCTACATAAAAAGTCTATTAAATAATTTGGGTTCTATAAGCTGAACAAAAAAAGTCTATTAAAAAATTTTACCGACTTACCTTGTTAATTGAGGCAATTAATAATTGAGGCAGTGTCCTATATGATCGAAAAACTCGTGATCGTGATATTTCTAACATTTTGATAACTGTCACTTGGCAGGTTATAATTGAGTGACAGCTAGGTGACATTTACTAGAGACCCGAACGCAGCGACTTTTTGCATTTTTCGTCAACTGCGCAACCGCATTTTCAGCAAAACCATTCCGGATAACTTCAGGAAACTATCTAGGCGACATCTACCTGCGTCAATTGTAAAAGTAAAACGTGACGTCACGAAACGTCTTAATCAAAAAAGTATCATTTTGATAACTATTAATTCAGAATAAATCTTATATCTTTTAGACAAATAGCTTGATACATTAAGTAAAACGACATATGGGTTCGAAAAAAATAAATGATTCGCTTAATCATGTAAAAACACCGGGACTATATCATAAAATAAGATAATAAGGCTAAAATAGCTCCGACGACCTGTCAATTTCGCTATCTTTCGTGTATAGATACGTGGTCGCTCAGTGAGCCTATGGGTAGAGGGGAAGGGGGGAATTAGCTTCCAGACGCGACCGCGTCTGTTGATGCATTGTTCGTACGATACATCACTATCGATGTATCGATGTCGCCGCGACGCGGATTGTATTTCATGGTTCGTCGACGAACTAAAAAATTTTGCAGATTTTGCCAAACCCATTCTAGCCAATAATGCTTCTATTGAAAAGTTGACGAAAGATCAGTGGATGACATTTCGCAATGCAACAAATTGTCATATTTGTGAAGAGCCATTCGAGGCTGATGATGTACGAGTTCGCGATCAATGTCATATATCCGGACGGTTTAGAGGACCCGCACATTCGAAATGCATTTTAAAATATAGAAATGCGTTTTACATCCCCATAGTTTTTCATAATTTATCTGGCTATGATTCACATTTCATTATCATGGAAATAGCTGCCGCTTTCAAAGGTCACGTTGATGTATTACCTATAACTAAGGAAAAGTATATTTCTTTCACAGAAAATGTTGAAGATTCGGCTGAATCAGACTCGCGAAATCATATTAAATTGCGATTCATTGATTCATACAAATTTCTCAATACCAGTCTCGACAAATTAGCATCTTTTCTTAACACAGATCAATTAAAAATTTTACGATCCCAATTTGAAACATTATCCATTGAAGATTTTAATTTATTAACACGAAAGGGTGTCTTTCCATATGAATATCTTGATTGCGCGAACAAGCTGCAGGACCCGTGCTTACCACCGCGCGAGTCATTCTACAGTTCATTAACGGGTGAGACTGTATCTGAAAGCGATTACGCACACGCCGAGACTGTTTGGCAACGTTTCGGGATTAGAACCTAGGGCGAATACAGCGACTTGTATTTGAAAACAGATGTCTTGTTATTGGCAGATATTTTTGAAAAATTTCGCGAAAGTTGTATCAAGAGTTATGGATTAGATTCATTATTATACATTACCTGGTTTCACGTGGGATGCTCTGTTAAAACATACCAAAATTACATTCGAATTGCTCACCGACGTTGATATGGTCATGTTTATCGAACGCGGTATACGTGGGGGTTTAAGTCAATGTTCCGGAAGATACGCACATGCTAATAATAAGTACATGCCATCTTACGACGCATCGGAACAGTCATCTTACTTGATGTACTTTGACGTGAACAATTTGTATGGATGGACAATGTGTCAGCCCCTGCCATACGCTAAATTTCAATGGGTCGAAGATGTTGCAAATTTTGATGTGTCTTCGATCGCTATCGATTCGCCCACGGGATACATTCTCGAGGTAGATCTGGAATATCCGCAACGTCTGCATGACGCTCATGCTGATCTACCATTCTGTCCGACGCGTGCCAAACCACCTGGTAGCAAACAGGATAAATTACTCGCGACATTATACAATAAGCAGCGTTACGTTATCCATTATCGCAACCTGCAGCAGTGCACGCGACACAGTCTTCGTATTACAAAGATACACCGCGTTCTTCAATTCGCTCAATCTCCCTAGCTCCACGATTACATCGAACTAAATACACGGCTCAGAACAGCCGCGACAAACGATTTTGAGAAAAATTTATATAAATTGATGAACAACGCGGTATTTGGTAAAACTATGGAAAACGTGCGAAATCACGTGGATGTAAAACTTTTAACACATTGGGATGGACGTTTTGGTGCAGAGGCAATGATCGCGAAACCGAATTTCCACAGCAGAAGTGTTTTTTCGGAAAATTTAATAGCTGTTGAATTGCGCAAAGTCGAGGTGAAATTCAACAAACCGATATACGTGGGTATGTGCATTCTGGACATATCGAAAATTTGTTTGTATGAATATCATCACGATTACATGTCTCCCCTGCTTAGCTCAAAATTGTAAAATTCTGTATACTGACACTGACAACCTCATTTATTACATTCAATGTGAAGATATCTACGAGACCATGAAACGTAATATCGATAGATTCGACACATCCGATTATCCCATCGACAATACATATAATATGCCGCGCCTAAATAAGATGGTTCCAGGGTTGATGAAGGATGAAAATAATGGTGCAATAATGACCGAATTCGTAGGTCTTAGAGCGAAAATGTATGCACTCCGTGTAGATGGTAAAAAAGATACGAAAAAGGCAAAAGGCGTCAAGACCATCGTCATAGCCAGAACGATAACTTTCGACGACTATGCGGAGTGTTTGCAAAAGGAGATTGAAATGGTTCGCAGGCAATCATGTATACGGTCTAAATTGCACAAAGTGTACACCATTTCCGAATCCAAAATCGTTCTAAGCCCATACGACGACAAGCGGTATATCGTACCCGATTCGATCGACACTCTACCCTGGGGCCATTATAAAATTCCATTGTAAAAATATCATTGTAAAAAGAAATTATTATATTTATTAACTCGTTTTTAGAAATAGTGGAATTATTGCATAAAAATAAAATTGCACATACAATTATATTTATTAACAAGTCCTTATAAATAGTGGAATTATGCCAAATAAATTGTACACATGTCTTTATTTTATCAACACATTATTTTTATTTATTCATGTATTATTATTATTTTACAATACATTATTGTTATTTATCCATGAATTGTGTGATTTATCAAACCCCAGCCACTTGACGTATACCTTATCCCCCTTCCTACGCAACACTTTTTCCACTAGATACACATCAGGATCGGTGACGCGTTGCAGCTCGTGTTCATAGAATCCTCCGGCGACTGGTTTTCCACAGGAATCGACGAGCAAATACGTCGCGGGATTAGTTGCCTGTACTTTGTCTATCTTGAACACCTCCGTTGTCCAATTCGGCGTATAGCCTTTATCGAAGATGGTTTTAAATTTGCTCACGCGCACAAACTCGCCCAATTTGAATCTTGCTGGAGCAGCGATCTTTATGTTGCTGTATACGGTGGCTAGCAGCTTATCGGCGATCGCAGGAGTAACATCGCGAGGACGCATTTTCATGGTTCTATGTTTTCGTGCGTTATACTCTGCAAGTAGACGCGGTAGCGCGTCGGTCCATTTATAGGTTCCATTGAGCGTAAACAGTTTCCACATATTGTTCTTCAAAGTTCGATTAAAACGTTCTACGATGGAGGCCTTCATCACCGAATACGTCGAATAATTAGGGTGACTGTACCTAATATCGCCAGTGTTCCTAATATCGCCACTCGCTATATCTCTTAAAGTAAGCTCTAAAATTTATCGGTTATGCACTGAATTAGTACCTAAACATATGTAGGAAGACATACTATAATTGCAGCATCATGTGATCAACAATTACAGAAAGGGAAGGATTTTAGAGAATCTTAATAGTGTAAAAATTTATTGGACTATCACAATTTTACGTCACATTCGGAGAAGGTAAGTCTAATAAATCTGTGAATGCAAGAATATCTACTAGAAATACCTAATTAATGATGTACTTAAGAAATTAAATCGATTCAAATATTTTTCGTAATGAAAATAGCGTTTTTCTTTTAGCAGTATGCGTGTTCTCAATACCGCCTGCCGGAGAATAATGGTTTTGATGTAATGCTTGTTACAGGTGAGGTCACGAAATGTGCGCAGCAACCGAAATAAAATTTATTTGTCCAATATGTACATCGGAACGTGAAAAATAAAATATTTTAAAAATCTATATTTTCAAATTTCTATATTATTCTAATAAAAATGAAATCGAAGATGGATAAAAAGACATTTATAGAGCAAGAAATAATAAAAGCACATGTGAAAATGACTTTAAAAACTCATATATACATGAATTAATCAATATTAGGTACACTTTTTTCAGGACCCGATTTTTGCATGTCTTACGTTTTTTGAGTCCTAATTAACAATTTGTAGGTTTCAACGATTCTAACATATGCTACATGAGAGATGAATAATTTCTCTTTACTTTGAAACGAACTGCATGAAAAAATATCAATTATTATTCAATCGACAGCGATTTAACTTTTGCCTGGCGATATTAGGTACAGTCACCCTATTAATGTTGTGTTTTGTCAAGAGTTTCTGCACATTGGCGTTGTAAAATTCTTTTCCTTGATCGGTTTGCAAATTTTTCGGATATCGATCTCTAAATGTCTTTGCAAACGCTTTAGTCACCTCAGCACCACTTTTAGTCTTGAGCGGTAACGTCCATGCATACTTGCTCAACACATCGATGATGGTGAGTATGTAGTGGTAACCTTGGTTGAATCGCGAGTATGGACGCATTTCTACAATGTCAGCTTGCCACAGATCATCGTATCCATGCACTATGACGCGCCTCCGTGGGAAGTGTCTTCGAGCTGGAGCATGCAATTCCTCAACGAGTTGTAGCTTCTTGTGGCTGTGGTTTTCTTCTTTACTCATAGATTTCGATAATGGTGGCATGTTTGATTGCAGAGATGTCTTTAACGCGAATGGTGCGATAATTATCGTGCACGTGCATTATGTGCTTCCCGTTGGTCCCAGGAAATTCTGAATAAGTTGCTGCTCCGTAGCAAAAGCGGTTATAGCCTCTTTAACTTTTCGATTTTCGTTGTCCTGCTGCGGGATAGAATCCAACGCCTGTGATATCTTTTGAACGCTGTTTTGCAACGTCAGCATATCTCTCTGAAGCACGATCAGTTTCCTCTCTAATTCTTCATGCTGCTCTCTCAAAAGTTTAATGCTCTTTTCCATGTATAGTTTATTGACAGCATCGGTATCGACCGTGGGGTGAGCTACGCGTCGTATCTTGCGTGATTTTTCATCAAAGTCAGCACCAACCACGCAAAGAGCGTTATCCCGCATACAATTTCGAAGCAAACCGTTCCATTTGTAATAGTCCATTCTAGCTGCACCACTCTTCTCGAGCGATACTCCAAATTTGTTGATCGGCATCTCGATGCATACAGTGCACATCATCGGTGCGCGGTTTAATTTATAATGAGGCCTACCTCGCGGAGTTCCTCGATAATCGATAGAATTTCGTTGTCGTGCGAGTTGTTACCCGCCTGACGCGACGCTTCCAGCAAACGGAATCGGTCCACCAGCTCGTTGGGATCGTCCCAGTGCACGTAATCGATCTTATTATCGTTTACCACCATGACTCGCGGTGTCGCTAGACCTTTCCCTGTCCTACTAACCGATACACGGGGGAGTAGCGGTGCAATGACATGTTTGTACTTGTATCCCTTGTTGCCCAAAATGGGATTTTTAGCGACATGATCGCGTCTGTGAGCATTCGTCGTCAGCAGTATACTTTTATATTTTTGTTTATCGGCATCGGTGTATACAGTATCGTCGGGAATTCTCTTGAAAATCAGTTCGTAAAGACCGGGTGTTCCTCCGTATCTTACACCATCGATGATTATATTATCATCCTTGTCTATATCGAAAGCTTTATCCCCAAGCATCGTTCCACTATCACCATAGTATACGCCATACACATAGTCCATGGTCGTATCCTTATCACTACTTAGGATTGCACTCATATATTTTTGTCCCAGCGGACCGAAATGGTTGCGAAACGTTTCTTGTCCCTCGGATGTTTGGAGTTGTTGCCTAACAGATGTTGCCAACGACTCATCGGGACTAGTTTCGAAAACGTCGTCATCATTGATCGCGAGCAATTGTACATCGGGAAATGTATTTATTGGTGTTGTTGGAACCGGAGAATCGTTTGACGTGACATTCTGCCGTTTCCGTTTCGATTGAACTGGTGTGGAGGTTACGAGTGATTTTTCCGATGACGTGTATGATCGTTTCCTCTTTGTCTTGCGCGATATGTTCCCTTTGCGATATTTTCCACGATATGTTTTAGGGGTTCGACGACAGGTTTAAAGTATCTCTCCAACGCGATATCTTCCTCCATCTTGCCAGTCTTCAAAGCCTGATGTTTCTTGCGAATGGCTTCGCTGATTTTTGCAATTTCCTTCGCTATTCTCTCGCGATCCTTAATCTCCAGACTATCGATATCAATCATCGTTGTACCGCAGACGTTGCTTTCCCACCAACGTGTCGACGACAATTGACAATCTCATGGTATTGCAAACTCGTTAAATCCCTTTCTATAACGTCCATTGGACATCGCGCTATCCTTGTCTATTACCATGAAACCATACTCCCGTTGCCAACAATTACGACACAACGCGCAGAAATCCTCGTAGGACATATCAGTGTTTACGTGATCGTTGTACACATGTTTCAAGTTGGTACCATCCTGCTTAAACAGAATCAATAGATTCGCATTGTCGCGTATAAGATGTTTGGGAATTTTTGCATATGTCTGACAGAGATAGAAGCAGTCAACGTTCGAGTGACGCCCCATTAAAAAGTATTCCCTTATCGTATCTTGCTTGTCACATGCCACGTCATCAAAGATAAAAATAGAATTCGGAAGCGATTCGCCCGGTGGGATGACGTCACTGTTATTCGAAAACGTAAAGTAACCAATTTCATCTATCGGAGTCAATAAATTCTCCAAATACTGATATTTCGGCTGTTGCAACGACTTGGAATACACGTACACGTTCTCGAAACGGACGCCGTGTGGACTTTCCAACAAGCTCACCAACACGTTTGTCTTTCCGCAATTTGATGGACCACAAATGAGGCAGCGTATAGTGTTTGGCAACATGCTACCATGTCTACGTCTTGTTTTCGAAGACATCACTCGCGATTTATCATCGAAATTTGTCACGCGTATCGTTACAGGTTGTCGCACGAATCACATCCTCTCCGCGAACTGTGAAAAATGATTTTGATACGTCGAAGCGGCGACGCACCCTATTTATAGGTCCGCGCCGAAACACGACAGCTCAGTATTCAAAATGCTTCTGATCCTGTCGGATAATTGCGATATTCGAGACCTAACCTCTGAGCAGTTGAAATATATACCAAAGATTATTCTACTGCGAGAGTTTGACAGACACATTGACCAGTTGTGGGACAGACTCCCGGAGCATATAAAAGCCGATTCTGAGGTTCGGCAGTATCGTCGGTGTCTGGAACATTATAATCGCCGTTGGCAGCGAACGCATATCGACGGTTCAGCACCATTGATTAAAAACTGCGGCGAATGTCACCAACGAGAGTAAAGAAAGGTCGTGGTTTGTTAAATCGCGTGATAAACGCGCTACCTATCGAATTACACATCCCGGGATACCAGTTTTGCGGTCCAGGAACTCATCTGGCAAAACGATTGGCTAGAGGTGATCAAGACATCAATCCGTTGGACGCAGCGTGTCGCGAACACGATATTGCATATTCGCGTAGTAACGACCTCGGTGAAAGGCACACGGCAGATAACGTTCTCGCTGACAAAGCGCGAAAACGCATCGTTGCGCGAGACTCGACTCTGGGTGAAAGAGGTGCTGCCACAGCTGTTTGGGCAGCTATGAAAGCCAAGACGAAAATCGGAATGGGAATGAAAACAAAAACTCGCAAAAGGACACCAAAGAAAGCATCGCAAAAGCGGATTCTTCCTGTAGCAAAACGAGGTGGTATATTACCACTTCGCCCGCTGCTAGGTGTACTCGGATCATTAGCTGGTGGAGCGGCGGGGATCGCCAAGGCGGTAAACGATAATAAGGCGGTGCAACATCAGCTGCAGGAAATGCAACGTCATAATCGTTCCATGGAAGGTCGTGGACTTTATCTCGCACCGTACAAGCGCGGACAGGGAATATCAAAACGAAAAAAAAAAAACGCCGAAAAGAAAATAAAAATGCCTGTCGGCGTAACTACCGATGCGCAATTGGAGGAGTTGGCAAAACGTATGCATATTCCATTCTTTAGGGGTGTTTTCATGCGCAATGCACTACCAGCCGGAGGAGTACGTCGAAACGAAAGCGGTATCGTAAATTTGGACAAAGTCGAGGGACCGGGGACTCATTGGGTGGCGTATGCGAAGAGAGGGTGTCGAGCTATATATTTCGACAGCTTCGGGAATCTTCGACCACCTAGGGAATTGGTACAATATCTGGATAAAGATGCTGTGAAAATCGAATACAATCGAACGTCGTATCAAAAGTACAATCAGAGCAATTGTGGACAACTATGTCTACGCTTTCTACAAACGATCGGCACCAAATTTAAGGATTGACTTCCACCGCTCTGATTCAGTACTAGTGGAGCAGTTTCAGCGGAATATGTCGTTAACATTCACTCTAACCGGCAAGAGTAGCACCCTCGCGGTGAGCTACTTTCCACCCATAGATTTGAGCGATGATGATTACGAGCTTGGCCTAACAACCTTTGAAACTTATCATACAATACCGAACATCGACTCGAGCAACGATAAATTCTACTTCGCTGTAAACTATAACATCAACAGCAGCGTCGACACCAGTCATGAATACATTACGATTCCCCACGGCTCCTACGAACTAGACGCCATTGCCAAGTACCTGAAGCAGCGATTACTCGAACGATATCCTAAAAATCTCGATGACACCGATGACAACAACGATAGCGATGTGTATCCTATAGTGTTGCATCCCAACAACAACACCATGAAAAGTGAACTGTACTGCTCGTTCGCTGTAGATTTTACAAAATCCAACAACATTGGATCGCTACTGGGATTCTCGACGAATCGGATATTAGAACCTGGACGATGGCATGAATCGGACGATCCAATTAATATCATGAACGTGAACATTATTCGCATAGAATGTAGCGTGACCGCTGGCGCGTACAACAATGGGAAGCGCGTACATACGATACATGAATTTTCTCCGAGAGTCCCACCAGGATATAAGATATCGGAAACGCCCGCACAGATCATTTACCTTCCGATCACCGCACGGGTTATTACGGATCTAATGATACGCGTTGTGGATCAAGACGGACGGTTGCTCGATTTTCGAGGTGACGAGATTACCATCAGACTGCACGTACGACGGCGGCGATAATACATGTGGTGCGAATGAAAGAAATGCTTGTGTTGAACGACTCCAGAAATCCGTTTCTTCCAAGTGAAATTGTTTGCAACAACAACAACAACAACAACACCAACAACAACAACTCTGATTACGTTAAAAAGAAGAGACTGACAAGGAGAAGGCACACCTGCTGCAATCGGTTCTGGAATGAGACTAGGTGGACATTGTAGTACACACCTAGTGTTACAAAACCCATAAGGGTTTTATCAAAATGGGCCTTCGTTTTCGAGAAATTTGAGTTCAAAGTTTGGCGCGATACTAGTAGTTCAGTTGCGCAACTTTTTTTCAAGCAACGGTCGTAGCTGCGGTAGTAAGGTGTTCGGCTACGGTGCCGGAGGTCTTCGGTTCGATTCCCGTGTTCCCCCCCTTTTTTTTTCTTTTTTTTTTCTTACCGTAGTAATGCAATGGCTGCACCTAAAATTATTTTGCGTTTTAATGGCCGTCAGCTATTCGGCAGTCTGCAGCCTCGACGACTTCGGCATATTTTTCAAATATATAAAATCACTCGCACTTGTAGATGTAGTAAATTTAATGCATCATCGATAATAATAATAATATTAATATTGTTGCAATGATATTATTTGTAATTTGCGGTTTTATTATATTTATATTATATCTGTACTTGTATTATACTTGTAATTTGTAATCATAATACTGTATGGAGTATTATTGTAATAATATATACTATTAACATCATTATTGGAAGAAAATAAAAATTGTTTGACGCAGCCATTACAACGCAAAATAATTTTAGGTGCAGCCATTGCATTACTACGGTAAGGAAAAAAAAAAGAAAAAAAAAGGGGGAACACGGGAATCGAACCGAAGACCTCCGGCACCGTAGCCGAACACCTTACTACCGCAGCTACGACCGTTGCTTGAAAAAAAGTTTGCGCAACTGAACTACTAGTATCGCGCAAAACTTTGAACTCAAATTTCTCGAAAACGAAGGCCCATTTTGATAAAACCTTTAAGGGTTTTGTAACACTAGGTGTGTACTACAATGTCCACCTAGTCTCATTCCAGAACCGATTGCAGCAGGTGTGCCTTCTCCTTGTTAGTGCTGTGAACATTGCATTTTTGAAATCGTTGGGATTCATTGTGCCCATATAAGTTGCAAAAAAATGGCTGACATTCTAAGCCTTGGAGTGAAGCCGACGTTTGATAATCGCATCGTCAAGCTCGAGACTCACACGTACAACCCATACGTCAACACAACGTTTAGATATAGTGATGGGATAAGAATACCTATACAGCAGCAGGATTTATATACATTACCGTGTGAAAGTTTCCTCTACGTGGAGGGGAAATTGGTGATAAATAAGCCAAACGAAGCATCAACGACGACGTTGGGAAATAATTGCATGGCGTTCTTATTTGATGAGATTCGATACGAGCTGAATGGTGTGGAGATTGATCGCAACAGAAACGTTGGAATAACTAGCACGCTTAAAAACTATGTATCGCTAACATCTGACGAAGACAAAAATATGGAGAATGCTGGATGGGGATTGAAACGACACGATGGACTGATAGTGAAAAATCATTTCAATTTTTGCATCTCACTCAAATATTTGTTGGGATTTTGCGAGGACTACAAACGCATGATTATTAATGCACGTCACGAATTGATTTTAATACGATCGCGCAACGATAACAATTCTCTAATAGGATCGCCAATGTTGGAACCTGAAATTGAATTACTTAAAGTGCAATGACGAATGCCTCATGTGACGCTGAACGATGTTAATAAGCTATCGTTGCTGCATGCTTTGGAAAGTGGACAAAACCTGAGCATTAGTTTTCGCTCGTGGGATCTGTACGAGTATCCTCTCTTACAAAGCACAACCAAGCATTCGTGGGCCGTGAAGGCAGCTGCACAGCTGGAGAAACCGCGATACGTTATCTTTGCTCTACAGACTGCTCGAAAGAATGTGATGACCGAAGATGTTACTAAGTTTAACAATTGCAAATTGACTAATGTAAAACTTTTTCTCAACTCGGATTTTTATCCATATGATGACTTGAACTTGGACTTTGACAAGAATAAGCACGCCATCTTGTTTCACATTGTAAAAATGTTAGGTTAAGTTGAGCACGAGGAGGCTGGTGAGGTTAGGATCGGCGATTGGCACCAAAACACTGGTTTGCACAATAAATTGTGAGGTCTTTATTATAAAAAGTGTGCCAACGGATGAGCCGTTGTGCACACTGGAAAACAGAGGGTTGAGCCTCCGTACATTCTCTTGTACAACAATTAACACGTTTCAGAACGTGGACACGCGGACACGCACAATCGCGAATACGCGATCAATTGATTGAGTACTGTGTCGCGAACACCGTGTTGAGTCTACTTTGTGATTCGAACGTGATTTGAGCACTGAAATTGCATGTAGAGCAGAACTTTTGAACAATGAACAGATACGTTGTACGTTGAACACAGTTATGAACAGAATGTCGTTAAGATGGATGCGCATTTCCGCCTCGGCGTCTTCTCGAACATTCTCGAGCGTCGATCGACAAGACGGACGCTGATTGGTTGATCGATCGCGGATCGACCGCGACTTCCGCCGCCCAGGAGGTGCTGCGGAGATCGAGAGTGCGGCGGCGCAGAGAACTATTCATTCCCAAACATGCTCCCGCCATCAACAGCTGATGGAAGATGTTGATGTTGAATCTGTAACAGGCAAAATTGCCAATTTTGCAATTGGCCTGATTAGTGTTGTTGTGGCGGTCTTGAGCGTCACGACTCGGGTGAGTCCATCCTTCCCTGGATGTAAGGTGATGATCCTCGCAAGTGGCCACTTGCTAGGTGGAAATCGCTCATCTGTGATGAGCACCAGGGATCCGATCTTCAAGTCGTTGGTTGGATGATGCCATTTGGTGATGGATAGTTGTCTCTGCAGGTAGTGGGATGACCACTGAGTCCAGAATTGTTGCATCTTTTTTTGAATGAATTGCCACCTGGCTGATGGCAAGATTGATGAATTCTCCACGGACGGTTCCGGAAGCGCTGAGAGTGGTTGTCCAACAAGAAAGTGCGCTGGTGTGAGTGCAGTGATGTCATCTGGGTCGTCACTGAGGGGCTCAAGCGGTCGTGAGTTGAGCATCGCTTCTATTTGTGTGAGAAGTGTGCTGAACTCCTCATATGTGAGCACCGTCTCACTGACTGTGCGCCGGAGATGGTGTTTGACAGACTTCACGACCGCCTCCCACTTGCCTCCCATGTGAGGTGCGGCTGGTGGGTTGAAATGCCATTCTGTCTTGTCATTGACGAACAGCTGATTCAGGCGTTGATGCGCCTCAGTCCCCTGGGTGAACATTCTTTTGAGGACGGTGTCAGCTCCAACGTAGTTGGTTCCGCAATCGGAGTGAAGAGTGAGAGGAATCCCTCTCCTGGAGACAAATCTCCTGTAGGTGGCGATGAACCCTTCTGTTGTATAATCTGTCACCAGTTCTAGGTGAACAGCTGATGTGGTGAGGCACACAAAGACGCAAATCCAGCCCTTTTGTGTCTTGGCACCTCTTCCTCTCCACGTCTTCAGTGTGATTGGACTCGCATAATCGGTGCCAGTATTGTTGAATGGTCGTGAGGGTGTAACTCTCGAAAGAGGTAGTTGGCCCATCAGTTGATGGGCACGGATCCCCCTTTGTCGAGCACACACAACACACCGCAGGATGTGCGATTTTACTGGCTCTCGCCCTCCAATGATCCAGTGGTTTTGTCGAATCTGGGCGAGGGTGAGCTGGGTCCCTCCATGGAGAGTTTGTCGATGCGCATGGTCTATAATCAATTTAGACAAATGTGAATGACGAGGTAGAATTGCAGGGTGCTTACTTTCGTAGCTTGTGCAAACATTGTTGAGTCTGTCTCCAACTCTAATGACTCCACTCTCATCGATGAATGCGGTGAGTCGATTGAAGACATGAGCGGCTGGCAAAGTTGAGCCTGAGCTGAGCATCTTCATCTCGCTGGAGAAATAAAGCGCCTGCGTTGCTTTGATCCAGAAGATCCTGGCCCATTCTATGTCGATGGGCGACAAGGTGAAGAGCGGCAGCGTGACTGGAGCCTTCTTCAATCTTGAAACAAATCTGAAACAAACTGATGTGATGCGAATAAGTTTGTTGAGCGATGAATATTTGTAGATGAGGTCCCTGTGATATTCAATCTTTTGAATATTGAGCAGCTTTGAAATGCCTGGACGAGCCTCTAGTGCACTCAAGTCTTCGTCTAGCATTGGTTGTGATGGCCATGTTTCACTGGGCTGCGCAAGCCATGGTGGTCCCGTCCACCAAAGCTTATGATGTTCAAGCTGCGATGTTGATAAGCCTCGTGATGCGCAATCAGCTGGGTTTGAAGTCCCTGGAACGTGTCTCCAATGAGGTTGTATGCACTAAGTATGCACTCGCTTTAAGATGATGCGAAAGCAAGAGGCGCCTGGGCAACAGGCACTTCCACGTGATGTGTCTCTCCGAGTTTGTAATTCCCGAGGGCACATATGGGCCACGAGACAACGAATTGCAGCTCTTTCCAAGTGCGATACTGGCGAGTAACATCGAGGTTCGAGAACAGCCAGCAATGCATGGGCTGCTGACGAGTCCCTCGTTGTTGGAGTGATCTGGTTTTGAATACGAGACTCTGTCTGTCCAGACTCCTTGACAGAAATGCAGTGAGCGAGAGAGTACTGCTGCAGCATCACGAGTCATGTTGTGCAGATTGAACGACCCTCTCTAATGCACATATTGGGTGAGCTCTTTATTGTGAGGCCTTCCAGTGTGATTCTCGAGAAGTGATCCATGTCTGCATGATTTGATAATCCGTCCACAGGAGTAGTAGCAATGTAGAGAGTGGTAGTTGTTTGAATTTGACTCGCACCCAAATGCGAGTCTCGGACTTGTGAATTTTCTTGATACGTGTTGCCTCCACTTGGGAATACGGGAGTGACGTCACTTTGAGATCTGTGGACGGTGCGCTCACGGTAAGTGGATTACCGCCGTCATGACGAGTTGATAGGCATCTGAGAAGCAGAATGATTCCACTGTAGAGTCATTATAGGTGTTGAACCACCTATAGCCTGAGAGCGTGCGCACGCTTATGTAATCTTCTCTGATGCTGAGCAAGTGAGGTTAAGGGATGACTTCATCCTTGGGATGGCAGTGGATCATCCCAATAGAGCATGTGCAGCCACGACTCTTGCAATTCATCCTTGCTTGAATTGTGACCAGTGATAAGATGCTGAATGGATCACAGATTTGCTACTTCTGTGAAAATGAACACATTCTGTGAAAATGACAGTGGTTACTGGCCTGGAGGACAATGTGAATTTGTAATTGATAAGTGAAGTTGAACACAAAGGTGTTAAGTTGTCGGTGAAAGCGCGCCTTTGAAGTTGCGCGCCCAGTTGTTGCAGTCATCGAGCGAGATGATTGGGCTTCTTAGAATTCCGATGGGTGATTGAATTCTACTTGGGAGATGTGAGGTGAGACGCCTCCCGCGTCTCTGGTTGTTTGCTTGATGAATTGTGCCAATGAGTTCGTTTAGTTGGAGAAATTACATCAAGCAACGGGGAAAATGTTGAATGCCATTTGATTGTGGAAGCCCTCCCGCGTTGCACAGGTTTTCTAATTGATGAGCTATTGTAATGAGCATCTCACCTGTGTCTGCACCTCCAAATATGTCATCAACGTATCTGGGATGCGTGATCGATGGCACCGCCAGAGGAAGGCGATGACCTTCGTATTGAAGTAAAGCTCTGACCGCCAGAAATGGAGCAGCCTTGGTCCCATATGTGACCGTTGTGAGCTTGTAGGGCACCTCCTTGGAATTGTCATCGATCCACAGTATTCGTTGAAGATCCTGATCGTCTTCATGAATCTTGACTTGACGATACATCTTTGTCACATCTGTGGCAAAAATGTACTTGTGCTGGCGTATCCACAGCAGCACGTCCGTGATGTTAAGGAGTAGATTTGCATCCGTGTGCATCAAATCGTTGATAGAATACCCAGTTGAAGTAGGGCTTGATCCGTTGAAGACGACTCTCAATTTTGTCGTCTGGCTGTCTAGCTTCAATACTCCATGATGTGGAAGATTAAACACACAGTAAGTATTAGGTGAAAGTGCTGGTGCTCTTACCATGTGACGGAGCTCCTCGTACTCTTGCATGAAGCCTTGATGTCTGGTCGCGATACTCGTTGTTCTTGTTGAGTTTAACGAGCGTGCGCTTCAAGCAAGCGTGAGCTGTTTGATATGAATTACCCAACAGCTTCGGAGTCTCCTTCAGAGGAATGCGCACAGGGTATCGTCCTGTAGAATCACGAATGTGTGTCGCTCAAAAGTGATCCTCACATTCTTGTTCCTCAGGTGTGAGCTTCAGGGATGCATCTGTCGGGAGCTCTTCTTGAATCCAAAATCGTGTCAGCATGTCTTGCAAGGAAGTGTCAGCATGCTGCACGACGGCAGAGTGATGTGCGGTGGCCTTGCGCAGGTCCACTGTAACTGGTCCAAGAATAAGCCACCCAAAAATGGACAGCTGTCACAACACTCATTAGGTCTTGTTGAACCATAATGGATGCGATGGAATACAGAGGCAGAGTCGTAAATTCTGCCTCTCAGTTGCTGAGGGCGATGTCCTGCAGAAGCAAAGTCGTAAATTCTGCCTCTCACTCTTCAACTTTAATGTGACTGTAGTAAAGCTCTTCAGTAGGCGCGCTCGTATAGGATCTATTACTGAGATTGCCTGCTGAGAGCTAGATCCCAAGAGTGAGCTTAAATGCGAGTGTGTTGAGCTCCCAGGGAGAAATCTGAGAGACTCCAGAATGGCTGATCTTTAGACAGTCCAAATCTGTCACTGAGGCTCCAGTTCCGTGGCACTCTTGGTGCCACCCACAATAGAGTAGATTCCTGGGCTCCAGCTTCGATGATCATGTTGGGTGATGGCATGCACTAAGGGTTGAGGCGACGGATGAATCCTTCTTGACGAAGGTGATCTCAGAGCTTTCTGCTACTGAGTGGTTGATGCTATTCGCTGATTGCGAATGGCGATAGAGTATTGACTGCACCGACTGTATTTCTTTTGATCTGTAAACAGGCGTACCTCGTCGAGGAGCGAGCTGTGAGCACACATGGGAATGTGGCCATCAGTGGCTTGTAAAGTATTGAAACGACCCACCTGAGAATTGATGTGAAGATTGGTGGGTCTGACTTCTTCAATGTGATACGTTGATCCCTCCAATCTTGAGGCTGGTGATTGGAGATGAGTCCACTCCGTCATTGGCTGGACCTTGTTTCCTTATGATCAGGTGATGAACACTGTGATATTGATGATTGCCCCTTCGGGCAGCTGGTGAGCCATAGGCGTCACCTGTGCATCCTTGGGCTGAGGTTGGGCTGCTTTACAGCAGTCGCAGAGATACTCTTTCTCTGCTGCTGATGGACGAGATGTAGATGGAGTAAGCGCCTGAACCTGTGCTCCTGGCCGCTAACAAGTCCCACGCTGGCTTGAATGTCGCAGCAGTGTTGACCTTGCAGCGAAAACTGCCTTGCAGTCACAATTCTCACCCATTGCACTGGCCAAGTTGAGCCTGAATTTGATTTAACCGCACTTCTTGTACTGAACTGCACCTTTACCGTCGATCCGGCTCGAAGGACCAAACTGTAAAAATGTTAGGTTAAGTTGAGCACGAGGAGGCTGGTGAGGTTAGGATCGGCGATTGGCACCAAAACACTGGTTTGCACAATAAATTGTGAGGTCTTTATTATAAAAAGTGTGCCAACGGATGAGCCGTTGTGCACACTGGAAAACAGAGGGTTGAGCCTCCGTACATTCTCTTGTACAACAATTAACACGTTTCAGAACGTGGACACGCGGACACGCACAATCGCGAATACGCGATCAATTGATTGAGTACTGTGTCGCGAACACCGTGTTGAGTCTACTTTGTGATTCGAACGTGATTTGAGCACTGAAATTGCATGTAGAGCAGAACTTTTGAACAATGAACAGATACGTTGTACGTTGAACACAGTTATGAACAGAATGTCGTTAAGATGGATGCGCATTTCCGCCTCGGCGTCTTCTCGAACATTCTCGAGCGTCGATCGACAAGACGGACGCTGATTGGTTGATCGATCGCGGATCGACCGCGACTTCCGCCGCCCAGGAGGTGCTGCGGAGATCGAGAGTGCGGCGGCGCAGAGAACTATTCATTCCCAAACACACATGTATACACATTTCCGTAAATCGTATTATGGACATAGTTGCAACGAGGCGTTATTCACTGTGGCTGAATTTTTACAATTTGGTCCTCTCGTGGTGATTGATTGCTCGCGACAAAATGAGTCGATTAAAAATGGTACCGTGGACGTGCGCATAGAATTTGAGTGTAAAGAGAATGTACCTGCAAATACTACAGCCTACTGTCTGATTCTGCACGATCGGGTGGTTGAATACAATCCGCTAACAAACGTGGTGCGCAAAATAAATTAAATTGCCATACTACTTGCCCGCCCTCTCCTGTATCAAATTCGTACAACAATTTCATCATAAAAATCGAGATGCTTTATGAGAAAGACTGCATTCTCTCATCTGTCTTGGAAGCGTGCAGACCTCTAAAATTATATCGACAATGGTTGTACCAACATTTGTTGACCTGCAAGGATTCATCGTCGACGGAAGATTTGTCGTCAAGGAAGTGGCTGTCCTACGAATGGGAACAATTCTCTCGCACTATATTTTTGGGAGTTCGATGCCGCAATATCTTTTTACAAAATCCGACAAATCAAGCATTCGATGGTTGATTGCAAAACATCATGGACTACGGTGGGACGATGGAGACGTTCCGTACAGTATGGCTAAACAGCTGATTACCAAAGCTGTAGCTGATGCGATCGACGAAGAAGATGACGCATCCCATATCGTATACGTTAAAGGGTTGCAGAAACGCGATTGGCTTGCGGATTTCCTCGATGAAAATACGAGAGCGGATGTAATCATCGAGACGCTGGACATTGACTATGAGAATATCAAATCTCTAAATAAGCTAAATGTAGTTAATACTCTGCGATGTGGCAGACATGCGAAGCATTGCGCAATGCAAAATGTATTTAAAATATTCAACTGGTGGTCTAAACACCAAAGAGAAATTCATAAATAAAATATAATCAATTTTTTAATGCATAAATGTTTTTTTCTTCACCCTCCCCAAACCCTACCTCCTTAATTAATTATTATGTAGGGTTAATCCGGGAGACGCGGTCGACCTAATATAAAATGGCTATTAAAACTAATATAGATATTACTTATTTTATCAGAACAAACCTAATATGTTCAGAATTTTATGCCGATTTAGAGAAACTGGTCGATATTTGCTTTAAGACAATATTTACTGTAAAACGGGTTGAAAACTGAAGTGATGACATCTGACCACCTCACCCGAGGTGCCAGGAGAAATGGTTTTCGTCGTTGGCAGAGACCACTCACATAATTATTCATGGAAAATTAACAAAGGATAAAGCAAAATTATTTATGAGTGAATACAACTACGGATTCATTGATATTTAATTTGTTTACGCTAAACAAGTAAAGAACACATCAAAGAAAAAGTGAATTACCTACTGGCGATTAGCAAGGCAAATGAATACAAAAGTGAATAAATAAACTAAATAAACAAAAATAATAATAAAATAATAATGAAAAATAAAAAAAATAAACAAAAATAATAAAAAAATCATAACTCGACCATCTCACCTTTCTGCAGCGAGACATGGTCTTCTCGTTAGCTTCGAGAGGAAGAGTTAATATGGCCAAATACTTTGGCTGCATTGTCCCTCAATATCTCTACTATCTTATTATTCCAAACATTAAAGGAAAATAAACTTAGAAGTATATTTTAAATACGATTCTGTACAACCGGTGTTTGACAAAATAGGTTAAATGTAACATCAATTTACCTTTTATACCCTATAAATCCAGAAAAACACAGAAGGAAGCGAAATAACGCCATTCATTCAACTATTTGGCTTCTAGAGAAGTAATTGGTCTGCACTTTAATGCATTTTTACGTATAGAGTCTGAAATATAGCGACACGACCAACTCCCCGGCCCGACCGCGTCTCCCGGATTTACCCTATATGTGGTTCGATACACGTTCAGAGTGGTATCATATACGTTCAATACATATTCAATAGATGTGACATGTTCAATTGATGTTCAAAGTGGTACGATAGATGTTCCATAGATGTTCCATAGATGTTCAAAGTGGTACGATTCATGTTCGATAGATGTTCAAAGTGGTTCGATACATGTTCAATACACGTTCAAAGTGGTTCGATATATGTTCCATAGATGTTCAAAGTGGTTCGATACACGTTCGATACATGTTGAATGTGGTTCGATACACGTTCGATACACGTTCAAAGTGGTTCGATACACGTTCGATACACGTTCAGAGTGGTTCGATACACGTTCGATAGATGTTTAAAGTGGTACGATTCACGTTCGATACATGTTGAAAGTGGTTCGATACACGTTCGATACACGTTCAAAGTGGTATAATTTAGTCGAATGATTCAAACGAAGAAGAATATTGGAATGGTCAGTGAATAATTCGAAGAAGAAGATGGTCAGCGAAAATGCAGGTGGAGCACATTGAAGGAGAGGGTGGTTAGTGAAGAAGAAGGTGAAGAACAAAGGCATCTTACTTTGCAACGTATGCAACTTTAGGCATGGGTGACAAATTGTATGCACGCTGTGGGACCAGTTGCTCATCAAGCTTGACAGCTAACAGTCGTATTGAAAGATTGTCAAATTTTGTGTGTTTTATTACAAATTTTGTGTGTTTTATTACAAATTTTGTGTGTTTTATTACAAATAATGGGAGTATCACGAATCGCGCCGGAGTGTGATCCAGAGGTATGTACAAAACAATGTTTTTAACATTTATCGCGTTTAATCTTTGAAATCAAGCGAGCTCTAGTCATGTAGTCGTGTCAATATTTAATCATGGATTTCTATGTATAGCGTTCGTCACCACCATCACCCGTCTGGTCGGTGGATTGGAGATCGCCGCAGCCGTCGCCGTCGCCGCCTTCGTCGCCACCTTCGTCGCCGTCACCGCCTCCACAGGTTGGTAATACTTTGCACTGTTTTATGTTTAATATGTTTAATGTATTAAAATTATATCAACGTTTGTATCTGTGTTGTAGGACATGCATTTCATGCTAAACCTGCGGTTGGTGGATGAGGTGGTGATGAATGCGCCCCACGCGGAGCCGCCGCAAGTGGTATGTATCACACTACGCTGTTTTGTGTGTTTTGTGTTTAATATATTTAATGTGGGAATATTATATCGACGTTTGTGTTTGTGTTATAGGAACCACGAATGCGGTGGCATTTGGGGGCCGCGCGGCTGCGGCCATATTCGCGGTCGCGGGGGGCCCGGGGGCTGAGGCGGCCTCCATCACCCCCATCGCCCCCGTCACCCCCATCGCCCCCGTCACCGTCGTGGATCGACGCGCGACGGGTGCGGCAGCCAGCATCGCCATCATCGCCTCCGTCGCTCCAGTCGCCCCCATCACCCCCGTCGCCCTCTCCATAGTTTTAATTTTTACATTTTATATTTCCATTTATTTTATTTTCATTTTTATATTTTCTTTTTTCTTTTACTTTATTTCATATTCTTTTATTATTATATTTATATTTTTTCTTTTATGCTGTATTTTATATTCTTTTATATTTTATATTTTATATTTTATATTTTTATTTTTATGTTCATATTTATATTTATATTTATAATTATTCACATATTTTTTAATTTAATATTTTTTGTAACAATATATATTCTTAACCCAATATTATTTCTACATTTTATTTACCCGTCTTCCGCCTCACCATCTAATTTTAAGATTCGTCGTTTTTTAATTATTATTTCTCTGCGTTGGGGGGAAGTATCTATTGATTTGTAAAAAGTATTCTGAAAATATTTGGGGAAAAAATTTCTGGGGCTGGATCGAGTCTGAAAAAAGATTTTTCAGACAAGACCCCAGAAATTTTTTTAGAGGGAGGGAACGCCCCTCCGAAATTTTTGGGGGGTGGGTCTCCGCGGCGGTTCGGCCTGGACTGATCCCCTCCACGATTGCGGCTTCCCCCACTCCGCGGCTCGTGCGCGCGCAATCGGTCTTCCACTCCCCACTTCCCCCGCTACCCCCCCGCGCCCATGTTTCCCTCCACCGCACTCCCCCGCGCGCCCCATTTCCCCCCGCCCCCGCGCTCCCCTCAGAAGACCTGAGTTGGAACTCTCTTTACCCTACTACTGTTTATATATTAAAGCAAGCAATAACATGATAATTACTGCTGTAAATAGCAACAATTATACTGCTACGATAGGTATACTTGTTTCTAGATATTGCATAATTGTAATACACTATACAGGGTGTTTGCGGGAACAGTAAGCAGCTGAATATTCCCTAACGTATTTGAGATAGAAAAAAAATGTTTATATGGAATTGCATGGTTCGAAGGAACAAATTTATTAGCCCAGACGATTTTTTTCTTAGATTATTATTTTAAAAGATACGATGGTCAAGTTCGGTTTTTTAAATGGAACTATATATTTTTTTAGAGATCACTACTATTGCCCGATGAGAAGAAGACTGACTACCACCAAGCTGAAATGTCACAGGGGCAAGGGGAATCGTCCACTCGCGTCAACCTATTCCCTCCAACACAGGTCGTCCCGTGACGAAAAACGTAAACAAAACCAATCGCAACAATCCGCGGATATAGACAGCCGCTAAGAACCGAAAAGTAGGACTTTTTGGAGGGGTTAGGGTGGAGCGAGCGGGCGATTCCCCTTGCCCCTGTGACATTTTAGCTTGGTGGTAGTCAGTCTTCTTCTCATCGGGCAATAGTAGATAGTGCGGAGAATCACCCTGTAGTATACATTCAGTAGATTTCGGTAGGAGAAAGTTTATTTTTCCTGCGCAATAATGACTGTGCAGGCCGACTGGAGCAAAATTGAAAAACGATTCGGTCGGCCTGACGCCGCGGCCAGATCTGAACCGGACGCCACTTGAGACTCCCTATTCTCCATTGTAGCGTAGTAAGAAATTCATCATTTTTTATCGTATCGATATGAAAGTGGTATCAGTAGATTCCTGGCGTTCTCCTGATTAAAATCATAACAAATTTCATGCAAATCGAACTACTTTTACACAAGCAATTTGTATTCCTTATGTAAAAGTAGTCTGATTTACATGAAATTTTGTATGATTTTCATCAGAAAAACATAAGGAATCCATTGGTGCCACTTTCATATCGATACGATAAAGAATGAAGAATTTCTTACTACGCTGAAATGAATATTTCACATTTTCACTCCCGACTGCGGGGGTCGATCTCAATTCGCTACGTTCACCCGAGAATTCATACCTGTTTCAGAAAAGAATACTTATTTATTCTTTATGGTATCGATATGGAAGTGATACCGATGGATTCCGTATGTGTTTGCAACATTTTTTGTAGCTAATAATAAGCCTACTACGGCTAAAACGTCGTCCGTCGATGTCATGTTCGGCTGACAAAACTGTGAACACTGTAGAGCTGTTCCCAGGGGTGCGCGGGAACCCGACTTTTCGGGCTCGGGACGGGCCGGAAACTTTCGGGTGGGGTCCCGATACTTTCGTATTGCTCGAGATCCCGACAGTTTCGGGATCCCGAAACTCGATTCGGGCTACAAGCATAGCCGCCATGAGCGGGTAATTTGATTCCAGGTCGGCTCCGCAAAACTCGGACGCGATCGGACGATATCGTTACCAGTAATAGATCAAAATTATTACCCGAGAACATAGTAAAATTATGTTTTTACACGTTAATTTGAAATAATAAAATATTCGCCTTCCTGTATATTGTTGTTACTATGAATCATCCAGGAAATATTCCTTTCTGTAGGCTTATAGTTGTCCGTACGTTTTCTATTTTAAATCCGAACCTATCCCGAAAAAGATAATACCCTATTAAAATATATTTTACTTGAAATAGATAAAGATTCTATTTTAAATCTGAACCTGTCCCGAAAAAGATAATACCCTATTGAAGTATATTTTATTATGATTTTAAAATATTGTCGATATAATAATAGTCTTCCTTCCAAGTTCTGAACATGGTATTTATTTAAGTACGTATATGGACATATTCAGTATTGGGTAGCAATGAAAATACATATATATGGAAATAAATAATAAGATACAAATTATGATTCAACAGGAGACAGAATAGTAAAAACTTATCACTCTGGTATTGATATAAATTGATATACATAATTCTTTCCGTCTCGGTTCTCTCGTAGTAGCTGGCTTTCGAGCCGGTCGCCTCCGAGTTTTTCCGAGCCGACCTGAAATCAAATCGCCCGCTCATGGCAGTCATGCTTGTAGCCCGAAAGGAGTCTCGGGATCCCGAAACTGTCGGGATCTCGAGCAATACGAAAGTATCCGGACCCCGCCTGAAAGTTTCCGACCCGTCCCGAGGGCCGGGAACTCGAGCCTCGGGACGATCATCACACTCCTATATAGCTGTTCCAGTGCCCGGAAAAGCGAGCCGAGCCGAGCCGAGCCAAGTATCCGTAAAAACCGATTGGTCCGAAACAACCGAGTAGCTCGAATTTTTCCGAGCGGTCCGAAAAAATCGAGCAGGCAGAATGTGTCGAGTAGGTTGAAGCTTGGACGTTTCGGCCAATGAAAATGTTAATGGTTAATGTAAAATGGAAATGAATAATGGTTGTTAATAATGTGAATAATTATAAAGTAAACTGAAAATGGAAATACACTGGTGGACCAAATTAAAGGAACACTATAATTTGCCGAAAAATTTGGTCATTTTAAAATGGCTGTATCTCCGCGAAAAATTGTCGCAAAAAATATTTTAGAAAAGCATTTTAACGCTTCAAGTTTCTAGTTTTTGATTTAAGGACACAATTTTTTTCCAGCCATTATGATACTGTTTTATCAAGATGAAGCGCAGGAAACAAAATTTTAAAAATTTAAAATACCGTCAGGCCCACCGGAGCGTGTGGATGCACCATCCGGCCAGCCTGTCAGGCCGGACGGAGCGTGTGGAGGCAGTACGGGCGTCAGGCCGACTTGCACAGGCCTGCCTGCGCAGGCAGACCTGACAGGCCGGCTGGACCGTGTGTGGCCGCCTTAAGAAACCTTGTGGTCGCGAACCGCGATCAGCTGTTGCAGCAGCCTGTTTGGATTAGAGTCTCTGCCGAAGGAGCAAGACAATAATTCGACGCGTGATTTAAAATAAGAACGTTATTTATTTAGAAGCACGAAAATACGCCATGCACTAGCGGTTTGGTTAACATAAGAATGCGTTGGACATTAAGAATTTGCACATAACACGTATATAAACAGTTTATCAATAGCAATGTATGTATGGACGTGAAGTATGGAATAATGATTAGTAGATGATGATATGACATACAATAAACATAAGTAACAAGGAAATAGAAATAGAATAATCGATAATGAAATAGAAATACCATAAGCAATGATGCAATAGAGATGCAATAAGAAATAGCGAATATATATATATAAGGTGAAAGCATTAATTGGATAATGTGGATGATGGTGATATGCACTAATGAAATAAGTAATTATAATCTCTTAATATTGATGACGTAGATAATGTGAACTGAGTCTAACACACTTTGATTTAGATATGCGCGACTGGTAATTGCGATAGTCCTTCGTGGAATGTTTCCGTAGAAGAGGGCTACGGCCTCTGGGGCCCTTGTATTTATACAATGTTTAGGACTGCGGGGTATGCGCAGTATGCACCATGACTAAGGTGCGAAATATGCGGTCTATAATTAGATAGTATTGACTTCCGGGGTTTTTATTTGGGCCTTCGAAAAGGGGACACTCAACCTATTGGATGGGTTTTACGTGGTTTGATTGGAGGGCGAGGATGGCGTTGATTTGGTGGGTAATAGAGGAGTGATTTTTAGGGAAGATGCTAATTAATACCGCGCGAAAAATAGTGGGACGTCACAACGGTATAACCAATACATGTATATTGCGGGAATTTTATTTTGGTTACAGCGTAACCAATATCCCGATAAAAAACTTCAAAAAATTAAAAAAATTACGCCAAGTACATGAAATAAATCACAAAAAGTAGAAGATAATAATAATTACAAAATACAAAAAAAAGATGTGAAATAAAAATGAGCTGCAAGTACATAAAGGTAAAGATAAATACTGTCAGAGCAGCACAGTTAGTTTAAAGATAGTTTAAACATGTTTATTAGTAAACTATACAAGGTTTGAGGTAATTATTTAATACAATAGCGTGTTAGCGCGTCACATTAAGAAAGGGCGCGAAAGGCGGAAGCGAAGGCACATCGCGTGTGTGAAATAACAAAAGAAAAAGACAAGGTAACATGGAGCGTTACCAACCCCAAGCTAAAATATAACTAACAAATACAAATAAATATTTTAATACGAATAAATATTTTATTCAAAATACTTGGCGCTGCGGAACCGAAAAAATGTTAATTGTCTTAGTATTAATAATTTACAATAACTCCCTTACAATCTAAAATACATAAACATATACATATTAGAAACGCAGTTAGATTTATTCTACATACAGGGTGTCCCACCGTAGAGTGGATAGCGGGATATCTCGTAACGTGTTGGAGATAAAAAAAAAAAATATGTAAATTAATGGTTCGAGGGGGCTACTTAATTAGCCGCGACGGATTTTTTTTTCGATTATTATTTTAAAAGATACGATGGTCAAGTTCGGTTTTTCAAATGGGACTATTTTTTTGAAGTCCTGAGTTGATAGTGCGTTCCAAGACAAATTCAATAAGCTATTTTCGATGAAGATCATACCAAATTTCACGTAAATCGGACTATTGTTAACGAAATTTCCTTCATTATTTTCCGAATTACGTCGTTCTTGGTGTCAGTTTTGTCGGAAAAACATAAGGAATCCATTGGCGTCACTTCCCTCTCGATACGATGAAGAAAAGAAGCAAACATTTGAAATCCTGTACATTTCTCACTTCTTAATGATATTCCAAACCCTTCGAGGGTCGAAACCCTTCAATTCGCTACGTTCGGCCCAGGATTCGTACCTTTTTCCGGAAAAAGCCATAAAATTCGATGGGCACTGCGAGGTGTTGTCCACGCCACGGAGTGACGGGCGTACCTCCAGAATTACCCTGTATCTGTTTAGGAAATAATATAATTCTTTATTCTTTATCGTATCGATATGGAAGTGTCGCCGATGGATTCCTTTGAGTTTTCTGATGAAAATCATTACAAATGTCGTGTAAATCGGACAACTTTTACATAGGGAATACAAATAGCTTGTGTCAAAGTAGTCCGATTTGCGTGATATTTGGTATGATTTTCATCAGAAAAACATAAGGAATCCATTGGCGTCACTTCCCTTTCGACACGATGAAGAAAAGAATTTCTTAATACGCTGTAATGGATATCCCCACAAAAACTTCAAAAAAGTAAAAAAATTACGCCAAGTACATGAAATCAAGTAAATCACAAAACATTGAAGATAATAATAATTACAAAATTAAAAAAATATGTGAAATCAAAATGAGCTGCAAGTACATAAAGGTGCTTTCAGTCAAATACTTGGCGTGGCCAGGCAAGGTCAAGGTGTCGATGAATAAGAATTATTTAAAAACGCAAAATATTGAGAAGTGTACTCATATTTGTCGGAGTTTTAAATTGCGAAATTATCTGAAAGCTTGCCAGGGGAAAGGTATCAGTGTCGACGAATGATCTTGGAATTATGTTAAAACGCAATATAATGATAATGAAAAGGTACTCATATTGTCAGAGTTTTAAATTGACTAATTATATGAAAGCCCGCGTGTTTAAACCAATGCCTGATGGAGGCGGTGTGGATTGCCACTGGGACTGGCCAGGGAAGGGATGCACTCCAACGGTTCAGTGACGGCACGTTTATTGGCCGAAAGTGGGCGTCGTTGACAATAAAATACGAACACTCCACAGAAAGATCACGAAACAAACACGACTCACAAAACACGCAACGAAAACTATGCACACAATATGTACAGTGGGCGCTGGGCGCGAATGGCTCGAAGGGCCGTTGCAAATCAAAGCTGTGGGTCGCGGGGCGACAAAGAACGATGCTGCTGATGCGTGCGAGAGCGTGTGTATCGTAGTCAGATGTTCTGAGGACTAACTGTCGAATTCGAAGAAATCGAACGCTCGAGCCGTACAAAAACGGGTGACGCGCGTAACCGTTCTTGACGAACGGTGCGTCACCGTGTTTACACGCTCTCGCACGCACATTTAAATCATCGCGAAGCGGCGCCTTTAACCGCGGCTGCAACACCGCGAGAGGAAAGGTATGGGTATTGATGATCTGAGAATAATACCTTGCCACGCCACGCCAAGTATTTGATTGAAAGCACCTTTATGTACTTGCAGCTCATTTTGATTTCACATCTTTTTTAATTTTGTAATTATTATTATCTTCAATGTTTTATGATTTACTTGATTTCATGTACTTGGCGTAATTTTTTTACTTTTTTGAAGTTTTTGTGGGGATCTCACTTCTTTTTACAAAGATAATTTACATAGGGAATGACTTCAGATATTTTTAATATTATTTTATAACTTACCAATTATCACGGGAAAGAATTAAGGATTAATTCTATGAATTCTATAAATTCTACGTAAGTTTAACAACTACGAAAATAAACCGTGTGCACCGCATAGGCAATCTATATGTATTATATGTATAAGGTGGATATCTTCGAAACAGAAGGATTTTCAAGAACGAACTAGAAATTGTTTCTCTGTAAAGAGAGATTATTTACTTTATTGTATTATATTATATTACAACGCTTATTTACAATATGTACAATCTTACCTGTAAAGAGAGAAACGACATTTAAAGTTTATTGTCTATCTCTTCTTCATTCACAGCCTTAGTATTCTTATTACGTAATCTTCTATTAATTCTTATTGTGATCTACGCACGTGTGCTCTCTTATGCGTGCTTCCATAAATTAGTCGTTCTCTCTATACAGTAGACTCTCTACCACCACTCTACACTCTACGCTCTACCACGCGCGAGGCGCGGTATTTGAATTAAGGAAATACCATTTCCTTACATATGTATAGAATTTTGAGTACAATACGTGGTGCGCGAAGCAGCTTATGGCGCTGAACGTATTAAACATTGAAGTGTAATAACAACCACAATTAACATCTTTCAGATCATTCATCGACACCAATACCTTGCCTTTGATAGGCGCCCAGCTAAGCATTTTAAAATAATTCCAAGATCATTCAACAAATAATTTGTTTGTATAAGGGTATAAGGGTATATATAAGGGTATATATAAGGGTGTAAGGGTATAAAGGTATGTTACGTCCCTACTGCCTATTAGGGGGGCGCGATTTTGCGGAGTTTATATTTGGATCCGCTTTCGAGCTAGTCCTGGGACTTTACGCTCTGGGACAGTTGAGAGTGATGAGAGGGTAGTTTAAAATACATTGTATTCTTTGTTTACCTTAAATTTCGGTTGAGGGCTGGTCCAAAGGAATTAACCTCCACTCGATGGGGCTACTGGGAATCCCGTGGATCTCAGGCGCCTGGTTTATCTTGGGGTTTGCCCAATCGCCGCAGTTTTTCACCGTGTTGTTGATGGACTGGGTGCTCGTGATTCCTAATATGTCAAGGTGCACTCGCGTAGGCCGCCGCTAAACGGCGTAACTGGACGCGTCGTCCCGCACGGTGGTATCGTGGCATTCGTCCTTTAGAAATTATTAATTATTTATTTGATCGATAAATCACTCTTCAAACTTCCACGCCAGGTGCTACCGCGGGCAATGTTCTACCCTTCAGTGGCACCATCGGGGAAGGCGAGCGTGATTTTTATGTATTCGAACCATTTATTGACTAGATCCCACGCCACGCTCAATTTCTGGTTAAACCTTGGGCAACGTTCTGCTCGCAGGTAGACCCCTCAATCGGCGCGACCCGTGATCTGTCGCTGTATTTTGTATAGATTTTAACATAATCGCGTTGCTCGTGGTTTACGCTTAATTTCGGGTAGAACCTTGGGCAACGTTCTGCTCGTAGGTAAAACCGTCAATTAACGCAACCCACGAACTGTCGATGCACATTTTTGTTCGCTTTGCAAAATAAAAGACGAATGCACGATTAGGGAGATGGGTGGTTAGGAAAAGGAAACACTTCACTTACTGATTTTAACAATAACAATAATCACCTTTATTTTCCCTCGGGGTGAATACACCACTTTAGAGTTTTACACTGGTAAGTTTATCGTAACGGTAATGAAACGGTTATAATTCAACGGTAATTAAAACTGTATGTTAATGAGCTGGAAATATTAATAATGAGCTCCGCGGGTGGTCAGTCCCTTTTTATAGGGCACTTGGTCACTCCTTCTCTAGGATTTGTCACATGACAAATCATAGGTGGGAGGACCTCATCCCACAGCTTCTGCCTGGGATCGTCCAGAAAGAATCTTCCCATCGTTCTTATCTGCGAATCCGTTTACTAGTTAGTCACGTTCTTATCTGCGAATCCGTTTACTAGTTAGTCACGTTCTTTCTGCACCCTTTAGGTGTGTTTCCTCGCGACTAATACGCGTCATTCTATTTAATTCCCAGTAGTGACGATAGTAAGATTCTTATATTAATTTGCATTTCATATTTCTACGCTATTGTTTATAATGCGCTCAGTACGATCGGCTTCGTACAGTTTACTTACTAAGGGTTGAAGTTAAATATGTTGGAT
The DNA here is from genome assembly GCA_963932275.1 of Andrena praecox. NCBI lineage: Eukaryota > Metazoa > Arthropoda > Insecta > Hymenoptera > Andrenidae > Andrena > Andrena praecox. Next base: position 14,690,010 of record OZ010734.1, read on the forward strand.
TAGTATCGGTGATCGATTTGCGTGGAATAACGGGAGGGCAATCTTCTGGCGAGGATCAGGGGCACAGCTCTGCTACGGTGTCGACTCCACGTCGCGGATGGGGTCTCTGACCCCACTGGTTTCCTTAGTGTGAGTGCGGCTGGCTAGCTGGTGTGCGGCTGGCTGGCCGCTACCTCCTTGATGCTGGCTCTCCTGTTCGCTGTTGCAGTCCGTGTTCACTTCGCTCGATCTCTTCTTATCGTAGATTATGAGATAATGCCTTATCGGCGATACTTTGTGTAATGTTTTATATATGTTTTTCATACGAGGTGGTTATAATATCTCAGAGTACGAAATAGTAAATATTGTATGTTTTAAAGGGTTAATTAGTTGTAGACTCCACGTCGCGGGACGTGACACCTCCCCCTTTGGTAAGCAAATTTCCAGAGGAAATTTGTTTCAATTCCTGGATGGCTTCTTTGAATTCTCTTGCTGCCGGAGTCGGTTGTCGTCCCTCGTTAGTTGTTGTTGGTTGATCTGCATTCTGCGGTGATGGTTGTTGTTTGTTGGCCAGATGTATTATTAAAGTTGTTAAGGAGCTCCAAATTGCTCCTAACAAGTGTAGTCCGCATCCATAGACTGCATGTATTTGATATCCATGTATGATGGTGTCAAATATTGTTTTTATTATTTTAATAATAATGAAAACTCCAAGTAGTCCTGCGGTGACGGTTCCAAATTTAAGGAATCCGTTCCAGAATTTGGCTGCTGCATTTTCTGCCAATGTGGTGATGGTCTCTTCGTCCAAAATTCCCATCATTGAAATTGATCCTGCGGGGATATTTTTCCCGGATACTCCTCTGGCGAGTGTATTTAATACTGCTGCTTTTTCTGCAGGGAACATAATGTGGCGCCGTAAATTTTCCAATTCCTTCTGTGTATATATTCCGCTAGTTGCGAGATCCGAAGGAGATGTATAGTGCCAGTTGAGTTTTGTTTTTGGTTGTAATATTTGGGGTGGACGAACTTCAATTGGATGTGGTGAAATTCTGTGCCATGCTTGGTTAATTTCATACATGACTGGTAGAATGGGACTACATTCCCTATGTGTCCCTTGAGTGGTTAAAATATGTGTCTTCGGTGTTAAGAACATTGAATTATTTCTTAACCATACAGGTAACTCTATATAACATTCGTCCGTTTTACGTATTTTAACTTGGACAGGAATGCATTTTACAATGTGAATCACTTCGCCAGCTACTAGTGCCATATGTCCCGGTGTTTTCGTGACTATATTGGCAAATTCGTCTGGTCTTAGCGTAGCAATTATTAAAGCATTGTTTATCATTTGTTGTTCCAATAAGCATTTTTGCATGATTATATCCCTGTATAGAGTTTTCAATTCAGTTCTGATGTGCTTCTCGACGTAGACAAATTTGGAATTCACGTACGTGAAAATATCCAAATTTTCTACTGGAATTTTATGGCGAGATACAAATGTTCTTTCCTTTGTTGTTTCCAAGATGAATAATTTTGGATGTTCCGTTTGTATTAGCGTGTAACCACATAAGTGTTGCTCTCCTGTTGGAGTTAAGGCAAACGTAATGTCTTGTGTGGTCAGTGCATACACGGAAGGTGTTTTTATTTCGCTTTGGCTGGTGTCAGTAATTTTGGATGCCAGCCCTTCGTAGAGTACATCATAGCGGTCGAATTTGCACGTTGATGGTGGAAAAGAGTGCCAGAACGTGTGTCCGTCCTCATTATCCACGCAAAATCCGTTTTGAAAGTGGCATATTGTTCCAGATTTCAATATGATTTTGTTGGGTTCTAGTCGTACTGGTACTAGAGCTGTTTTGAGCGTTATCTTCGCCATTGCTTGTACCACTACTTTCTCCCATGATCCGTAGGGATCGGAAAACTGTGCTCCGGTACATTTTCCATCTGAAGTGAGCGATCCAGCCATGGTGAATGTCCGGGTTGATGTTTGGTTCATCTTGAGTCCTACCAGGTAGACGTTATTACCTACAACGGTGGATCCATATTCATGCATATTTCGGCATTGACGTTCGGTTAAATCTTCGCGGTATTCATTTAATCCGTTGTGTACTACGGAAATATGTGAGTGCATTCCGCAATAATAGATGGTTCTTGAAATTATCAGCTTGCATTGGATGACTTCCACGTAGTTGAAGTCCGAGAGTTGCAGAAGTTGGATGTAGATTTCCTTAGTGGCTGTGGATATCGGGTTAATTTCGCAAACTCCTACTGAATTTAGCGAAACGGTCGTCACGTTTAGATGTTGCCCGTCGCAATCGTATCCAATGAGGGCCAATACTAGATTCAAGTTGATTAGAATTATCCATGGTAAAATCATGGTGATTCTCCTTTTAACAAAAAATAAATTTGTTTTGAACTATCGTTAGTTAAATAACGAGTTGTAATAACTCTTTTAATTCTCGTACTCTCTTAATCTTATTATATATATAGTAGGCATCTTCATGGGTACCCTTTCTTGGTCCCATGTGTCTCCTCTCGCAGGTAATCATATCATATTCGTTTGACGGTTAATCATATGCAACTTCTTCATTACGTTTGTGGCTACCGTAGAGTAGCCACCTGAAGTTTTGCCTTAAGTGAAGTGTTACTAAGCATAACGTAAGTTTTACATTGATATTTTTGTTTATTTCGGTTTCTTATTTCTAAAATTTGGTTTATTAGTTAACTATTTTACTTATTGGTTCCGTAGATGTCTGATAGAAGTGATACGGAACGTTACCGTAGGCTATGGCGGTTGGCCATTATAAGAGTGAGGCAAATTATTTATTTGCGACGCCAAATAGGGCACCCGAGGTTGGTTTTTCTCGCTGACCTTCGGCATCCCCCTGGTACCCTCAGGGTTGAGGATTTTGAACAATTTTATTGCCGGGTACAAGGCGATAATCTCTCATTTTACGGGGAGTAGTGTAAATATGTAGATAAATCTTATTTGAATATATTTATTTTAACTTTAAACCTTATAGTCTATTTCTTTTTGTGTTTTACCATTTTTCTTCTACGATTTTATAATTTCCATTTCTTAACCTATGGTATTCCTCGTTAGTCAAGTTTAAATATTCCTCGGTACATCCTGCGCATGCTGTTGCTACATCTATCCATGCTATGTCTTCATTGCATTTATCGCAAGTAGAAATTTGCTGTGCTTCTTCTTCGGCGCAAAGGGCATGTAGGTAGTGTTCTATAACATACCTTTGTGGCTCTAAAATTTCTCGTACATAACATTCCTCGCATACGCACATTGTGTCGGACATGTATAATCTATATCTATTTTGTCGGACGCAAAATAATGATAGTAGCGGTGAATAGGTTTCAGGGTAGTTCTGAGGAAGTACTCCGTCAATAGGGCCATGATGTCCCGCGTTATCTTGGGGTCGTCTAGGGTCATGTGGTACTCCCATTTAGAATTCTGATTCGATTTTCGATCTGTAATCATTCCGACGTTCGTTCTTATTACTAAGTTACATATCTATTTTATGCGAGGGTTAAACAGTATGGTTCACACAGATTGGAGGTAAAATTAGGTATATTCTGTATATCATGTAGTACATGCATATTGCTTATATCGTAGGGCCATATTTGTTTCTTTAATTACCAACGGGTAATTACTTCGAGGCATCCTCCTATGTATAGGTGCCCCCATTCCTCTGGTCCCAATTCCAGATATTCTTCTATACATTCTTGGCATTGGCTAGCTGGTTTTACGGTAGTCAATCGGGTATTGCATTTGAAGCACTTAGACGCTAGTGTAATAGCAGTATATAAGCACATGTTGTGCCATGCTCCTTCTTCGTAATATTCCTTTTCTCCGTCTGGAGTTTCTTCATAACAACTCATACAAATTCTTAATTCGTCAAACGTATATATTCTGACTACAAATTTGGTTACGCAGAATAGTGTCATTAAAGGGCGGTAGGCCTCTGGGTAATTTTGGGGAAGGACTCCATCTATCGGCCCATAGAATTCGGGGTCCTCCTCTATTTGGTCCTATAATGGGAGTTTCATATCTGGAATAATAGTAATCCCCTATGACTTATCTCGTATTTAACTGAATTGTTTGTAACTTGGTTTTGTGCGGATAACATATATACATACACAATTAGGGAATGGTATATATATTGGTGGTGAATTTCCTTCCTCCTTCCCTTTCGTTCCTTTATTGAATATTTGCTACAGCAATTACACTTCCGCGCAACAATAGGGCGTTTTCTGTCGGGTTTAATATAATGCACTTAGCCATACATTCTGTGCATGTTGTCGCCGGTCTTCTAAATGCCATTCCAATTCCGCAATTGGTGCATATACACCCTCGCAGTAGTCCCATATAATTACATAGACTATGGCCCGCTGTTTTTATGTATTGATTCCTTACATATTGATTGCTTTGGTCATAACACATATCGCAAATTCTTTGATCATTCTGGGCGTATATGGTTCTGGTAGCTCGGGTCAAACAATACAGGTGTTCTAGCCGGGTGTAACGGGGTGGAGTGAGGGTTGATATAATCTCCTCTATTTCCCTGCCATAATCTCCCCTTACTTCTTGTGAATTTTCGGTCGGTAGTATCATAGTCTGGAATAACGGTATTCCAGATTATTATTATTCCGCTATTTTGTTGATCATTTCTCTACTTGTGTACCATTTTGTTTTGTGTTTTTAATCATCCTGGATTCGACTTAATATACGCTAGTTTAAGTTTATTTATGTGTACTGTTCGAGTTGTTCCATCAGATAATATTTTAACATTCCGATTAGGTAACAATTCGAGTACTTTATACGGTCCTGAATACTGATCTGCGAACTTTGTTCTCCGAGGTTCATTCAAGAGATATACTAAATCTCCTGCTTTAAAATCTTGCGGATTCATTTTCCGATCATAATATTGTTTAGATTTGGCTTTTGCCTTTATCAAATTTTCTCGGGCTTGAGTTTGCAGATTAGTTATTTTATGAAATAAATCTCTAAGGTATTCGGCGTACGTGAGTTCCAAATCTTCACCAATAGGTTTTTCGCTCGAAGGTTCTCGCGCAATGCATCCGAAAACTAATTCATGCGGTGAAAATTTAGTACCCTCATGTACTGCGGTATTATACGAAAACATTGCTAAATCTATCCAATCATCCCAATTATCGTCGTTCGTTGTATATTGTTTCAAATACTCTGTCAATACGTGATGCGATCTTTCTATCGAACCGTTACTCTGTGGATGATAGGCTGTAGTAACATAACGTTTAATTTTAAATCTTTTAGCAACTATTTTTATCAAATTTGAAGTGAAATTGGTTCCTTGATCCGTTAAAATAGCTTTAGGTGATCCGAATCGGCAAATAAACCGTTTTATAAATACGTCTGCTATATCGGCAGAGGTGGTTCGAGCTAAAGGTATCGCTATTGAGTATTTCGTTAGCAAATCTTGTATCGTTAGTATATGTGTTCTTCCTTTCCTAGTTTTTGGTAATGGTCCAACGATGTCCATGCTGATTTTGTCGAACGGGCGAAACTTCCGAAAACCGGTCAAACCCGAAAGAGATATCAGCTTGATACTGAGTATTAGTATTGGTTTGGGTTAGATTGGGGCGGGGGGCGCGCGCCCGCTCACGGGCGTGTAAAGCATGGTAGCGTGATAGCGAATAATAAAGAGAATGCATTGAATAACTGTTGTAGCCGATTCTCCGCTCTGTCGGTAAGGTAGGGAATGACATTGAAATGGTAAAAAAAAATTTCGAGTCGCCAAAAATCCTTCTCGCAAACGTTATTTTTATGCAAAATGAACCTATTTGCAAAATTTCAGCCCAATCGGGTTTGACCGGTTTTCGGAAGTATAGCCGTCGAACGCTTTTCCTGGAGTATCTGTTAAGACCATTGGTTGTTTAATCTTGATTCTTGTTAATTTCTTCATTTGACAGTCTTGGCATTCTCTGACGAATTTTTGAATTTCCTTCTTCATATTTTCCCAATAGTAATTTTGTCGTATCCTGTGGTAGCTTTTTGTAACTCCTTTGTGTCCTCCACTGGACGACGTATGTTTTTCTTTTATTATGTATTCTCTTAAGTTTTCAGGTGGTGTTACTACATCACCAGTGCAAATAGTGATTATAATCGGTAGTTCTCTGAAGATGTCCTTTAATCTATTTATAATATATTTCCATGGTACATCTTCTATGTTATGGGTTCTACTTATGGCGAATGAATTTAAATCGAATTCTGTAACTACGTCCCATAATGACATGAGACTGTGTAAGATGTTACCGGGTCGTACGGCAGTTCTTGAATTTTCTTTAATTGGTAGACTTATTATATATTTCGTTCCATCTGGTACTGACCGGGCCCTTTCCAGGGTAAGGTCTACATGAATTGGTAGTAAATTTTCTGTTTCTAATTCTTTGGCACCTCTATCGATTGGACTTCCATCCAATCCGATGAAGATGACTCTGTTATCTTTTATTTTTGCCAAAGAATCTCTAGATTCTCTTATCACCAATTGGTTTTGATGAGGAATCGTATCCTCACTTCTGCTTGTTGTTGTTCTAGGTGATAATTGAGGCTGTGATTCAGATATATCTATGATTTCCATTGATTCTTCTACTCGTGGTGTTCCCGTAGTTTCGATTGATTCTGGTTCTTGTGAGGTTTCTATGAATTCAATCGATTCGTCTTCTTGTAGTGTTTCAGAGGTTTCGATTAATTCTTCATCTTGTATTTTCCTTTTTGATGAAGGGCCTGCGATTGGTGAATCGCTCGATAAGGTTCTTTTCCGTTTTTGTTCCCAATTTCAAGACGTTTCTGACGATAACGTATTTGATTCCATTTCTTCATCTTCCGATTCCTCTGACATTGGTCTGCGTTTATGTTTTCTTTTTGAGAAATCTAGATGTTTAAGTTCTCTATTTGGGAAAGCCAAATGTCTGCTTCTCGTCATTCGTCCTTCAAAGTCTTCTGGTGGAGTTGACCGTAAATTTCTCTTTTGAGGTGGTTCGCCTTCTGGAGGATCCTCTTCCTCCCTTGCTCTTATTGGTAGGCATACTTCTGGTGGATTCCGAGATAACGCATCAGCGTTGAGGTTACTTTCCCCCTTTTTTATAGTTTATTTCGAATTCGTAATCGGATAATTTAAGTTTCCATTTCCAAATTCGAGAATTTGGGTCTTTTATTGAATTCATCCATACCAGAGGTTTGTGGTCGGTTTCTATTTTAAATTTACGATCATATAAATAAGGTCTAAAATGCGTTACGCAATAAATAATTGCTAAACATTCCTTGTCAATTGTAGAATATTTCTGTTCTGCTGTATTTATTAAGCGGGACGCATAAGCAATAGGAAGATCGTCACCAGAAATTTCCTGACTAAGCACTCCTCCTATGGCGTAACCTGAAGCGTCCGTTGTCACCTTGAACGGTTGTGAGAAATCTGGGTAATGCAGTATTGGCTTGGATATTTGAGCCTTTTTTAATATTTGAAATGCTTCTTCTTCTTCCTTTCCCCAATTAAATTTCGTTCCTTTCTTCAATAAGTTTGTTAGTGGTTTCGATTTTCTTGAGAATTCAGGTATAAATCGTCTATAATATCCAATTAATCCCAAGAATTGTTTAATGTTCTTTGGGGTTTTGGGTTTAGGAAAATTCTCTGCTGCTTCAATCTTTTTTGGATCTGGTTTTACTCCATGTTCATCAATTATGTGTCCTAAATAGATCACTTCATGTCGTAAAAATTCGCATTTATCCGGTTGAAGCATTAGTTTTGCTTCTCTTAATCTTTTCATTAATCTTGTAAATTTTATTTCATGTTCCCGAAGAGATCTGGAATATATTACTATGTCATCCAGATAAACAAAAAGTTCGGTTCCTTGAAGTCCTGATAGTACGTTATTTATAAGGCGTTGAAATGTTGCAGGAGCATTTTTCAATCCAAAGGGCATTCTTGTAAACTGATAATGTCCGTATGGTGTAGAAAATGCTGTCTTGTGTGCGTCTTCTGGTGCCATCTTAATCTGATGAAACCCTGATGCTAAGTCAAATGTAGAGAAATATTTCGCGCTTCCTAATTGGTTCAATATCTCTGTAATATTTGGTAGAGGATACGCGTCGCCTGTTGTCTTCTCGTTTAATTTACGATAATCGATTACTAATCTCCAACGTTTTTTTCCTGTTGAATCTGGTTTTTTAGGAACGATCCATATTGGAGAATTATATGGAGATGTGGATGGTTCCACCACACCAGTTTCCAAAAGTTCTTGTATTTGTTGATTTATTTCATCTTTATGAATTGGTGGATATCGATACTGCCGAGTATTTATCGGTATATCATCCGTAGTATGAATTCTATGTTGTATACTATCTGTTCCTTCCAAAGTTTCTCCTGCTAGATGAAATCGATCTTCGTTTTCTTTTATTAGTTGCATCACATTTTCCTTTTCTTCTTGATTTAAGTGATCCAACCTCAGTAGTTTCAAGATTTCTTCGAATCGATTTTCCTTTGATATGGTTATCTTATTACATCGTTTAAAGGAACGTTCTTCGAATGGAAGTATTTCGATTGTAGGTACCACAACGTGATAATCTTCGTCCGTACTATTTACTATTCTCATGTGAGCTTTTCCTTCTCGATTTGTTACTAATGCATTTCCTAAATAGATTCCTTCTTTGATATGCAATTTTCCTACGTATCCTTCACGCAGTTCTGGATTTGCAATATTAATATGGAAAGGGACTGAACTTCTTTTTGGCACGAATATCTTCTCGTATGTATGTAGGATTCGGAAAAAAGGAAGCCTCGACGCGGGACTCGAACCCGCGATCTTTAGATTCTACGCGCTCTGATCAGCCGCCTTAGCCTACTCGGCTACCGCCGACTTCCCTCTCTTGGGTATTCCGTATCCGCCTCTTATGTTATGGAGGTTCCTGATCCCCACATGTATTAAAGGGAATATAGTTTTTTCCCCACTTGATTTGCCTTTTCGCATAGTCGATGCTGGCTTCTTGATGTAACAGAAATTCGGATCCTAAGATTCCGTCTTCATCGTCAAACAGTGAGTCGTTTACCACGTGGAAATTCACTGGATGATTCGCAATCAATATTGATGCAGTCCCTAAGGTAGCTTGATTCGAATCGATTATTCCACGGATATATATGATTTCTTGAGTGTTGACGATTGTTGATACTGTTATCTTTGATTTCTTGATGAGGTTGACATCGGATCCCGAGTCAACCATTAATTGTGCCTTCCCTTCTAGATTAGGAGATGTTATTAGTATTGTTGGAATATTTCGTACGGTATTAATTGGAACAGTTACTGTTCGTCCATTTCTTCGTCTTCTTCCTCTATCGAGTTCCTCTTGGTTTGTTTTTCCTTCACTGACATTCTTTCTTCGATTTCCAACGTTGGTTTCCAGGGTGTTGATTTTCCGGATTGTTTTGCTTCTTCCAGTTTTGAGACTCCTATCTTCCTTATTTTCTGGCGCTGTGGAGGGTTCCCACTCCGGATTGCGCCAGACGTTTCCGGACGGCCCTGCTCGTTTCCCTGGTTCATTTTTGAGTATGGGACTAGTTCTCCTGACTCTATTTTGGCTTTGAATTTGAAGCAATCCTTGATCAAATGTCCCGGTTTCTTACAGTAGTTGCAAGAGATTTCTAATTGATTCGGTGACGATGTTGTCGCTCCGTCGTTTCGCGATGAATTTGATTGCCACGCTCTGTTCCGCGGCTGATTATTGTGCCATGCACTATTTCGCGTAGGATTGTTTTGCCATCCGCTGCTTCGTAGTTGATTATTTTACCACTTCGGTTTGGCTCCTTCGTATCTTGGAGGTCCGAAATTCGATTTATTTTGGGGTACCGACGGATACCCTCTCGGATCACGGGACACGGGTTGTTGACGAGTATACGAACTTGCCTTTGCTCTTTCGTCTTCTATTTTAACTTCTTTATCGACCTTTACGGCTAGAGCATAGATTTCATCCAACACTAGTCCTTGACCTTCTAGTTTCAAGCGTAAAGAAATTTCACGAGGTAATCCTTTAATAAAAGCTTCCAGTGTATCTGTATCGATATTCTCCTGGAGCGTAGCGGTTATTTCTCCATGATTTCGTTTTTCTCCGTCCATTATAGCTAAGCGCAAATCTTGAACGCGAGTTATGTAGTCGAGAATATTTTCTCCATGTTTTTTAAAAGTATTCCCCAATTCGTCTTTATATTGATTTACGTTTTTTACTCGGCGTGAAGTATTGTTTTAATTTATTTCCGAATTCGTCTAAAGTAGTTAGATCGGAATCGCCTCTCGCGATTAAAGCATGTCCGCGTAATTTGTTCATTAGTAATTTTGTCAATTGCGTTTCTTGTTGAGGGGCTAACATTGATTTTGCCCGTTCACATGCTTTTAAGAATTGAAAAACAGATGGTCGATAGCCATCGAAAAAAGGAACTGCTTCTAACGCGAGTTTGATTGGAATTTTTCCGTCCGTCGGATTAGATTTAGTGTCGCGAATTTCCAATTCACGCGGTGCTGGACGTCTTTCGGGCAGTTTTGGGGTAATTGGTTCGGATTTAATACTATGAACATCTTCGGCGCGTTGTTGCTCTAATCTGTTTATTCTTGCGGCTACTGACTCTAAACGGTCGAATTTTTCGTCCCACAATGTTAATAGTGCGAGGAGTTGAGTTAAAGTTTCGGCAGGTGTCAAATCACCTCTTGCTTCTAGTGCTGCTTTTGCCTGTCGGATTATCTCCGTTTGATTTCGTATTTCGTCTTCCTCCCCGTCCCTTTCACCGTGGTCTGACATGATTCTTGATTTTACTTTATAATTTTTGTTATTTACTTTCTCAACTATTGCGGATTATCCCACTGCTGCCACCATTAAAATGATTACTCCTTATTGTTACGTCCCTACTGCCTATTAGGGGGGCGCGATTTTGCGGAGTTTATATTTGGAACCCGTTTCGAGCTAGTCCTGGGACTTTACGCTCTGGGACAGTTGAGAGTGATGAGAGGGTAGTTTAAAATACATTGTATTCTTTGTTTACCTTAAATTTCGGTTGAGGGCTGGTCCAAAGGAATTAACCTCCACTCGATGGGGCTACTGGGAATCCCGTGGATCTCAGGCGCTTGGTTTATCTTGGGGTTTGCCCAATCGCCGCAGTTTTTCACCGTGTTGTTGATGGACTGGGTGCTCGTGATTCCTAATATGTCAAGGTTTTCAGCCGGTGCACTCGCGTAGGCCGCCGCTAAACGGCGTAACTGGACGCGTCGTCCCGCACGGTGGTATCGTGGCATTCGTCCTTTAGAAATTATTAATTATTTATTTGATCGATAAATCACTCTTCAAACTTCCACGCCAGGTGCTACCGCGGGCAATGTTCTACCCTTCAGTGGCACCATCGGGGAAGGCGAGCGTGATTTTTATGTATTCGAACCATTTATTGACTAGATCCCACGCCACGCTCAATTTCTGGTTAAACCTTGGGCAACGTTCTGCTCGCAGGTAGACCCCTCAATCGGCGCGACCCGTGATCTGTCGCTGTATTTTGTATAGATTTTAACATAATCGCGTTGCTCGTGGTTTACGCTTAATTTCGGGTAGAACCTTGGGCAACGTTCTGCTCGTAGGTAAAACCGTCAATTAACGCAACCCACGAACTGTCGATGCACATTTTTGTTCGCTTTGCAAAATAAAAGACGAATGCACGATTAGGGAGATGGGTGGTTAGGAAAAGGAAACACTTCACTTACTGATTTTAACAATAACAATAATCACCTTTATTTTCCCTCGGGGTGAATACACCACTTTAGAGTTTTACACTGGTAAGTTTATCGTAACGGTAATGAAACGGTTATAATTCAACGGTAATTAAAACTGTATGTTAATGAGCTGGAAATATTAATAATGAGCTCCGCGGGTGGTCAGTCCCTTTTTATAGGGCACTTGGTCACTCCTTCTCTAGGATTTGTCACATGACAAATCATAGGTGGGAGGACCTCATCCCACAGCTTCTGCCTGGGATCGTCCAGAAAGAATCTTCCCATCGTTCTTATCTGCGAATCCGTTTACTAGTTAGTCACGTTCTTTCTGGACCCTTTAGGTGTGTTTCTTATATTACAGTTTCGTACAGTTTACTTACTAAGGGTTGAAGTTAAATATGTTGGATTCGTATCGGTGATCGATTTGCGTGGAATAACGGGAGGGCAATCTTCTGGCGAGGATCAGGGGCACAGCTCTGCTAAGGTGTCGACTCCACGTCGCGGATGGGGCCTCTGACCCGTCAGCTGGTGTCCACTGGTTTCCTTAGTGTGAGTGCGGCTAGCTAGCTGGTGTGCGGCTGGCTGGCCGCTACCTCCTTGATGCTGGCTCTCCTATTCGCTGTTGCAGTCCGTGTTCACTTCGCTCGATCTCTTCTTATCGTAGTTTATGAGATAATGCCTTATCGGCGATACTTTGTGTAATGTTTTATATATGTTTTTCATACGAGGTGGTTATAATACCTCAGAGTACGAAATAGTAAATATTGTATGTTTTAAAGGGTTAATTAGTTGTAGACTCCACGTCGCGGGACGTGACAGGTATAACGGTATATAAGGGCATAAGGATATAAGAGTATATATAAGGGTGTAAGGGTATAAGGGTATAAGGGTATAAGGGTATAAGGGTATAAGGGTATAAGGGTATAAGGGTATAAGAGTATAACGGTATATATAGATATATAAGGGTAAAGGGTAAAAGGTATTACGGTATATAAGGATAACGGGTGCAAGGGCAAAGGGTGTAAGGGCAAAGGGTGTAAGGGCAAAGGGTGTAAGGGCAAAGGGTGTAAGGGCAAAGGGTGTAAGAGCAAATGGTGTAAGGGCAAAGGGTGTAAGGGCAAAGGGTGTAAGGGCAAAGGGTGTAAGGGCAAAGGGTGTAAGGGTAAAGGTAGTAAGGGTGAAGGGTGCAAAGGTGAAGGGTGCAAGGGTGAAGGGTGCAAGGTAAAGGGTGCAAGGGTAAAGGGTGCAAGGGTAAAGGGTATAAGGGTAAAGGGTATAAGGGTAAATGGTAAAAGGTGTAACGGTATATAAGGGTATAAGGGTATAAGGGTATAAGGGTATAAGGGTATAAGGGTATAAGGGTATATAAGAGTATAAGAGTATAAGAGTATAAGAGTATATAAGGGTGTAGGATTATATAAGAGTAGGGTGTAAGGGTATAAGGGTATATAAGGGTGTAAAGTTTTAATAATAAAGGTATAGAAGGGTGTATATATAAGAGTGTAGCGGACTGTCGACCTAGAGAAAGTTTATTTTCTCAGGGTTAGACGGTCCCTCACTCAAGTGCGTATCGCGGGCGACCGGGCCGAGGCATAGGCAATAAACGTGACGATTGCCAGGACGCCTCGGTTCGGTCGCGACAGCCTTGGCAAGGTATCGTGGGAAAGGACTTTTCCCTCCGAAACGGTCTGGGGATTTTCCACCCACTCTCTCTGCTTTCCGGACGACCGTTGAGGGTCCATGGAAATCGGCAGACCAGAACCTACCGTCGAGCGAGACGTTCGTTTATATGGTGTCGTCACAGATTATGTGATCTCCCTACATTAGCATCGTTATTTAATAAACTTAGATATTGTTATTGTTAATGGTGTGTGCAGTTATTCACCTCCACGGACCACTCCTATAAGAGTAAAAGGGTGTAAGGGAATATATATGAGTATAAGGGTATAAGGGTATAACGGTATATAAGGGTGTAAGGGTATAAGGGTAGGTACATAAGAGTATAAGGGTATATACTCTGCGGAATGATCCCGAGAGTCGACGAACGAAACATGTGTGCGAAACTGATAGGTGTGTGTGTGTGTAACGCGTAGTATACGTATTTGGTTGACGAATTTTCGACTGAAGAAGAAAAATTTTCTCTTACCATTTCTGACAATTTCATGAGACGATATTACGATATCTCTAGCATGCGTGGACCGATTTTTTTCGGAATTGGTCTTATTCGAAAGCTTATATGCGGTTTACATAAGAAAAATGCCTTTAAATTTAAAAAATATTGCAGGGGTGATGAGATATTAATGAAATAAGTTTCAGAATAGCCTGGCGACGAGTAAAGGATAGCGGTAGCGACAGTCGACATATATATGCAGGGTCTCGGAACATGGATAAACGGCAGGGTGTTTTATCCAGGGTGTCTTTCATGTATACAGGGTGTCTTTCTTGTACTTGGCGTCGAGACGCTACCGCGTCTCCAGATTTCACCCTCGACTGCGGGGGCTGGACCCCAATTCGTTACGTTCGGCCCAGGATTCGTACCTTTTTCCGGAAAAAGCCATAAAAATCGGGCGAGGCACTGCGAAGGGCTGTCCTCGTCACGGGGTACCAGGCCGCATCTCCTTGACGGGCGTTGCTCCAGAATTGTTACCCTGTATCAATTGTGCAGTGTGTGACACCCGACTACCCTCCGCGTAATCGGTCTGCGCGAAGTGGGGCGCAAGTTCGATCATTATCAGTACTCCTGCCCGAGAGGAATACGATTTACTTTAATTATAGTACATGTGTGTTTTGTAATAAAGTGTTTCTATCGTCTCCTGAATTCAATAACTGGCATTCAGACATCTACGCTCCTACAATCCACCGGCAATACTCCTCGTGGAGAGACACAGGAAGAAAAGGGGTAGCCCGCTGTCGACGCGTGGTCCTCTCGAGTATAAACACGAGCTTCAATATCAAAACAAAAGCATGCGTATATTCGGGCGGGACACCCTGTATATTCTACAATATATTTAATTCGAAAATGCCATACGTAGCATATGCACACGCCCACACACACATATTCACGAACGCACGCACAAGAAAGAAAGAAAAAGATTAACATATTATTATGAAACATTAACACAATTTATTATTACTCTCGTTACATATTAGCGTGTTTTTGATTAACATGCTTTTTAAGGGAATGTACATTCGCGTACTCCTTTTTGCAAAATGCACACGGCAGTACAAGCTTTTTATTCTTCGGATACTGCCGTACATGAATTTGCAGATCCATCAATTTTTCAAAATATTGCCCGCATTCAGAGCAGAACCACCTGTAACAAAGTCGAATTTAAAATGAAAATAGATAATAATAATGGAGATAAAAAAAATTATTTATTATTCTTTATTATTTTATACATGAAATGTGATTATTTTTTCATTTGCTCGTGTGTCACGTCCTGGGTGGCGGGGTTTAGCACTGTTACACGTTGGGGAAGTATGGGAGGTTTTAGGCTCGAAGACCAGCTTCGTACAACAAGGTAAATGGAATTGAGCCTCGAAGACCAGCTTCGTAGCTCAAGGGTAGAGGAAATTTAGGGGCTCGAAGACCAGCTTCGTACCGCAAGGGTAAATGGAATTTTGGGCTCGAAGACCAGCTTCGTACCGCAAGGGTAAATGGAAATTTGGGCTTGAAGACCAGCTTCGTACCGCAAGGGTAAATGGAAATTAGCCTCGAAGACCAGCTTCGTTGCATAAATCAACCAGGGAGGGTTAAGCAATGATCGCTCACCAGAGTGACACCCGTTAGAGCGCTGGTGGTTTTTTTATTAGGCTAGGTAATTGGAATTAACACTGCATAGAGATAAGAACCTAAGCCTTGTATTTCTTTCTAATAGGCGTGCGAGAAGGTAAGCGAAAGTAAACCTTGTAAACACTGTAAGAATTCCCGGTGCTCGCGACGCAATATCGGCCGTTACGATAGTTTGTTATGGCTTGGATATTTACTGGATTAATGTAATAATTCGAGAGTAGTGTAGACTAAAAGCGTTATTTATTTAAACGCTTATGAACATGCCATGCATAACTCATGCGATAGCGGTAGAAGTATTATACAAAAATGCGTGGGACGTTAAGCATTAGGACAAAACATTTATATAAACGGTATTAATAGTAATATATATATATATATGATCATGAAAAGCGTAAGTATTAGCAATACCGCAGTTGACGTGAATGCAACTAGCTTAACCAATGAGTATAAGCAATGCGAAACAATTTAAATGGATAAGCGTTAGTAAATAGCAAAAGTAAATAATAATTGAATAAGCGTTAGCAAAATAATGATATGAAAGAATATAAGCATAAACAAAATAAAGCAATATACGCTGGCAATGAATATTAATGGAGGCGATATGCACTCGTCTAATGATTAATAATAACGTAATGATCGCTTACAGTTGATGACGTAGAGGGATATTCCTTTTCACTCACTCACTGATTTTATATAAACTAAATCGATAACTAGTTTAATGATTGATAGCTGTGACTCGTAAGGTGGCTCTTGCCGAACTGAAGGTTTAAGTGACTCTGAAGGTGGCTCTTGCCGAACTGAAGGTGCGCGGTCCATGTGGCGCTTGTATTTATAGGAAACGATGGAATGTCAAGTATGCGAGGAATTTGAGGTATGCGCGATGACTCATGCTTCAGGTATGCGTTACGTAATTTGTCACATGTTGATGAGTCATGCTTGAAATATGCGTCGCTATAGCATATTCCGGGGGGGGGGGGGGGGTAGTGGAGTGATTTGTAGGGAAGATGCTAGTTATGACCGCGCGAAAAATAGTGGCTTTTTTTTAACTCTTCATCTGCATCGTTAACTGAAATAGGACACATTTACTAATTATTTATAAATTATCATACATGCTCATATGTCTAGATAAGTGAATGAATAATTACGTATGCAAAACCCTACCCTCAAATTTGTGCGTACATAGTCTGACGTAAATCACACTGCATCATCTTCTGCTTCGATTATCTGTAAATACATGAAAGCTACATTTTTTTAGTTATACAACTTAACGTAGAACTTATATAGAAATATAGAAATAGAGTGACCTTTTGCTATAGTGAGTGTAGAGACTGCATAATGTGTCCAAAGGGGGTGAGAGCGTACGGTAGAAAGTCTTGTTGTAGGAAATTTAAATGCTAATGGTAATTTAGCAAAAATGAACGAAGCGATTCAATATTTTTAACGCACAATTTATTGGTGTTGGAATAAAATTAATTTAGTATGTTTATTGGTGAATTGAAATATTGCAACTACTGTGGATTTTAATAAAATATTACGAATATATCTTTCACAAAAAATTGAAAAGTATCAAGGGAGATGCGTTTTCAGCGTACTTTCTTCACTAATGTGACTTGCTCTACATTGCAAGCAGTCCGCCATAATCTATTTTCTTAATAATTCTTAATGCTATGTCGTTTGACAAATGTTTTCGATTTATCTTATTTGACAAATTTCCAGAAACTTATGCGAAAGAAGATGCTTCTTGTCTATCTAATCTCCTCCGGACAACCTCTAAGCCTGTGCATCCCCTTCATTTCTATCCAAGCCTGTGCGTCCCCTTCATTTGTATCTATATAAGTCCTGTGCGTCCTCTTCATTTCTATAAGCTTTACATAAAAACTCTATATAAATTTGATAAACTTTAATATTATAATTGAGGTGGCCTTGATCACAATAATACGCTTCAGTCTCAGATGCTCTTAGATATCTTTATTATCTATTTGTATAACAGCAACACATGGCGATCCTAGATCTTACATACGATATTACAAAGAGTAACATGAGAGGGCGACACTCTCTTCACACATACATACACACATACAGACCCGCACAGGATGCAGTGAACACATCTGTATATACATATATTCTTAACATCCCCCCATTCAATGCATACGGTAAGGAACTATTAATCTACTCTATCTTCTAAGCCTAAACCTCTACAACAGAACAAATGTTTTTGTTTATTTAACGATTTTGTCAGCACGTCTGCGACCATTTTCTCAGTAGGTAGATATCTTATTTCAAACTTATTATTTTTTATGGCGTCCCTCACAGCATGGTGCTTGAGATCTATATGTTTTGTTCTATCATGGAATACAGTATTTTGTGTGAGTAATCTTGCACTTTGATTATCATTGAAGATTATTATCTTCATATCTATTCCTATTTCTTTATGGAAACTTTTAATATATATAGCATCTTTCGCTGATTCCGCTATTGCCACATACTCGGCTTCTGTCGTTGACAGTGCTACAGTTTTCTGTTTCCTAGATTTCCACGCAATAGCTGCATTTGATAAGGTAAATGCGTATCCTGTATAAGATTTTCTATCGTTTATATCTGATCCCCAATCTGCATCCGCATATCCAGTCAGATTAAAGCTACCTTTTCTAAATGTTAGTCCCAAGTTTATGGTTTCCTTCAAATATCTCACAAGGGGAGGCCGCTACATCTGGGACACGGATTTTAATTAAACTCATATATGTTGTAGTGTAGGTGTAGTAGACCAATATATGTCTCACATGTTGGGTCCACTACCCCATAGTTTCCGAAATATTAATAAAAAAAGATGTTTATGCGTTTACGAACAGAAGCGATAGCGAAGTTTATTGTAATGATGAATAGCGGCGCGTGTAAAGGGCAGGTCTCGCACCGGAACATTCGCAGGTTTAATTCTCACTGGAATCATTTTTTTTCTATAAATGTATTTTGTATTTTTTTATTTTTCAAAAGATAAAGTACAATTTTTACATTCTAATATATGGCATTTATCGTAAAAACAAATGAAACAATAAAATTGACGGCACCATGCACAGCTAATAAAAGATGTATGGCCACAGGTACATTTTTTTGTTCTAATTTCAGGTGGAAATTGCACCTGATTTACATTTAGAAAAATGTTTCTATTGTCTGTTAGTTTACTAGCATACCATGCGTACTGTATCATGTCAATATAAATTGGCGCTGATAGCTGGTTATGAATAATTGCGTGTATTTTAATACAATCTTCCCTGCTAGTCAACTCCCTCTTTAATCGCAACAAATCTGTTGCATTATGCAGTTTGGAAATAAACTTTTTCACCTGCCTAAAAGACGGAAAAATATATACAATTTATTTGAAAAAGTAAGAAAATAAAAAAGGACAAAATAAAATTTTTTATTTGACTTGCCTAAAAAAGTACACGTCACACGGTTGACACAATGGTGTACACTTTGGGGGTATTACTTTCAAGGTACATTTTGGTAAATGTTTATCGTCATAGAATCTGTCATCCTACAGCATGGGGTTAATTTGACCTCCCCATGAATCTAATATTAACAAAAATTTGTTATTTTGTACATAGCGTTTTATGACATTGTCTAGAAATGACTCGTATGTCGGTATGCAAAGTTTTCCTGATTTTGTACACGTGACAAACACGTTCTTAAATTTTTTAGTAAGTGCATCCACTTGTACCTGTACCCGTGGACCAAATGTTGGGGCCGTTTCTTGTAGGCATACAAATACTTGCGGAAGCAATTTTCCTGATAATGTTATTGAATATTGGGCTGTATATGAATGGGTAATTTTATTTATATTTTGCACTCCTACAATGGTTGATTTTTCGCGTTTATAGGATAGCGTTCGCTTAATTGGTGTCCTGTATTCACATCCTGTTTCATCCGTATTTATAACATAATCGGGATTGAAACGTTTTATTATTGCACAAGTTTGTGCTTGAAATTTGGTTGCTGCCTTGGTGGTATCTTCCAATGATGCTTTGTCAACACCACTAACATATTTTTTTACATGGCGATGGCTAATCTTGTGCTTTTTTTTAAATTCATTCGTCCATGTACGTGACGCGACAAAATTTATTGCATTCGTACCGTGTTGTATGGATGCTGTTAATGCCCACTGCTGTAACATTCTGGTAGTGACATTATGTAAATTGTTTCTGGCTTCCTCAAATCTGTCATATGTCTATCTGTCAATCATGGAAAGCTTGTCTCTCAAGGTCCCCCCTTTTTCTACGTCTTTTTTCCAAATCATTAATTGATCTTTCCTTTTCAATAAATGTGAACCCTTTTTTCGTAGTGTATTCAAATTCCAAGTTGGATGTAATTGTGCTAAAGTAGTAACTGCTATTTTGGTATGAAGTGGTATTACAGAATACTTTTTGCTTTTTTCCTCCGGTTCATAAAGACTATCGTCACTTGATTCGCTTGGGGAAGATGATGCGTCGCTTGTTACATTTTTAAACTCATCGGTAATCATGATGTCGTCTTCTTGCAGCAACTCTTCTTCATCAGTAAAAGACATTTCTTCAATCATGTTGTAAAACCTTTTCACGAGTTCGTGTGCTATTAATGTCGATCGTTGTGTTACAGTTGTAACTGTATTTGTTATTACATTTTCATTTTGCAATATTTTTGTAAATTCGTGTACTGCGTTCGCCAATTCCTGTTTGTTTTCTTCGCTGCCTGTGCCAACATTTATGTCCGAAATATTTAACAAGTCGGAATTGTCCGAGCTTGTTGAAGCAAACGTGCTTACACTCATCGCACTAATTGTACACTTTAACGTTTTGCACTTGCAGTAAATAATAAAATAATAATCCGGAACGTTTATAAGAAAAATTGAATATTCACGAACATCAACCGACAACGCATGAAATAGAAATGACATGGTACAAAGTAACGTGCACGAAATGCTGCAACAATTTCCTATGTTATAGTTACAACTGTAACACAACGATCGACATTAATAGCACACGAACTCGTGAAAAGGTTTCACAACATGATTGAAGAAATATATTAGAATGTAAAAATTGTACTTTATCTTTTGAAAAATAAAAAAATACAAAATACATTTATAGAAAAAAAAAAATGATTCCAGTGAGAATCGAACCTGCGAATGTTCCGGTGCGAGACCTGCCCTTTACACGCGCCGCTATTCATCATTACAATAAACTTCGCTATCGCTTCTGTTCGTAAACGCATAAACATCTTTTTTTATTAATATTTCGGAAACTATGGGGTAGTGGACCCAACATGTGAGACATATATTGGTCCACTACACCTACACTACAACATATATGAGTTTAATCAAAATCCGTGTCCCAGATGTAGCGGCCTCCCCTTGTCAGTATTCTTTTAGCTGCGATCCAATGTTCATGCTGGTATGCTGATGCAAATTGAGCCAAATACACTACACGGTTCATTATATCTGGTCTAGATGTTACGGATAAATACATCAGGGTACCAATGAGTTTCCTATATGGTACTCTAACATCATAACTAGTCTCACCCAACGTGAGTTGTTCATTTACATTTCCTGGCGTATTTACCCCTTTTGCATCATACATTCCATACCGCTTTAGCGCATCATTTATATATTTCCTTTGTATTAAAGTTATTTCATTTCTCCTTCTCACAATTTCTATACCTAGACAAAATTTTGCTTCGCCCATGTCTCTTGTCTCGAATTCTATCTTTAATTGCTCTTTTATTTCATTGATCTTACACATATCATTTCCTGTTATTAAGATATCATCAACATAGACTAAAACTAATATAAAAGTATCATTTTGATTTATGAAATATATGCATGGGTCAGCCACGCTTGCTGTAAGGACCTACCCCTCGCAGTTTTGAATCTAACAAGATATTCCATTGTCTACTCGCTTGTTTTAAACCGTACAATGCTTTGTTTAATTTGCAACATGCTTTATTTTTACCTCGTATTTGTTTGCGCATTTCTGTCGCTTTCCTTTTAATTTCAGTTTCATCTTTCTCTATAATATCATGTAAAGAATACTCTAATAATTCCGGTATTTCTAGATAAATTTCTTCCTCTAGTTTTCCATTTAAGAACGCAGAGGTGATGTCTAACTGATGTATCACATAATCATACTCTACTGCTATAGCTATTAATATTCTTAACGATTCTAGACGCGCAACGGGAGCAAATGTCTGTTTATAATCGTAGCCACTTACCTGACTAAATCCTCTCGCTACTAACCTTGCTTTTCTCCTATAGGTTTCTCCATTACTATCCATCTTATTTGTTAAGACTATTTTACTGTCGACTAGTGTTCTATCGTTTGGTTTTTCCGCTATTTCCCAGGCGTCATTTTTCAGTAAACATTTAAACTCACAACGAATTGCTTCTAACCAGTCCCTTTTGTTTTCTCCTTCAATCGCTTGGTACAACTCTATTTCTGCGTAATTGGCATTTGCTTCCTCGAAGACCTCATCTTCTTCGTCATCACTGCATCCTGTGCGGGTCTGTATGTGTGTATGTATGTGTGAAGAGAGTGTCGCCCTCTCATGTTACTCTTTGTAATATCGTATGTAAGATCTAGGATCGCCATGTGTTGCTGTTATACAAATAGATAATAAAGATATCTAAGAGCATCTGAGACTGAAGCGTATTATTGTGATCAAGGCCACCTCAATTATAATATTAAAGTTTATCAGGTTATGGGCCCAGGTGGTATTTATTAAAAATAATCGTTATCAGTGAGATAGAAAATTCACGTGACAAATTTTGAGGTTAACCACGTGGAAGGTTATAAAAGTAAAGTTTATCAAAATTAAAAATAATTTGCTGGTATAATAAAAATAACTGTCAATTTAAATGCAATGCAATTTGTTATAATATATATATTTGTACATGCATGGTACAAATTTCCAGAAACTTATGCGAAATTAGATGCTTCTCTGTCGAACCTTCTCCGGACAACTTCCAAGTCTGCGAGTCTACATAAAAAATCTATTAAAAAAATTTGGCGACCCACCTTGTTCATTGAGACAATAATTCAGTCTCCCATGTAGTGTAAAAACTCGTGACATTTCAAATTTGGACAACTTATCTTATTTGACACTTGGCAGGTTATGATGAATTGACACTTGGTAGGTTATAAAGCGATGACACTTGGTAGGTTATAATTCAATAGTATACATAGGTATATGTACAATGACGGACGCCGATCCCTGCCGAATGATCCCGAGAGTCGACGAACGAAACATACACTAGTTTCTTTTGGCTGAAGGTGTACGTGTAACGCGTGTAACGTTCAACTGTTCGGGAACAACTGAGCGTCACAGTTCCCGAGAGGAGAGCGGCGTCCCCTCGAGTGTAGGATAGGTGGGGGTTCTACTCTACGGCCGGTATTCATAGTCGTTGCTTAAGACAAAGATCGTCTTAAGCATTTGCTTAAGTCCCCGTCTAGTTTCATAGTCGACAAATAAGCATCGTCATAAGCATTTACTCAAGTATTTACTTTGTCAAGCAATCCTTATTGAATCATGTTTCATAGTCAGTTCTTAAGATGATCTTCAGAACGTAAGTATTCATAGTCGATTAAGAACTTCTTATTCGAGCATAAAGCAGTCTTATTCGAGCAAAGTGAGGTTAGATTTTCAAGTCGACATTTTAGTTGACTTAAGACCATGTTATTAGGCCAAAGAAGATATATAATAAGAGGCGTCACTCGACAAAGACAGAAATAAGCTAGGGAAATCACTAGACAACCAATTTAAATGCCCATTCGGCAATGATCGGTAAACATCGGCAATAATCAGCAAACTACGGTAAGGTACATTTAGTCGATTTGAATATCCCGCTCGAATAGACAACCAATTTAAATGCCAAGGTCAAGTAAAGACTTCAAAGGTTCCGCCCGGAGTGACGCCTCTTATTATATCTCCTCTTTGATTAGGCGTTAAGACGGTGAAGGACACGTGTTACTGTTGGCAAAACATGCAGTGTTAATTTCTTCACAGGTTGTTAACGCGTAGAGTAGGAGTTCAGTTGTTATTTTTCGAAGCGTAACGCAGTACCATTTACGTCTCTGCCAGTCTCTGCGTGGTGGCGGCGCGGGAAAAGAAACACAAGATGTATTTTCAATATCATTCCTGATTGGGTATTCCGCTCGTCTACACGGGAAAGTTTCCGACGCTTGCCGAACGTAATATAAGATTTGCTTAAGCATTTGCTTGACTAAGCAAGCCTTAAGCACCATTTCCTTGACCAAGCAAATCTTAAGTGCGGACTATGAATACATGACGTCTTAAGCATAACTTATTCCGATAAGGCCGACTTTGTCAAGAAATTCTTAAGCACATGCTTAAGCAACGACTATGAATACCGCCCTACGATTAAAGATTGAAATCTAAGGCTTCCAAACTTAACAATGCTTATTTATTCAATAACACTTACTCTAATAACAATAACAATTAATTACTATTACTTACAGTCTACGATTATATATTCTATTTTTTGGTTTTCGTGGTTTTTTGTGTTTAATGTGTTAATATGTATGAATATATGTATATATGTATTGAGATATGTCGCAGTGCACGGCCGCTACCGTTTCCGGGGCGAGCTCGTACTCTTGGCAACGTCTGCTGCTAGAAGGCCGCTACCGTGTCCGGGGCGAGCACACTTCTGTTGGCAGAGCTTTCGAATGACCCGCTTAGCTGCGTGCGCCTCTTTTATACTGAAAAATTGGCGGGCTGGCGCATGCGCAGTGAGTCGCTGTTTGTTATTTTGTGTTTCATTTGCTTATTATACACTATTATGTTTTACGCTTTTACCAAGACTTATAATTAATTATTCTTGATATTTTTATAATACTTATTTCTCTAATATTTATCTAAATCATAAATTATACATAAAAGTCTTTACAATACGTTTGCGTGGTAACAGAAGATGGTTATATGGTAATGCGGATCGGTTTCTACTTTATCGACCGTTGGTTTCTACCGGTTTGAGTCCCCGTGGGACGTTACACGCGTATATACGTAGTATGCTTGACGAAATTTGGTTGGAGAATCAGAAGGAGAATCAGAAGAAAATCTTACTGTTTCCGACTGATCCATGAGACGATATTACGATATCTCTGTCATGCGTGGACCGATTTTATTGAATTTGGTCTTATTCGAAAGCTTATGTGCGGTTTACATAAGAAAAATGCCTTTAAATTTAGAAAATATTGCAGGCGTCATGAGATATTAATGAAATAAGTTTCAGGTTAGGTTGTAGTAGCCGGGCGACGAGTAAATGATAGCGGTAGCGACATTCGATATATACAGGGTGTCTTTCCTGTACTTGGCGTCGAGACGCTGCCGCGTCTCTAGATATAGATGATAAAATTCATTCTATTTCAAAATTTCTTGTAATCGTTAATATCGAGGAATTAAATGAATTTTTAAAAATTGTTGATGAATTCTAAAAATCATGAGATATTTATTAAGCGAGGGCGGTTTAAATTTGATTGTAATATGTAATAGATATTTCAATACTTTCATTTATATAATATTTTAAAATCTTATTGCTATTTATGCCATATAAACAGTACCATATGAGGTATCAGGCTAATCAATTATGAATTATGTACATATATGTGTGTGTGGATTTTTATTATGTAATTGAATCATGGACGTCCAGAGGGGAGTGCAAAAGGGGCAGTTGCCCCTCCCTGGCTTTATAAATTTTTTTTTTTTTTTAAATTGATCTTTATTAAGTTTATACTAAAATAGTGAATATTTTTAAATTTCTGATTTTAATTTTTAATTACACGAGTTCAAAATAATTTAAAAAAAGCAAGCGGGCTACTCATTTCTTCATTACTATTGTCACGTCCCGGGTGAAGGTCTTTGGGAAAATGACATATGGGGGTTTTATTCGAAGGGAATGCAGGCGCGAATGCCAGATTCGTGGCACTGCGGAGAGTAGGATGCAGGCGCGAATGCCAGATTCGTGGCACTGCGGAGAGTAGGAATTCAGGCGCGAAT
This sequence comes from Andrena praecox, assembly GCA_963932275.1. NCBI lineage: Eukaryota > Metazoa > Arthropoda > Insecta > Hymenoptera > Andrenidae > Andrena > Andrena praecox. The sequence goes on from OZ010734.1 coordinate 14,715,610, forward strand.
GCCAGATTCGTGGCACTGAATGTTCGAAGGGATGCAGGCGCGAATGCCAGATTCGTGGCACTGCGGAGAGTAGGATGCAGGCGCGAATGCCAGATTCGTGGCACTGCGGAGAGTAGGAATTCAGGCGCGAATGCCAGATTCGTGGCACTGAATGTTCGAAGGGATGCAGGCGCGAATGCCAGATTCGTGGCGCTGCGGAGGGTAGGATGCAGGCGCGAATGCCAGATTCGTGGCACTGCGGAGAGTAGGAATTCAGGCGCGAATGCCAGATTCGTGGCACTGAATGTTCGAAGGGATGCAGGCGCGAATGCCAGATTCGTGGCGCTGCGGAGGGTAGGATGCAGGCGCGAATGCCAGATTCGTGTGTTGTGGAAGCGCCTGGGTCGAGATTCTCTCTGAGAATCTCGCGGTGTTCCTAGGTCGTCCTTCGCTGTTGTCGTCCGACGGGCTCCGAATACTCGGGTGAGGATGCCGGGACGGATATACTCGGTTATAAACCGAGGGTAGTAGGATCCTTGGCCGGTTAAGGAGTTGGAACTCGCCGTAGGTTAAACAAGGTTTATTCTGTCCCGATCTGGGTTACATGGACACTGTGACAATCCGCGTGAGTCTCGTATAGAGTCTATAACAAGTCTGAGCTCGCATTGCTCGTACATGGTTCTTATACTTTAATCGGGGCGAAGCGGGGACCATCGGGGTCTCCGTCTTTGGCCCGCTTTTGGGTGTTTCCCCATAAGCTGACGGTTCTCGGTGCGCTTCCGAAAACCCTTACGCAGTTGTGCCAGATTTCGACTGTTCGATTGAAGCAATCGGAATGTGTCGTGATGTCGTTACGCGGGGTGTCGGTTGGGTTACAACATCCCCCCCTCTTTGAGGAAAGGGTGCTTAGGGGAATTTTAGCGAACTTGCTTATAAAATTTCCCGGTACCCTACATCGTTCCCGCTACTACGGCGTAGTCGGGGTCCGCGGCAGCGTTGGGCGGGGGTGCGGCTTTTCTAGTCGTCCCCGTTTTCGCTGGTCGAGATATTTGTATCTTCCGGCGGAGTTGGTAGTCGCGCATTAACAAATAGATGACGAGTATAATAGTTACTATTTGTACCATAGTCGTCGTCGTCGGATGTACAATTTGCCAGGTCGCTAATCCTGGTTGATAGTTGTTGTTGTCATCAGTCAGATCATTTTCGGCTTGGTTGAGTTGGTTGTACAATGCGGAGAATTCGGAAGGATTTTTTAACAGTTTGTCTAATTGGAAACGCGTGAGGGGGTGCGCTAGTTCGCCCCGTTGCGTCTCGTTTATCGCCGCAGTAATATCGTAGCGCGGCGCCGTCGTTAGTTCTATATCTTGACTATACGCGGTTTTTTGTTTCCTTAATACTACGTCCTTACTTCGAACATTACAATTTCCCGTAATTCTTAGTATCCCTGACTTATCTATTATGGCGCGCTCTGGCTGCCGTTCGTCGCATTGGATGGTCAGCGTCTCCGGTTGGCGCGCTGCGAAGATCCATGTGTCTGCGCGCGAGGTGCCTATCCACATTGTGTGGTTTACTGCGATATTTTTTTATTTCGCAGTTTTGTGGAGATTCGTCCGAGGGTTGCAGCCACAGGCTTGCTTCGCACTCGAGATCGCTATTTATGTTATGCGCTATCATTGGCTGTTCGCAATAGTATTGCGCAGCTACTTGTTTACATCTTTCTAGTTCAGCGTGATCAGTGAGCACGTACTGATTATTGTTTGCGTCGATGACGAGTATCGGTGTTCTTACGACTAATAACGCGTAAGTGTTGTCGTGGGTGTGGATCGGGGCTGGGGTTGCCTCGATCACTGTGAACGTTTGTGAGGAGACTAACGGTATCGTTATTACTGCTATTAACGTATACCTATCGACGTACGCGGTGACCGATGACAGTTTTTCGATCACATTCGTGTTTTCTAAGTTTGGCGCGATTGGGAACGTGAGTCCGTTCGGGAGGTGTTGCACGGCGGTCTGTTATAGTTTAGTGACCTGCGCGCTCGCGATTACGTTGGTGCTGATAATGCCTCCTTTAAGGCCGGTGTAGAATTGTAACACGTCGTCTACGTCCTGAGTCAGGTCGGTCACTAGGGCATTTAAAGTCGTAAAGTGATCTGTCACGTCAGCTCTTTGCGTCTGTTGGACGAAGGTCGTCTCGATCTGCACACGTAACATTCTAGTCTGTTCCGCTAATATGTTTTCGTTATGCTTTATTGCATTTCAATTCCGTTTCCTGCTCCTGCCTGTAGTATTTAGGTTCCTTCGTTGCCCTTATGTTGTTTCTACGTAACTTTTAATTGTTTCGCGAGTCGGTCTTTATCGCGGCTATTCAATAAAATGTTTTAATCTATTCGCGTGAGTAAGTAGGGTTTTCTTACCCTTTTGTATCGTGTAGTTGACTTGCGAATTTCGTTGAATTACAGCGTAGGGACCTATCCATTTGCTGTCTAGTTTCTTTGATCTTCCGCGACGCACGGATTCGTCAAATAATAGGACCTTGTCTCCGGGTTTAAATTCTATCTCGCGAGTTTTTTTATCGTAGTCTTTCTTCGATTTCTCCTTCGCGTTTTGTAGTTTTTCCCGAGCGACTTCATGTGCGGCTCGTAGTCTTTCTCGGCTTTCTTGCGCGTAATCTTCGTAATTATACGTCGGTCTGGGGGGTATCCTTAACGCGGTGGGTAGTTCCGCGGTTTTACCGAAAATTAGCTCATAGGGCGTATAGCCGGTCGCCGTATGGGGGGTTGTATTGTAGGTGAACATCGCGTATGGTAGCCACTCATCCCAGTCCGTCTGGTCGTGGTCCGTGTAATGACGTAGATATTCTACGAGGGTTCGGTGCGATCGTTCCAACGCGCCGTTTGATTCGGGGTGGTACGCGGTCGTTTGTATTTTGCTAATCCTTAGCAATTTACAAACGTTTTTGAACATGTCGCTTAAGAAATTCGTCCCTTGATCGGTGAGTATTTTCTCGGGTATTCCGTACTCGCACACTATCCGGGTGACGAATGCTTTTGCGACCGTTCTGGCTTCCTGGTTAGGAAGCGGGATCGCCTTACTGAACTTGGTAAGGTGATCCTGGAACGTTAGAATGCATGTATTTCCTTGTTCCGTTTCGGGTAGGGGTCCTACGATGTCCAGAGCTGCTTTCTCGAAGGGTTCTCGAGGTGTGTCCGTGATTTCCATCGGCGCTTTAATCTTTCTGCTCGATTTATTCTTTTGACATAAGCTGCATTTTTGTATGTATTCTTCGATGTCTTTGTCCATCCCTTGCCATCGGTAATGCTGTTTAATTCGCTGCGTCGTACGCTGTATGCCTTGGTGCCCTCCTAGAGGTGCTAAGTGGTATTCATATAATATTTGCTGCTTGTCCTTCTGCTCAGTGACCTCGATCGGTGCGTCGTCCGTCGAAAGGTTTGTCAGGCATCGCTCCGTGGCGGATTGCAGTGCATGCACATTCCTGCTGAGTGCGTCTGCGTTTGTGTTGCTCTTTCCAGCTTTATGGATGATTTGGTAGTCGTATTCGGCTAATTGTATTCTCCATCTAGTTAGTCTGGATCCTGGATCCTGTACTTTAAATAACCATACTAGGGCTTTATGGTCTGTTACCACTTTGAACGTAGTGCCGTATACATAGGGCCGGAAATGTTTTACTGCCCACACTATGGCTAGTAACTCTTTCTCGGTCGTACTATAGTTTCTTTCGGCTTTATTTAATACTCTGCTTGCGTAAGCTATCGGCTTGTCTTCGCCTATTTTTCCTTGTGATAATATTGCGCCTATTGCTACGTCTGAGGCGTCGGTGGTCACGATGAATTCCTTTGTAAAATCTGGGTAGATTAGGAGTGGTGCTGTCATCAGGGACTCCTTTAGTGTCTCGAATGCATTTTGCTGTTCTGCTGACCACTTGAATTCCACCTTATTGCTCGTGATGCTTGACAGTGGTTTGGCTATTTTGGAGTACTTCGGAATAAATCTACGATAGTATCCTGCTAGTCCTAGGAATGCTTGTAATTCCTTTAACTTGGTTGGGACGGGAAATTCTCTTACAGCTTCCGTCTTTTCGGGATTCGGTTTGATCCCGTCTGGCGTAATTATGTGGCCTAGAAATCCTACTTCTTTTCGCAGAAATGCACATTTTCCCGGTTGCAATTTCAGATTGTACCGGCGCAAGGTGTCTAGGACCTTCCGTAATCGCGTATTATGTTCCTTTAGGCTCGCTCCGTGTATGACAATGTCATCTAGATAGACAAAGCAATCTATTCCTTGCAGTCCTACTAGCGCGGTGTTCATGGCTCGTTGGAACGTAGCGGGTGCGTTCTTCAGTCCGAAAGGCATACGATTAAATTCGTAGTGGCCCTGTGGCGTGGAGAAAGCCGTCTTGCCCTTATCCTGTTCGTCCATCGGTATCTGATGATATCCCGAGGCCAGGTCAAGGGTTGTGAAGTATTGTGCCTTCCCCAATTGATCAAGGATATCCGTGATATTGGGTAGAGGGAATGAGTCGCCTATGGTGGCGTCGTTTATTTTACGGTAGTCCACTACTACTCGATATTTGATATTTCCCGCAGCGTCGGGTTTTTTGGGCACTACTAATAATGGTGCGTTCCATGGGCTAGAGCTGTGTTGTATTATTCCATCCTCTAACATTTGATCTACCTGTTTCTTGACTTCTCGCTTATGCGTTTCAGGTAACCTGTATGGTTTAACATTGCAGGGTAAGGTATCTCCTTTTATAGGGATCCTATGTGTAGTTACTGTAGCTGTGGTTAGTTTGTCTCCTGGTAAGTGGAACATATCGTGGTATTCCCTACAGATCTCATTTATAGATTCTCTTTCTTCGGAATTCAGGTGTTCGCAGTTCACCTGTTCCATGACTCGATTGAAACGCATGGTCAGCGATTCGTGCGCGGTCAACGCTCGGACGGCTGCGGCGCTATCGTTGGCTGGTGCGATATCGCGGCTTGGCACGTCAGTTAATGTGACTCGTGGTATGACTACTCTTTTTTCTTCGTCTGTCGTATTCATAATGCAGGCTATGCATTGTCCCTCTTCTGGTTTAGTTAAACCTTCGCCTAGGTATACTCCTTCTCTTAACTGTCGTTTGCCATTATGGGCTGTATTCTCCGATTATATTCGGGTGCAGGAAAACTTCTTCGCGGGTTATGTCTAGGCTGGTCATTCCAGCAATCCCTAGTACTATGCCCTGGTCGTTTGCAATTGCTGCAATATTTATTCGTCGTGGTACTCGAGGTCGCCGTGCTGCTTGCAGCACGTGCCCCAGAGGAGGTGACGACTCGTTTGCGAGTGGTCCGTTCTTCTTCTACTGCCATCGCGATTGCTTCGGGGAGATCGGCAGCCCTTCGCGATTTGACTAAAACCTTTAGTTCATTGTGTAGCCCTTCTTGAAACACATGGTGACCCTGTTGCTTGATTGCCTCGATAGCGCCTCCTCGGGCTATCGGATTGTCTCCGCCTGCGGTGGTTACTGCCACTTGTTCGTTGACTAAAGTGGCCACCCGGTTTCCGAATGTATGTGCGTCCTCGTGAGTCCCTTGCCTACATTGGAGTAATTCTGCCACGATGGTCGTGCACGTTCTCGCCGGTTTGTACAACGCGGTTAGCAAGTCTTCTAATTCTTCGTACGTCTGTATCTTTCGCGTGCCTACTTCTGCAAGGGCCGGACCCGTGAATCGCGTTAAGATGATACCGCGTAGTATGGCAGGTTCATCCTCGGCTTCGCCGTAGGATGTCATCGCGTAGTGGCAATGATTTAGGAAGGAGGTTAGTTCCTCGGGTTTGGTTCCGTCGAACTTCGGAACGCCCTTTAAGGCTCTTTCGGACGCTGCTGACGCCTTCGGTAATGGCGCGCGTCGGTTAGGGTCTCTGTCCGATACAGGGGGTACGAATAGGCTTGAACGTCTAGGTACGGCGTCGTCTCTAAAGCGAACCGCGGTCCTAGTTGCTGTCGGAGGGTCAGAGGCGGGGGACGGAGTCGCTGCCGCTTGCCCTTGGTTTACGTCTGGATTCAATGTATCGTGGTGCAGGTCTAGTACTGCATCTATCGTTTCCTTCAGGCGTTCTAGTTTGGCGTCTGTTGACGTGGCTTTCCCGTCAAAGGAGGTTATTTTCGCTGTTAGCTGGGCGAGGGACCGATCTATTGCTGCTATTTTGTCGGCCAGGATCGCGACGCTTGCTGCGACCGTGTCGCGTGCGGGTATCGCCGTGGTGACGGACATGTCTATGTCTTGTAAATCGGTTTCGTCTAATAGGGTGCTTTCCCTGGGGTTACTCGGGCTTCCTAGCTCGGTTAGTTGATTTTCGGTTGCTGGTTCAGCACGCGTGAGTAAGCTAAAATCTAGTTCGTCGAACGGGAATTGTCGCTCGGACACTACGGGTCCTGTATGAGTTAATACGGACTGGATCGCTTCCAGAGGGAAGTGGTCGCTGGTAGATTGCTGTTCGAGAGCACGGGCTCCGGATTGACGGAGTGTGTCGAGGGCGAAAAGGAGAGGGTCGTCCTCTGACTTTCGCGGGCGCGGTCGTCGGACCCTACGCGGGTTGCTCCGGCTAAGTGCTCTAGGTGTAGGAAGCTCTACCCGTTCGGTTAAATCTAGATTTCGATCGATATACGCTTCTACGGATTTTACGCGGCGCATGAGAACGGCGGGGCTCTGCTCGCGGTTTTTGCTGAGAGTGGTATTTCGCACTTACAGCACGTAGAGCAGGCGATGCATGGTCGTCTCGATGTCGGCCGCGGAATTTCCTGCAGGCGTCCTCTGTAGACGGATGTCAGCAGTGCGGAGTGCGTTACCCTACTTTTAGGTGGGTCGTTGTCTCCGCTATTGTCCTGATGTCCCAGTCGGTCAGGCTTGTTCCCTACGTTGGCTGGATCCCACCGCTGCCACCAATTTTGTTGTGGAAAGCGCCTGGGTCGAGATTCTCTCTGAGAATCTCGCGGTGTTCCTAGGTCGTCCTTCGCTGTTGTCGTCCGACGGGCTCCGAATACTCGGGTGAGGATGCCGGGACGGATATACTCGGTTATAAACCGAGGGTAGTAGGATCCTTGGCCGGTTAAGGAGTTGGAACTCGCCGTAGGTTAAACAAGGTTTATTCTGTCCCGATCTGGGTTACATGGACACTGTGACAATCCGCGTGAGTCTCGTATAGAGTCTATAACAAGTCTGAGCTCGCATTGCTCGTACATGGTTCTTATACTTTAATCGGGGCGAAGCGGGGACCATCGGGGTCTCCGTCTTTGGCCCGCTTTTGGGTGTTTCCCCATAAGCTGACGGTTCTCGGTGCGCTTCCGAAAACCCTTACGCAGTTGTGCCAGATTTCGACTGTTCGATTGAAGCAATCGGAATGTGTCGTGATGACGTTACGCGGGGTGTCGGTTGGGTTACAACACGTGGCACTGCGGAGATTAGGGATTTTAGGCGCGAATACGTGATTCGTAGCCCTAAGGTGTGTAGGATTTGGGCGCGAATGCCAGATTCGTAGCCCTAAGGCGTGAAGGATTCGGGCGCGAATGCCAGATTCGTAGCTCCGAACGACCAGGGAAGGTTTGGACTGTAATCCCTCCGGTAATGACACCCGTTAGAACACTTTGTTTTTGTTTTGGTGGATTTTAACGTTGCACTTAACTAGAAGGAATATTTCCGAGAAGTATGTCTAGACATATGGCTGTACGCAGCCTATGTAGAAGTACGCCGAGTAAACACTATAAGAAACTCTATGCTCCGGTATCGCGAGCTGAAATCAGCTGTTGCACTGGTTTGTTTTGGTTTGGTGGCTTTCGTAGTTGGAGGATCTTTACAATGATTCGAAACGTTATTTTAGAGACAAGAGCGATTGTTTATTTTTATAGCACTTGGTAAAAATATATATATATTGATGCTTTTGACGTTAGCATCTGCACAGGGACATTTATATAAACAATAATCAATGACAATTTATATGTATGAATGTGAGATATGTGAGTAATAGCAATGATATTTATATAATGGACTAAGAATTAGCAATGATGATATAACATATAATAAGCGTCTAGCGGTAGACGATTATGTAAATTACAATAAGCATAAGTAATAAAGGGAATAGATATAGAATAAGCAATGATGAAATAGCAATATATTAGATAATATGAATGGAGATGATACGCACTAAAGAAATAAGTAAATGTAATCGCTTACGATTGATGTCGTCGATAATTGAACTGAGTCTAACACTTTTATATAAAAGTATGCGCGACTGTCAACTATAACACTCCTTCGTGGGAAGTTTCCGTAGAAGAAGCTCTGTGGCCGTTTTGGGCCTTGTATTTATACTATTGTCGGGATTGTTAGGGACGAAGAGTGTGCGCGGTATGCACCTTGACTGATCTTTGAAGATGCGACGCATTACGGCTTATTAATAGTTTTGTGTTTAGGGGTTTTATATGGCCTTGTCTTGTACTGGTAATGAGTGAAGGGTATGTGCGATGTGTTCCATGGCACGTACGCCAAATCTGCGTCGCGGTAATGATCACGTGTTGATCATGAGGGTAAATATGCGTCGCATTTACATTATAAATAGATTTAGTTTTCAGGTGTTTTTACATGTAGGCTTTCGAAGCTGAATACTCAACCCATTTGGTGGAGTTTAGGATGTCGTATCGGATAGGGGTAAACGGGGTACTGACTTCTTTGGTCATAGAGAGGACATGAGACATAGTCTCGATTTAAGAGAGGGTTTTAAAGACGAGGGATTTGTTTGAAGTAGATTTGGAGGGAAGTGGTCATGCCACGTAAGTCGAAGAGGGGATTTGGAGGTCGTCGCTGACCATCTTGAGATGGGGACCGCTAAGGTACATCGTCAAGGCGATCAGCGATTATGGATTGACCGCTCCGAGATGGGGACCGCTAAGGTGCATCGTCCAAACGGTCTGGTATCTGGATTGACCGTTTAGAGATAGGGACCACTAAGGTATATCGTCTAAACGATCGGTTGGGTTTGAAAAAGGGGTAAGGCTTAAGTATGAGGGTTTTTGATGGAGTTGTGGATTGATTTGTGAGGAAGTGGTGTTAAAATACCGCGCGAAAAATAGTGGGACATCACACTATATTTTTCATCACCGTCACCCCAAAGTTGTCTCCTCCTAGAAAAAAGTCTACGGACGCCTTTCAATTGGATGCAGTATATGAATTATTCTATTATTATTGTATAAAGGCAGAAATTGCAATGAAGGCGACATATAAAATATCAAAAAGTAAAATTATATTTTTTATTGTGTAAAATGAACATTTTTAATAATTATAACAAAATATAAAAAATATGAAATAATAAGCAAGTTGTTTTTATTATTTGGTTTTAGTTTTTTTAGCCGTTAGCCTTTATCTCTTGGCTTTCATTTCTATTACAGTTTCAACTGCATTTATTTCTTCAACTTGAGAATTCACATTTGTAATATCTGGCTTATTTAATGCAACTAATTTTGAACTTTTTCTTTTTTCTTTTGTTTTTTCTCGTTCACTGTCATCATTTTTGTTTGCCTGCTTGACAAGAACATCCGCGTTATCAATTAAAAGCGTGTAATATTTTTCGTAAACTTGTAATTATGTTCTTCACACCCGATGAGAATTACAGGATTCTTTTCATCATCAATTAAACCCATAATCTCAAATAATGTGTGAACATTAATATTGCCATATTCTGTTGCCTTTATCATTGCTTTTTCTAAATTTGATAACAATATAAATAAAGCCACAGAAGGATTGATTAAATATCCTTTTGTCTTTATTTCAATTAATTTGTGTCTTTCCGGTATTGCATCAGTTGGTTGTAAAGCCAACTTTCTCAAACATTCTTCACACCTAACATTTTTATTTTTATTGTTAGTAATATTTTTGAAAAATCGATTGCCTTTTCGTGTCACACACTCAGCAATGTACGTTATTACATAATCTGAAGTAGTCTGTATGTGTGAATCGTGGTCATTAAGGATTGATGGGGCAAATGCCAATATTTCGATATTTGTCCCTCTGTCCAGGATTGTATCTATTTGACCTATCCATTGCTCCTCTCTTTCCTTCATATCCGGTATATCCTTAATATTTATGAGGACGTTCATTAATTCGCCCGTAGAGACGTTGCAACCTTTTGGAGGTTTTATTAACGAGTACATAGACACCAGTCTGTACATCTGAATAAATAATTGGGAATCAGGATGATCATTGCTGTCGCAACAGTTGCGCATCATTCCACAAAATCTCTACAAAAAAATGATAAATTATAAATAGTACTGTAGCATGCAGAAAAAGAAGCTTTGAGAAACACTGATCATCGAGACGTTTCGCGAACACGCTTGTAGGCCGCCCGTGAGGAGAGACGTGCGGGCGCGGAAACCGCGGCTCGCGAGACCCGCGCTTAACTACGCGTCTGTTGATTTCTGCGGCCGCGGATAGCAACGATTGGGTATAAATTAGAGGCCCGCAAAGGCATTAGCTTAGCTGATCTGAGAGAGAGGACGAGGTACGATACACAGCCGCTCTCGGACAGCTTAGGGACTCCGGCAGGAGAGTTCGGCGATAATACCTGGACGCCTGCTGGAGGGAAAACGCACTAGAGTCTGTTCCTGGACGCTCGGCCGATATGGAGAGTACGGAGATAATACCTGGACGCCTATCGGTCGAGAGAGTACAGAGTAACTCCTGGACGCCTCATTAGAATAAAGCCAAGTGCCGTCTGCTCAATAGAATCTTGAAAATTGTATAAACTCAACGAGACGTAAAGTCTGTCTTTCGAAATTTGTAGCCCCGTCCTACCAAACCATGTATTCCTTCCTGATCCGAATAAATTTTGTCTGTACAGAATATATCCTTGTTCCTGTCAATCCTAAAGGCTACATGTAAAATATTCGTAAATCGTTTTAGCACGAGGAGGCTGGTGAGGTTAGGAACGGCGTTGCACACCAAAACACTGTTTTGCACAAATAACTGTGATGTCTTTATTATAAAAAGTGTGCCAACGGATGAGCCGTTGTGCGCACTGGAATGAGGATGAGCCCCCGTACAATATAGTACTACAATTTTCACGTCTCAGAACGTGGACACGCGGACGCGCACAATCGCGAATCCACGATAAATCGCTTTAGATTACACTAATTGTGACGCGAGCACCGTGATGAGTTTACTCGTGTGATTCGAACGTGATTTGCACTGAATAAGCTTGATGAGCAAAGCTTTTAAAAACAATGGACAAGATACGTGATACGTTGCGCACGGTTGTGAACAGAATGAATTCAACATGGATGCGCATTTCCGCCTCGGCGTCTTCTCGAACATTCTCGAGCGTCGATCGACAAGACGGACGCTGATTGGTCGATTGATCGCGGATCAACCGCGACTTCCGCTGTCCAGGAGGTGCTGCGGTGAGGGACCGTGCGGCGGCGGAGCGAACTACTCAATTCCCAAACAATATCCTACCCCCCTTTTTGGCTCTTTCTTCCTGCACAACATGTTGCAATATATAAATATTGTCGATCGTGCTCCTCATTCTCCTAAAACCTGCCTGAATTTCCGGCAGTAGCTGTTTGCCCTCTACTTCGTCTACCAGCCTTTTATTTAATACCGCCGTATATATTTTATAAGCCGAGTTTAGCAGCGAGATACCCCTGTAGTTTGATACCTCCTCTGTATTTCCTTTTTTATGCAAAGGGTATATTATCCCTTTATTCCAATCACTTGGCATATCCTTCCAGACCTTCTGCATTACCTCTATTATTCTTTCATTTACTTGTCCTGTACAGTACTTCCATGCCTCGCCAGGTATTTGATCTTCTCCTGTTGCCTTTTTTATCTTCAAATTCCGAATTGGTTCTTCTATTTCCTCTTCCGTCAGATCCGGTTCCCCATCCTCTTCTTTCAATCTTCTTTCCTCAGCCACTTCCTTCTGTTCCCTTCCGCCCAACAAGTTCATAAAATACTCCTTCCATTTCTTCTTCGGTATATCGTTACATATCTTGGTTCTCCTTTTCCTATACTTGTTTATTACCTTCCATGCCTCCGTCTCCGATCTTATCGCCTTTACTTCTTCGATTAATTCCTCCTTCCTTTTTTCTTTTTTCCTCTTACATAATTCCCTATGCTTTTCTCTTACTGCTAAATACCATTCGCTATCTATTTTCCCCATCCTGAATTTTTTATACGTTCTACCCACTTGTCTTTTACTTCTTCTGCATTCCGTGTCAAGCCATGTCGCTTCTTCCCTTTCCCACTTTCCTTCACTTCTCTTTTTTCCATACAGTTGACCACCGCCTTCTTTACCTCCCCCCACATCTCGTTTACTTCCGTTTCCTCCACCTTGTATTCCTCTAGCCGTATCCTATACTTATTTATTGCCTCATCGTCCCATATTGAGATCAACCTTTTTTCCTCCTTGTCCTTCTTCCTTCTCTCTCTTTCCCTATGCCAAAGCTCCACAATCAAGGGTTGGTGGTTAGATTCTGTTCTCACTCCTACTCTCATTCCTTGGATCCTGTCCCATGCCCTGGTGTTTGCCAGTGCATAGAGCAAATTACCGTTGCTGCTCTTGGCCCGATGTACGTATATTCCCCTTCCTCATCCCCTGTCTTATTACCATTTAAAATATGCCACCCATTTTCCCCTGCTATTTCCAACAGCTTCCTACCATCTTCATTTACGACTTCGTCTTCCGACTTCCTTTCCGCTACTTCTCCTTCCCATCCCACACTTCGTACCTCTCTTCCTATCCTCGCATTGAATTCTCCTGCTATTAACACACTATATTCACCCTCCTGTTCCCCCCTAACCTTAGTAAGTAAGGTCGGGGCCAGATATATTGGCCGGTGAGTTTCGTGAGGGGTATTCTTCCACCACACCGTTTGCCTGCCTCGGTGCTCCTTTTCTCAACGTTTTTCTGACTCGCTCGCGTTCCATCTCGCTCTCGCCTTCACAGAACAAGAGTGAGCCAGAACTGGTGGGGATAGTGCCAAGCTTCTGGCGTGTAGGTCAAACCGAGCTGTCAGCGTAGAAATACACACATCAGAATAGGTGTGCGTTAGCTCCGAAAAAATTCAGAAGCTTTATTGGTCAGAACATTGATTCCTTCTCGATAGCTTCATCTCGTATTGGTCTACGCGTAGCTTCGTAACGCACACAACTATTACGCTAAGAATAAATAACAGCCAAACGGCTAGGTTCAGGCGGAGCCGAGCAGCGTTCCCGTTACCCCACCATACCCTGCGACGACCATGCAACTCCGACTGACAAATCCACGATCGTCAGATGGTGGTGGTTGATTTCTCCTCAATCATTGCTCGCGAAAACGAATTCACCGGCCAATATATCTGGCCCCGACCTTAGTTATATATATCTTATCTTATACTATAAAGCGGAAAGTGTGTGTTTGTCTGTCGCCGAAAAACTTTCTAACGGTAAAGTCTGGGGTCACGAAAGGTATCTCGGCTCATTATGCCTGGCTAATCCAGATGAATGTGACTATTTTCAGCTCGCTACGTCCTTTCCTTCTCGAGTTATTAGTTAAAATAAACGAATAGTGTCTACGATTCCAAGCCGCCAATGGCTCGCGAGATAGAGACAGAGTGTAGGCACGTAAAAGACGAAACGAGACAGAGTATCTCTCTACGTAGCAGACGGTAACGCCGCGCGACTCATTCGTCACCTCTCGCTCGCGCTCGGGTACCTCGGGTTCTCTCACTCTCGACCGAATGATTCCAAGAAGTGGTGCGGATAGCGACGACCGCTTAACGCATACATTGTTGAGAATGTTGGGATGATCCCTCAGCAAGAGATTCTCAATAAATAATTTGTGGATGACTGAATTAGTAAAATTGATTTGTTTTGAAGTTTCTTTCTTGCAAGCATCAACTTTTTTTTTTCAGAGAAATATTATTTGGGACGGTAAAATTAGAATCTAAATTCCGGGCGAAGCCGGGTAATAAAGCTAGTATATATATATATATATATTTTTTTTTTATATATATATATATATATATATATATAGAGAGAGAGAGAGAGAGAGAGAGAGAGAGAGAGAGAGAGAGAGAGAGAGAGAGAGAGAGAGAGAGAGAGAGAGAGAGAGAGAGAGAGAGAGAGAGAGACTTAACTTTCTTTGCGATCACACCTGTCATTTCGAATTCTAAATCTAGTTCGTTCCATTCCTCCTTAATGCCTAACGTTATCCCTCCGCTTGCTCTTCCCTTCTTGCTGCTCCTGTTTGCGAATTGGTGGTGTGAAATGTACCCTTTTGGTAAAATTTTCTTCATTAAACCCCGGTCTCTCTCTTCCATCCATGTTTTTGTCAGACGTATTACACCGTATTCTGAGAGGTCTTCCCAAACATCCTTCTCCTTTCCCTTTACTCCTGCAACATTCCATAAAATGCATTTACAATTCCTCCTCTCACCTCCCTGATCCTTTCTTGGCTTCCTTAAAAATCCTCCATGTCTTGCTCACTCCAGTTTTCCCAGGATATCCATTTTCCTTCTAGCAAAATTTTTTGGAAACCTACCTTTACATTTTTCCCTGCTGTCCTTAACTTTCTCACCTCTACAGCTATGCTTCTGTGTACAGTATTCCCTCGCTGAGGGCTCGCTGGTCGGGACCGGCGTTGAGCCCGTATCGTGAACGGAGCCCTAATTGCCTAATTCCGAGTGTTCGTTTTTCGCTTCTTTCTGATCGAAGGGGGGAGCGAGATGGAACGCTTTGCATGCGCGACGGGCGCGAGCGCTCAGATGAAATCGTGACTGCTCGACACATGTGCGCCACGGTCAGATAGGCACGGCACGAGCCTTTTTTGCGCCTTAGGTGAATGTTGTCCAATTGAGCCCTTTATTATAATATATTTATTTGAGATTATTGATGACCTTACTCTGAATTTTTATTCGTAGTTTAAAACAGTTGCAGTACAATTTGTTGTATTTCAGTTAAAAGTTTATTTTCAACAATGCCAACAATGAAAAGACCATTTTGCGCCTCTGGTCAACCTTACGCCCTAGGCAGTTACCTAATTTTTCACAGTAAGGTCATAAATAATCTCAAATAAATGTAATATAATATAAGGCGCAATTTGACAAGTTCCCCTAGGGCGCAAAGAAGACTTGAGCCGGGCCTGCGTCAAACTTTTGCAGAAGCTGTTTTCGTGTCCACGTTGACTGCTCACGACCATCGCGCACGCCCGTCGCGCACGCAAAGGACGGAGTGTCATGCGTCAGAAGGAGGGAGCGAGACAGACCGTCAACGCGTCGTCTGCTCCTAACGTCCTCACTCGCTCTCGTTCCATCTCGCTCTCACCTTCGCCGGACAAGAGTGAGACAGAACTGGTGGGGATAGCGAAAAGTCCACATCGTGTACGCCAAATCGAGCCCTCAGCGAGGGAGTACTGTATTTCTCTTTCCTTAAACGTTAAATCTTATTCTATATAGATGCTCTCCCCACCCAACTTCTTTTTATTCCTCATTATATTCTGCTTGTCCTCCCAGCTAGATAATTTTGCTACTACTAAACCATTTCCCCTATTTTATATTTTCCTTGCCCAAAGTATCTCTGCTTCTACCCCTAATTTTTCTTTTATGAACCCGATCTCTAGTTTAACATTTTGTCCCTTTATGTTTAGTCCTTTTACTACAATATTGTTTTTCTTTTCCATTTTTCCTGCTTCTGTATGTACTCCTTCAAATATCTCACGTCCTTGTCCTTCTCTTCCCCTCCTCTTCCATGCCTCTTGGTTCCTGTAAATTAATCAAGTCTTGCTCAGAGCACTAGGTTGCCGGAGAGGTTAGATACGGTGATGAGCCACCACAAACACAGTGTTTTGAAATAAATGCGTCCTTTATTTAAAAGATGCACAAACGGCTGAGCCGTAATGCACAATAGAACACTTGGAATGAGCCCCCGAACCAGAGATGGGCAAAAATTTTATTTAAATAAAATTTCGAATAACGAATAAAAGTTAAGAAAATTATTCGTCATTCGTTCGCTAACCCGAGTCAAGTTTATTCGAGACATGGCGAATAATTTTTTTTAACTTTTATTCGTTATTCGAAATTTTATTTAAATAAAAATTTTGCCCATCTCTGCCCCGAACAATCTGATCGTACAATAACCGTCGAGCACGCTTCGACGCCACGTGCTTCGCGCACAACAACGAATATACAATTGATCGATTCACGATCAATCCGCGATCTATTTGCGATTAATGTCGTTTACTACGTGGTTTACTACTGCTTGATCAATAATGTGCATTGAGCACTATAATTATCGAGGTGAGCTACAGAAAATGAATCCCGAGCAAAACGTTTGTTCTTTCACACTGCCAAAACGAGAGTGAACGTAAGATGGATGACCGTTTCCGCCTCGGCGTCGTCTCGAACATTCTCGAGCATCGATCGACAAGACGAACTCTGATTGGTCGATTGATCGTGAATCGACCGTGACTTCCGCTGGCCAGGAGGTGCTGCGGTGAGCGAACGTGCGGTGGCGAAGCGAACTATTCAATTCCCAAACAGTCCC
This sequence comes from Andrena praecox, assembly GCA_963932275.1. Classification (NCBI taxonomy): domain Eukaryota; kingdom Metazoa; phylum Arthropoda; class Insecta; order Hymenoptera; family Andrenidae; genus Andrena; species Andrena praecox. The sequence goes on from OZ010734.1 coordinate 14,732,154, forward strand.
CTTATTTCCTTCCTCTTCTAATGCTCTTCGACACTCTTCCCCTACCTTATTGTTAAAATGTTCTTTTAAACTTTCAAATTCTCTTCTCCATTCCTCCTTTTCCTTCATCCCTTTTTCGTCTTTTCTTCTAGTATCTTCTTTTAATTCTAATAGTTCCTCTCTATATCTTTCATGTAACTCCTGCTTCAGCTCTTGTATTTATTTTCTCATTATTTTGTTTTCTTCTATTAGTACTTTTACTGCCTTAACTAGTTCGCCCATCAAGTTTTCTCCGTTATCCTTCTCTTCTTCATATCTACCTTTGGTCTCTCTGTGTCCTTCCTCCAGTTCCTCGTTTCCTCTCCCTTCCTCCTGCTCTTGCTTACCTGTCTCTCTTCTGTGCTTCGCCTCCTTAAGCATTGATCCCACGTCTTGCGTTCCCTTCTCCAGTTTTTCCCACCGTGTTTCCACCCTTGGAGGTCTTCCCCTTTTATTTGCGATTTCATCTATTTTTCCTGTCCCTTTTTTCTCCTCTGAATTACTTCTATGCTCTACCCCTCTTTTCACGCTCATCGTGTTTCTTATACTCTACTTGTGGTTTCCTAACCTCTACCCGCTAACCTATATTTTATATTCTTATATCTGCACAGCCACTTTTCCGTTTAACTTACCTTCTATCCTATAAGCTATCTCACTATTTCCCACTGTTCCTACACACTCAACTCTCACATCATCCACACCCTTTTCTCTAATTTCTTTAATTATACGGTTCCGCTATCGCTCACACGTGTTCACGCTCCTACCAACCTAAACCGAGTCCGTATCACTTCCTATAATTAATTAAGGATATTCTCTAAATCCACGTATTCATTAATACTAATTTGTGACTGTAATAATTCTGGTACGTGTGAGTAAATACTGTTTGTGTTATTATAGTTTTCAATATCACAGTTATTACTGTTTTCTATAGTATTACGATTCATTTCTGATGGCGTTACTTGTTTTATTGTCTATAGCAGGCTTGGGAATTAAGTGATCTTTTCGGCCGAGTTTCAGAGGCGACTATGGGGTTATCGATGCGTTTTTTTTGTCAGTGGTATCCCCTGTAGGCCTATACCACTGACAAAAACAAAACGCATCGATAATAGTACCCCATGGGTGATGTGGAAACCTATTGATACGGGTGTCGCCCCAATGCGCCACGCGCGGTTCATACGGCACGGGCCTGAAGCGCTCGAGGCTTCTGGGCCGCCGCGGGGGTCAAGACGCGCGGCGGGAGAAAGGAGGCGTCGCCTCTGAAACTCGGCCGAAAAGATCACTTAATTCCCAAGCCTGGTCTATAGCATTTGAGATCTTCTTATATGAATGTAATAGCTTGTGGATAGTCGAGAACTCTTTTGATTTTTCTTCTAATGTAACATTTTCTCCTGAAAATGTTTCCAATTCTTGTAATAATTTAACCCCCAGTATAGTAGAAAAATTTTCGGATATTTTTTCCGAAAGGGACCGGTGGCCGATCGAGATGAGGTTTGGGGGAGGAGTGGGGAGGGCGTGTGGACCCTAAATCTAAAATTGTAGCTTCGGGTATTTATCAGTTCCGAAATATTAATAAAAAATTATTGTTCATTTTTTGTTGAAATTTTTTTTTGACGTTGTGCAGGCCCCCCCCCCCCCTACTCCGGGCGACCTCCCGCCCCCCCATTTTTTATTTTCAAAATTTTGTAACCACAGTTTCATTTTTAGCATCGCCAAACTCACATCGGTTCGCTACCATGCTTTACGCGCCCCCCACACTATTCTAGACCTAACCAATACTAATACCCGGGACAAGTTGTAAAGTGGAATGCGTTGTGTCGGTATAAGTCGACAGAAATTGTGAAGAGGGAAGATCGTGGTAAAGTGATTAAAAAAAATCGGCAAGGTGTACCCCTTTATGCACAATTACCCCTGTATCTTTTGAACCCATTAATTGCCGAAGCTAAAATTTTATATCTGGGGTCTTTCCACACCCTTCGTAATACCCACCAAGTTTCATTTCGATCGGGCACCGGTCTCTTTCGGAAGTACAGCCAAATTTTCGAATGGAAGTGCTGCTTCGTTAAGTGGGTGTGTTGTGAAACAACCACCGAATAACATTGAGCCAGCAAGATGTGCATCAATGCTAAGGAATCCGCAAACGACGCAACGGTCAACGAACGTTGCGCAGCCACGGGTCATCGGACGGTGACCATTAGGCCCCCGCCACGACCCAAAACGACCATATATAATCACCGCCCAAAACGGGGCGCGCGCTCTCACTTTTTCGAACCGATTAGCGATCACTATCGTGATCGCCGCGCCAGTGTCAGTTCAGGCTCAATAAATCCTTATTCACTCTACGGTGAGTTCCAACTCTTAAACCGGCCAAGGATCCACTACCTTCGGTTTCAACCCGAATCCCCGTTCCCGGCACCTACACCCGAATTATCGGAGCCCGGAGGACGACCCTTCCGAGGACAGCCCACGGCAACCGACGAGATTCTCAGGGAGAATCTCAGCCCCGGCAACCTCACAACAGGTGTTCACTGTGGTTTACTGTATTTTTTTAATGCTATTAAGGCACTTCGTATAATCTATCGCGTTCGGGTCCCACGGATATAAACCGCACGCTTTGAAACCATGTCTGACAGTTTGACCATCTGATGAAAATATTTCAATGGTTTTCTTTAAAAGTGGTGCCATTCTGTCTAGTGTTAATATTGATGTGAGATTTTCTTGCCGCCATTACAAAACATCCTTCTTCCATAGATTTTTTATTGACTTAAAGGCTGCAACATCAGCTGCAGTATCCTAGTGGCATTGGGGTATAAACAAATGACAATAATCTCCAGTTTTGAGCAGAGGTTGCTGGCCTGTAAATTGTATATGGCTACTATGTCCATCCACAAATAAAATATCGGGAAATGATTCTATTTCTTTTCTCAGATATGGGTAAAAAATATTTTCTATGTATGTGGGGATCAGGAACCTCCATAACATACGAGGCGGATACGGAATACCCAAGAGAGGGAAGTCGGCGGTAGCCGAGTAGGCTAAGGCGGCTGATCAGAGCGCGTAGAACAGGGCTCTCCAAGGTCCCGCACGCGTGCGCTTGGGGTTCTCCCACTCTCGTCCGCGTTGTCAGGGATACCGCGCGACGCTAAAGAGGCGACCATGACAGACCAGCATCTCCGTCGTCGAGCCCGTGCGAGCGAGCGTGTGTTAGTGACACACGGTGACACACCCCGCCACAGCTAAAGATTGGAAGGGGAAGCAGGCGCGTGAGGGGCCCCTACGCTGGAGAGCCCTGGCGTAGAATCTAAAGATCGCGGGTTCGAGTCCCGCGTCGAGGCTTCCTTTTTTCCGAATCCTACATGTATTCGCAGAATAGATCAGAATTCATCCACCCACTCTGTGTAACGCCAATACCCCAATCGTCAGGTACAGAGTTTGCAATTAAAGAAGGTAACCTCTCGTGCGGATACACGAGTGTAGGTGGAGTTGTGATTCCGCTTGCGTTAAATGTAAAAAGTACAGTTAAATTTAACTTGCTGTTTCCTTTATCTATTTCATAGACGTTTCGTGCTCCACAAGGAGCTATTATATTTTTCAATTTAGGACATACCATAAAGGCTGTCTCGTCACTGTTAAATACCCTTGTTAGGTCTTCTAAAATATGTAAGTAATTATTTGTCACCAGATAATTCTCTATTTGGTTGAACCAATTACGAATGTCGTTTTCAGTAACATTGGCACTAGCCCTAGTGACACCTTCTGCATATCGTTCTCTGAGGATTGGATTCCTTTTCAAAAAACTTTTATACCATGCATTCCCAGGAATATTGTTCCGAAATGGATTTTTCAAACCAGTTTCATCCAGAAACTGTTTCACGCTGGCTTGTACATTCTCCTTTCTTCTAGGGAATCCTTTTTTACTGCACTCAATAATCCATTTAACTAAGTCATCCTTTCTACTCTGACTTAAGGAGGTAGACACGGGGTAAAACAGCGATCTGTATACCGACACAATGTGGCCCGAAACATGGGTTTGGGAGAATACGTTGTTTGTCCTTATATGAGCAGATTTTGAGCTGGGTGAGGTCTCACTCGAAAGAGGAAGGTCCGAAGCAGCCCGCTCTGGTCATGGTTCGACGAGATTGTGTTAATATCTAATAATATGAGTGTTGAAAGTAGAGCAAACGCGAGAAAAAAAAGAGTTTTGTGACTGAAACGATGACCAGAGCAGGCTGTATCGAACCTTCCTCTTTCGAATGAGACTTCACCCAGCTCAAAATCTGCTCATATAAGGACAAACAACGTATTCCCGTGACTGCATTCCCAATACGAGTTCCGCCATATTGGCGATAATACAGAGCAAGTCACGTGACAAATTTAGTTCAGCTAGTGGATTCGAGATGGCGCCTACTCGAGAGGACTGCCAACGTGGAATCATAGCAAAACTGAAGCGTTAGCTGAATACATATGCCACAATAAAAGCGTGGTGCAGTCAATGTATATATTTTCGTACGATTGTAGGTTAGGTTATATGCATTTTAGGCATACATTGACTAGGAACTGCTGGGAACTGTATACAGTAAACCTCCTATAACGCGATTAATTCGTACCGCGTTATACAGGGTGTCCCAAAAATGTCGGACTTCCTTGAAAGGGGTTACTCAGGGGGTGATTTGAAACAACTTTTTCCTTAGCGAAAATATTGTCCGAAGCTTCGTGAAGAAGATTTTAACAAAAAACCCCGATCAATCAGAGCGCGCGCCTTCCGCCCGAGCTCCCGCGGTAGCGTTGGCTACGCGGTAGGCGACTGCGCTTGTGCTACGAACGTACGAACAAGCAAGTCGGCATGCATCGAAGGAAACCGCGTTACACAATTTTTTTTTAAAGCAGAATCGTAAATAAGAATTATTTGAAGTGAGGGGACAAGAAGTACGTAAATTTCGTTTTTAAATAAGGCATAAACGACAAGGTAATGTAACAGAAAATGTACGACAAGTGATCGTAATTCGTTATGGAGATAAAAATCCGTAGTTTAATAACGGCCAACACATCTAAAATTAAAAAATAATATTAGGTGTATGAATAAATTCTTTCCGACTGGATTTTCATAATCAGTACAAAGCTACCGAATTTCTATCGCGGTGGTATTCATAAGCTGCCAGAATAATGGTAAAAGGTAATTAACAATAATGGAAATTATTTCGATGATTGATGTTGTTTTCATATTTTTTAAATCGAACTGTTATTGTACCCTAAAATCGGAAAGAATTTATTTCTACACCTAATAATCACTAATAAATTAAACAAAACTCACCCTTTCGGACATTCCTTTCCTTGTTTTCCTTCATATTCACTTCACTGCACGGCTACTAACACTGATCACATAATTTATGTTTCACGGAACGTGTTGTTCCTACGTTATAAAAACTGGTGGCCCCGAAAGGGGCGGATTACTGTTAATTACTGGGACGAGATTACTACTATTACCCGATGAAAAGAAGAATCGTGGCAGACGGTCTCGGGCTGTGCAGTCCGCTGCTGTGACGATTGGTCGAGTCACCTAGGCATTTGGGCACACTTTTACAGATGGGGCACACGTTACCTGCTTTTTATACTGGTAGGCCATCTCCATCCAGTTCATTCCGTTGCTCGCGGATGGAGTCGGCTGTTCCCTGCACGAGCAAGGAGTCCGCTGCTCGTGGGACGTGGGACAAATCCTTACCCCCACTATGACCTACCGTCGTCTCCCACTATGGCCTACCGTCGTCCCCCACTATGACTTACCGTCGTCTCCCACTATGGCCTACCGTCGTCCCCCACTTTCTTCCCATCGCACTGCACGCAAGCATATCCGTACTCCTGTCCGTGTGTGCTGCTTGTTCGGCTGCCGAGCACATGGACAGGAGTAGGGAGTGGGGGACGACGGTAGGGAGGACGGAGTCCGTCTGCTGCTCCTGCTGCCACCCGCAGAAGGCGGACTCTGTCTTCCCGACAGAGGCACCTCCTGTTCTCTTGGAAGAGTCTGCTGCTGTTTGTCGGACATCTAAACACGAGTCGAAGAAACAGTGAAACTATTGAACGTAATGAAAGTGGATTTGAAAGAGTAATAGAAGAGTCGGAGTTGGGCAAAATGTAATCTAATTACAAATTGATTACACATTATTTTCTGCAATCGTTAATTTAGGTAGTTGACAAAATTGTGGTCAACTACCTAAATTAACGATTGCAGAAAATAATGTGTAATAAATTTGTAATTAGATTACATTTTGCCCAACTTCGACTCTTCTACTGCACTTTCAAAACTATAACATAACTTTCTTATTCTACGTGGGAATGAATGCACGAATCTCTGAGCGTGAAGCTGCGTATCGACATTGCGAGGATGCCGCGCGAGGCACGCTTTGCGGAGTGGAGAGTCTGGAGACTACCTCGATCATGATCACTTTGCGAGGCTGCCGCGCGAGGCACGCTTCGTGGAGTGGAGAGTCTGGAGACTGCCTCGATCATGATCACTTTGCGAGGGAGGCGCGTGCGACAGTCTCGCGCTACCTCCAGCATGATATTTGCGTCGCCCGAGCCATGCGATTTTTGATCATGGGGCTGCGAGGCACCTTTGAGCACGTCGAAAAATCGACTGCCGATGCCTCGTAAAGTAATCATGGTCGAGGTAGTCTCCAGACTGTCCACTCCGCGAGGTGTGCCATGCGAGGCAGCCTCGCAATGGCGATACGCAGCTTGAGATGCACGCGGACACTCAAACAATCACAGTTCACACGATAGATTTTACACAAAAAATTACAACACTACTATGACGGTAATGAAACTTCACCCGAAATATGTCTAAATACAGTCTTAGGTTGGAAGTAAATGTAGAAGTGTGTCAGTTATTATGAAAGTGGCGTCGGTCGAAATTTAAAAAAAAAAGAAATTGAACTTTATGTTTATTATGTATCATGTTGATAGAATACGTAAAAAAGAAGTGAAATGTAATAAACGAAAAATTTGGACTTAGACCACTTTCACAATAACCGGTACATATAGTGAAAAAGACAGGGGTAATAAGCGTGAAGGTACTTACGATCTATATCAGGCATCGGAATTAAGTGAACGCGGCAGCCGATTTTCAGAAGCAACGCCTCCTTTCTCCCGCCGCGTGTCTTGGCCCCCGCGGCGGCCCAGCAGTTTGGAGCGCCTCAGGCCCGTACCACGTGAACCGCGCGTGGCGTATTAGGGCGACATTGTATCAATAGGTTTCCACATCGGCCCAGAGAGCACGATGGTCGATGCGTTTTTGTTTTGTCAACGCGCCACGCGCGGTTCATATGGTACGGGCCTGAGGCGCTCCAAGCACTTAGGCCGCCGCGGGGGCCAAGACGCGCGGCGGAAGAAAGGAGGCGTTGCTTCTGAAAATCGGCCGCCGCGTTCACTTAATTCCGATGCCTGATCTATATGCCTCAACAGTCGCTCGTATATCTGACGATCGAGCCTTTGCTAGCCTCCAGGGCCAGCGTTACCGGAAAACAATCGCCGGCGTCGGTTTACGCATACATTACCACCCACTAATGTAGGTGATCCTACTACACAACTTGCGATTCTTTCCTGAACCCGCTGGACAGGGCCTAAACTGTCTTTCTCTCTCACTGAATATTTTGTATTTCACTTGCACCAAGGACCGAGCGACACGTCTCGGCCCGCGTAAAGGTTCAAACGCGCAAAGGTGATACGTCAAAATTATAAGCACAGGATAATCAAAAATCCTTTCCTGTGCACATTTCTGCACCAAAAAGTATTCCCGGAAGTAGATAATCTATGTAAATGTATCAGCATACACCAATCCTAATGAGAAAGAGAGGAACAGAACGCATATATCCGTCCTTTTCCCACTATCTTTTGTTCTGCTTCTCAGCATCTGTAACTAATGCAGCGACAACGCTAGCTGATCAGTTTTCTGCCGTTTGCACTACGGTGAAGACGCAGAAAGCAATCGGGTTTTTATTTACTGCGTAGGCGTAGATATTGATACATATGGAATATTCATAATTTGTGAATTGTTCCATTCTTGCGTGGTTAGTTACTGTAGTGTTGATAAGTGTGTGTGATCATTCCATTCCCTGATAGCCAGATATGGGGAGCCGAATCTGACGTCAGACTGCAGTAGCCTACGTCTGCATTTGGCTGCGTTCTGAAGTGCAGAGCCTGAGGTGCAGAGCCTGATGTCAGATCGACAGCAGATTCTGCCGTCTGCTTGGCACAGCCAACAGCGCCATCTGAGGGCCAGAATTACCAAAAGATTCCCTACGCGTGACGTCACATGGCCGCCCCTACGCGTGACGTCACACGGACGTGGCTATGCACCAACACATGTGTACCGTGTTTGCTATAGGTGTATATCCCCACCCTTTCTACTGCGCGTTGAAAATTGGTAAGCAGCAGTTTTGAGGTTCTACTCGCAGGTTATGTGAGCCGCAGTTTATTAAATAAGTTTTGTATTTATTTTGCCTTTAAAATTACAATTACAACATAAGTGGCACATATATTAACATTTAATATTTACAATTAGAAATTCTAGATGCAAACATAAGACAATTTTCTCATCACCATATCCCCGCTTGTGTTAACTCTGAAAACAAATACAATATTAGTATAACATTGAAATGATACTGGGAAAGTACCGATAAATGAGTATTTTATTAAACGGACGCGAAAAAGTGCAGATTAGTGTTCATTGCGAACGTCGAGAGTTAAGTACTTTATTTCAGTGATGCTGAAATAAAGTGAGCACTGAAAAGTACTGTTTGGTTGTGTACAATTTAAAATACTGGCGCTGAAAAGTGCCGATTGTTGTTCCTTGTGAACGTCGAGAGGTAGTTCCCGTTGTACTCGGTCGGGGCTGCCGTCGCCCGTGGACCACGCTTCCTGCTGCGCACCCTCTCTTTCGCGGTCCGAAGTGCTCGCTGCATCGACACTTGAAAATCCGATCGGAGCGGCTTGTCGAAATGCGGGTTCCCAGACACCGCTTCTGAAAAAGTAATGCACGCAAAGTACGTTAGCATAATTATGTATAAAAACATGAAGATGCTTATTGCTTCGTACCGTAAATCGCCATCGTGATACGGGTGTTGTAAAACGGTCGTTGTCCTGTTCGGCCGAACCACGTGAAGGACGTTGTCACGTCGTCGATGAGGGCCTCCTTCATGCAATAGTCGACCGCAGCCTTCAGGTTGAACCCACCCACGTATTTGAAATATTGAACCTACACTTGATTCCACATTGGAGCATCTCGACGCCCCTACCGATTTGCGACCGATCTGCGCAGCTCCCACTACTACCCACGGTTTGAACCGCATGCGATTGGTCGTGGTAATTTCCAAGGAATAATTGGTACATCCCAAACGCGGGACCTGACCGTTGTCACCGTAAACAGTCCCGCACGAAGAGTGAACAGAGAGAGTAGAGAAGGCCGTGCGACGGAGAAAAACATAGGCGGTTAAGTGGGGAGGCGGCGTAGCAACGTCGCCTGAGGGTCGTGCCTGCGCGAAATCTTGATGCTCTACTGTGGAATCAAGTGTAAACCAAGTAAGTAAATATTGATGTAAGTATGTATTATATAAAAGTAAATAAAAGCATAATTTCGTTTTCACTTACAACTTTGGAATACGTTTCGTCATCGATGGTCTCGAAACAGTCCACCTCCTCCGGTGACGATAGAGGAATGACGGCTGATTTTCGTGGTAGACCGTTACGGGTGGGCTGAACACATTGGAGAACACTCTCCAACAGAGTATTCATTCTTCTGCAAGCAGAACGGATGGAGACGTAACGTATTAATAAACACGATAACATGCGATACTTACGTCAGCTCCGCCTCCATGGATCCTATACGATCATGCACGCTTCTGCGAACATTAACATTTATAAGAAAATGTCCTTACAGTAATATTTTTATAGCAAAAAAAAAAGAAACATGTAAATTTACCCATTATCAGGAGGTTGGGTCGGCGCTGTATTTTGCTGCAACGGCTAACTGTGGATCACAGTGGCGCGTGCATACGATGTCCCTGGATCGGTGAATCCTTCGAGGACAGGAACAGCGGCCGCATAATTATCCTGAAACAGATACGTAGTATTTGCGTTAACAGTAGGAACACACGTTGTTGAACCGTGTTCCTGCAGGACCATCCTCAGATCATGGATGTCCTGATCTATTGGTGGTCTCGGCGTGGTGGACGTCCTTTGGCGTTTCGGAACTTCCTCCTCCGAAGATGTTGTTTGGTAGCGTGTCGGTTTCCCAACCACACGTTTGGTTCGTAGGGACATCACAGCCTGTAAGTAAAAAAAGTTAAGTGCAGCACGGTATTGCACGCGTAAGTTGCTTCGCACTTCGCGCATAACCCTGTTTCTTTGCCTCTCCGATAGCGCGTGTCCCGATTTTCGCGACGTAGATAATTTGAAATTATTAAATTCCATAATTACTTACGTCTTGTGGATGTCTCGGGATAATGCTCTGGATTTAACGCTCTGGAAATTATTTGGTCTGCCGTCGACGACTGTCACCTCAGAATGAACGAGAATTCGAAACAAACGCGAACTGGGAAGTAGAGTCCCGACCAATCACGAATGTCCGCGAGGCGGTGCAGCCAATCCGAGCGATCGTTTTCAAGCACAAAGGGTACCACGTCGGACAAAGGGTACCACGAGTAACATTTTGGCGGCACAGTGGACTACGCTGTAAGGACATTTTCTTATAAATGTTAATGTTCGCAGAAGCGTGCATGATCGTATAGGATCCATGGAGGCGGAGCTGACGTAAGTATCGCATGTTATCGTGTTTATTAATACGTTACGTCTCCATCCGTTCTGCTTGCAGAAGAATGAATACTCTGTTGGAGAGTGTTCTCCAATGTGTTCAGCCCACCCGTAACGGTCTACCACGAAAATCAGCCGTCATTCCTCTATCGTCACCGGAGGAGGTGGACTGTTTCGAGACCATCGATGACGAAACGTATTCCAAAGTTGTAAGTGAAAACGAAATTATGCTTTTATTTACTTTTATATAATACATACTTACATCAATATTTACTTACTTGGTTTACACTTGATTCCACAGTAGAGCATCAAGATTTCGCGCAGGCACGACCCTCAGGCGACGTTGCTACGCCGCCTCCCCACTTAACCGCCTATGTTTTTCTCCGTCGCACGGCCTTCTCTACTCTCTCTGTTCACTCTTCGTGCGGGACTGTTTACGGTGACAACGGTCAGGTCCCGCGTTTGGGATGTACCAATTATTCCTTGGAAATTACCACGACCAATCGCATGCGGTTCAAACCGTGGGTAGTAGTGGGAGCTGCGCAGATCGGTCGCAAATCGGTAGGGGCGTCGAGATGCTCCAATGTGGAATCAAGTGTAGGTTCAATATTTCAAATACGTGGGTGGGTTCAACCTGAAGGCTGCGGTCGACTATTGCATGAAGGAGGCCCTCATCGACGACGTGACAACGTCCTTCACGTGGTTCGGCCGAGCAGGACAACGACCGTTTTACAACACCCGTATCACGATGGCGATTTACGGTACGAAGCAATAAGCATCTTCATGTTTTTATACATAATTATGCTAACGTACTTTGCGTGCATTACTTTTTCAGAAGCGGTGTCTGGGAACCCGCATTTCGACAAGCCGCTCCGATCGGATTTTCAAGTGTCGATGCAGCGAGCACTTCGGACCGCGAAAGAGAGGGTGCGCAGCAGGAAGCGTGGTCCACGGGCGACGGCAGCCCCGACCGAGTACAACGGGAACTACCTCTCGACGTTCACAAGGAACAACAATCGGCACTTTTCAGCGCCAGTATTTTAAATTGTACACAACCAAACAGTACTTTTCAGTGCTCACTTTATTTCAGCATCACTGAAATAAAGTACTTAACTCTCGACGTTCGCAATGAACACTAATCTGCACTTTTTCGCGTCCGTTTAATAAAATACTCATTTATCGGTACTTTCCCAGTATCATTTCAATGTTATACTAATATTGTATTTGTTTTCAGAGTTAACACAAGCGGGGATATGGTGATGAGAAAATTGTCTTATGTTTGCATCTAGAATTTCTAATTGTAAATATTAAATGTTAATATATGTGCCACTTATGTTGTAATTGTAATTTTAAAGGCAAAATAAATACAAAACTTATTTAATAAACTGCGGCTCACATAACCTGCGAGTAGAACCTCAAAACTGCTGCTTACCAATTTTCAACGCGCAGTAGAAAGGGTGGGGATATACACCTATAGCAAACACGGTACACATGTGTTGGTGCATAGCCACGTCCGTGTGACGTCACGCGTAGGGGCGGCCATGTGACGTCACGCGTAGGGAATCTTTTGGTAATTCTGGCCCTCAGTTGGCGCTGTTGGCTGTGCCAAGCAGACGGCAGAATCTGCTGTCGATCTGACATCAGGCTCTGCACCTCAGGCTCTGCACCTCAGAACGCAGCCAAATGCAGACGTAGACTACTGCAGTCTGACGTCAGATTCTGCGCTCTCATGCCAGACCCTGCTACCAATCTGATGTCAGATTGGTGACAGATGGTTATCAGGGTTGCCATGGAATCAAAAAAGGAAGCCGCAGATGCAAGAAACAAGCGCTATTTGAAGGGTCATGTAAAAGCGAAGCAGCCCAACTTATATGCAAAGCGTTTGTCAAAAAATAAAAAACGTCGAGAAATGTAAGTTGTGTTTTATGGTACAGATTTGTATGCAGTTACAGTTTGTGATGTAGTAGTAGCAGCACGGTATTTTGTTGTATATAATACAGTATTATTCATATTCTTCAAATATGTATATCAACAGCTATCTTTGACACTTTACGTACACATATTCGATGCTATGCGCACCGCGACGCATGCCATTACTTTACCCTTCTTGTCCCCTCTTATTCTTTTCCAATTCGTATGTTCATCTTGTTAATTACTATTTAATTAATTAAGAATCCGATGTATACCGTGTTTGAACTCATTTTCATGTGAAAAATGTCAGCAGCACGTTCCTGCAACTTTCCTGTCGATGAAACGAAATGTAGGAATTTTAAATTTCGTTATATATGTTATACACACTATATGCGTTTTGTTAGTATCAAACGTTCAAACCACTATACGCGTTTCGTTAGATATGCTTCCTTTATAACGCTGTTGCAGCCGAGATTCAGCGCTCAGCTGTTGCGCGGATTTAAATGTGCGTGCGAGAGCGTGTAAACACGGTGACAAACCGTCCGGTAAGACGGTTACCTACGTCACACGTTTTTGCCCGGATTCGAGCGTTGCGCGCTTCCAAGAATCCGGCAGTTAGTTCGAAGAACACCTCTGACGACAACAACACGCTCTCGCACGCACGAAATATCCAAATCTCTTGTCGCCCAGCGACCCACGAGTTTTTGAATCTCACGAAAACGGCCCTTCGAGCCATCCGCGCCCTGCGCTCAGTGTACATAGTTTTGTACATAGTTTCCGTTGAGTGTTTTCGTCGTATCTTGTTAAGTCGTGTGTGTTCTGTTCGAATTCTGTGTGGAGTGTTCGTGTCCATTGTACGACGCCCACTTCGGCCAATAAACGTGCCGTCATCGACCACCCGAATTCTTCTTGGAGTGCATCCCTTCCCTGGCCATCACCAGTGGCAATCCACACCGCCTCCACCAGGCATTAGATTAAACATTTTGGTCCTTCGAGCCGGATCGCCTTGAACGATGGCTCCAACGAACCGGGATGGAGAACACGAGGATACTCCGACGTCACCTCCAAGATGGCAGTCGCTGGTCAAGGAAATACGCCTGCTCCTACAAGGGTCCGTTCGCCTTCTCGCGAATTTCAAGAAGATGGGGAAGGCGAAGTTCACAGAGGAGAACGCGGAGGATCGGTTGATCAAGCTGAACGAGACGTGGGCTCGTTGCGAGGCCCTCAACTTGGAGCTGGAGTTCCTACTCCCGGACGCCGAGAGGTCAGCGTGCCCGTTCGTGGCGCAGGAGGAGTTCGTCCGTGCCGAAGACGAATACTGGGCGGCTCGGGACTTTCTCCGGGAAGTGATCAAGTCTTTCCAATTGCCGCCCACGCCAGGATCGTCGGAAGGAAGCCACGAGGGATCCAGCCGTGGCCTTGCGCGCCTTCCACCCATCGCCCTGCCGAAATTCAGCGGTGAGTACACGGAGTGGCCGAGTTTCCGCGATTTGTTCACGTCGTTGGTCATCGGCAACGCGACCCTCAGCGACACGACGCGACTGCAGTATCTGCGGTCGGCGGTGGAGGGCCAGGCGGCCGAGACGATCGCCCATATTACCGTCACGGAGGCCAATTTCGGCACCGCGTGGGCCCTCATGACCCAAGAGTTCGAAAACAAACGAGTGATCGTCTCGGCACACCTGTGTGACCTTATCACCTTGCCGCCGACGGCGGCTGCGTCGGCCGAGGAGTTGAAGCGTTTGCGTGGCCCCACCAACCGAGCGCTCTCCCTCCTCGCCAACCTCGGTCGCCCCACCAAGCAATGGGATGACATCATCGTCGCTCTGACGACGATGAAGCTCGATCCCGAGCTGATAGAAGAGTGGGAGCTCTCGCTTGGCGTCAGCACCGACCCCCCCTCTTACGCGGAACTGGATCAGTTTATGAAGGCACGAATTCATTCGCTGGGTGCCGCGCGACTCGCGAAACAAGCCGCCGCGCCCGATAATACCAAAGCGGCGAAATCATCGCGCGGCTCCGTCGCTCGGGTATGTACCACCAACCCTGCGCCAGACCCTCCGTCGTACGGGACGAATTCCCAATGCCCTGTGTGCCGGGCGCGACATGCAATGTATCGGTGCCCGGCGTTTAAAGCCCTCCGCCTCGACCAGCGCCGCGAACTCGCGGCTGACAAGCGCGTCTGTTATAATTGTCTTGCGCCCGGCCACATGGCCCCGTCCTGCCCCGTCCTGCCCCGTCGCAGCCACGTGCTCGCATTGCGGCCGGCGGCATCACTCGCTGCTCCATCCGTCGAACGCCGAAACATTACCCGATGCCCACGATGCCGACGAGGCCACTGCGGGCCCGTCGGCAAACGGAGAGCAGCCCCGCGAGGCTGCGATAAATTCCATCGCGTCGCCCGCGAGTACGGATGGAGCGCCAGTGGTCCTAGCCACCGCGATCGTCGGCGTTCGGTCATCGGGCGGCGATTTGCTGACCATCCGCGCACTGCTGGACCAAGGAGCGCAGGTGTCACTCGTGTCGGAGTCAGTGGTCCAGACGTTGGGTCTCCCCCGGCAACCGCACGTGACCAACCTTGTCGGCGCTCTGGATGGCCAACTGGGAGCCTCGCAGTCGCAGGTGAGGCTGACCCTGACGCCGCCTGCTGGAACACCCCCGGCAGCCATTACCATCACCGCCCAAGTTGTGCCCAAGGTGTCCTCGTACGTGCACGAGTGGACTCCGACCACGCAGCGGAAGGACTTCGCCGGTCTGAAGTTCGCGGATCCAGATCCGTCGGCCAGTCGCCCGATTGACCTGATCGTCGGCGCCGACTATTTCGGAGCCCTGCTGCTCCCCGGGCTTCGTCGCGGCACCCCTTCGGCCCTGATCGCGCAACGGACAGTCTTCGGATGGATTGTCTCCGGTCCCACCGGTCCCAACGGTCGTTCGCCCGCCGCCGGTGCGGTGCACCACGTCACGGCCCAGCCCGTGACCGTGGAGACCGACCTCCGTGCGGTACCACCGAAGTTTCTGGAGGGTCGACGAAGCAACCGTGGCCCCAACCCTCGATCCAGACGACACACGCTGCGAGCGGCTTGTCGCGAGCACGTGCCCACGGCGGGCGGACGATCGCGACCCCGTCCGACTCCTTCTGAGGGCCGGACGTCCGCTCGATGTCGGCGAGTCCGGCCTGCTCGCGATCGCCCTCCTGAGCTCGCTCGACTGGCGCCTCCCTCGCTTCGTCCTCAAGGCCGACATCGACGCGATGTACCGGCAACTCCTCGTGCACCGAGCGACGCGACCCTCCCGTGCATTCGGTGGCACCCCTGCGAATCCCTGCGGCCGATCACCCGCGTCGTGTTACTTCCGTGTGCCCCCGCTCCTGCTGACGGAGACCACGACGTGAACAATGACTGTACCACCTCGCGACCAATGTAACGCGCCACTCCGGTCCACCTTGTCGCGTCATTGCGTGTCACGGCGGGCGGACGCCTGACGCCGGCGTCCGTCACGATCGGCTCGGTCGACCGAGCCGAGACGGGCGGAATGTTGCAGCCGAGATTCAACGCTCAGCTGTTGCGCGGATTTAAATGTGCGTGCGAGAGCGTGTAAACACGGTGACAAACCGTCCGGTAAGACGGTTACCTACGTCACACATTTTTGCCCGGATTCGAGCGTTGCGCGCTTCCAAGAATCCGGCAGTTAGTTCGAAGAACACCTCTGACGACAACAACACGCTCTCGCACGCACGAAATATCCAAATCTCTTGTCGCCCAGCGACCCACGAGTTTTTGAATCTCACGAAAACGGCCCTTCGAGCCATCCGCGCCCTGCGCTCAGTGTACATAGTTTTGTACATAGTTTCCGTTGAGTGTTTTCGTTGTATCTTGTTAAGTCGTGTGTGTTCTGTTCGAATTCTGTGTGGAGTGTTCGTGTCCATTGTACGACGCCCACTTCGGCCAATAAACGTGCCGTCATCGACCACCCGAATTCTTCTTGGAGTGCATCCCTTCCCTGGCCATCACCAGTGGCAATCCACACCGCCTCCACCAGGCATTAGATTAAACAACGCAGTTGTGGTTATTTTAATCGTTGTACGTAGTTTTCAATGGATAAAAAATGTAATTCAGACTTTATATCTGTGATGTAGAAGATAACACACTTCGACAAAATTTGACTTTTTTTCGGACTTGTAACATTCAATACCCGTTTCTTATAGGTTTTCGTGCGCTGAAAACGAATCCGCAAACCGTTTGTCGCCATCACCCTTAGTTTTTGAGAAATTCGATTTTGAAGAAAACTGCAAATTTTCAACTTTGAACGTCTTTTGTGTCGAAACGGTAATAGTTATTCGGTTGCTCGTTGCGTCAAACTATTCTATGAATCCTCCCGAATACAACGAAGTAAGTTATTCTTGCGTTATGAACATTTAAATATGTTTAAACAACGATCAAAGGGAAATCTTTCAATTTATTTCCAAAACTAAGGGTCTCGTAGAAAATCTGACCACTACACGCGATGCAGCAGACAGTTTTCCAGTGGAAAGCATCAACAGATGAACAGAAGTGGTATGTCACGTTTTGTTTTCAATACAGAAACGAAATAGTTTGGCAAAACGCGCGGTGCCGACAGTGGTAGTTAACGGCGGCGCGCGATCCACTGCCGCTCAGCGTAACACAATCGCTCAACGCGCGTGACTACCACTGTCGGCACCGCGCGTTTAGCCAAACTATTTCGCTTCTGTATTGAAAACGAAATGTGACTTATCACATCTGTTGATGCTTTCCGAAGGAAAACTGTCTGCTGCATCGCGTGTAGTGATCCGATTTTCTCCGAGACCCTTAGTTTTGGAAATAAATTGAAAGATATCTGCAAAAATTGGTGCATTTCGGGTGTCTTTTTCCCTTTGATCGTTGTTTAAACATATTTAAATGTTCATAACGCAAGAATAACTTACTTCGTTGTATTCGGGAGGATTCATAGAATAATTTGATGCAACGAGCAACCGAATAACTATTACCGTTTCGACACAAAAGACGTTCAAAGTTGAAAATTTGCAGTTTTTTTCAAAATCGAATTTCGCAAAAACTGAGGGTGATGGCGACAAACGGTTTGCGGATTCATTTTCTGGGCACGAAAACCAATAGGAAACGGCTATTGAATGTTATAAGTTCAGATGGCTGTCGAACTGTTTAATGTTTAAAATTAGCAACAGTCATCGATGCTTTGCGATTCGATGTTGAGCATACATAGTTACTTGTTGAATACGAAATATGTACACATTGCTTCTTCTTTTGTCAATTTTGATCGCAATATGTACGTCAATATGTGTACCTTTAGTGAAATTGTTTCATTGAAAAGCCCAGTCTTCAGGTGAAGTCAGACGGCGAGTCGGCTCGGCTCGGCTCGGCTCGCCCAGGGTCGCCCAGGCTCGGCGAGTCGGCTCGGCTCGGCTCGGCTCAGCTTGGCTCGGCTCGCTCAGGCTCGGCGAGTCAGCTTGGCGAGCGCGAGTCGGCCGCTTACATAGTAACCCTGATTGTTAGAATGCGTCAGTATCAGCTATATATCAAAACTTGCTCAATTGTATCGCGATTTATTTATTTTTATTTTAAATAATGGATTGCAGAGGTACAAATAAGTAGTAAATCAAGCTTCAGCCATGAGTATTTACATTTCCAACGAACAGAATTAAAATATAATCATAAAAATAGTGGAATTTTTAATAACTTTCTTTGGAAAAGGTCTAGATATCCAGGAACCTCATGGAACCTGAAAATTTTTGTGCTATTTGTTCTATTTGCTTTATAGAGTACATATTCAAAAGTTATAGCGACAAATATTTGCAACGCTACGTAATTTTTATACATAATTAAAATAATTCTATCTCCAAAAATGATGATGTTAGGAGCTAAAATGTGTAATTCATTCTAAATAACGTGGTCGTAAATAATTGTTCTCTACAAAACACAGTTCATATTGGCTTTCTGCAATTCTAAGAAACCCTTAGTTTTTTAATTAATATGTTAGCAGATTGTCTGTTTAGCGGCCATCTTTTATTCGAATATTATTCGAAGCAGAATTTATTCGATATTTTATTCAAATAACGCCCAACTCTGATTGTAAGCAATGGCTTCGAATCCAGGGATCGGTTGACTCCAGCTGTCGCTGACGCGTACAGGAGCGGTGGTAATGTGTGCGTGAATTGACTCCAGCTACGCTAGCAGCGAGTCAACGTTGTAGTGACGTAAAAGCATGTGACGTCATATTCGCTTCGCGTTGTCGTCAATTCACATTCACGCACACATTACCACCGCTCCTATACGTGTCAGCGAGAGCTGGAGTCAGCCGATCCCTGCCGCTGACTTCCGATGCGTGCTACGCAGCGTCGTCGAAACGAATCCCTCTGAAACCCTCGTCGATGACCCTGACGTCATCGGCTTTGCTTGTGCGTCGAAACGACATTATACTTATGCATCCTTCTGGGCCTCGCCTTCCAAGACGGCGAGCAATACCCAGTGTTGTTTTCAATATTCCCGCATTGGGCATTATATGACTTCCTTACAGAATTGTGAACAGTTCGAAAAACTGTTTGCAGAAATGTTTCTAACAATGGAATGGGTCTGATTTCTGTTACCGGCACGGTCAAGTACCTTCACGAAAGGCACACTACACGAGTTTATCGGACCTTTCGTTTCTTCGTTATTTTACAACGTTTCATAAAGCGAAATACCACCCTGTGGCCCCTCGTTGAATTTTAAGAGATACAACGTTACAATTATGATAATGATTCGAGAGTTGATTAAGAAATTATTGTTAACTTCTTTACAAATTATTTTTTTGAACTGCATACACGTAGTCCTAAAGCGGCCTGTAGACTGTAACGTCCCACGGGGACTCAAACCGTTAGAAACCGACTGTCGATAAAGTAGAAACCGATCCGCATTACCATATAACCATATTCTATTACCGCGCAAATATATTATAAAGACTTTTATGTATAATTTATGATTTAGATCAATGTTAGAGAAACAATTATTATAAGAACATTAGGAATAATTAATTATAAGTATTAGCAAAAGCGCAAAATAAACTATAATGTATTAAGCAAGCAAAACACGAAATAACAAATAGCGATTACTGCGCATGCGCCAGCCCGCCAATTCTCCGGTATAAAAGGAGGCGCACGCAGCACAGCGGGACCTTCAAGCTACGAATACGCTCACTTGACGAACGGATGCTCAAACCTAGAGGCGGTTCTTACTTCGTAAATGCGTCCACCACTAAGAAAATATAACGTTTCTGTGCGGAATGTAATCTGGACATAGGGCCCAAATGATCGATATGCACCGTGGCAAACGGTACATTTCCTTTGGGTATGCTGTGCAGCATTCCCTCTTGTCTGCCTGAAATCGGCGCGAACGCGATACATTTCAAACAAGTCTTTATATGGCGATTCACTTTAGACTCCATATCCGGAAACCAATAGCTATCTAAAATGCTCCGCATCGCTTTGTCGACACCAACATGCCCTAATTCGTTGTGATATTTTTGCATTACGCTAGTCTCTAAAACAGTCGGTACATAAAATAGAAGTCGGCCTGCATACTTTCGATAAATCGATCCATTCCGCATTTCGTAAAACTTGTCTTCAGTCTCCTCTAATTGTTTACATATCTTTACGATATTTTCGTCCTCATGTTGGCAAAGTGCCAGATGCCTATCAAAAGAATTGTCTTCTATCACTAAAATTTGCCTACTTAATGCATCCACGTGTGACATTCGGGAACCAATTCGGTGTTCGAGTGTATAGTCATATAACCGTTTTCACAGGTAAGCGTGAAAACGGCGCAAAGCATAAATGATGGCCAAAGTTTCCAGTTCAAAACTGTGATACTTTGCTTCAGTTGTCGTAGTCCTTTTGGAAAAATAAAACACAGGATGGAATATGTGATCCGACTTTCGTTGTAACAATATAGCGCCGTACCCGATTGCGGTAGCGTCACAGTGTAATTCTGTCTCGTCGTGAGGCGAGTAAATGCTTAACAGAGGCGATTCTACTAACAACTGCTTTAGTTTCTCGAAAGCGTCGGCTTCCGCTTTACCGAATCCAAAATCGATATTTTTTCGCGTCAGGTCATACAAGGGCTTCGCAACGATCGAAAAACCCTCCACAAACTTACGAAAATACGAGCATAATCCTAAAAAGCTCTGTACATCTCTCACGGACCTTGGGACAGGGAATCTTTTGACCGCTTCAATGCCTCGATCCGTCGGACTAATACCTTCGCTGGTTATCGTGTAGCCTAAATATTCTAACTTCGTTTGCAAGAATTTGCATTTGTCCAATCGTAAATCGAGTTTATTTGCCACAAGCAATTTAAGCACTTTCTTTAGAACGCTAAAATGGGTTTCGATATTCGGCGTAGCAATTAAGAAATCATCAAGATAAACAGAAACATCACCAGTATCGATTAATTCTTTACAGATTTTAGTTACATAGCGCTGGAACGTAAGCGGTGCTCCCTTTAAACCGAATGGCATCCTTAGATATTCGTATTGCCCAAGGGGCGTAACAAATGAGGTATACTTAACGGAATCCGGATGCATACGGATATGAAAGAATCCGCCCCTTAAATCTAACGAGGTCAAATATTTTTTTCCCGCTAAAACGGCTAACTGATCCTCGATCAGAGGTAATGGGAAATTATCTTGGCATGTAACCTTATTCAATATACGGGAATCGAGACACATACGTATTTCGCCCGTTTTTTTCCGTAGCAATACAATAGACGGGGCATACTCTGACGTGCTTTCCTGAATAATGCCTTTTTCCAGCAACATGTCCAAAATTTCCTTTAACGCTACTTTTTCCACATGAGATAGTCTCCGCGGCGTGCAACTAAACGGTTTCTCGTCAACTAATGTAAGCTTCATCACATTTTCTACTTTCGGATTTTCCGGTCTTTCCGGTAACACGTAGTTTTCTTTGAAAATTTCGCGAGTACGGTCTTTCACTTCATTCGGAAGGTTTTCGTTAATTATCAGGGACTGCTCTACTGAATCTGGATTTTCCGAGTTGACCTCTATATTCATAATCTCGCGAACTTCCGGACAACATAATGTAAGATTCGCAACCTTTAGAAAATCGCGTCCTAATACCAAAGGCCTGCGCATGGTCTCATCCGGTACTATACGCAAATCTATAACGCTTTCGTAGTGATCAAGAAGAATAGTGGCTGTCACATTACCCAAAATTCGTATTTCGCTACCATTAACACCGCAAAATTTAATCTTAGATAGTTCGGCTGTCCTCCTACCTTCTGGTACAAGACTCTTCTTAATAAAGCTAATGGGGCTACCTGAGTCCAACACACTGCTAACCGAAATGCAGGAATCAACGCTGCCGTCGGCCAATCGCAACTGCACTGTGCGTTCGAACTCGTTGTCCTCCTCGCGCTGCACTGCTACGTAATGCACCTCCGATGGGGTTGTCGTCTGCTTGCTGCATTGCCTCGCCTGATGACCAAATTTCCCACATGTGAAGCAGGATCCCGGTTCTCGTTTCGGCTTGGAACAGCTCTCTGAGTAATGACCGAATTCGTTACAGTTGTAACAACGAATAGGATCATTGTCGCCCTTTTGCCTTGGCGGCGTCTTCATGTTCTTCCGCATCACCGATGGGCCATCCGCTCGACGGGCTGGTTTGCTCGCTGCTGCTGCTACCGGTGCCGCTGGTGTTGCTGCTGCTGTCTCCTTCGGCAAGGTCACCTTCTCGAACGCTTCCAATATTTCATCAGTCGATCTAAACCGTTGGATGCGAGCCTGATTCTTCAAGATTTCGTCTGGGATTCCATCGACCACATAATAAATAAGTTCCCTTTCCGCGACGGGGACTTTGTTCGCCAATGTCACCTTGTCGTATAAATAATCGGCGAAAGCTTCGCCAACTTGCCATAGTCTTGCTTCAAACTCATGGCGTAAATCCATAGGATTCCGTCGTAGCCCAAACATCTTCCGTAACTCGATCAGCAACGTATTAAAATCCAACTCAACACAGTCGGTTCGGTTGTGATACCACTTAAGAGCTTTGCCCTTCAACTTGCTGCACACTATAGCCTTCGCGGCGTACTCGTCAACGGAATATCTGCTGACCAACTGTCTCACCTGCTTTTCCCAGGTGTCGATATCATGGTTGGTACCGTCATATTCGCCAATCATATCTTTTGTGTCCTTCCATTTCATCGCACTGGACTGTGTAGACGCGCGACTTCCTTCCGCGCTTGGCGAGAGTCGTAATATTTCCAGTTCTCTCCTTAACAGTTCATTTTCTCTCGCTATCACCGCATTCTCTCTCCTAAGCAGCTCCTCTCCGGACATCCTTGATGCCGCTGGTTGATCCCGAATCGTTGGGGTCTCGGACCGCGTATCGACAAGGGTCGGTTGATCGGCGTCTCTTGCCGTCGAACCTGCGTGTAAGAATAAGTCGGCTTCGGCCACGCCTGCTTCCAACAAACGGGCAACTAATTCACTCTTCGAGCCTTGCGTCGCCAAGCTTTTCTGCCTTAATAACTCCTTCAATTCCGCAACTGTAAGCCTTGAACTCATCTTCAACCGCCGTCAATATAAGAATCTCACTCAACTCAAAACATAAATTCACGCGAATTGCAAAGTCACCTAAATTGCAAATCACTTCCGTCACTAAAGGCACTCGTAACTTCCACGATCTGGGTACACTAATCCAGGGCCACTAATTTCACTTCTGATATTGTTGAGTTGAAAAAGAGATTACTTTAATAAACTTCGGTTACATAAATGTGGTTAAGCATTCGTCTTGGCTCGGCTCAACGCAGACTGCCTCAGCCGCGCAGTTCTCCCGGCTCACCGCCTAGCAACACCTCGCCGGCAACGCTGTGTCTCCTTGACGCGTGCCTCGCATGCTCGTCTGGCAACGCCGCGTCTGCTTCGGCGCGAGCCTACTACACAAGCAAGTCGGCATGCATCGAAGGAAACCGCGTTACACAATTTTTTTTAAAGCAGAATTTTAAATAAGAATTATTTGAAGTGAGAGGACAAGAAGTACGTAAATTTCGTTTTTAAATAAGGCATAATCGAAAAGGTAATGTAACAGAAAATGTACGACAAGTGATCGTAATTCGTTATTGAAGTAAAAATCCGTAGTTTAATAACGGCCAACACAACTAAAATTAAAAAATAATATCAGGTGTATGAATAAATTCTTTCCGACTGGATTTACATAATAAGTAGTAAGCTACCGAATTTCTATCGCGGTGGTTTTCAGAAGCTGCCAGAAAAATGGCAAAAGGTAATTAACAATAATGGAAATTGTTTCGATGATTGTTGTTTTCATATTTTTTCAATCGAACTGTTATTGTACCCTAAAATCGGAAAGAATTTATTTCCACACCTCATAATCACCAATAAATTAAATAAAACTCACCCTTTCGGACATTCCTTTCCTTGCTTTCCTTCCCTTTTCGGAAACCTGTGTCACTGGATCACTGTACCGATCCTGGTTATCGGTGGACGAAAAGATTTATGGTTAGGTAGCGCCCACTGCTCAGCTGATCACAGTGCGTCCGGGTTAATGTACCGAATATTCACTTCACTGCACGACTAATAACACTGATCACTTAATTTATGTTTCACGGAACGTGTTGTTCCTACGTTATAAAAATTGGTGGCCCCGAAAGGGGCCGATTACTGTTAATTACTGAGACGAGATTACTACTATTACTCGGCGAAAAGAAGGCTCGTGGCAGACGGTCTCGGGCTGTGCAGTCCGCTGCTGTGACGATTGGTCGAGTCACCTATTTGGGCACACTTTTAAAGACGGGGCACACGTATTTTGCTTACTGGCTGAAGTTGCCACATACATTGTCGCACCGCGCGACGAAGAGATCGAACGAAACACATCGAGACCGAGTGGGATAGAGCGATCTGACCGACGATCGTCAAAACAAAACAATAGCGTAGGCTACAGATCGCTCTATCCCACTCGGTCTCGATGTGTTTCGTTCGATCTCTTCGTCGCGCGGTGCGACAGCGGACTGCACAGCCCGAGACCGTCTGCCACGAGCAGGCCCGGATTAAAGGGGGGGCTAGGGGGGGGCTGTAGCCCCGGGCCCCACTTTCCAAGGGGGCCCCGTTTTAAACCTTCAGTTCTAAGCAATTTAAACTCGTTATTGTTTAAATTTTGCCCCCCCCCGCTTTTCAACCATGGGGGCCCTCGAAGGTTGGATAGCCCCGGGCCCCAAAAATCTTAATCCGGGCCTGGCCACGAGTCTTCTTTTCGCCGGGTAATAGTAGTAATCTCGTCCCAGTAATTAACAGTAAACACCAATTTTTATAATGTAGGAACAACACGTTCCGTGAAAAATAAATTCAGTGATCAGTGTTAGTAGCCGTGCAGTGAAGTGAATATTCGGTACATTAACCCGGACGCAGTATGATCAGCTGAGCACTGGGCGCTACCCAACCATAAATCTTTTCGTTCACCGATAACCAGGATCGGTACAGTGACCCAGTGACACAGGTTTCCGAAAAGGGAAGGAAAGCAAGGAAAGGAATGTCTGAAAGGGTGAGTTTTATTTAATTTATTGGTGATTATTAGATGTGGAAATAAATTCTTTCCGATTTTAGGGTACAATAACAGTTCGATTTAAAAAATATGAAAACAACAATCATCGAAACAATTTCCATTATTGTTAATTACCTTTTGCCATTTTTCTGGCAGCTTCTGAAAACCACCGCGATAGAAATTCCAGTCGGAAAGAATTTATTCATACACGTAATATTATTTTTTAAATTTAGTTGTGTTGGCCGTTGTTAAACTACGGATTTTTACCTCAATAACGAATTACGATCACTTGTCGTACATTTTCTGTTACGTTACCTTTTCGTTTATGCCTTATTTAAACACGAAATTTACGTACGTCTTGTCCTCTCACTTCAAACTATTCTTATTTAAGATTCTGCTTTTAAAAAAAAACTGTTTCCTTCGATGCATGCCGACTTGCTTGTTCGTACGTTCGTAGTACAAGCGCGGTCGCCTACCGCGAAGCCAACGCTACCGCGGGAGCTCGGGCGGAAGGCGCGCGCTCTGATTGGTCGGGGTTTTTGGTTAATATCTCCTTAACGAAGCTTCGGACAATATTTTCGCTAAGGAAAAAGTTGTTTCAAATCACCCCCTGAGTCACCCTCTTCAAGGAAACGCGACATTTTTGGGACTCCCTGTATAACACGAAAGAAGCGTTTAGCAGATTGTATACGGCAATGAATAAAGAGCCGTCAATCATGGTAAAGGCGGGATCTCCTACCTGCGACTGGTCGCTGCCGGTCGCAGCGACCCCACTAGTGCAAGGGAGAAGTATGACATCTCTTTCTCCCTTGCACTAGTGGGGTCGCTGCGACCGGCAGCGACCAGACGCAGGTAGGAGATCCCGCCTTAAGACGGCTGGAAGGACGTCGGAAGCGTGCAGGAGAAAAAGCATTGGAATATAGCATCCTCCTTCCGAAATAAAAAACAATCGTGCGACCAGGATTACGGCCCCATCTTCACGATTATCTGACACTCTCTTGCACAGTGATGTCGTGTAAGAGCCCCAAAATATGAACTGATGTTCACAGGTGAGAAGCAAGGTGATGGGGGTGATTGAATTATACCCTGCACACAATTTAAGCACAACAAAACAGATTCTATATTTTAATAAAAACTCAATAAAAAAAACAAATACTTTTATTTTAAATCGTATATCATCAATAAGGACATTGATTTTCGATCGAGCTACTGGTACGACTAACGAATTATTGAATCCGCATAACGTCTTTTTTGTTTCTTTGAAGGTTAGATTTAGTTGTCGAGCTACACTTTCGCGAATTATCGAACAATCGCTGCCTAAATCTATCGTACATAACTTCTGTTCCTTCCCTAAGAGGCATTTCTTCACTGGTCTGTTCACGTTCCCTGTCTCGACCTCTAGCACCTGAGCCGACGGACTGTCGTGGTCTACGCCCGACGTCGACGCGCCCTCCTCAGTCAGTCATGCACTTTTCTCACCCTTCCCTTTACTTTCTCTACGCTGTTTCTTATAGCACTGATTTTCTGTATGACCCGGAATACTACAATATCCACATTTTACTAATTTATTTTTGTCAGTTGAATCCGCGGAACTTTCCACGTTACTAGCTGTGTCTTGCCCTTTCGATCCTCTATTATCCCCCTTTACTTCCTTATTTTCTAAATCGGGACAACTAATTTTCCTATGACCTCTTTTCCCGCAGCGAAAACATGCTTCAGAATCGAAACGTTTAGCCCTATCTTTCGCTCCCTCCTGAGGTGCAAACCGTTTCTTATTTACCGGTTTCGCGTTACTAGCTATCTCTGCCGTAAGTGATTCTAGACACCGCGTAAGTTCTGGAATTGTATTCTTCTTAGCCGTAGTCAAACTCATTCTTATTTGATCGTCCTGTATACCGTGTACAATCAATTCGACAATTTTCTCTTCGGGGACTTCTAAGTTTAACTTATTCATTCTTTTTATCTTTTCGACACAATACGCCTGTAAACTTTGGCCCGGAATACTCTTATACAAAGCAACCGCCTCCCACAGTTTTCCGAAATTTTCCTCTCCGGAAAACTGCTGGATGATCGTTCGCGAAAATTCATTCCAAGTCACAGGGGAGCTCGTGAGCCCATCATACCATTTTCGCGCTATACCTTGTAATTTAATTGCAGCGAAAAAGACTTTATCGGTATCATCCCAATTAAATACTTTAGCAAACTCATTAATTTTTTTTTAACCATTCCAACACTGACAAGTCTCTCTTCTCCGGATCGAATTCTGGTATGACTCACTCATTCGCATGGCGTTTATACTGTCTCGAACCCATTCTAATAATGTTTGTCAACGCCGAAGTCAACTGTGCAATATTGGACTCACCCGATGTCGAGGTACCGTTACCCAGATTCCTGTTCGCTCCTTCATCCGGTCGACATTCCCTCGATCGACTCCCGCTGCGTGTTCCCCGACGCTTCGACGCGTTGGTTCCACGTACCCTCCGAACGTGCGGACTCCTCGAGCGGTGTCGTCCACCGCTGCTTGATTCCCTGGATCGTTCCTTATTTCGAACATCCGGCGTCCTTGATCAACTCTCCTCACGAGATGAAAGTGACCACTTCCGCCCGTTATCTCGACAAGCTTTTTTCGACCGCTTGCCAAGATCCCGTTTGCTTGATTTATGTGGCATCTTACCCACTCGTAAGGGCTGCACTAAGACGTTTCCACTTAACACACACACTTCTATTAACACGAATGTATTGGAAAATTAACTTCGCACGTGTGTGTATCCCACTTCTGAACTGTTAGAGTTTTATTAAAATAATGGTTTTATATTCTGGATAGTTACACAATGACTTTGTAATATAAAAAGTACAGTTTTTAATCGCTTTCTCGCAACGCAAAACGTCCGTCTCCTCGACCTCTCGTCGACCGAATGCCTCGTCGGTGCCTCCCCGGGCCCCTCGTCTCCCTTCCTTTTCGTATTCCGACGCAACAACGCATCGCCTCTCCACTGTTTTTCTCCGGCTTTGCCACGACGAGTTATTGGCAACCGCGCGTCGTATTTGCGCCCCATCGAGGCCGGGCGACATTAAAATTCGTTCTCAGTATTAATAGCATTTTCTTTTAAAACATAACCTTTTGCAATCACAACCCAGAAACCAGTGGCCAACAACTATTTCACTGTTTCTATGACTGTCACCTACCCATTGGCCTCGTGGCCAATGACTGCCCTAAACCATTATTTACATTACAGTTCTTGGCCACCTATAATTTTTGCAATACTGTATAATTTTAATGAGTAAATAATCCTTTTTTATAAACTTTAAACCTTTATTTGTCTATATAACGAATATGAAAGTTGTATATATATCATAAGTGCATTAAATTATCTAAGAATTGCCTGATGTAACCGTATGGCTATTCAATTCAATCGCTGTAGTTTTCAAGCATCGATTTCAAGTCGTCTATGTTTTACACGTAGTATAACAATGATTAGCGAAATAGTGATTGCATTCGACGCATGAAAGTAGAAGGTGTATTCATTATAAAAGGCATAATGTACATTGTTTCTTAATATTCATGTTTTTTTTTTAAAAAAAAAGTCCAATCACTGCCAGATGGCCAACAACTACACTGTTTACCCCTATTACGTCAACAACGCTACACCGAAACAGATGAGTACCGAAACCGTTAGGGCGGACGCACACGAGCGACTTTTTGTCGGGCAACTGTTTCGTCTTTGTCGCTCTCCAGTTGCTTCGGTTTTTGAGAGCGCGCACACGTTGGCAACTGTTTCCTGAAAACAAATTAATTTTCACGTGTTTTTGTAGTACATTCTTCGACAAATGCACGTGAACATTGTTTGGTACATGTATAATGGATTGTTTGGAGACTGCAGTGGTTTCTGCTCTTATCATTCGGCACAGGAAAAATCAACGGAAAAGGAAATATTGGGTTCACCCGCTGATATCTGAAAGATCAAATAAGGGAAATTTACTTTGATGTTTGAAGAGCTAAGATGTTACCCAGAGAAATTCTTCGATTATTTCCGCATGAGTATAACTTCATTTGACGAGCTAATCACAATTCTGGAACCTGCCATTACTTACCAAAATACAAATATGCGACCGGCCGTCACTGAAAAATAATGAGACGGCAACTATAATGTCGTCCGTGTGCGTACGTAAGTACCAAACTATGGGAGGAGAAACAGGACGGAGACAGTTGCGTCGCCCTTCTGTCGGCTGCCAGAGCAACTGAAAAGTCGCGTCGCTGTTGCGTCGCTCGGTGTGCGCACCTACATAAGACTGTACAGACGTTGTGGAAGAGACGAAACAGTTGCCCGATAAATAGTCGCTCGTGTGCGCCCGCCCTTATAGAACCGAAATAGGCGAATACCGAAATCGTTAAAGTACCGAAACCGAAATAAATACCGGTATTTTTCCGGTTCTTGTTTCGGTGACATGGTGGATTAAAGTAATATCTTCATAACCTTCATTAATTCGAGCTGTAAAAACACCGACATAACGTAATATCTTTTCCTAAAAATACCAATATATTAGTATAGATACGTGTAGCGTATAGATTCTTGTCTACTAATATTTTGAAAACAGTAATAAAATCCGAAAACCGAAAAAATTACCGGTAAATATAGGTAAATATATCGGTATGACGTCATACCGGTATTTGCGTATTTCGGTTTCTATAAAGGTTTTGAAGATGCAACCGAAAATTCCGGTATCATACCGGTATTTTCAGTTTCGGTAAAAGTCCCTGGTTTAAACATATTTAAACGTTCATAAGGCCATAATAACTTATATCGTTGTATTGGGAAGGGTTCATAGAATAATTTGACGGAACAACCAACCGAATAACTACTATTGCTTGAACACAAAAGCTGTTCAATGTTGAAAATATGCATTTTTGTTCAAAATCGAATTTCTCACAAAGTGAGGGTGATGGCGACAAACGGTTTACGGATTCGTATTCAGCGCAGAAAAATCTATAAGCCACGGCTATTGAATGTTACAAGTTGTTGAACAGTAAACGATCGGTAAAAAAATATGTCGCTTTGAATAGTCACTTGTGTACTCATTCTTAAATTCGAAACAATACGCCATCTTCTTCTAACTAATAACTGATAATTTATAACAGTGTATCTATCTATGTATCTGATGATACACTATTTACTTTACATGAATTTCTTTTAACTTTTCGCATGACGGATCGTCGAAAAATAGTGTTGAGCACTATTTTACTACAGCAACAGTTCTAGATAATACATAATGCGCTTGTTGTAGTTCTGATGTATTAAAATTCGTGATATTCATAAATTCCTACGTAATAAAGTTCATACCTTTCAACTACTTAGCTTAGAATTGCGCACCTTACTCGTGCGATATATTACGTGCATTGTCTGTCCTATCATATATTGTAAAACATTATTTAGATTCAGATTTATTATTTGTAACCACTGTGGCAACTTATAAAAATATTAGAAATGATTCAGCTCTCTCATGCTATACATTTACTATTTTCGATACAGCTCTTCATTACATTTTCGCGGAAATCGATCTTGTTAATGATAGTGATAACATTATTTGCTCTAATGATGGTGTTAGATTTTAAATTGTTTTAAAGTGCTATATGTTGTTTTGATGCAATCTCAGTTTAACAATTTGTAGCATAAATAAATTGTTCATACTCAAACAAGAAAAAATAGTATTTAACAATAAGTTACATACAGGGTGTCCCAAAAATGTCGGACTTCCTTGAAAGGGGTTACTCAGGGGGTGATTTGAAACAACTTTTTCCTTAGCGAAAATATTGTCCGAAGCTTCGTTAAGGAGATATTAACCAAAAACCCCGACCAATCAGAGCGCGCGCCTTCCGCCTGAGTTCCCGCGGTAGCGTTGGCTACGAGGTAGGCGACCGCGCTTCGGCTACGAACGTACGAACAAACAAGTCGGCATGCATCGAAGGTAACCGCGTTACACATTTTTTTTTTAAAGCAGAATCTTAAATAAGAATAATTTGAAGTGAGAGGACAAGAAGTACGTAAATTTCGTTTTTAAATAAGGCATAAACGAAAAGGTAACGTAACAGAAAATGTACGACAAGTGATCGTAATTCGTTATTGAGGTAAAAATCCGTAGTTTAAGAACGGCCAACACAACTAAATTTAAAAAATAATATTAGGTGTATGAATAAATTCTTTCCGACTGGAATTTCTATCGCGGTGGTATTCAGAAGCTGCCAGAAAAATGGCAAAAGGTAATGAACAATAATGGAAATTAATGCTCAGCTGATCGCAGGGTCAATGTACCGAATATTCACTTCACTGCACGGCTACTAACACTGATCACTGAACCGATCCTGGTCATCGATGGACGAGCCCAGTGCACAGCTGGTTTCAGGTACACGACACCATCCAAGGTTAATGTGCCGAATATTCACTTTACTGCACGGCTACTAACACTGATCACTGAATTTATTTTTCACGGAACGTGTTGTTCCTACGTTATAAAAATTGGTGGCCGCGAAAGGGGCCGATTACTGTTAATTACTGGGACGAGATTACTACTATTACATCGCGATGAAATTGAAGCGGTTATTGGTTTACTCTATTTAGCTGGGAATTTACGGTCATCGCATCAAAATTTATTAGATTTATATAGTGAAGATGGAACTGGAATAGGCATTTTCAAAGCGACTATGTCACAGAAACGATTCAGTTTTCTTCTAAAATGTATAAGATTTGACAATATCCAGGATAGAGACGAAAGAAAAGTTATTGACAAGCTAGCTCCTATCCGCGAATTTTATGAAGCATTCGTGAATAATTGCATGAAACACTACACTCTAGGTCCATGCGTAACAATTGACGAAATGTTGGAGGATTTCCGGGGCCGCTGTTCATTTCGCCAATATATAAAATCAAAACCTGCTAAATACGGCTTGAAAGTATTTGCTCTCGTTGACTCTGAATCGTATTATGTTTATAATTTAGAAATTTATGCAGGTCAGCAACCGGATGGTCCTTTCAATATAAGTAATGCCAGTAGTGATGTTGTTTTACGTTTGATAAAGCCTATTTCAAAATCTGGTAGAAACATAACAATGGATAACTGGTTTTCTTCGATACCGCTCGCTAAGAAGCTTCTAAAGGAACATAATTTGACTTCCGTTGCTACCTTGAGAAAAAATAAAAAGGAGATACCTCCAACATTTATTTCTAAAGGAACAGATGTTCATTCCAGTCAATTTGGATTTTGCGAAAATATGACTTTAGTTTCTTACACACCGAAAAGAGATAAATGTGTATTACTTTTGTCTACAATGCATCACGATGACACAATTATCCCAGAAAATAATAACAAACCAGACATTATTTGTTTTTATAATTCAACGAAGGCAGGAGTTGATGTTGTAGACGAGATGAAAGGAACATACTCTGTTGCAAGAATGTGTAACAGATGGTCACTAAGATTATTTTTTTCAGTTTTGAATATGGCTGGGATAAACGCACAAATAATTATTAAAACTAATGATAAAAAAAATACCTCGGTGCGACGTTACTTTTTAAAAGAACTTGCATTTAATTTAGTGCAAAAACATATATTTGCTAGGTCAAAAAGCACAACATTACCGCGTAATATAAAATACGAAATACAAAAGATCATTAAAAAACCAAATAATGACCGAGCATTAGTACATCCTGGCAGATGTTATTTTTGTAGTACCAAAAAAAATGGAAAAACGACAAAACAATGTAGTAAATGTAACGCATTCATTTGTAATGAACATACAGTATGTTATTGCCACGAATGTTGTAATGATGCGAGCGAATGTAGTATATCAAGCGAGGAATAATTTGTTATTTATTTTATTCACAGATAATTATATTTACTTGCTTTATATTTTATTTTATATTTTACATTGTATTTTCTTTCATTTATTATTATTTATGAAATTAAAAATGAAAATTATTTATGTATAACGATTTGGAATGAAGTAATATACAATGTTATGCATAATTTATATTATTTTAGTTATTTTGTTAAGTTATTTCTCATTATATTATCATCGGTCGAAATGACCGACGCGCGCCTACTAATGTAACTTATTTGGCGCGCCTGCTCCCGGGTTAAACTACGGATTTTTACCTCAATAACGAATTACGATCACTTGTCGTACATTTTCTGTTACGTTAGCTTTTCGTTTATGCCTTATTTAAAAACGAAATTTACGTACTTCTTGTCCTCTCACTTCAAATTATTCTTATTTAAGATTCTGCTTTAAAAAAAAAATGTGTAACGCGGTTACCTTCGATGCATGCCGACTTGCTTGTTCGTACGTTCGTAGCCGAAGCGCGGTCGCCTACCTCGTAGCCAACGCTACCGCGGGAACTCAGGCGGAAGGCGCGCGCTCTGATTGGTCGGGGTTTTTGGTTAATATCTCCTTAACGAAGCTTCGGACAATATTTTCGCTAAGGAAAAAGTTGTTTCAAATCACCCCCTGAGTAACCCCTTTCAAGGAAGTCCGACATTTTTGGGACACCCTGTATAGATTACAAAGGAACCACTTAGAGATATTTTTATACATATTTTTTTGTTTATCCCCGTGAATGTATATTTACTTTTTTCTGTAATCAATATCTATATAAATAATAGTAACGTGTCATTTAAACACTTTCAGTATGTTTCTTTTACTTTTAAATGTTAATTATACCATAACAAAATTCAGATGCTTTTATTTATAATTACAGAAACATTATTAACATTGATATATCACACATTGTTATTAAACAAATGTGTGATATTAATGCCTCTGTGAGACCAGACTTGGTTTATGAACAAATGGATGCTACACGAATGACATATTCTGATGGTACTTTTAGTGTGATTTTGGATAAAGGAACTTTGGATGCTCTTATGCCAGATGCTAAAGAAGGAACAATATCTACAGTGAATAAATATTTTAAGGCAAGTACATGCAAACTGTTACATCTTAATATATAAAGCAGAAAGTGTGTGTGTGTGTTTGTCTGTCGCCTAAAAACTTCCGAACGGTAAAGTCTGGGCTCACGAAATGTGTCCCAGCTCATTGTTCCTAGCTAATCCAGATGAATGTGACTATTTTCACCAAAAAATGAGTAAATTTTTTTTTTTTATAAAATCAGAATCTAAATTTCGGGCGAAGCCGTCATACATATGTGGTTCTTCCAGAATGTCTATTGGGTCTTCGTGTTCGTGTGTATTAGCCTTCGAAAATATTTATTTGAGTTGAAAAAGTGAAACATCTAGGGTGTCTTCACAATTTGCATTCATGCTGTGCTTGCCTGATACATTTCTTATTAGTAGTGTTTTGAATGAATATTCGAATTGCCTTGAATTTAATAAATTTGCTCGTCCTCGGTGCTGTCGGATTTGCCCAAAGAAGTTCTCTAGTGGGTCTTGGTTAAATTGTCTTGTGTACTTTAGGGTGGTCCTTAATTTTCAACTTCCGATTTTTTTTGGTCTTATCCTCTTAAAATATGATAGTTGGTGAAAAAATGATATGTGCAAAATTTCAGCGAGATTGGACAACGGGAACCCTTGCCGCATTTAAGACGAAGTTGTAAAATTACAGTAATTTTACATCAATATCAGATATGATTGTATTTCATTATTTTAAAAATGTGTGTCTATTTTTTTAAATAAAAATACAGTTTCTTAGATATATACCAGGAGTATTTGTATATTGCTTCCTATAATATATTTCATATTCTTAAATTTTACCTAGCATTAAGCTTCCTATGTATCGCAGTATCTGAACCATACTGTTACCTGTGTCGGCTACCTGAGGCACGAAACGCATTCTTGTGATATAAAGAGGCGTATGATCCAAAATTTGGATTCTAATCAAACGGAGATTTCAAGTAAAAAGATTGTTTTAAAAGATGTCAAAAACTATATTAATATTGGCATAGAAAATTTCATCTCGTCACAAAGTCGGAATTTTTTTCTAGATTTCATATAAGTACCGAATTTTTACAAAAAGACCCTTCAGTTTGGGAAATCGATGAAACATAAAAATGCGTTAAAAATAATAAAGAATTTAAAAGTAGTTAACGACAGTGCAGAACGAGGCGTAAAGCTAATCACCGAATATAATAGCTTACTAACGAAAGATGAAAATAATAAGCAGTTCATTTTACAAGTATTAGAAGATTATCGGCGATGTTATCCAGATGCGAGTAAATCAACCTTAATGAAAGGCGTGTATTGACAAATATGTAATATTTTATAAGATATTACAATTAATTTTATAATATGTAGTTAAAAGTTAACTTTGGATAATATTATGTACATTAGGGTGTTTCAATTTTCCAAAGGTGCTATTTTCACGTAACTTTGCTCGCCCCCTTGGTTCTATTCATCGGAGTGATCTGTATGCCAAATTTTAGACAAATTTAATAATATTTAGGGGTTGCACAGTTTTATCACTAAGGTAGGCCTGGGGCGGTAGTAACACTTTGACTTTGGAATACGATTACGCAGGAACTATTACATTTACAACAAATACTCTTATACGGAAATGTTACTTACATATCTGACATCATTGAGTCACAACAGTTTCACTGTATGTCAAGTGATATCCAAGTTAATAATAAAAAATGAGAAGCGGAGTGTTATAGCCCTAACGTTACAGTGTAAAGTGTTGCAACCGTCTCTGACCCCGGATTAGCCGTAACACTGCATGAATTCTATGCGAACAAGACAATATTATTCGCCTTCTTTGACACTATTCGGTTCTGTTGCGGTACAACCGACCCCGACTGCCGACGTTACAATCGCCCTCGACCATGCTTTTGAACTTCAATTATAAATTGTGACTAACGAGTTAGTTAAAAGTGCTAAGTAACGATCAGTATTACTTTAAAAAAAGGCAAATTACAGATTAAAAAAAGCACATACTTGCAAAGGGTGTGTTTACATTACAATCATAAGTCAGTAAGGAAAAGTTACTGTAGGGTATCGAAAAGTTATTTTCTTCACTATCCATGTCTGTTGCGTATCTATACTGCTAGGACATGGATTCCAAATGTCATTGTTTATCATATATCTAAAATTGGTGTTAATATCCATATATGTTTTGAGATATTAGCGTGCTACATTCACCCTCTGTTACTACCGACCCCGTTCTACCCTACATATTTTCGCTTTGTTAGGTTTTAAAAATGTGGGTAAAATAATAAGGTACAGAATTTTTATAGACGTGAACAATAATAATAATAATAATAAAATGTAAATTTATCTAAGTCTAAGTCTTCTTTGAAGTTTAGTTTCTTTTTCAAGGACTTGAGAATAAAAATAATTATCATTGGAAATCGTGTTTCCTTAGCCTGCTACATATTATGTATTGTGCAAAGTGTGCAACCTCTAAATATTACTTAATCTTCCTAAAATTTGTCAGATATTCTTTTTATATTAATAGGAATCAGGGCATGAGCAAAGTAAAAAAAATTGTAATATTTTAATTTCAACCCTATAATATGAAACACCCTAATGTACATGTAAGACATTATATTTTCATTAAAAAATATTCAGTACTACCTCTAAAACGGCGGAACACATTTATATTGAAATTAACGAAAATAATAGAAATTTTAAAACTTCGTCTTAAATGCGGCACGGGTTCCCGCTGTCCGATTTCGCTGAAATTTTGCACATATCATTTTCTTACCAACTATCATATTTTAAGAGGGTGTAAAATATTAGGTTATGTGAGCACGAGGAGGCTGGTGAGGTTAGGATCGGCGTTGAGCCACACAGACACTGGTTTGCACAAAAGTATGTGAAGTCTTTATTTATAAAAGGTGTGCCAACGGGTGAGCCGTTGTGCGCACTTGAAATTAGAGGGTTGAGCCCCCGTACACTCTCTTGTACAATTCACACGTGTGAAAACGTGCCCACGCGGACACGCACAATCGCGAATGCACACTCTCGTGATAACTGCACCCGAACTGTGTCGTGAACACCGTGGTTGAGCTTACCGATTAACTGGAAATGATATGCACACAATAATTGTTTGTTGAGCAACGCGGTGAAAAGACAATGAGCAAAACGTGTTGTACGTTGCGCACGGTTGTGAACAGAGTGAGTCACAAGATGGATGCGCATTTCCGCCGCGGCGTCTTCTCGAACATTCTCGAGCGTCGATCGACAAGACGGGCCCTGATTGGTTGATCGATCGCGGATCGACCGCGACTTCCGCCGCCCAGGAGGTGCTGCGGTGATCGAGAGTGCGGCGGCGCGGAGAACTATTCATTCCCAAACATGCTCCCGCCATCAACAGCTGATTGAAGATGTTGATGATGAATCTGTAACAGGCAAAATTGCCAATTTTGCAATTGGCCTGATTAGTGTTGTTGTGGCGGTCTTGAGCGTCACGACTCGGGTGAGTCCATCCTTCCCTGGATGTAAGGTGATGATCCTCGCAAGTGGCCACTTGCTAGGTGGAAAACGCTCATCTGTGATGAGCACCAGGGACCCGACCTTCAGGTCGTTGGTTGGATGATGCCATTTGGTGATGGATAGTTGTCTCTGCAGATAGTGGGATGACCACTGAGTCCAAAATTGTTGCGTCTTTGTTTGAATGAATTGCCACCTGGCTGATGGCAAGATTGATGAATTCTCCACTGACGGTTCCGGAAGCGCTGAGAGTGGTTGTCCAATGAGAAAGTGCGCTGGTGTGAGTGCAGTGATGTCATCAGGGTCGTCACTGAGGGGCTCAAGCGGTCGTGAGTTGAGCATTGCTTCTATTTGTGTGAGAAGTGTGCTGAACTCCTCGTATGTGAGCACCGTCTCACTGACTGTGCGCCGGAGATGGTGTTTGACTGACTTCACGACCGCTTCCCACTTACCTCCCATGTGAGGTGCTGCTGGAGGGTTGAAATGCCATTCTGTCTTGTCATTGACGAACAGCTGATTTAGGCGTTGATGCGCCTCAGTCCCCTGGGTGAACATTCTTTTGAGAACAGTGTCAGCTCCAACGTAGTTGGTTCCGCAATCGGAGTGAAGAGTGAGAGGAATCCCTCTCCTGGAGACAAATCTCCTGTAGGTGGCGATGAACCCTTCTGTTGTGTAATCTGTCACCAGTTCTAGGTGAACAGCTGATGTGGTGAGGCACACAAAGACGCAAATCCAGCCCTTTTGAGTCTTGGCACCTCTTCCTCTCCACGTCTTCAGTGTGATTGGACCCGCATAATCGGTGCCAGTATTGTTGAACGGTCGTGAGGGTGTAACTCTCGAAAGAGGTAGTTGGCCCATCAGTTGATGGGCACGGATCCCCCTTTGTCGAGCACACACAACACACCGCAGGATGTGAGATTTTACTGGCGCTCGCCCTCCAATGATCCAGTAATTTTGTCGAATCTGGGCGAGGGTGAGCTGGGTCCCTCCATGGAGAGTTTGTCGATGAGCATGGTCTATAATCAATTTAGACAAATGTGAGTGACGAGGTAGAATTGCAGGGTGCTTACTTTCGTAGCTTGTGCAAACATTGTTGAGTCTGCCTCCAACTCGAATGACTCCATTCTCATCGATGAATGCGGTGAGTCGATTGAAGACATGAGCAGCTGGTAATGTTGAGCCTGAGCTGAGCATCTTCATCTCGCTGGAGAAATAAAGCGCCTGCGTTGCTTTGATCCAGAAGATTCTGGCCCATTCTATGTCGATGGGCGATAAGGTGAAGAGCGGCAGCGTGACTGGAGCCTTCTTCAACCTTGAAACAAATCTGAAACAAACTGATGTGATGCGAATAAGTTTGTTGAGAGATGAATATTTGTAGATGAGGTCCCAGTGATATTCAATCTTTTGAATATTGAGCAGCTTTGAAATGCCTGGACGAGCCTCTAGTGCACTCAAGTCTTCGTCTAGCATTGGTTGTGATGGCCATGTTTCACTGGGCTGCGCAAGCCATGGTGGTCCCGTCCACCAAAGCTTATGATGTTCAAGCTGTGATGTTGATAAGCCTCGGGATGCGCAATCAGCTGGGTTTGAGGACCCTGGAACGTGTCTCCAATGTGCGCCTTGGGTGATCTCTTGAATTTGGGACACACGATTCCTTACGTAGTCCTTCCAGCGTGATGCTTGTGTTTTGATCCATGTTAGTGTCACTTGTGAGTCCGTCCACAGATATGTAGTAGCAATGTTGAGCTTGAGCGTTGCTTGAACATATTTGGTGAGCTTCGCCAGCATTAATGCTGCAGTAAGCTCGAGTCTCGGGATTGTGAGCTTCTTTAGTGGTGCTACCTTAGTTTTGGAGCACACCAATGTCGCGACCTTGTGAGTTGTGGACGGTGATGATACGGTAATGTAAATTACCGCTGCCATGGCGAGTTGTGAGGCATCAGAGAAGCCGTGTAGTTCCACTGTAGAGTTGCTGAAGGTGTTGAACCACCTTGGACATGATAGCTTGCGCAAGCTTGTTAAATCTTCTCTGATGATGAGCCATTG
Source organism: Andrena praecox (assembly GCA_963932275.1). NCBI lineage: Eukaryota > Metazoa > Arthropoda > Insecta > Hymenoptera > Andrenidae > Andrena > Andrena praecox. Next base: position 14,771,950 of record OZ010734.1, read on the forward strand.
TGACGTTACTTGGGACGGCAGTGGATCATCCCAGTTGAGCTTGTGTAGCCACAACTCTTGCAACAGTGTTTTTGCTCGAATTATGACCGGCGCTAGAAAACCTAATGGATCAAATATTTGTGCTACTTCTGATAAGATGAGGCGTTTGGTGAGCCTTGAATTTGAGCTTGGTTTTGAGGTGAAAGAAAATTCGTCGTTGATCACATTCCATTGAAGTCCGAGAATTTTGGTATTGCAGTCGTCTAATGATATAACTGAGCCTTGGGCTCGTTGGGTTTGAGAAATTGCATCAAGCAACGGAGGAAAGGTTGAATGCCATTTGGCTAGTGGAAACCCTCCCGCGTTGCACAGATCTTTTAATTGGTGAGCAATTGTGATGAGCATCTCACCTGTGTCTGCACCTCCAAAGATGTCATCAACGTATCTGGCATGTGTGATTGATGGCACCGCCAGAGGAAAGCGATGACCTTCGTCTTCCGCCAATTGGAGTAAGGTTCTGACCGCCAGAAATGGAGCAGCCTTGGTCCCATATGTGACCGTTGTGAGCTTGTAGGGCACCTCCTTTGAATTGTCATCGATCCACAGTATTCGTTGGAGATCTTGATCATCCTCGTGAATCTTGACTTGACGATACATTTTCGTCACGTCTGTGGCAAAAATGTACTTGTGCTGGCGTATCCACAGCAGCACGTCGGTGATGTTAAGGAGTAGATTTGCACCCGTATGCATCAAATCGTTGACAGAATACCCAGTTGACGTGGGGCTTGATCCATTGAAGACGACTCTCAGTTTTGTCGTCTGGCTGTCAGGCTTCAATACTCCATGGTGTGGAAGATAAAATACAGAGTGAGTATTAGGTGAAAGGGATGGTGCTCTTACCATGTGACGGAGCTCCTCGTACTCTTGCATGAAGCCTTGATAGAGGTTGCGATACTCGTCGTTCCTGTTGAGCTTGACGAGCGTACGCTTCAAGCAAGCGTGAGCTGCTTGATAAGAATTACCCAGCAGCTTTGGAGTCTCCTTCAGAGGGATGCGCACGGTGTATCGTCCTGTGGAATCACGAGTGTGTGTCGCTCGAAAGTGATCCTCACACTGTTGATCCTCAGGTGTGAGCTTCATGGGTGCATCTGTTGGGAGCTCTTCTTGAATCCAAAATCGTGTCAGCATGTCTTGTAAGGAATTGTCGTCATGCTGCACGACTGCAGAGTGGTGTGCTGTGACCGTACGCCGGTCCACTGTAACTGGTCCAAGAATGAGCCACCCAAAAATGGACAGCTGTCCAATTGGCATTGAAGAATCACCCTTCTTGAGGGTGGGCTTGATCACTTGCCCATACACGTCTGCGCCAATCACGATGTCTATCGGTCTTGATCTAAGAAAGTCTGGATCGGCCAGCGGAAGGCCATTCAAATGTGGCCATTCTTGACGTGGCGGTTCCACCGATGGTAAACTTGTCGTCAGTGCTCGCAGAACATGTGCTTGAAAGTGCACTGTTGACATATCGTAGTTGGAGCGCAGAGTTAGTAGTGCGACTCCTCTGGTTTGAATTGATGTGTTACCCCCAATGCCAGTGATCGTGATGGATGCATGGGCGCGTGGAATCCTAAGCAGGTTGATGAGCTCTTCAGTGACAAATGTCAGTTCCGAGCCCGAATCAATCAGTAATCTGACTGGTGTAGATGACACTGAAGTGATCAGCTGGGCGTTGGCTGTTGCCAACAGGGTAACTGAAACATATGGGGTGAGCACTGGCGATGATTGTTTGAGCCTCCTTCGTTCGGTTGAGCACGCTGTGTGAGTCTGCGTTGTGCGCTGTTGTGTGAGTGATGTTGGTGATGGGACGACTGCACCGATGCTTCAATGGGTTGCGCTACTTGTTGATGGTTCCTCTTCTGCGCGAGGTTTTACAAGAGCAGCGGTGTGAGCAGACGGCTTTGTGAGGTGCAGCATCGTGTGATGGTTGGCTGCGCACGTTTTGCACCGACGCGTGGAATTGCAATCTTCGGTGCGATGCCTGCCACAGCAATTCCTGCACAGCTTGTTGACGGTAATCACTTTCCGCCTGTCCTCCACCGACAGCTCCCTGAACCTTGGACACATTACAACGTAATGGTCCTCCTTGCAAAAGTCACAGGGGTAGCTGTAGGGCGACGCAGCTGGTTGAGCCTTCGGCTTCGTCTTTGATGCCGTGTGAGCAGCGCCCCGGCTGGGGTATGATCTGCTCGGTTGAGCTACAGGCGGTTGAGCCTTCTTACCCTTTTGGAGAGCCGCGGCCTCCAGTCGCTCCAGGGCCACCACCTTGGCAGCAATGAACGTCTCGAGCTGCTGCAGCCGAGGGTAGTCCTTGGATGAGCCCACTGACGTTTCCCAGGCTTCCCTGGTGGACTTGTCCATCCAACTGGTCGCCTGGTGGACGAGCAAAATATTGCCCATGTCCTCGATGGCGCCCAAAGTGGTGAGAGTCTTGTGTACCTTGTTGATTGTGGACACAATTTCGCCAAGCGCCTTTGCACTGCGCGTTGCGATCGGCGAAACGTTGAGCAACTTGTCCAGCTGCTCTTCAATGAGCACGCGCTTGTTGGAGTATTTCTTGCTCAGTTCCTCCCAGCAAGACTGGAACGATGAGCCTGTGAGCGGGTATGCGTTCACCAACGCTGATGGATCACCTTGGAGGCTGGACCGCAGGTAGTGAAGGCGGTCTATTTCCATGAGCTGCTGGTCATGGATGATCAAGGATGTGAAGAGCTCACTGTAGGCTGGCCACTCCGTGTATGCGCCAGAGAATGTGGGCAGGGCGATCTCCGGCAGCTTCGAGGCCCTCGACGGTACTGCGCTCGATGCAGCCGGTGGACGCTGCTGTATCGCCTTCACGTCTTCTCGGAGGCGGTTGAGCTTGATCTTGGTAGTCAAGTACATTTGAGCCTCCTGCACTGCATAGTTTGCCCCGAAATACGGGTGATCGATGAACTTCACAGGCCACGTTTCCTCAAAGTGAGCATGTTCACGCGTGAATGCTGCGTGCAGCTCCTCTACGTGGGCTGCAATGAGCTCCACCTCGTCGACGGACGTCGTGTGAGCGTGAGCGGGCATGTGCAGTTGCAAGCCTTGAAGAGAGTCGAAGCGGCCAATCTGGGTCTTGGCCTTGAAGACCAGCTGCGAGGGCAACGTTGATGGTGATGTCGCCCTCGGTGGTTTTTTATCCCCACTCGTCCCCAGAGCCTCGGTGGGGATGGTGAGCACAATCGGTGCTGGGGAAGGCGGCCTTGATGAGCCCGCTGACTTCACGCTTTTTTGATCATCTTGATCAGCCATCGCGAAGCACAGGAGTTGAGCTTGTGAGCCCTCTAAACTGAACTACACAGCACTGTGGTACACAATCACCGATCCGGCTCGAAGGACCAAACTGTAAAATATTAGGTTATGTGAGCACGAGGAGGCTGGTGAGGTTAGGATCGGCGTTGAGCCACACAGACACTGGTTTGCACAAAAGTATGTGAAGTCTTTATTTATAAAAGGTGTGCCAACGGGTGAGCCGTTGTGCGCACTTGAAATTAGAGGGTTGAGCCCCCGTACACTCTCTTGTACAATTCACACGTGTGAAAACGTGCCCACGCGGACACGCACAATCGCGAATGCACACTCTCGTGATAACTGCACCCGAACTGTGTCGTGAACACCGTGGTTGAGCTTACCGATTAACTGGAAATGATATGCACACAATAATTGTTTGTTGAGCAACGCGGTGAAAAGACAATGAGCAAAACGTGTTGTACGTTGCGCACGGTTGTGAACAGAGTGAGTCACAAGATGGATGCGCATTTCCGCCGCGGCGTCTTCTCGAACATTCTCGAGCGTCGATCGACAAGACGGGCCCTGATTGGTTGATCGATCGCGGATCGACCGCGACTTCCGCCGCCCAGGAGGTGCTGCGGTGATCGAGAGTGCGGCGGCGCGGAGAACTATTCATTCCCAAACAGAGGGTAAGACCAAAAAAAATGAAAAAAAATTTTGACCCCTATAGCTAAGGACCACCCTAGTGTACTTACTTTATCATTAAGAAAAAAACAACATATGATTGGATTGAATAATTATGTAAAATATTGAAAATTCATAGTCCTTACAATGGGCCAATACCTGGACAGCTTAACTAGTATGACCTGGTGTCCCGATTTTACTGTCCCATTACCTGAACACATAATGAAACATCAGCAGTTTGGATGTTTTCTAGGGAAATTAAATAAAAAAAACAACACAATAGTGTTTTCATTTGGCATATTTCTTGTGTATAAGTAACCCCATAAAAAAACTTTCAAAAAGTAAAAAAATTACGCCAAGTACATGAAACAAATAATTCACAAAAAATAAAAGATAATAATATAAATCACAATAAAATAGAAGAAAGTATATAACACAAAAAATAGAAGATAATAATATAAATCCCCCCCAAAATAGAAGAAAATATACAATATAAAAAAAGATGTGAAATCAAAATGAGCTGCAAGTACATAAAGGTGCTTTCCAACTGCCCTTAAGATGACACAACTACATAGACACAGCTAAAATGCTGTGTTCATACATTCATACGTTCCATTACTCATATCGCGGACATTTTAATTATCCCATAAAATAGAATCCCAATTAAAAACATTGTCGTAAATTAATTAATAGCTTTACATAATTAATATACAAAATTGCGCCAATTATAACAATGGCTATTTATAAAAAGAAAAAATGTATTAAATAATATTAAGCAGATATATTTTTATAGAAATAAATATTTCAATACCAATAAATACTTTATTCAAAATACTTGGCGCTGCTCACCGCATTGGTGTTGCTAAACTGAATACATATGTATAAATTGCATTAATCTTTTTCTTTCTTTCTTGTGCGTGCATTCGTGAATGTGTGTATGTGTGCGTGTGCATATGCTACGTATGGTATTAGAATTAAATATATGTAGAATAAATCTGACTGCGTTTCTAATATGTATATGTTTATGTATTTTAGATTGTAAGGGAGTTATTGTAAATTATTAATTTACTATTAATAAGACAATTAACATTTTTTCGGTTTCGCAGCGCCAAGTATTTTGAATAAAATATTTATTGGTATTGAAATATTTATTTCTATAAAAATATATCTGCTTAATATTATTTAATACATGTTTTCTTTTTATAAATAGCCTATTAATTAATTTACGACAAGGTTTTTAATTGGGATTCTTTTTGATGGGATAATTAAAATGTCCGCGATATGAGTAATGGAACGTATGAATGTATGAACACAGCATTTTAGCTGTGTCTATGTAGTTGTGTCATCTTAAGGGCAGTTGGAAAGCACCTTTATGTACTTGCAGCTCATTTTGATTTCACATCTTTTTTTATATTGTATATTTTCTTCTATTTTTTGGGGGATTTATATTATTATCTTCTATTTTTTGTGTTATATATTTTCTTCTATTTTTTGTGATTTATATTATTATCTTTTATTTTTTGTGAATTATTTGTTTCATGTACTGGGCGTAATTTTTTTTACTTTTTGAAAGTTTTTAAGGGGATCTCACTTCTTTTTACAAAGATAATTCATGTACCTGGCGTACTTTTTTTACTTTTTTGAAGTTGACTGCCACGTGTGCTAAAAATAAGGAAAAAGTAAGGAATTCCCAATAAATTATAAATTCTGATCTATCTTCGTCACACGTTTACGTGTTTATGGCGCCCTGAAGCCTATCTAGTGACGTTAGAGGATAAGGTATATACTTGGAATACTCGTAATAGCGCAAAGCAGCTCAGCGAGTGTACTTTATTTATTTTTTGGTTAAGGATAAATTCTACGTAAGTTTAATAACTACGAAAAGAAACCATGCGCACTGCATTGCCGATTTATATGTATTTTATGGCGCTGAAAACAGCCTTTGGCGCTGAACGTATTTAACATTGACATTGAACTGTAATAACAACCACTATTAACACCTTTCGAAGAAAAATATGTATGCATTTTTAGCATTTCGTGGCCAAGCTTGTTTTTCTACTCGTAAATCATCAACGGATACCCACGCTGTGCCCTTACCCCTTACCATACTCGTGTAATGACCATCGGCAATACTTTTACCGTGGTGGAAAATCGCTGCCTTAAGTTTATAACAGTGATCCCCCATTTGTATTTTAGTAGTAGGTATTGCTTTGATGTAGAAATTTTCCACTTTCGTTGTTGTTCCACTACTATCGTGATCGAACAAATGTAATTTTGCAATAAGAATTAGTATGGAAGCAGTTATATCGATTTTCTTTATTGTGTTTGAATTTGAATTATCACAATTAGGGCAAGAATCTTTCAGATTTTTCCATCCCGCGAAATTGTGTTTTATTATATCTTGAAATTCAAATGATTTTTTTTTTAACATCTTGGGCAGTGCAAGATGTACCACACAATTTGTACTGATAGTAGTACTTGTGCAATTGCACTCTAAACATCTTAATACCGTTGTAATTTCGTGTTGCACTGCATTCTTAATAAGAATCTCATGATCACAAACAGAGGTAATAAACTCAGCTGCATCATGTAGCTGATTGTTAGCGTATTTTTCTCCTGCGAATTGCCGTAATGATATTATGTTTGGACTTTGATCCGATTTATATTGGTCCATAAAGACTTTTATAATATGATCAGCTCTGACGTAGTATTGAATAGTATCCACGATGTGATCATTAGTATTCTGACATTCGGATACATTATAATTAGGTACTGCCCAAACAGCATCACGAACATTGAGAACGCGGTTTTTAGAAATTGAAATAGTCATAAGATCAGGTCTATATTTTTTTTCGCAATCTATTGTACTCTATTATAGCCGATTCTTGTGCCTTTACGGAAGATGGATCATAATTGATAAGATGCAGTCCTTGTAATGTGGTCACCCGAGAAAGAGCAACGTAAGTTTGTCCGCAAGTAAATATTGAATTACCTGCTTCTATGACAGCATTCTGCAAGCTTAGTCCTTGACTTTTGTGAATAGTTATACCATAACTGAGGCAAATCGGAAATTGTTTTCTAATAACGAACGCTCTATCCATTACTTCAAATTTAACACTTACACGTTCTATTATATGTTCTTGCCCCGTGGGTAATATAATTTTCAATTTTTCAACGTCATTATCAACACCTCGTGTAACTGAAACAAGTTTAGCAATGGTACCGTTGACAAGACCTAGCGTAACATCAATATTTCTTCTAATCATGATTTGCACTCCTACTTTAACAATTACGACTCTTGCAAGTCCCGCCGTTCGGGAGCTATCATCGTCATTATTGTTCAGTACCTTTGACACCTTCTCAATCAAATGGATTTCTTCGGACGGAAATCGACTCAGCATTGCAGCGTTCAAAACATCACACTGAACACATGTGGGAAGTAAACACACCGTATTAGATCCCACATTAAGCATGTAATCACTTAATTCCTTTAATCGGTCATTACAATTTGTCGCTTTGAAATTTAATTTCCTCGATTCTAAAAGCTTCGTATCCGAAACGGTCACTACTCCGGTGCGAATTCTCGACAAGATCTCTTTGTAAATATTATCACCCTGCTGTCGCATGTTTATTGTCAATTCGTCATAGTTAAACAAGGAAGACCATAAATTATAAGAACCTAATCCTCCAACATTTTTCTCTATACTCTTATTGGATAATTGTATAAAAGCAGGTTCTTCGTGAACAGGAGGAAGTTGTAGTAAGTCACCAAATAGCAACATAGGCTTTTTTCCGAACCAAGCATCATCGGAATCTGTAGTATCAAATATTTCTGTAAGTCGCAAATGTATGTACAGGAAAGTTACGTTAGAAACCATCGAAATTTCATCGATGATTACTAGAGCAACATTTTTGAGTTGATCTCGTACAATTTGAAGGGCTGCATCGCTAAGTTGGCTATACTGGGCTGTATGCCCATGTTCTACGGGTAATTGGAATAATCGGTGTATAGTAATACCTTCGATATTAAAAGCTGCGATTCCAGTAGGAGCAGTTACTGCTGTGTCTTTTCCGATAGTCTGCTTGATCCAGTGTTTGATAGTTTTTATTAAAAAACTTTTCCCAGTGCCACCTTCTCCACTCACATAAAGTCTGAGAATGTTATCGTTAGACGTCAAGGACTTAGTAACTTTATCAAATATCCGCTTTTGATCATGGTTCAATTCCGAAATCATTTCTTGAAGATCACCACAGTCAAATTTATTTCCCGCGTCTTTAAAATCTTTCATGGCACCAACAGTTTCAACGGGGACACACTCTAATGCAGCGATGCCCCGATGGGCGGCCCGAGGGTACGAGCATCCATCGCATTTTCCAAAGCTCGCGTGGAAGGGGGTCCCGAAACCAATGAAGTTGCAGGCATGTAACGGATGAGGAAAACTCTAGTAGTGTGCGTGTAGGCTCGTACCCTGAAATCAGCATGTAACCGTTACATGCTGATTTCATTGCGATTAAATTGATTTGACTTCTGGTTATAGGCTGATTTCAAGTCGTTTGGATTTGCGGTTATGGGTTCTATTTTTTGATGACAGGATAATTTTTTAAACCCTGGGGGGATTCTTTTTCTTCATAATTTTGTATTGTCATCCAAATTACGTATGCCTGCAAAGTTTCAAGTCTATTGGATAGTTGGAACTGGGTTAAAATTGAGTTTCTAGATTTGAACTGAACAAACATACATACAAACAAACACACAAACAGAGGATTGAAGCTGAATAAAAATCGTTTAATAAGAGACTTTTTTGTTAATCAGAGGTGTATGTGGGAATGTTCAAGTCTATTTCGTCCAATTACATAATATTATTGTTTAATCATTAGTCAATTCCTGTTTATTTTGCCAATTCCTAAAGTGTAGAACACTGGGGCTCCAAGAGTCCCAGTCATATAAGCCTACGGGTACGAGCCTACACGCACACTACTAGAGTTTTCCTCATCCATTACATGCCTGCAACTTCATTGGTTTCGAGACCCCCTTCCACGCGAGCTTTGGAAAACGCGATGGATGCTCGTACTCTCGGGCCGCCCATCGGGGCATCGCTGCTCTAATGGGTGATCGCCTTGATCATTTTCTTCTGGTTCGACAGTATTCAACACGTTCTTTTCAATTTCTTCCTTTATATGATCACGCGCTTCTTGAATATCCGTTATTCGTTCGTGATACTGAACTGATTCTAGCGACAAAAAAGCTTCCGCATATGTGTTAAATCCATTTTTCAATTCGTCGGTCTTTCTCCAAGGTTTGAATAATAATAATAATGAGAAATAATAATTCTCAGGTTGGATTTGAACATTGTACTTATAATGATTGATAAGATACCCTCTTGGCCTTTTTTTCAAAAACAAAGATGGACAGATTTCATAATATTCAGTTTTTTCAGACGGTCTAATTTTAGTAACGTCATACCACATAGCAAAATCGTACAGATGCATAGATTCTAATTCCTTGGGTCTATTGGGATAGTAATCATCTATGAGGGATGGACAAAATATGTCTGTGGATTCACCTACCAGATCCTCAATCTCTTTGCGAGTTTTCAATTTCCTACTTCTCAGTATATTTACATCTAACCATCTAATAGAAGTACTGGAGTCAGTGCCATGCAATGATAATCCTAAAAGAGTATCAGCGCATTCAGGCGCTCCACATTCTCGATGATTTAGCATGCGCATTCCAAGGTTGCACAGCAGACTAGCCAATGACTTAGTAGAATTTATTGCTGCCATAGTGTCCGTAGCGTAATTTTTTTCCGGCTTGGACACGTACTTAGTACAGTAACATGTCACCAACCCTGTCTTTTCCCCAATATATTGTATATCCATGTTACCTCTCCAAACCGTAAGAACTAGGGCTGTAGCTGTGGACCGGGAACACGAGATACCCGGGTACCCGGGTACCCGTGAGATACCCGGGACGAAGAAAATTCCCGGATAAGCGCTACCCGGGAAAACTACCCGAGACTCTCGAGAATCTCGAGAACTTACAGAGTACAGAACGTAATTCTGGAGCGATGCCTGTCAGAGAGATGCCGTCTGGCACCCTGTGGCGAGGTCAACCCCCTGCGGTACCTCACCGAATTTTATGGCTTTCGACCCTCGAAGGGGTTCGAATAACATTAAGAAGTGAGAAATGCCCAGGATTTCCGCATTTCTCATCAGATCTTTGCGAAAACGACGCCAATCGATTCCTTATGTTTCTCCGATGAAAATAATACCAAGCACGACGTAATTTGGACCATAATGAAGGAAATTCCATGAACAAATGTTTTTCATTTGCAGATTCATTTCGTTAAAAATAGTCTGATTTACATGAAATTTGGTATGATTTTCATCGGAAAAACATAAGATATCCATCGGTGTCACTTCCATATCGATACGATAAAGAGTTAAGAATTATTTTATTTCTGAATCAGGTATTATGAATCCTCGGCCGACCGCAGCGAATCGAGGTCGGCCCCCCGTACTCGAGGGTAAAATATTCATTACAGTATATTAAGAAGCTATTTAATGTTCATCGTATCGAAATGGAAGTGACACCGATGGATTCCTTATGTTTTTCCGATGAAAATCATACCAAATTTCGTGTAAATCGAGCTATTTTTAACGAAGTGAATTTGAAATTATGCAAATCATTTGTTCATGGAATTTTCTTCATTGTGGTCTGAATTATGTCGTTCTTGGTATTATGTTCATCGGAGAAACATAAGGAATCGATTGGCGTCGTTTTCGCAAAGACCTGATGAGAAATTCGGAGCTGGAGATTCCTCACTTCGTAATGGGTATTCCTGTCTCCCCGGGGGTTGAAGCCTTCGACTCGAAGGCCATGACGCTCAGTGTGGCTTCAATTATGGAACGGTACTCTATGAGATCTCGAGAGTCTCGAGTATCTCGGGTAGTTTACCCGGGTAGCGCCTACCCGGGAATTTTTTTTTTCCCGGGTATCTCACGGGTACCCGGGTACCCGTTCTCCCGGGTATCAACAGCTCTAGTAAGAACGGCAGCATTAAAATCATTAATACGGACTTCCTTTATTGAACGTGGAAGATCATAGAGTCTACCTTTTGCTTTCAATTGTTTTCTAGCACCTATAGAAACAGCCACATCCCTTATTATCAAAGTATCTGTAACTGGACGTGGAAATGAAAATCGACATACTTTACAGAAGGAATTTTTAGTTTTTTTGTTGCGTAGACAGTAACTATTGCATTTATGCATTTGATGTGCAATTACACGTCTATATAATTCTGGCGACACATGCGGCGATGGCAATCTGCAAGTGACGTATTTCATAATGAATGCTGCTACTTCTTCCTATCGATTATAGGAGCATCTTCAATCCAAATTAAAAGATGAAAATGTTGTAATCCCCTGCTCTGATATTCTCTGCGCCAAAAGTAATGAGTGACCTTGCCAATCGGATTGTCAGGCGAACAAATGAAATCCAGCATAGCGTGGAATGTATTATCTATAAATCGAGCAGTTGAAACGGGATCAGAAGCAATGAGTTCGTTCGGGGACATTTTAGCCACCGATGGGCCGTTTACATCACGAAGATATTCAATTAAATCTGTCCATAGCCACTCACTTGGACTGAGCGTGAGGAACCATGTAGCTGGTCCATAATGGTGTATCATACAGTTCAAATCATTTCTCGGTTTCCGCCAATACTGTGCTGTATTACGTAATCTGGAAAATATAGTGTTCAAGTTCGTTTGTAGCTGATCTTTAGAGAGTTGCTCTAGAAAACCAGCAGCTGTGTATTTTTCACGTGGATTTAAGCCGTTCATTTTGTGAAAAATTCCAGCGTTCAATTGCCGCATATTGGTATCGTGTAATAAATGAAAAATATATTGCATGTTCAATCGAAATTGCGAATGCTTGGACATCAGTTTGGACTTAATGAATTCATGATCAGTCAAACGAACCAATCTTTCTTCATGCTGTCCGTTTACCCCATAAGGATATAAATCTGGGAAACATTTCACATCTAAGTGTTCAGCACGATGGCCCAACGGAATGTCCTGAACTTTAAGCATTTGATAGAGCGCGGTAGCAGATTCGTTAACCCTTTTGTCATACATTGGATAAATCGTAAACTGATCATAATATGAATCAGATTGTGACATTTGCGTCAATAATGCACGTTTGTGGTTTTCATCGATATTAAGTGTTTCACCTTCAACGTCCTCGATAGATTCGTTATTATCATCATTGGCAACAACTTCTTCTTGAAATTCTGTATCTGGTAATTTGGCACTCAGCAATAAATCGTGCGATTGTGGTAAAACAATTTCTGAGTATAGAGGATTATTGGCTTTCAACCATACTAAGGAATCCCATACTTTCTTCAAGTCAACTAACTTTTCCCAAACTATATTAGATTTTGTTGGAACGCCCCGCACCAATATGTATAATTCATGATTTTGATTTAAAGGTTCGGTCGAAGGACAGATTTTTTTTAAATTTTCTTCTAACGGTAAAGGAAGGTACAATGTTCTCCCCTTTACTTTTGGAAACATATGTTTATGCGGCATATTTTTACGCATTACTGTATCCATTCTCACAACCGTTTGAAACGGTTTAGCTCTTTGAATGAGAATTCGTTCGTAATCGTTCAACACTGCTATTTCTGGAACTGAACGTACATCAAGCTTATTTAAAATACATTTTGGTGGTACGGAATCTTTGCGAATTTTATCGTGACAATATCGGCAAATAAAATGCATGTCACCAACTTTGTATCCAATATGATTTAACAATGTTTGCATTACATTTCCCTTATATGTTCTTTTAGAAATATCAAACTTACGAACCTCTCTTTGAAAACAGAGTTTCTCGCAGGAAACGCACGGGATGCGTGGTGTGTCCATAGACCGCTTTGTGAAAGCTTTAAATGCTAAATAATATCGAGATATAATCTCTTCTTCGTTCAAGCTTACGTCAGTATTACTTTTTTGTAACGCTTCAGCTTCTTTCCGAGCTTGCAGTGTTATTCGTCCAAGTGTTTCAAGGTCACTGTCGTTTAAAGCTTTGTCTAAATTATGTAATAGGTGTTTATAAATGTACACTATTCTGTGTATCATTCTTTTCAAATTTCGTAAATCCGGAAAGTGAGGTGCCAGTATCTCAAAGGCTAAAAAATTGGACTTACATAGTTTAGGGTTTATGTAACAACCATGAGTATTGTCAACTTTTTCAGCATGTACTTTATTAGAACAGCTACTCATATGGTTGTTCAACTTATGTACCCTTTTTAATGAGCATTCTAACAATCGTTTGAAGAAATCCTGTAAATTATTCAGAGTTTCAACATTTTTTGTTTTACAAAGATAACTACAATGCCATGCTTTTGTCGTCTTCTTCGATTGCAATACAGGTAGAACGTTTATAGCTTTCCCTTCCGAATTCAGTATGATTGATTCAGAACCGGTGAAAGTATGGTACGAACTTTCCGCAAAATATGATTCTGAAGAAGATGTATGTCTGGATTGTCCACACAAAGCATTAATCCTGTCATCAACTTCTAAACATTCTGCTGCGCGCGTTAAAGAAATTTCCACTTTTTCTTTACAATCTTTCAACAGTTTCCTCATTTCCAAAATGTACTTTTGCCTAGTATGAAAACAACATTTTATTATACGCTCAGCTTCCAATCTACTTGCTTCTCCGGACGGCATGCTAATATGTATTTTATATGTATAGTACTTTGTGTACAGTACATTCATTCAAAGTAACGAATGAAAATTAACTTTATTTCTCTTTTTCACTTCGCTTCTTCGTCTTCTCCCCTTTTCTCTACATAGGTATATGTATTCCATATCGATTGAGAATTGATTTGATTTGTGGTTACAGGCTGATTTCAAGTCGTTAGAATTTGTGGTTATGGGTTATGGTTGCAACTCAATGGTACACTCAGCTCAAACGATTGTGGCCGTTCGAGATTCGATTGCATTCGATCTTACCAGGGTTGGTTTTTCTCCATCGCTAACATTCTACACTATTCTACAGTATTTCATGAACATGGTCATGATGTAAAGACATTAGGTGTGCTCGTGCGCAGCCTTCCAGATTAGCCAATAAGGTGCCCTTCCCAAGATCGTCCATATTGGATTGTCAACCAATACGACAGTTGCATTCAAATCTGGTAACGTAACAGTACATACTGTTGTGAGTCTCGTCGTGATATGTTTTACTGTAGAATGAAGTAGGTGCCAAACAGCGCGATATCGAGATTCGATAGACAGCGACGTTTGAAAAGTCGTTTTACATTTTAAAGTGGCGCGCACGACAGAAGACCAAGTACGTTCCGTTAATGTATAATTTTAAGTACTGCAGGTTCGCTCGCACAGGCTCGCTCATTTTTTGTAAGGCGACTTACAAATAAAACGACTACCAATAAAAAATACATTTTTTTTCAATTATCTTATTAACTTTATTAACAATAACAGTTACGAAGCAACATCGGGAAATATCAGTGGGAATTCCATCATTAAGAGGGAATAATTTTTCCTCTTTTTTCGGCGCAAATTGCCATTTTACAAGTTAAAAAAATAAAATTTATTATATTGAACGAAACAGTGAATACAAGTGAAATTCTCACGAATGATCGCTTTGCAAAACCAAACTTCCATGAATTTATAGTCGTGAAGTATGTTTACCAAAAGGATCTGTAACTATTTTCAAATCCTTGGGGGCTTAGTCTAACTTCACCTTTACTTTTCTTTCCGATTACATTCGTGTAGTCTTGTTCAAACTTCGCGCCTCTACAGTTTACGCTACACGAAGTTAGGTAGTACATTATAAACCCCATAATGTAACTAGGCGGCCATATTTTAACATGGCGGAAAGTGGGAAGGCGCAGTAGAAGACGAAAATGAGCTGCCGGTCGAGCACACCTAATGTCTTTACATCACGAACATGGTGATGGGACTGCCAAGCCACAGGTTCCCGTCTAGAACACTTCTAATTCATGTTGAAACACCACTGTGGCACCATCTGCCTATGATTGTCATAATTATATAAATCTGCGCGATCGGCTCTGTTCGCGATGCTGTAGCGTAAATTACACCAAATGACACCAGGAATAAATGTCAAATGACTTTTATTGCAATGAACCTAAAAAAATCATAATTTTGACACTGATAAATGATATACTTATAATGTCCAAACCAAATAAATCAACGGATTTATAATGGAAGACACAAATAAATAAAGCGGGATGGTGGTAACAAGGAAAAGAATGGAAATGAATGTTATGTATTTCGTAGAGATGGCAAGGGTTAGGAAACCAGAATACTGAGATGAATAAAGTCTTGTGGTATTTTATTCGTAACAGTCTTCATAGATTAAAATCTAAGACGCTCATTATTAGTGGAAATGTGTAGAGCAAAGAAATACACATTTATTTCAAAATCTCCTATCCGTTATTTTATGTTAACAACGAGAAAATAAACATAACCGAAGCAATGTAAATTAAATTTTGTGACAGGATTGCGCGAACGTGTCTCATATTAAACATCATCCGTTTACTTCACGCTAAAAAAAATAAATAAATTATGAAGTAACATACAAAATTATGACAATCATAGGGAGATGGTGCCACAGTAGTGTTTCAACATGAATTAGAAGTGTTCTAGACGGGAACCTGTGGCTTGGCAGTGCCATCACCATATTCATGAAATACTGTAGAATGTTAGCGATGGAGAAAAACCAACCCTGGTAAGCTCGAATGCAATCGAATCTCGAACGGCCACAATCGTTTGAGCTGAGTGTACAACGATACATATTTGTAAAAACACGTGGCATCTCAAATTTTGACAACCTACCTTATTTGACACTCGTCAGGTTATAATCTGACTGTAAGCTGTCAAAATTTGGAGTAGATTGCATAGTGAAGATAGCGATTGATGAACGAAACATGTGTTAGTATCATTTTGGCTGAAGGTGTACGTGTAACGCGTATTGGAGTAGATTGCATAGTGAAGATAGCGATTGATGAACGAAACATGTGTTAGTATCATTTTGGCTGAAGGTGTGCGTGTAACGCGTAGTATACGTATTATGTTGACGAAAATTTGGCTTGAAGAATCAAAATCAGAATCAGAAGAAAATCTTACCGTTTCTGACAGATCCACGAGACGACATTATGATATCTCTGTTATGCGTGGACAGATTTTATTTAAATTTGGTCTTATTCGAAAGCTTATATGCGGTTTACATAAGAAAAATGCCTTTAAATTTAGAAAATATTGCAGGCGTGATGAGATATTAATGAAATAAGTTTCAGGTTAGGTTGGATTAGCCCGGCGACGAGTAAATGATAGCGGTAGCGACAGTCGACATATACAGGGTGTCTTTCCTGTACTTGGCATCGAGACGCTGCCGCGTCTCTAGATTTATTCAAATCAGTAAACAAACTTGAGTAAAAAGAATCTATTATTGAATGACTAATTTTAAGGTTATGTGTATTCGTGTGTAACACGCGAAGTTTACACATGAATTAAATATTATTATTAAAACAAGATAACAAGAATACAAAGTAATAATTGCTAAGGTATTAAATAATTATTTTATTATTGTGTCAACAATGACGCGTACTTATTTCACAGTTTGCACACATGGTCAGGTTTAGGGTCGTTCCGGGATGTCACTGTACCAGTAGGTAGACACGTGAATAAAAAAACTAATACGAACTTTAATTTTAAGCTTCCAATAAAAAATAATACTACAAGGTACCATTTTTCTAAAAATGTATTAGTTGTACCAATATACTAAACATTATTGGGGGAACCACGTGACGTGCGCGAGAGAATAACGTGTGTATGCAGACAGGTGAAAGAAATAGACGAAAAGCGTGGCAAAAGTGCGCAAAAAATTACGAGGTTGGGTGGAAAACGAGGGGATTAGACAAGGTATTGGTGGACGGTATAAGCGACAGTTAATAAAGGGTCTAAGGGTGAGATAAAAGGCGAAGAAGTGAAGGTGTGAAACGAGTGCACGAAGTATAAGATACGTGGCAAGGATAAGTGACATCTAGGGGAGTGGAAGAAGTAAGAAGACAAAGTGCAGACAGCAGTAGGTAAAGAAGAGCGGAGACTCTAATGAGCCGAGCAGGCGAAGGCGGGGAAGTGCAAAAGGAAACGAGAAGAAGGGGAAGACCATCGTTGGCAGAACAGCTGGGAAGAAAAAGAGCGGACAGCGAAGGCTCGATACTGGACTCATTCAAGAGGAAACGGGAGGGCGAGGAGGAGCAGGAGAGGTTAAGGGCCGAAAAGGAAATAGAAGAAGAATTCTTGAAAGCAAGGAAAGTAGGGAGGTCGCCTCCAACGAAGAAAACTGAGGTAGTTATAGGAACTGCGGAAACACCGGACAGTCAGAAGACAGAACAGGAAAAAGAAATGAATGCAAAATTAGACAATTTGATCGAAGCTGTGCTGGCAGTTAAGAAAGACATGGAAGAGCTGAGAAAAGATAATAGAGATCTGAGGCAGGGAATGCAGGATCTGAGGGACGAGTGGAAGAGCAGGGATGAGATATGGGAGAAGGAAAGGAACGAAATGAGAGGAAGGATAGAAGTACTGGAGGCCAAGAATGTTCAGGCAGAAACGCTGACAGGAAGACTGGAGGGGTTAGAAAGGAAGGAAGAGGCTAGAGAAAAAAGAGAGAGAAGGAATAATATTACCCTAAGGGGAGAGGATTTACCGCGTAAAGAGACGCCGAAGGATACGGTGGAGTATGTGTTAAGGCACGAATTGCAGGTAGAAGCAGAAATCGAGGAAGCATATTGGGTAGGAATGGGAGATAAAAGAGGGCTACTGATAGCGAAGTTAAGAAGCTGGCAACAGAAAGGAGCAGTAATGCTAAAGAAGAGTACATTGAAAGATAAGAGGCTATTTATTGACAATGACCTGACGAAAAAGGAAAGGGAGATACAAAGAAATATTAAAGATATTGCCAAGGTGGAGAGGGAGCAAGGGGCAAAGGTGAAGGTTGGGTACAAGAAAGTAAAAATCAACGATAAAACATTTATTTGGAAAGAGGATGGTGGGCTGAAAGAAGTAAATTTTTGGAGTCGGCAAAGTTCTGTGAACCTCTAAATTGTTGGAGGATCGTAGAGCTTACAAGGACAATGAAAGCACGACAAAAGGCAGTACCAACGCCCGTTCCCCGCGCGCCTGCGGATGCAGATATGTGGGGAGAGGGGGTACACAGAATTGGGAAAGGAATAAGAAGTCAAAGAGAAATAGATACATTTAAAATAGGATACTGGAATGTAGCTGGATTATTCAGCAAAGACAAACAGTTTTGGGATTTCTTAAAAGAACTCGATGTAATAGGATTAGTAGAAACGTGGATTGAAGAGAAACAATGGGAAGGATTGCAAGGTAAATCGCCACGAGAATTCTCATGGAAATGTAAATATGCCACCAGAGAGAGAAAAAAAGGGAGAGCGATAGGCGGAATTATCACAGGAATAAGAAAGGGCATAGAAGAGGAGGAATCGAACGCGGGAACGGAACATATTCACGAGAGAAGAATAAAGATACAAAATGAAAAATGGAGAATAATAACAGTATACAGCAGAGACATGAAGGAGACGAAAGAAGAGCTTGACCAGATAATAGAGGAGAAGGAGGTGGTGAAACTGATAATCGGCGGAGATTTCAATGCAAGAATTGGACAGGAAGGGGGCGATTTTAGAATAGAAGAAAAGTATGGCGAAAGAAGATCAAAAGACAAAGTTAAAAACACAGAGGGAAAGTTGTTATTAGAGATGGTGGAGGAGAGAGGATGGAATATTCTGAACGGGAATATGGAGGGAGATGATAAAGGAGAGTACATATATACGAGGCCGAGAGGCAGCACGGTAATTGATTATATAATAACAAATGTCGAGGCGAAAGAAGATATCAAGAAATTCACAGTGGAAGAAACAGTGGAGTCAGACCATATGCCTCTGATTGCGGAACTATATAAGGGAAATAAAAGGAGAGAACGAGAGGGAAATCAGGAAGAGAGGTGGAGAGAGAGAAGAGTCTGGACAGAGGAAGGGAAGAGAGAGTTTCAAATGGAATTAAACAAAATAAACTTTAATAAGACGGAGGTGAATGAAATGGTGGAAGAAATGGTAGGAAAAATAAATAATGCAGTACGGAAAGAAGAAGTAAAAATAAAAAAATGGAAATTGGGCAGCTTTAAGTGGTGGAATTCGAATTGTACAAAAAAGAAAAGAGAAGTTAGGAAAGCATTGAGGAACTGGAGAAGGGGTAAAGGAGACAAAGAAGACTACCAGAAGAAAAGAAGGGAGTACAAAAAAATGTGCGAAGAAAGGAGAAGGGAATTACAAGAATATACAGAAAATGAGATAATGCAATTAAAGGGAGAAAATCAAATATGGGAATACATAAATAAACAAAGAAAGAAAAGAATAGGAATCTCCAATAAAATAGATTTAAAAGAATGGAAGGATCACTTTAAAACATTGCTAGAAGGCGTCGACAGTAAAAAAGAAGTAGGAGAGTTGGAAGAAATAGAAAACACGGAAGGAGAAGAGGAAGAGGAAATAACAGAAACAGAAGTAACGGAACAAATCAGGAGATTAAAAAAGAAGAAAGCAGCTGGGGAAGACAAAATAGAAAATGAAGCCTGGATTTACGGTAACGTGAAAATAGTAAAAAGAATCACAGAAATTTTCAATAAGGTGTGGAAGGGAGAAGGATTCCCGCAGAGGTGGAAAGAAGGGGTGATTTCACCAATATTCAAAAAAGGAGATAGAGAAAAGGTGAGCAACTACCGGGGGATAACGATCCTAAACACAGCGTACAAAATATATGCTATGGTCCTGGAAAAAAGATTAAAAGAGGAATTGGAAAAGAACCACATAATACCAGAAACACAAGCAGGATTCAGGAGCGGTAGGTCGACAACAGATAACATTTTTATTCTGAACTATGTAGCTAACAGAGAAATACAGAAAAAAGGGGGAAAGCTGTATACCTTTTTCGCGGATCTAAGTGCTGCATTTGATAAAGTGGATAGAGTAAAACTTCAGAACATCATGAAGAGAAAGGAAATAAGTACACGCTTGAGGACGAGAATTGGAGAAATTTACACAGAAACAAGAAATACTATAAAAGCAAACGGAGAAATATCATCCAAATTCTGGACAACAAAAGGGGTAAGACAGGGATGCCCACTGAGCCCAACGTTATTTACAATATATGTAGCAGATTTGGAGGAAACCATGAGGAAAAACCAAGCGGGAGGAGTAAGAATAGGAAAAGAAAAAATCTGGACTCTAGCATATGCGGACGATATAGCGTTACTAGCAAATGAACCAAAAGATCTTAAGGACATGATACGAAGATTTGAAAAATACCTGGAAAGGAAAGGGTTGCAACAGAATGCAGAGAAATCTAAGGTGCTGATTTTCCATAAAGGAAGAGGAAAGAAGAAGAGAGAAGAATGGGGCTGGCAGGGGCACAGTCTGGAAGAAGTAAAAGAGTTCAAATATTTAGGGTATAATTTCCAGAAAAATGGGGGCAGAGAGATGCATATAAGGGAAGTCACAAAGAAAGCAAGAATAGCAATGGCGCAGATATGGGGAATAGGACAAAGAATGTTCAAGAACAATTTTGAGAGAAGAATGAGAATATTCAGAAGCATAGTGAAAAGTATCTTGCTGTACGCGTCAGAAATTTGGGGATGGACGGAAGCAGAAAAGGTAGAGAAAATACAGGAGAAATACATAAGGTGGACTTTAGGTTTGGTCTTTAATACACCAGCGTATCTGATTTTGGAGGAAACAAAAACGGACAAAGTAAGGATAGAAGCGGGGAAAAGAGCAATAAAATATGAGGAGAAAACGAAACGGCTGAATAAGAATAAAATAGTACAAGAATGCTGGAGGGAAATAGACGCGAAGCAAACAGAGAAAAAGTCGAAATGGGAGGAAATGAGAGATTCATACTACAGGCAAAAAATGATGGATATCCAAGCAATGGAAATAGAAAGAAGGGGAGGAAGAGAGTTTGCTGAGGAACTAGCGCAAACAGACAGGGCAGAGCAGGTTCAATGGCAATACGACAGAACAGAGTTCTGCAACGGGCGGATATATCGCGGGTTTACCCGTCCGTTACCCGTCCGTCTTTCGATTCACCCGACCCGCCCGGACCCGCCGGCGGGTAAGCGGGTCAGCGTCGATTTCTATCCGCCCATACCCGCCCGGAGCTGACGGAACTTTTATCTGACTCGCCCGTATCCGCGCTATACCCGCTAATACCCGCGCGTTCAAACAGAGTTAATATTTTATTTATATTATAATTATGAACAAAGGGAAAGTAACAAAAATTCCAATACTGCAGAGAAACATAAAAGCTTTTAAAGTATGAATAGCATAAAGTTTTATAGCGTATTACAAGTATTTTTGTTGATTTATTATTTCAATTTAAATTAAATTTTTGCATGTATCCATAATTTCTTGAATTTGATACAATGCATGCCATACTGTTCATTCGTAGAATGAAATAAATCCGCATCTTGATATAACAACTGCCGAATAAAGTACCAGTAAAGTCGGAATTGAAGTGCAGCTAAAGGCACGGGTACGAACGGATAACAGCGCGACCACGGGTGAGTCAAGTACGTGTCGCGACAGCTTCGGGCGGGTAGAAATCGACGCTGACCCGCTAACCCGCCAGCGGGTCCGGACGGGTATGGATAGCTTCGTAGCGGGTATCACCGGGTGAGTGCAGATACGGGTACGGGCGGGCGGGTGAATCGACGTCACGGCCGGATGACGGGCGGGTCAAACCCGCCCATTGCAGAACTCTGCGACAGAATACTAGGAGGCAGATATAACACACATTACACAGAAATCAGGGATAACCAGCGAGAAAATTACCTAAACGGAAATTACAGAGGCAGAGACCAAAGAATGATTGCGAGGTTCAGATGTGGGAACGAAGAGCGGGGAAGCAAGTACTGGAAGGAAGAGCTAGAGAGACGCTGGGTCACATGCTACACGACTGTAAGGAGCTGAAAAGAGAAAATTCAACGATCAGAGGGATACTAAAGGGAGAAGAAAAAGGAGCGGAGTGGATGCGTATGGTAGGGTAGACCGGGGGCGGTAGTAACAGGGGGGCGAATGTAACACGCTAAATATCTCAAAACATATAATAGATATTAACACCAATTTTGGATATATGATGAAGAATGACATTTGGAATATACACATCCATGCCCTAAGTGTACAGATACGCAATAGACATGGATAGTGAAGAAAACAACTTTTCGATACCCTAAAGTAACTTTTCCTTACTGACTTAAAATTGTAATATAAACACTCCCTTTGCAAGTATGTGCTTGTTCGATTTTTTAATCTGTAATTCGACCTTTTTTAAACTAATATTGATCGTTGCCTGGCACTTTTAAGCGTCTCGTTAGTCAAAATTTATAATTTAAGTTCAAAAGCATGGTCGGGGGCGATTGTAACATCGGCAGTCGGGGTCGGTTTTATCGCAACAGAACCGAATAGGGACAAAGAAGGCGAATAATATTGTCTTATTTGCATGAAATCATATAGCATAGCACAAGCAAACCAAATGAAAAATGGGTGCAATATACTGAATGTAAGGATTGAGCAGATGAAGAATGCACCAGCCAAAACGCCTTTTATTTCTGCCACAATTGCGATACCACATAATTTATTACAGATTTTACTTTTTTCATTTATTACTATAATTTAAATCAATAAATATTTTAATTTTGTACAGTTATATTTGTGCTACTATCGACTCCATGCAGTGTTACAACCGACCCGGGGTCAGGGACGGTTGTAACACTTTCTCCGCTTCTCATTTTTTATTAATAACCGGAATATTACTTGACATACAGCGAAACTGTTCTGGCTCAAATAATGTCAGATAAGTAAGTAACATTTTCGTAAAAAAACTTTTGTTGTAACTGTAATAGTTTTTGCGTAATCGTATTCCAAAGTCAAAGTGTTACTACCGCCCCCGGTCTACCCTACTGGAAAAAAGGAGAAGAAAAGAAGAACAAGATGAAGAAAGAAGTCAAATCGAAAGCACAATCTTGAAGTCCCAGATACACTTACACACATAACACATGTAACCCCATTTTGAGGTCGAAAGGCAGAAAATAAACCTATTTACTACTACTAAACATTATTAATAATATTCGCTTAAGAAAAAGTAGAGACTGTTTGGTAGGGTGGACCTTAGTTACCCTTGTCGAATAATAATTTTGAGATTTTTGGCGAGGGCACCCCCCAGGATTGTGCCATTGGGAGAAAAAATAATGTGTGCCAAATTTGAAATCAATCGGAGAACGGGAAACCGTGCCTCATCGCATTTGAAATTTTTTTATTTTTGTAACTCGTTTTTCTCCATTGTAGTATATCGTTAATATACATTTTTATATATCGTTGAATTGGTCTTTTTATGCTCTGTAATAATATAGAATCAAAGTATAAGATCACTTAAAAAAAACATCATGACCTG
This sequence comes from Andrena praecox, assembly GCA_963932275.1. Taxonomy (NCBI): domain Eukaryota; kingdom Metazoa; phylum Arthropoda; class Insecta; order Hymenoptera; family Andrenidae; genus Andrena; species Andrena praecox. Next base: position 14,795,502 of record OZ010734.1, read on the forward strand.
AAATCTCAAAAATTAACCATAAAAAAATACCTTTTTTGTTGGCATTATATTTACGCTGTCAAACAGTACGAACAACTTTCGTCTAAAATTTTTTTCATATAATTATAAATAACAGATTAAAGGGAAAAGTACAACCGAAAATCACAAAATTTTGCATATATTAGTCTATTTATTTTAAAAACTAGGGGCCTAGAAGAAAATCTGACTACTCCACGCGATGCAGCAGACATTTTTCCTCGAGAAAACATAAAAAAAAGTGGTAAGTCACGTTTTGTTTTCAATACAGAAAACAACAGCGGCGGACGTACCTATCCATTGCCGCTCGGCGACAGAATCGCTTAAACGCGCGCGACTACCACTGCCGCTGCCGTACGCTTTGTCAAACTATTTCCCTTCTGTATTGAAAACGAAACGTGACTCACCACTTTTGTTGATGTTTTCCAAGGGAAAAATGTCTGCTGCATCGCGTGGAGTAGTCAGATTTTCTTCCAGACCCTTAGTTTTTAGAATAAATTGAAAGATATTTGCAAAAATTGGTGCATTTTCCATTTGATCGTTGTTTAAATATATTTAAATAGTAATAATGCAATAATAACTTATATCGTTGTATTCCGGAGGGTTGATAGAATACTTTGACGGTACAAGCAACCGAATAACTATTACTGTTTGAACACGAAAGATGTTCAAAGTTGAAAATTTGCATTTTATTTAAAAAAAAAAAAACAATTTTTCGAAACCTGAGGTTGATGGCGAAAAACGGTTTGCGAATTCGTATTCAGCGCACAAAAATCTATAAGAAACAGGTATTGCATATTACAAGTCCAGATGGCTGTTGAATAGTTACAATTAAACTCTTGCATGAGTTTGACTGCTCGTTCGGCCGAATCGTTTACTGCTAAATTATTTACTATATTTAATCCAATATTATAATTGGGATCATTTTCCCATTCTAGAGAATCCATATTTATAAAATCTGTTGGAACAGTGTACGCTTAATGAAAGTATCGGTTATTTCATAAAAATTTTGAAATCTGTTATTTATAAAAATATATGAAAAAATTTGTTAGACAAAAGTTGTACTGTTTGACAAGGTAAAAATAATGCCAACGGAAAAAGTTTATTCTGATGGTAAATTTATGAGATTTCAAGGTCATGATTTTTTTTTTAAATTAATTTTATACTTTGATTCTATATTATTGGAGAGCGTAAAAAGACAAATTCAACGATATATAAATATGTATATTAACGATATACTACATTAGAGAAAAATGAGTTACAAAAATAAGAAAATTTCAAATGCGATGAGGCACGGTATCCCGTCCTCCGATAGATTTCAAATTTTGCACACATTATTTTTTCCCCCAATGACAAAATCCTGTTGGGTGTACTGAAAAAAATTAAAAAGTCGAAAAATATGGTCCACCCTCTACTGTTTAGCAAATCAGATAAGAGCAATACTAAAATGTTGTAAACTGGAGAGTTCAAGAAAATTTATTTTTATTACGACTGTTACAAATTTACTAAGACAAATATGTATATGAATGTATTTTATTAAATATTTGAGTAATTGAATAAAATAGTTTTTTTATGGATAAAGCGAATATTAAATGTAATAATCAGTATTATTTGCACTTGTTCCCAAGTATTGGGACGTGTCCAGGTATTGGGACATATTCCTTTTACGCGTTTGCATCCATCGCCGGAACTCCATGAGGAGTGAGGAGCCAAGGAATTCTTTTATGGAATTGTTTAGATTATACACACTCCCATGCTTATGCAATGGTGTAGATAAGCCTTCGACTAAGCCTTCGATTCTCTGGCTGCAGTCAGTTGAAACAGAACCACTCGGACTTTCATAGTGAAATATTCACAGCGCGATATTACGCATTCAAAAGTTACTGTTAAGTTTTCGTTCTTTTTTGTTCGTTTTAAGTTGTCTTTTGTTTAGTTTGTGTTTCATATGCTTAGGGGAGAGGCTTGCAGGTTGCCACCCCTTAGCTTTTTTGATCATAAAATTAACGTATCGTTGATTTATGGTATAAGTTGGAAAGAGGAAGTGTAGAGCTACAATCCTGAGCTAGAAATCATGTAAACTCTCGAAAAAGAAAAATTATACTGCAAATTCTCGAAAGTATCTAAAATTGACTCCTTTAAATTTTGGCTTGCAGGTTGCCACCCCTAGAAAAATTGCTGAAAGTGTAAAAAAAACTCAAGTAACGCTTCGCATATCGATGTTGTATGCCTTTGCAGTGCTCTTCCTTGATTTATTGTTGACTTTGATTGCTTTAATTGCGTGGAGCAACGCTTCATAATCCTTAATGCCGCGTTCAGATTTTCTTGACATGCGTGCTGCCATACTATAAATGTATAAAAAATGGAATAAATAAACGAAAATATGACTAAAATGCAATAAAAACACTTCACTTCAAACTCAATGACAATAGTAAACATCACATAATCATGAAAAATGCCATTTGAGTGTAAACAAGCGGGAAAGAGAGAGGTGGCAACCTGCAAGCCAAAAAAGGTGGCAACTTGCATTCCGACGCATTTTTGGAAAATATGAGAAGAAATTGTCAATTCATGATATGTTTGGAAATCTGTTTGGCATATGTAAATTAGATTAAAAAAACAACACAGTACGAATAGTTACCTTGAATTGTCGATGAAAATGTTCAATTTCCGAGCACAGGGAAAACACACAATTTCAATAATTCAATTTCTTGACAAACACTATATCACACTTCGCTCAGCAAACACAGTGTTATTTCGTCTGTCCGCTCCAGAGGTTAATAAATAGTGACAACTGTTGAGATTATCGAAGGGAAAGAGGGACAATAGGATTAATGAGAAAGATAGACTTTTAGTATAAGTACACTTTATATTCTTGGAAACACAAAGACTTCACGTCTCATGGGCAACGGTCACGAGTCAACTGACTAAGAAGTAGCGGTAACGCGAGTGGTGCGCTCTGGCGCCTTAATACTAAGTTTTGCTCACGCAACTGTGGTGAGCTTATCGACGTGCGATAACTTTACTTCTTAACACTCCCGCCGTTTGAGTGCGTCGAGGATCCTATGCCTAAACCATTACATAGATGCTTAAACTGTCTCTTTGGAAGTGCTTTGGTAAATATATCAGCCAGCTACTGATCCGTAGGAACATATTCTACCGAGATTTCCTCACTCTCCACAGTCTCGCGAACATAGTGATGCTTAATGTCTATATGCTTCGTTCGCTTGTGGAACTCCGGATTTTTGATTAATCGGATTGCACTTTGATTGTCTACTCGCAGAACTGTCGCAGTTTCCGGTAGACACCCGAGATCGTTTAACAATTTTCTCAGCCAAATGCCCTCTTTCGCAGCCGCTGCTGCCGCGACGTACTCAGCCTCCGTTGTGCTGAGTGTGACCAGCTTTTGTCGTTGGGACGACCACGTCACAATCCCGTTCGATAGACAAAACGCATACCCCGTGGTAGATCTACGCGTCTCCACGTCGCTTGCGAAATCCGAGTCCGAAAACCCCTGTAACTCCGAGTTACTCCCGCCGCTTTTGTACATCACCCCGACTTTCGTTGTTCCAACTAAGTACCGGTAGATTCGTTTTACCGCTTGCCAGTGGCTCTCATTGTGATTGCTAAGAAATTTACTGACTGAATTTACCGAATATGCGATATCCGGCCGCGTCACAACTGCAAGGAACATTAACGAGCCCACTGCTTCTCGAAACGGTACTGTACTAGGGTTTTCATCATCGCGATCGTTAGGAACTAGTCGCGCGTGCGGGTCGTCTGGGACACTTGCCGCTCTTGCATCGATCATCTTAAATTTATTAAGAATTTTCTTTGCATACGCTTCTTGATGCAAGAACATGGTTTTCTTTACTCGATTTCTTTCTATTTGTACCCCGACAAATAATTTTCCATCCCCGACCGTAATTTCAAACGCGTTTCTAAGCGATTTTATCACCGAATCAAGGGCTTTACTTGTTTTTGCTGCGATGAGTCCGTCATCTACAAAAAGTGCTAAAAATACATCTACACCGTCTACCCGTCCTCGAAAGATACACTTGTCTGCTTCCGCTTCCAGAAACTGATATTTTTCTAGGAACTCACGAAACTTTTCGTTCCAGCACCTGGGTGCTTGTTTCAAGCCATACAACGACTTGTTCAGTTTACACACGAAGCCACGTTTAACTTCTTTCTTGACGTTGAGTCCTTCCGGTATCTCCATGTAGATCTCTTCCTTCAGCTCGCCGTGGAGGAAGGCTGTTCTCACATCGAACTGTGTGAGCTCCAAGTCCTGTTCGGCCACCATGGCCAGTAGAACTCTTAGCGAGTCGTATCTCACGACTGGCGAGAAGGTCTCCGTGTAGTCGAGTCCCTTTTCCTGTTGAAATCCTCGTGCACAAAGTCTCGCTTTGTACCGGTATACGTCGCCTGACGTGTCTCGTATGACCTTGAACACCCATTTCGAATCTATGGGCTTGCAACCCGGTTTTCTTGGTACGATCGACCACGTCTCGTTCTGGTCGTGTGCGGCGAACTCTTCCTGAATCGCCCTGGCCCAATTTTCTGTCTCACCACTGTTCATCGCCTCCTGAAATGTGTTTGGTGGATTATATTCAGCTAAGTCGACCTCATACCTTATTGGTGGTCGGATGTTTGCTCGGTCCCGCAGTTGTCTGTTATTTTACGGTTGATTTCGATTTTCTGCTCGAGGAACTGCCCGTTCCACGTTTCTTTCAGGTTCTCCCTGAGCTTCTTGGCGTTCTTCCTCCTCTCGCTGTTCGCAAGGTTCTGCTACATCTTCATTTTCGTCCGTTGGGAGGATGTATTCGAGTTCTTCTCCCTTCTTTGCCCCAAGCTGCGACTTCTCGTTGAACGTGACGTCTCTCGATACGTATATTTTCTTATTCTGAGGGCTATATAAACGATAATTCATCGAGTCGTTCTGATATCCAACAAAAATGAGTTTTGTGGCCTTCGGATCTAATTTCTTGCGAAATTGTTTGTCTATATGCATGTACGCATCCGATCCGAACACTCGAAAATGGGACACATTTGGTGTTTTTCCAAACCAGATCTCGTATGGCGTTTTCTCCTTACCGGTCGCCAATACTCGGTTGAGCACGGTCACTGCTGTACCGACTGCTTCTGCCCAAAGCGACAGAGGAAGATTCTTTGCCGTTATCATCGTGCGCGCACTCTCGATAATCGTTCTGTTGTCGCGCTCGGCTTTCCCGTTCTGCTGGGGAGTGTAAGGTGCCGTGTTTACCAGCTCGATACCACGAGCCTCGAGATATTTCTTCATGTCACGGTTGCAATACTCTCGTCCATTGTCCGTACGTAACACCTTCATCGGCTTGCCGAATTTGTTGTCAATCAACTTTTCGTATTTCTTGAAAATGTCGAAAACATCAGATTTGTGTTTCAGGAAGTAAACATACCGAAATCCCGATGCGTCGTCCTTGAAAGTTATGCAGAATCTTGCACCACCGATCGACTCTGTTGAGAATGGTCCACAGACGTCCGAATGTATGTACTCTCCCGGTTTTGTGTTTCGTTTTATCTCGTTCCTTTTGAACGGTAGCCTGTGTGCTTTTCCGAGAGCACACGATTCACAGAAGAAATTGTCAATGTCCGCTAGTTTCACACCGCGAATTAGCCCCTTTTGCATCATTTCGCGCAAAACTTTATTGTTCACGTGTCCCATTCGTTCGTGCCAGACACGCAAGTTGACTATTGACACATTTGCTTCGTTCGCAACACTTGACTTTCTTGCTTTGAAAAGCATTCGGTAAATCTGATTGTCTTGTTGTACACCGACACCGAAAACTTCACCGTCACGAATAATTGTCACTTGTTTTCCTTTGAACAGGACATCGAAACCTTTTTCAGTGCATACGCCGACCGAAAACAGGTTCTTTCGAATCTTTGGAACGTAGAGCACGTTTTCAATTCGAGCTTCGCACCATTTACCGTTCACTTGTGTGTCGATGAGCACAGTGCCACTACCGGTAATGTCGCACACGCCATTGTCCCCGAGCGATATCGACTCGCCACTGCTTGGTTCAAACTCACTGTATCAGTCCCGTCGGTAAGTGATATGTCTGGACGCACCACTATCGGTAATCCAGACATCGCTTGTGTCGACTGCCATGAGTCGTTCTACGTCCTCACTACTCGGCACTGTCTCCGATTTCACTTGTCGCTGTTTTTGTTCACTTGTCGAGGCGACGAACGCACACTTGCGAGGGTTTTCACCGGTATTGTTCTTGTCCCTTTTCTTTTTCCGGCAATCTCGAGCAAGGTGTCCTTTTCTTTTGCAATAGAAACACTCGACACTCGTATTTCTGCTTTCGCGGTTCTTCTCACTGTTGTAACGAGTTACGCCGGTGGGACGACGATCTTACCCCCCACCACGCGCCCGACCGAGGTAGCGCGTACCGCGCTACGCCAACGGTCTTGCCCCCCACCACTCGTCCGCAATACCGAGAACTGGCGCGAGAGGGTTTCACAGCGAGAGACTCTCTCGCTGCCGAAAATGTGCGGACGAGGACATACAGGTCGGGGGCATAGGCCTATTTGGCAGAGACCGCCTAGAGCGTTAGTACGAAGTACGCCTCTCCCGGAGACCTCCTGTGCGATTCCACGTTCTTGTGCAGTTGAGTGACGTCATTGTCGCCTTCGAGTCTTCGTTCTTCCTTCAATAATCGTTCCAAAAGATTATCAAGGGTCTGACTTGCTTCGGGTACGCTGTCCCATGCTGTCTGGAGAGCGTTGTACTTTGTTGGCAGGCTTCCAAGAACTTTCGCCATTATGGCCGTGTCCGACACCGCTTCTCCCAGATCTTTCAGTTGAGACGCCATGTTTTGCACCCGGGAAACGTGTTGTACAACCGACTCGTTTGAATCCATGCGATGTCCGTGGAACTTTTGTAGCAAGAGCATCTTGTTCGATACTGACTTCTGCTCGTGGATTCTCACCAATTTGTCCCACATTTGCTTCGCTGTAGTGCAGTTGAGCATACAGTCGAGCTGAGAATGCTCTGTCGACAAGGAGACTATGCACATGGCCGTCGCGTTGTCTTTCACCCACTTTTTGCCATCGGCCGAGCTTGCGTCTGCCGGCATCACTCGCGCGCCCGTTACGATGTCTTGAATCGCGTTCGCGATAAGCATCGAATTCATTCGGAATTTCCACGCTTGAAAATTCGAGCCATCAAACTTCTTGATGTTCTTAGTCAGAGTTGTTTCCGCCATTTTTCGTTCGACTATTCTTCGTGTGTCGACCACGTGTCGATCACCACGAGAAGAAAGAAAAAATCAAGATAACCGTTTTCTCTCTATCGCTCTCTAACCTCGATAATCACGTTTTACGCAGGCTGCTTGCCTGGGCCCATAACCTGTTGAGATTATCGAAGGGAAAGAGGGACAATAGCGTTAATGAGAAAGATAGACTTTTAGTATAAGTACACTTTATATTCTTGGAAACACAAAGACTTCACGTCTCATGGACAACGGTCACGAGTCAACTGACTAAGAAGTAGCGGTAACGCTAGTCGCCTTAATACTAAGTTTTGCTCACGCAACTGTGGTGAGCTTATCGACGTGCGATAACTTTACTTCTTAACAACAACTACTCTTTTAACGTCGATGTGAGTCAGAGTTGAGGTTATGACACTGCTAGAAAGTCGAAATACAGCAGGGGTGGCAACCTGCAAGCAGTGGCAACCTGCAAGCCTCTCCCCTACTAATATATAAAAGTGAAACGTTGTCTGTTTGTTTGTCCTTCTTTCACGCCTAAACGGCTGAACGGATTTCAATGAAATTTTGAATGTACATTACATACGTCCTAGATTAGATTATAGGCTATTTATTTTATTTTTTACGCTTTTTTATTTTGGAAACATCATAAATAATTCCCGGGTGAAACCGGGTAACGGGCCAGCTAGTATGAAATATATACTATTTATCTATTCTTTATTCAGTTAAGTTTAAATGTAAGTTACAGTGTTTTGTTGTTCATCTATATAACATTTCATTTTACTTCCATTTGGTAAGTACGAAAACGCTTAACGATTTATTATATGAATTATTTTCTGCATTCAATACTTCGTTCTTTGCTATTTAGATATTATATTTATTTAGTGAAAGTGGAAGCTTTCCGTAGACATAAAGATTTATTCTTAATATTAAGAAATTCCATCAAAGATATGAGTGATTAATTAGAGGATCACCTCTAGGAGCCCGAAAAATAGGGGCAATCTCACATGGTCATAACCCCGGTAAAAATAGTCGTATCGATATTTTGAAAACATGGCTCGAAAGCGTGGAATCTCTACTTTCAGCTGCTTTTTTCCTTCAAATTTTAGATGCATTGCTTTTCGGTAAAGTTATATATAGCAATATAAAGAGCACTAGGTCAATTTTAAAAAAATTTCTTCAACTTTGCGATGTTCCACGGCGTGCATGAAATTATTTACATATATTCCATTTATACCACTCGAAAGCGACCACTTTCCTGTGTAAAATGAGAGTAATAAATTTCTTCTGCGATTTTTTTTGCCAAGTTATTCAACTTTGAAGTAAAAACCGTTTTTTTTTATTTTAGTTGCCTCTAGCAAGCGAACGAATCATCGTAGAACGTTCATGAAAAAAGCAATAGAAAGATCAGTCTTTCCTCTTTAAGACGCATGTTCCACTTTTTCGATTCGGTTAAAATTTCGGTCTCTGATGTCCTTTCCAAAATATGTTTAAAAATTGCACAAATTCCATTTTCTCTTCAACTCCCTCTATCTCCACGAGGGATAACCGGAATATCATTGTCTTAAGCTCATTTTAAAGCGGAGAGTCTGCCGATTCTTTTGAGCTCCACCGGATCCCGCTGCGACAATTTCTTACATGTGGCCTTTAAGTTTGAAGTTACCGTTTCGGAAAAACTTATGCCGTGGCTTCAGCGGCCGCGTGGCTGCCGTACCGCCCGGCATTGGCACCACCGATTTAGTCCAGTGAAATTAGACGGAAATCTGCCCAATCTACGGAATAATTCCCAGCAAGCTAAATTTTGGTATGGGCCTTTATTTCGTCGTTTTAAACAATATGACAAAAGTGCCCATCGATCCGACCGCCGCTAAAAATTTTACAGAGGAATGAACAACAAAAACAACTGTTTTTCGCGAATATCTCGTTATCTAGCAGTTTTGCGACAAAAATAGTTATTAGCTTATAGCTTATTATTATTATTAGCCATTTATAGCTTAGGAAATTCTCTACAAAAAAGGTTGTAAGGGTTTTTTCGAAAAAGTAACCATTTTCATGTTTGCCGGGTTTCCAAGCTTCAACCCCCATACTTTTGACAAGGGAAGATCCCGAACCCGGAAATTAAAAAAATTATGAAACTGTAAATATGTAGGGGAAGTCCTCCTGAGTACAACGTAATTTCGTTTGCTGTCCAAATTCACTCCAAGAGGGTACAAATGACCCCTGAAAATTTTTTATTTTGTATTATTACTCGCGAACTGTAGGAGATAGAAAAAAAGTATTCAGGAAAAAATTACTTCTCTTAATTAGGACTAACATTTGGTTAATTATTGTTCTTACAGTTCTTACGGTTCGTGAGTTATAACACAAAATCGAAAAAAAAAAACGGATTTTCAGGTGTCAATTTCACCCCCTTAGAGTGAATTTGAACAGCAAACGAAATTGCGTTGTACTCAGGAGGACTTCCCCTACATACTTACAGTTTCATAAATTTTTGAATTTCCGGGTTCGGGATCTTCCATTGTCAAAAGTATGGGGGTTGATACTTGAAAACCCGGTAAACATGAAAATGGTTACTTCTACGGAAAATCACTCTTACAACCTTTTTTGTAGAGAATTTCCTAAGCTATAAATGGCTAATAATAATAATAAGCTATAAGCTAATAACTATTTTTGTCGCAAAACTGCTAGATAACGAGATATTCGCGAAAAACAGTTGTTTTTGTTGTTCATTCCTCTGTAAAATTTTTAGCGGCGGTCGGATCGATGGGCACTTTTGTCATATTGTTTAAAACGACGAAATAAAGGCCCATACCAAAATTTAGCTTGCTGGGAATTATTCCGTAGATTGGGCAGATTTCCGTCTAATTTCACTGGACTAAATCGGTGGTGCCAATGCCGGGCGGTACGGCAGCCACGCGGCCGCTGAAGCCACGGCATAAGTTTTTCCGAAACGGTAACTTCAAACTTAAAGGCCACAAGTAAGAAATTGTCGCAGCGGGATCCGGTGGAGCTCAAAAGAATCGGCAGACTCTCCGCTTTAAAATGAGCTTAAGACAATGATATTCCGGTTATCCCTCGTGGAGATACAGGGAGTTGAAGAGAAAATGGAATTTGTGCAATTTTTAAACATATTTTGGAAAGGACATCAGAGACCGAAATTTTAACCGAATCGAAAAAGTGGAACATGCGTCTTAAAGAGGAAAGACTGATCTTTCTATTGCTTTTTTCATGAACGTTCTACGATGATTCGTTCGCTTGCTAGAGGCAACTAAAATAAAAAAAAAACGGTTTTTACTTCAAAGTTGAATAACTTGGCAAAAAAATCGCACGAGAAATTTATTACTCTCTTTTTACACAGGAAAGTGGTCGCTTTCGAGTGGTGTAAATGGAATGTATGTAAAAAATTTCATGCACGCCGTGGAACATCGCAAAGTTGAAGAAATTTTTTTAAAATTGACCAAGTGCTCTTTATATTGCTATAACTTTACCGGACAGCAATGCATCTAAAATTTGAAGGAGAAAAAGCAGCTGAAAGTAGAGATTCCACGCTTTCAAGCCATATTTTCGAAATATCGATACGACTATTTTTATCGGAGTTATGATCATGTGAACTGGCCCCTATTTTTCGGGCTCCTAGAGGTGATCCTCTAATTAATATGAGGAGTGTATTTTTATATGAGAACATACGTGAATGAACTCACATTTCTAACGAAAATTCAGAAATATAAAAATGATTTTGAAAAAATTTGCTTTCAAATTAAATAATGGATAAAAGCTAGATACACAGGAAGCAAATTTCTGAAATATCAGAATGAATGGCTGCAAAAAGATTTTTCGTATCCTATTACAGTATTGGCAGAAATTTCGTCGCCAAGTGTATAGTTAGACCGCAGTCATTCAGTGCAACTACTTACAAAGGATAAAAATTACTTTCATAATGTAGCACTCGCAAAAAAAAAATAATGAAAAGCCTGGTCTCTAGTCATAAATTTTTCATTGGAGGAATTGATAAATGCAACTAAGATGAGTTTCTGTGGCCATGGTATGCATTGATAATAATATCCACCTAAACTGTAGATTTCGTCACAATTTTTAATAGTAGGTACTATTCGACTTTCCCTTATATCTTGGAAACGAAAAGTTTGCCCCTCATGCGATTTAAATCACTTAAAAGAGCATAAAATAAACAGTTTCCAATTTTTTTATAACTATCAAGTTGAAAAAATAGAGAAAGAAACATTAAATAAACGTAAAATATATTAAATTATACACCATTAGAAAGGAATAATTGTTTCCTGTTTTTTGGCACAAATTTAATTCCGATATCTTTTATAGTTCAAAAGTTGTACACGAATTGTCACTAACTAACCCCATCCGGACCACTGCGCGCCACCGATGTGTTAATAAAACACAAATTATTGAAACTGTCAGTAAATGATGTGTAATTTTCAGTATTTATGGATAGCCATAAATACAGGTGTACGAGTCTGTGGCGAAATCTGTTATGTCGTCAATTAATCAAATGCACATACCAAATTGTCAAAGTCAAGTTTCTTGAAAATTAAGTTTTATGTGAACACAATTTATAAATCGTCCTTTTTTCTTGTAAACAAATTATGCCACAATCCATATTCATTTTAATAATGAAGTTTAAAAATCGAAAACGTGTGGTATTTCAGGAAATTACAAGAGTTTTACGCAATGGTGGTAGATACATTTGTATCTCTTTACTGCAAGAACACATTCTAAGGGAACTCTTATCTTATTTTCCAAAAGCTGGATTTATGTTTCGTATAATACGTTGTCACGAGGCTGAAGCAAAAACACGAATCGAAGAAGGAAGTTTCATCGCAGTTTTCGCAGTGGTTGCTACGAAATTTACGAGCTTATCACAAACTGTAAGTAGTACATTATATTAATAATTTACTTGGAACTAGTTATTTTCGTATATTTTTATTAAAGTGTTAAGGAGTTATATAGCCTTGAAAAGGGCATCAACTTCGAAATTGTTTCATATAAATTAGTGAATTCTATTAATTCACTTGTTAGTTTTCATTTAATAGGGTAGATGTCCCAATTACTGCCAGTGTCCCAATTACTGCCACTTGATTTATTATACGTACTAAAAACGTAACGTATAAAAAGAAATGTACAAAAAATAGTTATTATTAAATGGAGATTCTGATTTACATTAAAATAAAAAAATATATGTACTCATATGTACCTAGGACAAGATGATTTTTGAGGTGACAGTTATAGGTACACTAGGATCGCTCGCGAATTTTAATTAATTATTAATAAATTCTTCATATTTAATTCATAAAACTATTTTTTTTTTAATGAAAGAGATGTTAAATAATATTATGTTTCAAACTACAACAATTTTTAGGTTACACAACACGCGAAATAATTAAATGAAGTGCGGTTATAATCTTAAGGTGGCAGTAATTGGGACATCTACCCTAGTTTTACGTGCGAATCGGGGTTTTGGCGTGTCTAGCCCCGCAGATAGGTGTACTTTTAATTAGGCAGAACAAAAGAAAAAACTCAGCACATCAACTATCACAAAAGGACCTTTATTCAGTCTACGCAGCATAACGAATCCACCAAAACGTTACTGTTACGTTGCTTGCTTCACGCTGTCTACGCGCGACGCGCTACTCGCACACGACACTAGCGCCCCTTACCCTCTATATTGCCAACCTCCACGCTACATTTCCTCCCACCTTGAGTTGCCGCAAAATTGCAACTCAACGACATTCCTCAAGGTTTATACATGAACCGATCAGGTCTTTTACAAACACGTCCGTAACGAGTTACCACGTTCCGTGGAGCGCTCTCACACTCCATTCTCTCATTGCCGCTCACACTTTCCGGTGTCTCATCCGTCCATTCCTTCGCATTGATCTCTAATGGGTGGGAGTCATCCCCACTCTCAGCCCGCGTCATCTCTAACGGATAGAGCCGCTGTATTGGCCTCGTCAACTCCCCCGTAGAGGTAGTTAATCGCGCCACCCGACATTTACCTCCCTTACCGGTTATCAGTTCTTTAACGCGAGCTAATGGCCAGTTTAGTCGCTTCGAGTGATCATCGCCTACCAAAACCACATCTCCGACTTTTAACTCTCGGAGCTCTTTACGACGACTGACGTGGTGTTTCAACTCTCCCAAATATTCGCTGCGAAATCTTTGACGTAACGCGTCCTTTAATTTCTGTCGATAACGAAAACGCTTAGCCAGTTGGTGACGCTCTATGTTATCACAATCCGGTACTCCTATCTCTTTAATATCCTGTATAAACATCGCCGGCGTGAGAGGCACGAACTCCGCCACAGCGTCAGACACGTACGTTATGGGTCTAGAATTAATAATGGCTTCACTGTCACACAGGACAGTCAACATCTCTTCGTAGCTCAGGCATGATCTACCTAATGCCCGGCGTAATAAATGCTTCAACAATCTCACTAGTCTCTCCCACCAACCGCCCCACCAAGGCGCGTTTGGCGGATTGAAATGCCACATGATTTGACGTGAAGTACCTACTTTAGTTATCTTTTCCCAATCAAGGCGTTTAAACTGATTGTCCGTGCCAACGAAGTTCGTCCCGTTATCGATATATATGATCGTGGGTCGGCCCCTTCTCGCTATAAAACGCCTCAAAGCCTCCATAAAGGCGACGGTGGACAACGAGGTTACCAATTCCAAATGTACCGCACGATAGACTGCGCAGGTGAACAGGCATATCCATGCCTTGAGATTTCCCTTCAGGAATACCGGTCCCGCGAAATCAACACCAGCTATCTCAAACGCGGCCGCCTCTTTAACGCGATTCTCGGGAAGCGGAACCGGGTCAGCGCTCAATGCTCTAGCCTCCTGCCTGGCACACACTACGCATTTTCTGATGATAGAGCGCACCGCTTTCCTGCCCCCCAAGATCCAAAAACTCTCCCGCAAGTCGCTCATCAAGATCTGGGGTCCCGCGTGTTTAAGGTCCTCGTGCCTTCCGCGAATTAGCAATCTAACCACATGATGGTCGGCAGGCAGAACAACCGGATACCGAAACCCATATGTATCAGGGCGCTGAACAAGTTTCGTTTTAATTCTAAGCAAACCATCCCCTGACCTGAAGGCATTCAGAGATCGTAACATTCCCTCAGATTTATCCGTAAAACATTCCTGTTGAATGAGCCCCATAACCAGTCGTTCGGCCTCCGACCACTCGGGGGTGGTAAGTTCCCCTTTGTTACGCAACTCGCGAGATCTCTTACAATTATGTATAAATCGTCTAATCCACCCCATCAATCTAATTATTTGGTTATAGCTCGAAAAACGCATCGCATACCAAGCAAGGCTCCCTTCTTCTTTATTCCTACTTAACGTTACTAAATCTAACGACACACCGTCTTCTAAAGTCTTGGAACCCTTGGTCTTCTTCTTTTCCCCGCGAATTTCTAATTCATCATAGCTCTCCTCCGTCAATGGCCACTCCCGGGGGTCCCGTTTGAGCCAGTCCGGCCCCTCCCACCATCGCGAGGACAGCAAGTGGTGGGCCTCACAGCCCCTCGACGGTAGGTCGGCCGGGTTCATATCACCCGGTACATGGCGCCAGTGCTCCGCTCTCGTCAGTTCTCCGATTTCTCGCACCCGATTTCTCACGAATGTCCCCCATTCACCGTCCCTTTTTATTCAAGCTAATACCGTCGTGGAATCAGTCCAAAATTGTAGCGTCGCATTCCTGTAATCGGGAGTCAGAGAGGCATAAATAAAATTCGCTAATCGCGCTGCTATTGTCGCCGCCAACAGTTCTAAACGTGGAATGGTAACCTCTTTCGTCGGGGCCACCCTCGACTTCGCCTGTACAAGTCGAACACTCACTCCAGCCTTACCTTCAACTCGAGCAAAAATTACTGCCGCATACGCTAGCTTGCTCGCATCACAAAAAACATGAAAACTCACATCCTCTACGGATATGTGACCCTCAAACACCCATCTAGGAAACTTCAACTGACTTAGCTTAGGTAAACTGGCCATCCACTCCAAAAATCTTTGTCTGATGTCGCTATGCACCTCGTCATCCCAACCCGTCCCTTCTGCCCATGTCTCCTGTAACAAAAGCTTCGGGCACAATAATACTGGGCACGCGAAGCCCACCGGGTCAAAGATGCGTTGCGCCGCAGAAAGAATGGTTCTTTTCGTAACCCGACCAGCCAGACAAGTCTGTACGCACGGTACGCTCAGTTCCAAGGTATCATTTTCCTTGTTCCAAAGTAGGCCTAACACTGAGGTTGGTACCCCGCCTCCAATTTCTCGGGAATACTCCCACCCTCGCAGGACGAAGGCGCCCGCTGCCATTGCGGCGGTACTCTCGGCGATAAATTGTGCCACTTCCCCTCGGGAACTTAAACTAGTCACACAATTGTCAACATAAAAACTTTCTCTTAGCTTACTTATTACATCACATGAAAACTCAGGGTTAGTTCCCCTTTGATCGCCCCTCAGTATATCGTCCAAATGTAAGTTAATTACCGCGCCCAGCAGATACGGGCTACAACACACCCCAAAGACTACTCTAGTATGGCGCAATACAATGGTCCTTCCTTTCTCGTCATACCACAGGAACCTTAAATAATCACGATCACTTTCGCACAGACTTATCTGTAGAAACGCTTTCTTAACATCTGAAACAACGCCAATCTTATTCTGACGGAAACGCAACAAACTCTTAGGAATAAGTTCGATTAGATTAGGTCCGGTTTCCAAACACTGGTTGAGTGAGGGCAGATTTCTCCCCCGTGCCGACGCATCAAATACGGGGCGTATTCTAGTAGTACTACCTTCTTTCACGACGTGACGATGCGGTAAATAATGACCCCTACTACCGACTTCCCCTTCAGGTACCACTTCGATAATGCCCTCCTCGCACCAGCCCCTCAGAACTCTGTCGTACTCCTCGAACAGCCCTTCGGCCCTCAGCTTGTTCGTAGTCACTTGCAACCTCTTCCTAGCGATGTCCTCATTGGTGGGCAGCAAGGGGTGATCCCGGATCCACGGTAGCCGTACCTGATAACGACCGCCTCCTTTTCGCTCCACCGTCGCCAGAAATTCTTCGTGCACCTCTCTTTCGCGGTCCTTCCGCGTCTTCTTGATGGCCGGATCTTCGATCCCCAGCACGTCCAACTCCCACAAATTGGCCACACTAGCGTTTTGTGTGAACGTCGTTGCCACCGCCACGACTGCATCCTTCCGAACGACGTCAGTAGGCACTTTGCCCATCATTGTCCATCCCAGATGCAACTGTACGGCCACTAGTCCACTCTGCAAAATGCGATACTTTCCTGTTATCAACTTGCCTGCGACATCCGCACCGATAAGCACTTTAATCGGTTCCGGCTCGGGATCCATGTCTGTCAATACGACTTCCGTTCTCTCGAGCTCCTGCAAAGATGGGGCAATCCTGCAGGATGGAATGTCCCCACAAATCTTCTCTTGGTCCAGGGCCATGAATTTGCAGGCGTATTTTCCATCTAGGCTGACCAGTCGTATCTCGTACTGGCGATGATTCTCTGGTTGTGATCTCATGCCTCCAAACAATGTGTGGCAGATCACCTGGTTGCCTGCTGGCGTATATCCCAAGCTAGTCACAGCATCCCTTGTGATATAGGATCGCTGTGCCCCGGTGTCCACGAGAGCTCTTACCACAAAACTCCTGGTGTCACTGCGCAGCTTCACCTTCAAAGTCTGCAACAGCACCTCTGAATTGCGGATGTGGCTCGCCAAGTTGTGTTCGCCTGCAACTCCCAGGGGTCGCTCGACCGGTCCAACTTCGTTGGATGCCCCCGGACACATGGCAGCCACATGGTTCCTTCCACAGCCAGCACACTGCACCCGCACTCTGCATCTCCGGAACACGTGGCCCGTTTTCAGGCAGTTAAAACAACAATTCCGCTCTTGCGCTATTTTCCTCCTTTCGCTGGGATCCATCTTACGTGCCCCTTCACAGTCACCACTATTGTGCTCACCTCTACAGAATATACAAAACAAACTAGCACCGGACTGTGTCGACATTAACCCAGCTGCTGACGGGGTGTCTTTTCCTGCATCTGCTCGACTCCTCCCTTTCTGTGGTTTTCTATCGTCTTCCTTCAAGTCAAAACCACTGATTGCCATCGCTATCCTCTGCTCGTTTTCCACCTCAGATTGCAGGAACGCTATGATCTGACTGAGTCGGTCTTTTGCCACGGTGCTACTCACTGTGCTGCGCTGCCACACCCTTAGCAGCTCCTCAGGCAGTGATGATTCCACCAATGGATATAACATGGCAGCACATTTATCTGTGGCCACACCTAATGACTCAAGGGCACGTAAGTGTGATTCGATTTTGTCGTACAAACTAGCCAGGGACGACCTGTCATTTGGCCTTGTCGCGTTCTGAAGCACCAACTTCAATAATTCACGTATGTAAACCTCAACCAACAGCTCCTCACGGCCAAAACGACTCTTCAGGCTCGCTACAACCTTTTTGTAATTTTCCCTTGTCGGCGGAAAACTTTGTACTAATTCATACGCACGTGATTGGGGCGTCATCGTCTGGATCAAGTATTGAAACTTGTCTTCCTCGTCCATATCTGGATCTTCATGGATCTTCCTGAATTGGCTCCAGAAGGAGAGCCACTCTTTAATATCACCGCTGAATTTCATAAGTTCTATTTTCGGTAATTTGAACGCGCGCCTCCTATCTGTGGAAGAACTATTTGCCGCATGAAAGGCGTCCGCGTTCCCGTTACCGATACGTGAAATACGGTTACGCATTCTGATAAACCTCATTCTGTATTCATCTGCCGTTTTACTCTCGCTCTCGATATCCTCTTCGCCTGTCTCGCTTTCGATCAGGAGATCGACCACTTGCGCTTCGGCCGATTCTAGCTCGGCATGTTTAACTTCTAACAATTCCATTGTTGCCTTGACATTGTCAACACTTACCGATTCCTCTTTGAGCTCTGCTTCGATAAGATTTATTGCTCTTGTGAACGCAGTGCGTATCACAGCCCGGGCCCTTTTGGCTCGATCCATTTTCTTACCGCACGTGTTTCTCCTAACCTCCACGGGGACCACGCCGTCCGAAACTGCACCGTCCTGTCACGGTCGCCACTATTTTACGTGCGAATCGGGGTTTTGGCGTGTCTAGCCCCGCAGATAGGTGTACTTTTAATTAGGCAGAACAAAAGAAAAAACTCAGCACATCAACTATCACAAAAGGACCTTTATTCAGTCTACGCAGCATAACGAATCCACCAAAACGTTACTGTTACGTTGCTTGCTTCACGCTGTCTACGCGCGACGCGCTACTCGCACACGACACTAGCGCCCCTTACCCTCTATATTGCCAACCTCCACGCTACACCTAGTGTGTATACTGACGTGTTGTCAATTATAATTTAATATGAAAATTTCTTAGAATATCAGAGATATAACGATCACTGCCGAACATATTTTTTTCTGTAACATGTTTTGAGTTTTTCTTATGTCGATTTTAACTAGAGACCCATGGTATAGTACGTGTAGTAAAAAGACACGTGTACGACATATATCCGTACATCAATCTGTAAGGGGGAGGTCTTAATAACTTCACTGAATCGTAAACGTTTAACAATACTTTATTTTTTTGCACGTCTCGTACGTGGCGACGTAGTATCAATTCTGCCTCTCGACGCTCTACCCACGGGCGTGCCACTCAATGGGCGGTATTCATAGTCGTTGCTTAAGCATGTGCTTAAGAATTTCTTGACAAAGTCGGCCTTATTCGAATAAGCTATGCTTAAGACGTCATGCATTCATAGTCCGAACTTAAGATTTGCTTGGTCAAGAAAATGGTGCTTAATGCTTGCTTAATCAAGCAAATGCTTAAGCAAATCTTATATTACGTTCGGCAAGCGTCGGAAACTTTCCCGTGTCGCCGAGCGGAATACCCAATCAGGAATGATATGGAAAATACATCTTCTGTTTCTTTTCCCGCGCCGCCACCACGCAGTGACTGGCAGAGACGTAGATGGTACTGCGTTACGCTTCGAAAAATAGTCTACTAACCTAGTAGCTAGTAAAGGATACCGAATGCTTAAGCATTTGCTTAAGAATAAGTAGCGACTATGAATACCGGCCCTGAACTCCTACTCTACGCGTTAACAACCTGTGAAGAAATTAACACTGCATGTTTTGCCAACAGTAACACGCGTCCTTCACCGTCTTAACGCCTAATCAAAGAGGAGATATAATAAGAGGCGTCACTCCGGGCGGAACCTTTGAAGTCTTTACTTGACCTTGGCATTTAAATTGGTTGTCTATTCGAGCGGGATATTCAAATCGACTAAATGTACCTTACCGCAGTTTGCTGATTATTGCCGATGTTTACCGATCATTGCCGAATGGGCATTTAAATTGGTTGTCTAGTGATTTCCCTAGCTTATTTCTGTCTTTGTCGAGTGACGCCTCTTATTATATATCCTCTTTGGCCTAATAACATGGTCTTAAGTCAACTAAAACGTCGACTTGAAAATCTAACCTCACTTTGCTCGAATAAGACTGCTTTATGCTCGAATAAGAAGTTCTTAATCGACTATGAATACTTACGTTCTTAAGATCATCTTAAGAACTGACTATGAAACATGATTCAATAAGGATTGCTTGACAAAGTAAATACTTGAGTAAATGCTTAAGACGATGCTTATTTGTCGACTATGAAACTAGACGGGGACTTAAGCAAATGCTTAAGACGATCTTTGTCTTAAGCAACGACTATGAATACCGGCCAATGTATTATTTTGTCAACGCGCAACAGCACCATCTGCCGAGAAGTGACCAAACCAAATGGCCGAAAGGGGTCAATTCGAAACTAGGATTAAAGCCTTATTTAAATTCATTATACGGAGTTATCCACTTAACTCAGAAAACGCGCGCGAGAACAGATGAGGAAGGCTTCTGTTCTTGCGCGCGGGTTCTGTGTTAAGTGGACAACTCTGTATTTTATAAATGATTGAAATACTATGCTCTGTGCGACTATACAATCATATTTTATGCATCTTATATAGAATTTGAAATGGTATGTAGTCGTACAGAGACATAGTACCTCAATCATTTGCTTTTCAGGAAAAAGAAATTACAAATTATTACACATTTGTTTCTTTAATTCGATTTTTTATTACGCAGTCGTAGTGCTTTCTGTAAAATATGTGATTTGGTATTGTCATCGACTAATACCTTTCCTTGAAGTACATTACTAATATGTTTACAATATCGTGAAATATAAAAATCTATTACGTTATCAGATATATACTTGATAGTGGCTTCTTTATCTTCGCAGATAAAACTAAAAGCTACATACTGTTTCGTATATCTACTGATCATTTTTTTTAAGTGCGTAGTAAATGTGTAAGATGTGATCATAAACCTACATATATTATAAATTTTTAACACGCAACTTATAAAATACAAATTATAACGGTTATTTACATCCGCGGTCTCAATGTGTAATTTACAAAATGGACATGTAATTTTATAGATTATTTTGTCTAAAAATTCTATCAAACATTGTTTTGCTCGAACATTTGTATCATAATTTAATATTTTTGGAATGCGCTGATGAATTTCTATTGATTCGTGGAATATTACGTTTGTATCATGACCGTCTAAAATATTCTTATGTATGAAATCACGTATCTGTAGCAAGGACGTATCACCCGTGTCTTCACAATTTGCTATGACAGAGTGGAACGTGATGTTCCTAATCAGTATGGTCTTATATGATTGAATAAAATGTTTCGCCGTTAAGATATTGTGCCTCCCTCTGTGTTGACGAATTTGTCCGAAAAAAATTTCTACGCAATCTTGGTTCAGCATACGGGAGTAATAGTATGGTACATTATTTTTAAATAATAGTTTGCTTAACCTTCCGGCGGGCGCGCCCTTTTTTATAACGGGAGCGGGCGCGTCGTGTACAAAGAACACCGTGGAATGAAATTGGAAATTTGAAAGAATAAGACATATTATTGTAAAATAAACATTATGCGGTGAAAGTTTATGGCATTTGAAAGCTTCTTAATGATTTATTTGAATAATAATTCTTACAAAGTATCGTATAAAGATCGAAGAATGAAAAAAAAGTTATTCATCAGATTCAGACTGACTAATTTGACAACCTTCGCAAATAACAGAAAATTTAGAATGTTTTTTACAAACAAATCAAGTACATTTGTGACATTTTAAGGTGGTACACGTATTTTTGCAAAACTTGCATCTTCCTCGCTTTCGACCGTGATTATCTGATTGCTCTTCTTCTGCAGGAACATTCCTTTGTAGGAATGCTCGAACATCCCTGGGTAGCGTTATTATGTTTGCTCGCAAGTCAAGTTGTGTTTTCATGAGGCCAAAAGCTGGATTACTTAAAAAAATTCTTCGTCGATATTGATCTTGGTCACAATATTTCGTAAAGTAAAGTATCTGAGAGTTTATCCCTGCTACATTCAACATCACGAAAAACAAAGATAGTAGCAGCCATCGGTTAGTAATTCTAGATACAGAATAGGCTGCGCACATTTTATCTACTGTATCAACTGCTCCATTTGTTTCGTTATAACTGAGAATTATTTCTGGTTTCTTTGAGATTTTATCGAGCTCTGGTAAATCGTGCATTGTAGATAATAAAATGACAGCTTTATTATGTTTTGGCGCATATGATACCAAAGTTGCCTGTTTTTGAAAACCGAACAACGACGATTGAACCTTTCGGTCTTTCCTTGGGAGAAATTCCGGAGGAATTTCACGTTTGTTTTTACGCATAGTCCCAAGTAGTGTGATCTTCTTCTCCAAAAGATACGTGGCCAGAGGCAAGCTGGTATACCAATTGTCCGTTGTCAGATTTCGGTTCGAGCCTTCGATTGGTGTGACAAGTCGTTTTACAATGTCAGTCGGAGAATTTGACACGCTGAAAGGACCACTCGGTTGCTTTCCACAGTAAACTTCCAAATTGCCTGTATTAAAGGGTTTCGCGTCGCACATTGCAAAGCATTTCAGTCCATATTTAGCCGGTTTGCTCGGTATATACTGCACAAAGCTACAACGACCTCTAAATGAGTGCAGCATTTCGTCAATTGTAACGCATTCGCTGACGGTGTAACTGTTTTTACAATTGTTGACAAATGAGTCCAGCATCGATCTGATTGGTGCCAACTTGTCTATCTCTTTCCTTTCACTTCTCGTTGACTTATCAACGAATCAAAGACATCTCAACAAAAATAGAACTCGTTTGTAGCTCATGACTGCTCGGAGTAACTGTATTCCTGTTCCATTCGTTGCCCACAGTTTCAGAACATTAGTGTGAGATCCTTTCTTCGTTCCAATCAGAAACAGAATCCCGATCAAAGCTAAAATCTCACACCTCGTGGTATTTTGACAATCCCCGTTTCGTTCATATGAAATAGTATTTCGCCTCGACTCGATGTACATATTCGTATATTTCATAATATCATCGACCATATCTAGGTCAATAATCTTCTGAAACGCACTTACTTCGTCGGTGATGTCTTTTGTAGCCGATGTTAGTCCGGGTAAAACTTTCACAATGTTCTTGCTTTTCACTTTCGACGATTTTGAATAAGGGTCTTTCTTCCATTTCAAAGACTCTTCAACCTTCGCGTGGAGGGATCGCTTTACCTGGGTCCTCTTCGCAGATTGACGAACGGTTCTTACCAGGTTTGTTTTTATCGTCCCTTTTCCAAAGAAAAATGTCCCGTCGCTTGTCGGCGTCTCTTGTATTTCGCCATCACTTTGTTCCGATTGAGTGTCGTGGCTTCTCATGTCAATCTCTTCTTCTTCATTCTCTGAATCATCCCAATTGTCGATCGACTCTTGGGTTTCATTCTCCATACAATCTAATAACCCTTTCTTCAAATTACGCGTCAACATTCTGGAACAATAACAAAAGAAAAATCACGACATGTTCTAATATATCGTATATATTTTGATTTATTTATATTATTTTTGGATAAGAAGAACAATGCTTAATATTGATAATAATAATAATAATAAAACAATAAAAATATGCAGAAACTATACTTGCCTTGATCTCAATGATATCGCGTGAGCGGGCGCACCGGTGTACTATTACCCGGCGAAAAGAAGACTCCTAGCAGGCGGTCTCGGGCTGTGCAGTCCGTCGCTGTGACGATTGGTCGAGTCACCTATTTGGGCACACTTTTAAAGACGGGGCACACCTATTTTGGTTATTGGCTGAAGTTGCCACATACATTGTGGCACCGCGCGACGAAGAGAGCGAACAAAACACATCGAGACCGAGTGGGATAGAGCGATCTGACCAAACGTAGCCTACGTTATTGTTTTGACGATCGTCGGTCAGATTGCTCTATCCCACTCGGTCTCGATGTGTTTCGTTCGCTCTCTTCGTCGCGCGGTGCGACAATGTATGTGGCAACTTCAGCCAATAACCAAAATACATGTGCCCCGTCTTTAAAAGTGTGCCCAAATAGGTGACTCGACCAATCGTCACAGCGACGGACTGCACAGCCCGAGACTAGGGCTCTCACTATTCGAATAATTTACTATTCGAATATTTTACAAGTATTCGAATGCTACGAATAAACTTCGAATATTTGAGTATTCGAATGTTATTATTCGAATACTATTCGAATACTGATGTATTCGAATACCGATCTATTCGAATAGTATGGTGTGAATTATAAATCAAGTTCTTTATATTCATTTTTTTACAAGCATTTATTTAGTTTCAGTTGTGAGTTCGTTAGTTTGTCAGGGTGAAATCTTGTAAGCTAATTTTGACCCACTTCAACATATCCGATCGGCTTGAAACTTTGCACACATATGTAATTCCGATGGCAATACAATATTTTCACTAAAAAGCATGAAATACTTTATTGGTGAAATATTTTTTAAAAAACAAGCTTTTATTAAAATGTACTAAAAAGGAACCAATAATTTTGATACCGGCCGAAATGACTGCCTGAGAAGAATTCCCTCATAGGGTGGATGTACCAGTAAATGAACACGTACCAGTGAAGTGACATTTTATATTAAAATGAGTAAAATAAGTTATTAAAATAAGCAACTAATTAATTAGAGACTTCTTTTAATTTCTTGCTTCATATCCAAACAATTTTTGAAGCACGTGGAATCAATCGCGCTGCAAACATAATTTTATACAACTGTTCATTCATTAGCCTTAAGTGTTCATTTATTGGTACTTTTTTTTTATTTTTATTATTTTATAATTAGTCATAGGGTAAACGCACCAATAAATGAACACTTAAGGCTAATGAATGAACACTTGTATAAAATTATGTTTGCAGCGCGATTGATTCCACGTGCTTCAAAAATTGTTTGGATATGAAGCAAGAAATTAAAAGAAGTCTCTAATTAATTAGTTGCTTATTTTAATAACTTATTTTACTCATTTTAATATAAAATGTCCATTCACTGGTACGTGTTCATTTACTAGTACATCCACCCTATGAGGGAATTCTTCTCAGGCAGTCATTTCGGCCGGTATCAAAATTATTGGTTCCTTTTTAGTACATTTTAATAAAAGCTTGTTTTTAAAAAAAAATCACTATAAAGTATTTCATGCTTTTTAGCGAAAATATTGTATTGTCATCGGAATTACATATGTGTGCAAAGTTTCAAGCCGATCGGATATGTTGAAGTGGGTCAAAATTAGCTTACAAGATTTCACCCTGACAAACTAACGAACTCACAACTGAAACTAAATAAATGCTTGTGAAAAATGAACCTAAAGAAGTTGATTTATAATTCACACCATACTATTCGAATACAGTGAATCCTGGTTAGGAGCCCGTTTCTACCACGCGTTAGGAGCCCGGCGACTATCCCCGCCATTTCTTGGAATCCTTCGGACGAGAGTGAGAAAACCCAATGAGCGAGCGAGAGGAAACGAACGAGTCGACACGAAGTTGCCGTCGGCTTTTGTTTCCTCTCGCTCGCTCATTGGGTTTTCTCACTCGCGCCAGTGGCCGCGCGGAATAGTGTCCAGTCGCGTTAGGCGCCCGCCGCCAGCCCCGTTCGACGGGCTCCTAACAAGTATTTACTGTACTGATGTATTCGAATACTGACGTACTTAAATATTCGAATAGTATTCGAATACTTGGATATTCGAATTATATTCGCCAAAGAATTGAGCAACTGAAGTATTCGAATATTCGAATACCGAAAATTCGACAAATAGTCCCAGCCCTACCCGAGACCGCCTGCTAGGAGTCTTCTTTTCGCCGGGTAATAGTACATTGTACACACGACGGAAACCGTAACTTTCAAATATTCGTAAAACCTATATAACTTGTACTAGCAACACGACAACCACCGTTTTCGACAGGCAAAGAGACACTGGAAGAATACCTCGGGGAGCCAGGACCCTCAAACTAATTTTTGCCTGCCTCCCCACCATAAAACCGGCGCGCGTGTACTTCGTACACGGGCGCGCCCGCCGGAAGGTTAAATCTATGAACCCTTGGATCGTGGTGATAAAATTTTTTAACGAGGGTGGTCGTATCTGTTCAATAGTTCCCTCTTTCTGGAAATACATTTTTTGTAATGACCGAATGGCTTTTTGCCACAGAGACTTGTGCGCACTGTCTGGTCGTATACAGTCTGTATACTCTTTCCCGCGTACAATACCCCGCGAAGAAACGTTTAAACTATCGAATAAGGTATCAAAAAACTTGCATATTTTAGATGTCCCACTTGCCTCTCTTCTCATAGTGAATTTTTCTGTGGCGTCCATTTCGTCTGAAATACAAATGGATTATGGATTACTTTAAATTTAATTCGAGACTTTTGGACGGTGGTCGAAGAACGCTTCCTAATTACTGTACCCCAGAGTTGGGCAAAATGTAATCTAATTACAAATTACAAATTACGATTGAAATGTAATTGTGTAATTCAATTACAGATTACTTTCCGTAATCGTTAATTTTGTTGACCACAATTACAATTGTAATTGCCACATGTAATTGTCTTGATCAATTACAATTATATAGTTCGTAATTGTAATTGTGCAAGACAATTACATTGTAATTGTAATTGCATTTGTAATTGTGGAGGACAATTACATCGTAATTGTAATTGTGGAGGACAATTACATCGTAATTGTAATTGTGGAGGACAATTACATCGTAATTGTAATTGTGGAGGACAATTACATCGTAATTGTAATTGTGCGGGACAATTACATTGTAATTGTAATTGCATTTGTAATTGTGGAGGACAATTACATCGT
This sequence comes from Andrena praecox, assembly GCA_963932275.1. NCBI lineage: Eukaryota > Metazoa > Arthropoda > Insecta > Hymenoptera > Andrenidae > Andrena > Andrena praecox. The sequence goes on from OZ010734.1 coordinate 14,822,085, forward strand.
AATTGTAATTGTAATTGTAATTGTGCGGGACAAATACACTGTAATTAAAATTGTAATTGTAAATGTCAGGACAATTACATTGTAATTGTGCAGGATAACTACATTGGAGAGTAATTACATTGTAATTGTGCAAAACAATTCCATAGTTATTAAATTGTAACTATTTGATCGTAGTTACAATTGAACAAACCGACAATCTTAAAAAGACATTACTTACATAATACATATCTTTTATTCAATGTGTCTAGGAGATTGAACCACTTCCTTTATATAGTTTATAAGTAGGTGTTCACTTGAGAGTAAAACTCGCGCGAGCAGTTCTTGATAGTATTTCTCACAAGTGGACACTACGTCCGAGAGTGACTGTCGGAGAACGACTTTTAAAGGCAACACCCAAACCTATGCGGAAATGTTTCGCGTTGATGTGAACAAACTCAGAAGCCAACGCGTTTAGTAAAGTGCTGCGAATCCATCGCGGCGAAATATTCGCGGCGGCAGCGGATCCAACGCGGATCAGACGCGGCTGCCTATAAGCCGCCACATATAAAAAACTGCTGAACAGCGTTGGATCCGCTGCCGCCGCGAATATTCGCGTTGGCTGTGGGAGCCTTTAACTCTCAGACACTGGACGCGTTGTAGATTGCTGTCGAATGAATACATAGTAATATTACTATCCGACAGTTGCTTCCGAAATACGAACCAGCATCGTAGTCTGAAAGTGCTATCGCGAGACAGACCGAAAGGGACGGTCGAAGGACGAGACCTTCACCTTAATTAATTTTTACGAAGAGGGTTCAATACTGTGGAACACGAAAGATAGTGACAAGGAGAGGGTTTTAGGTGCCCGCCTCCGATTACTTTGGTTTTTGGATATGTTTTAGAGGACTGAAAAATAACAAGTATGCTTTTTATTTTACTCCGTTTGCATATTTAGGGAGTGAAACCACCCCTCAAAGTTCATAAGAAAAGGTACAAATGTAACTGACGACAAAAACATCATGCGTACAGCAAGTTATAGCGCAAATTAAATTTATATCAAGTTTTATTCAACACTGTGTTACAATATTCTTGAAACTAACAATAGGAACTTTTGTGCCTCTTCTTATGAATTTGGAGGAGTGGTTTATCCCCTAAATATGCAAATATGTAAAAAAAAATGTATTTGTTAGTATTTCGGCCTCTAAAACATGTTCAAAAATCGAAGCAATCGGTGGCGGACACCTAGAAACCTCTGCTTGTAAGTTTTTGCACGCCCATGAATCATGATTACGATCTCACCTCACTCTTATACCGATATCTCGGAAACGATCAACACAGATGTACCTGATTCCGAATAAATATCAAAATATTTTTATGAATATCTCAAAAACTAAAGCCGACCACCGATTACACCAGTTTACAAAATAAATAAATAAAAATTGCGCAGCAGATCTATCTTTTTCTTATGTAAAATGGTCCCCTGATTCCGAAAATCACGTACCATCAAAATAGTATTTCTAGGGACCGGGTGACGTCCCTAGTAGTCCCTAGAAAGTAGGTATATTATTATTTTTAAGAGCAAGATATTAACAAATACAAAATTTAATATTTCTTCCTAAAGAAATTGTTCTGTTTCTCATTTTTTGTTATTACTTTATTATTATAGGCGGTATCATAAATGCTTTTAATTTGTTTACAATTTATGATCCTTTACTGAAATTACTATTTTTACACCAGTTTCACGAAGTCATGACTGACTAAGATGTCGGCATCTACAATAACAAACCTTTAAAAAATGCTATTGTCTTCGCAGCAACAAGTATTCGCTAATTGTAATCGTAATTGTAATTGTAATTTTTTTGCACAAGTACAATTGTAATTGTAATTGTTTTGCACAATTACAATTGTAATTGTAATTGCCCCACAGTTACATCTGACAATTACAATGTAATTGCTGTGCACAATTACAGTTGTAATTGTGATTACAATGTAATTTCTCTGCACAATTACAATTGTAATTGGGATTACACTGTAATTGCTCTACAAAATTACAATTGTAATTGTAATTGTGCAGATCAATTACATTGTAATTAAAATTACATGTAATTGCAAATTATAATGTAATTGCTAAATGCATTACATGTAATTGCAATTACTTTTTAATCGGAATTACTCTGTAATTGTAATGAAAGTAATTGATTACATAATCAATTACAAATGTAATTGATTATGCCCAACTCTGCTGTACCCTGATGAAAAGAAGTCTGGCGAAATGTCACAGGGGCAAGACGGGTTCTTCGCTCGTATTGGCTCCCGCCGCCCGCGTCTCGTTTGCCTACTTCGTATTCGTCGACGTTGTCGCGCCAACCAATAGGGATATACTATTCGGACCCTAGAGTTTATCGACCGACTTCTTTTCATCGGTTACTTCGTCCTTAGCAGTCCTTAGGATCCAAGGGTGTGTTCTGATTCGCGCATTGAGCGCATGAAATAGGTGGCATTGGATTGGTGGCAAGTGAGAGAAATTCTAGGAAATCGTACGATGCCACCAATTTCATGTGCTCAATGCGCGAATCGGCACACACCCGGTATTCTATAGTTCAATGGTGCAACGATACCGAATTCGCTAATAGAGTGATATAATTTCTATACTTACTGTTTCGAGTCATGCTACTTATGGCCGAACACATTGAATGGCTGAAAACCTGTGCGGCGTAACATACTTTCATTTTCTTAATTTTATTTATTTTAACATGTTGTTCAGTAATCAGTCGTATAGCTCTTGAGTTTACATATCCCTTATCTATTTCGTAGGCTGTTTCTATGTCCTTCCATTTTGCGACGATGAGTGCTTTTTCTTGCCACACTAAATTTTTGTTTAGCAAATTATTCCGTATCCCTTTTAGAAGATGTGGAACATCGTAAAGTTGAATAATTTCAGTGTTATTAATTATGATGCGGCGTCCTGGCTCCATATTGTTGCGTAAATAATGTTCCCGCGCATCCGCGATTAAATTTTTAATCGCTGATCGATTGGTCGGACCTTGGTGGCAAATCAGCGTTACAACTTTTAATCCTGTAAAATGACAAATGGCTAATTAGTGAAAATGAATATCTGTATGTATAAAACTTATTTTGGAATTGTATACTTTACGTACCAATTGCATTTAATTCTTGTACTGTATGGTTTATTAGTGTCTTTAATTCCAAGGCCTTTGTTGCACTCTTGCAAAATTCGAACGATATTGTTTGTTTCCATGGTTTTAAAACACCCTTCACCATGAATACCAATACATGGTCCACTATTTCCCTATTTTCGATCCCAGTAATTTCATCATTGAATTTATCGTATTCTACATATTGTAGTAATGCCATTTCATCGAATATGACAGAGCACAGTTTTTCGTGTGGTTTCATTTTATCGACATATGTTTTTAAGTTTTGCATTAAAAATGCATTGATCCCGGCTTTAATGGGTATCTTCTGCAAAATTCTTAAAATTGTGCATTTGGATGGGAGGTGAAACCAACGCGCTAAAAAGCGGTAGGCAGAGCCTGATATTTTGTACAAGCCCAAACACATCAATTTTTCTTCTAAACTATATCTTCTTCCCTGTGATTTTGCTGGTTTTTTCGACAATTGTTGTATACAAAACTTCACAGCTTCTCCTCTCAGACCATTTGCTGAGATATGAAACATATTTTTTGCTAACTTTAATCTTTCTGTGAGCATAGCAGCTCTCCTTTTGTACAATAGGACAGTGCTTTTTAAGTCTCTAGTTCTTTTATAGAGTTTCTTAGCCTCTGGTGTTAAATCAGATGATTTTGTAACACCTAAGTTTTTCAATATAGTATTTGAACGCTCTGAAAAGGGAATGTAAATAATGAATAACATGACTTTGTATCATCACTCTGAATGAGTGCTCATTACATTCAACGGCTCTGCTGCAGTACAAGTTGATGTAGGTGTTGCTATAATAAAAAATTTCAACATAATTTTTATACTTTGTAAGGAAAATCTTAAGATCAAAATCTTCTGCTGAATCCTCTTACTTCTGCTACTTGTTGGTGTTACACTACACTGTGTATCTAAAGATGGTACCTTCTCTGAATGAGTGCTTATTACATTCAACGGCTCTGCCGCAGTACAAGTTGATGCAGATGTAGATGGGTATGTTGCTATAATCAAAAATTTCAACATAATTTTTATACTTTGTAAGATAGTCCTGTATGTACTGTCGTTTACTGAGAAGAAGGAACAAGAACGGGCAAAGGGACTACTTCGCTCGCATTAGCTCGCACCGCCTGTGTCTCATTCACTCTCTTTATATTCGTCAATGTTGTCGCATCTGTCAATAGAGCGACATTATGTTAGAGAATATGGGCCTATTGGAATATACTAATCGTATCACCAAGTTTCTCCCGGCAACATCTCAGTAAACAACAGTAGTTATAATATTCATAATTAGTACCTTCCAATGCGATCAGCTCAGATCAGCTCAGATACAAAAGACGTGGATCGACCAGGATCGACGGATCAATGACGATCAACGACGAAAAAACGTTTTCAATTGTTTTCAATCGTTTACAACAGGCATCGGAATTAAGTGATCTTTTCGGCCGAGTTTCAGAGGCGACGCCTCCTTTCTCCCGCCGCGCGTCTTGGCCCCCGCGACGGCCCAGAAGCCTCGAGCGCCTCAGGCCCGTGCCGTATGAACCGCGCGTGGCGCATTGGGGCGACACCCGTATCAATAGGTTTCCACATCACCCATGGGGTACTATTATCGATGCGTTTATTTTGTCAGTGGTATCCCCTGTAGGCCTATTCCACTGTGCCGCATGATAAAAAATAGAGTGGAAAAGCGCGTTTTATTATCAAAATTTTAAACATGTTTGGGGAAAACTAGATTTTAGATCTAAATTTTAGATTTACCCAGCACGTCGAAACGTGCGCGAAAATCTAGTTTTCCCAAACATGTTTAAAATTTTGATAATAAAACGCGCTTTTCCACTCTATTTTTTATCACGCGGCACAGTGGAATAGGCCTACAGGGGATACCACTGACAAAAAAAAACGCATCGATGATAGAACCCTATGGGTGATGTGGAAACCTATTGATACGGGTGTCGCCCCAATGCGCCACGCGCGGTTCATACGGCACGGGCTTGAGGCGCTCGAGGCTTCTGGGCCGCCGCGGGGGCAAAGACGTGCGGGGGGAGAAAGGAGGCGTCGCCTCTGAAACTCGGCCGAAAAGATCACTTAATTCCGATGCCTGGTTTACAATGTTTCAAATCGCGCCGATGGCGCCGGGTCCGGCTGGGGGCGCACTCAACGCGACGCTGTCAGTACCATCTAGCGTACGATTCTCTTAACTCCATTGAGAACAGCGCCGTCTGACAAGAAGTGATCCTACTATAATCGTGCTGACAATCCCACCATTGGAGTGACATCCCCCTGGCTCTACCTTCGCCCGTCGCCGTCGGGTCACGCCCACACGCATGCGCACTCTCACAAATCCGTGTATCTTTTAGTACACTGTCACGTCCCGGGTGGAGGTCTTTGGGACAATGACATATGGGGTTTAGGAATCTCAGGCGCGAATGCCAGATTCGTAGCACTGATGGTTAGGGGAAAATTCAGGCGCGAATCCCAGATTCGTAGCACTGATGGTTAGGGGAAAATTCAGGCGCGAATGCCAGATTCGTAGCACTGAGGGTTAGTAGGATTCAGGCGCGAATGCCAGATTCGTAGCTCTGAGGGTGATTTGGAATTTAGGCGCGAAAACGTGATTCGTAGCACTAAGGTGTGTAGGATTCAGGCGTGAATGCCAGATTCGTAGCTGTGAAGGTGAGTTGGAATTTAGGCGCGAATGCGTGATTCGTAGCACTAAGGTGAGTTGGATTGTAGGCGCGAATACGCGATTCGTAGCACTAAGGTGAGGTGGAATTTAGGCGCGAATACGTGATTCGTAGCACTAAGGTGAGTTGGATTGTAGGCGCGAATACGCGATTCGTAGCACTAAGGTGAGGTGGAATTTAGGCGCGAATACGTGATTCGTAGCACTAAGGTGAGTTGGATTGTAGGCGCGAATACGCGATTCGTAGCACTAAGGTGAGGTGGAATTTAGGCGCGAATACTAGATTCGTAGCACTTAGGTGAGTTGGATTTCAGGCGCGAATACGTGATTCGTAGCACTGAACGACCAGGGAAGGTTTAGACCGTAATCACTCAGGTGGTGACACCCGTTAGACCAGTTTATGTTTGTTTTGGTTACGTAATCGGATTTACCGTTGCATTATTATAAGAACCCAGACGAAATATTTCCACGAAATCCGTCTAGACATATGGCGGTACACGGGCTATGTGAAAGTACGCCGTGTAAACACTATAAGAACTTGGTGGTCGGGTACCGCGATCAGCTGTTGGTTCAGCCCTGTTTGGATTTCTATTGTCGTAACTGAAGGAGCTCTACAATAATTCGACGCGTGATTTAAATAAGAATGTTATTTATTTTGAAGCTCGAATATACGCCATGCACTATTCATGCGGTAGCGGTTTGTAAATATAAGAATGCATTGGACATTAAGCATTAGCACAGAGACATTTATATAAACGATGATTAATACCAGTATATACGTATGAACATGAGGTATATAAGAATTAGCAATGATAATAATATAATAAAAGAAGAATTAGCAATAATAATAATATAATAAAAGAAGAATTAGCAATGATAATAATATAATAAAAGAAGAATTAGCAATGATAATTATAATAAGCAACAAGCTTAACAAAATAATAATATTAAGAAATATGTATTACTATGAAATGCGATTAGCGCAAGCAACACAATATAGTATAGATGAGAATGATATGCAGTAGTACAATAGTTAATAATAAGCGCTTACAGTAGTTGACGTAGATTTGTAGGCCGTTGCACACTGATTTTAACACTTATGGACACTTTATAAGAATACTCGGTTCCTGATGCTTCCTTAAGAAGTTTTCGCAGAAGAGGGCTCTGGCCTCTTGGAGCCTTGTAAGTAGGTAATATAAGGGAGTTCTGGATCAAGTGGAAAGCTGTATGCGCAGGCGCGACGTTTGGAGTGAGAGAGAGAAGTACGATGCACATCTCTCTTCATTCGTAGACCAAACCTAGGTAGGTATTACGCGTGAAATATGTAAATCGAAACCTGTATGAACATCATCGTAAATTTCGTACAGTAATCGCGTAAGCATCTATCGAAAAATATAACGCGAGTATGCTCGAAGGTCAACTTCCGAGTATAATGCGTCACATTGTTGACCGCGTTGGCGGTACCGTAAAATTTAAAGCGGTACCGGAGCGGTCCTACCCCAACAGTAAGATAGATGATCCGCTCGACAGCGCGTCACAGCCGCGCAATGCGTGTGAACAGGCACGCGCGACGTTTGAACAAGGAGCGTGTGAGAGAGAGGGAGAGAGAAGTACGATGCACATCTCTTTTCATTCGTAGACAAAACATAGGTAGGTATTACGCGTGAAATATGTAAGTCGAAGAGTATGCTCGAAGGTCAACTTCCGAGTATAATGCGTTGCATTGTTGACCGCGTTGTCGGTACCGCGAAATTCAAAGCGGTACCGGAGCGGTCCTACCCGCCCACGATAAGATGACCGCTCGGTAGCGCGTCGCAGCCGCGCAATGTGAAACCTGTATGAGTACCATCGGGAATTCGGTGCAGCAATCGCGAGAGTACCTATCGAAAAAATACGAGGCGAGAATGCTCGAAGGTTAAGTTCCGAGTATAATACGCTGCATCGTTGGGCGCTTTGACGACACCGTGAAATTTAAAGCGGTACCGGAGCGGTCCTACCCCAATGGTAAGATGACCGCTCGACAGCGCGTCGCGGCCGCGCAATGCGTGTCAACAGGCACGACCGCGAACGAGTTTAAACGTTTGAACAAGGCGCGCGAGCGAGAGAGAACTATGAAATACGTTCGCATCTCTCCTCGGACAAAAACATTCGGTATTATGCGAGGCAGATTAAAGGAATGTTAGTTGACACTCCATGACTATCGCGAATTTAACTCGCATGTACTTACGTGTATAATACAGTCTACCACCATGGTAATCGTAAGAATATTATACGTAGAGGTTTGGGAGATGTAAGCCGAAACTGCATGTTTATGTCGATGCTTCCACAACAAATTCTCGAGCGTCGGACGAGAGATATCTGTCATTGAATCCACGTCCTTCGTCACAGGGCGATTGTAAAAGTGCGAGCTGTGATTTGTGGACCATCAGGATGCGGGAAAACGAATGTGCTTCTCAGCCTGTTGGAGAGTTCGAACGGTTTACGCTTCGAAAACGTTTACGTATACTCGAAATCGTTACATCAGCCAAAGTATCGGTATCTGGAGCGAGTGTTATCGCGCGTCGGTGGACTCGGATACTTTCCCTACTCGGACACCGTCGTGATCATCCCAACGAGAGACGCTGGACCCGATTCGATCTTCGTGTTCGATGACGTTGCATGCAACGAGCAGACTGCGATACGTGAATACTTTTCCATGGGCAGGCACGCTAACGTGGATTGCTTTTACTGGTGTCAATCGTACGCGCGAATACCGAAGCACCTGATCAGAGACAATATGAATTTTCTCGTGCTGTTCAAGCAGGACGGGACGAACTTGCATCGCGTATACAACGATCATGTGAACACAGACATGACGTTCGAAGCGTTCAACGACCTGTGCGCGAGATGTTGGAGCCGGCGATACGACTTCGTAGTCGTCGATAAGGACAGTTCCATGTACAGTGGTCGGTATCGACGAGGATTTAACGAGTTCGTCGTAGCGCGAGGACCTCAGTAAAACGTGAGTCCTTCATCGAGTAACACGAGGATGGCTAATGGATCCGCGACTATCGGTGTCACCATGGAGGCGCCGCAACAGCAACAACAACAACAACAACAACAACAACAACAAGGAATGGTACGAAAACGATGTCGTAGACAACAGCCGCGAGACGTTGAAACGAAGAAGAAAATTGCTAAAATTAGTGATGCTATACGAAAGAAATACATGAGTCTGAAACTTGGGAAAATGATTACGAAAGCTGCTGCGGAGGAAAGCGCGCGTCCGATCATCGAACCGTTGAAACACTTGGTGAAGAACACTGCAGTGCTGAAAACGAGTACAGTGATGTCACCGAAGCTGCAACCATCGATCGTCAAGAGGAAACAGCAGCATCATCGCCGGCTGAAGAAGAAACGATTATCCTCCACGGCCGAAGCGACGATACGTCCTGTAACGACTCCGCTCCCAGATTCGAACGACAACTATGACGATAACGATTATGACGACGAAGACGACAACTATGACGATAACGATTATGACGACGAAGACGACAACGACGTCGACGACGATACCGACGAGGACGACTATGAAACAACTGAGGAACGTGATCTGGGACAGACTGATGATTCGATTCAGGAAGTTCTCGATCCAAAAAACGCTGTCGACGATCTCGATGCATACACCCGAAACGTCGCCGGGCCGCTATCGCGTGAATGTCTACAAATGTTCTTTACCGATACCAAGAAACTGCTCGACCCCGTGTACGGAGTGTACCTAAGCGACGATGAACAACTGATGATTGGTGATTCCGTGCTTATCATCGATGAGAATGATGACGTTAGCGTGAAGGGCAAGCGATACGTGGGTACTCGCGGCTTGTACGAACTGCTGTTCATGCGAATACCGAATGATCGGGAGTACACGAATACCGATCTCGACGCGTACCGTAATATTTTGCTATCGACGAATGCACATAAACGGAATCATTCGGCTAATATAAGCCTACGCTAGGCAACAAGGGTCATAAGTATAGGAAGATCGTGTCGTTGTTGATTAGCGGAGACCGCTACGGTAGCGGTGGTGGGGGTACGCGCGAAGGTCGAGGATTATCCATCGACGACGCAATGACGGTCACCGATAACGCGATCGATTACGTGTATTGGGATGATCCGAACGAATTGTTCGATAGACTACGATTGCTCGTGGCGTCGCGCGACGCCGGGCACGCCGGACATGATAACGAAATCACCTCCATCGTGGAGGAACTTCGTGAAGCCGGTCTCGTTGTAAATTGATCGTTCCGATCGACGATACGTCAGTCTCGTTTGCGATCACCGCCGGCGACATGTCGGTGAACAAGTTTGGAGCGTCTTTGCGCGGCACCGTTGATCCTACCGACGACTACCACAACGATCAACGTCTGGAGACGATTCGCGTGCTGCATCTGTACGTCATGAATTACGTTCGGGAGAACGCGCTGTGTCTGGACATCGGTCGGTTAACGTTCGACGCAATGGAGCGTAAGATGCGTCGCGTGGCACATCCTGAGGAGGATACCGACGCTGCGACGAAACGATACGTGGACGACATGGAACGTACCGTCGGACGTGCCCTTGACACTGTGGAGGAAGACATGTATGAATCAATGACGAAGCGACTGGACGCTTTGAAGAACGCGATAAATATTGTGGTGGAAAAACGCCTCCGAGACTTGGAGAATTTCATAAATACTGTGATACAACGACGCTTCGATCACTTGAAGGATAGACTTAACGAGCTTGCAATACCGATTGCGGAAGTACATAAACGAAAGGAAGCGCGACGATGAACGTGGATTCGAACGACATTACCGCTGCCGCTATGAGTACGAGTAAAGAACGAATACAATTGATCAACGAACTGCATGCTCCCGCGAGACGAAATTTCCCGCGGCGACGCGTAGTGAGTCATGGCTACGATGATCTGTGGCAGGCCGATTTGGTGGAAATGTGTGCGTACGCGAACCGTAGCCGCGGTTACAACTACATACTCCCGATCATCGATACGTTCAGCAAGTACGCATGGGCCGTGCCCGTGAAAACGAAAGACGGTCACGACGTGACTATGGCGTTCGCGACCGTGTTACGCCGGAGCGGTAGATGTCCACGAAACTTGCGAACCGACATGGGAAAGGAGTTCTACAACGCGGAGTTTCAACGACGCATGACTTCTCGCGGGATTTATCACTACTCTACGTACAGCGTGATGAAAGCGTCGATCGTCGAGCGTTTCAATCGCACGCCGAAGAACCTGATGTGGAAACAATTCTCCTTCAACGCCTCCTATCGCTGGTTGCATCTGCTACCTACGCTCGTGCATACCTACAATCATCGTAAACATCGAACGATCAACGCGCGACCCGTCGACGTAACATCCGCAACTCCTTTACCGTTTACCACGCGCGAACTGTCCTCCGGCCCTAACACCTCGTCAAGTGCTGAACTACGGCGCGTGAAATTCCGCGTCGGTGACAAGGTACGTGTGAGCAAGTTCAAGACAATCTTTGAGAAGGGTTATACACCGAACTGGTCTACCGAGATGTTCGAAATCATCACCGTACAACGAACACATCCAGTAACGTACATTTTACGTGATTCTGCGGGCGAACCGATCTCGGGCGGATTCTACGAGCACGAACTGCATTCGGTAGCGAATCCTGACGTCTATCTGGTTGAGAAGATTGTTCGCCGCAAGGGGAATCGGGTGTACGTGAAATGGTTGGGATTCGACTAGTCTAAGAACTCGTGGATACAGGAAAAGGATATTCTGTGATGTCTCAGCAGCTCCTTATTAATTACATAAATAAACATACATTTTCATTTAAATGGTTATTCATTTATTCAATTCTTTATATTTTGAAATAAAGAGTCATATGTATACCTATGCGTTTATAATATGTTTTTTTTTATCATCCTATCCTCAACGCAACGTCGATACAGTACAACACATATTCATAGAATAATCATACTCGACCGCGATAGGTAAAACAGTAGTCACGTAGCGCGGTCTTCAGCGATGGCATCGAGTTCGGGAATCCGATAGTGCCCCCACGAAAGGGTTCTGACCTGGTCGAGCAACACGTATCGCTTATCATCGAATGGACTGAGAGCGATCTTCCGCTCGGAGACACTATACAGGGTGTCCCAAAAATGTCGCGTTTCCTTGAAAGGGGTGATTCAGGGGGTGATTTGAAACAACTTTTTCCTTAGCGAAAATATTGTCCGAAGCTTCGTTAAGGAGATATTAACCACAAACCCCGACCAATCAGAGCGCGCGCCTTCCGCCCGAGCTCCCGCGGTAGCGTTGGCTACGCGGTACGCGACCGCGCTTGTACTACGAACGTACGAACAAGCAAGTCGGCATACATCGAAGGAAACCGCGTTACACAGTTTTTTTTTTTTAAAGCAGAATCTTAAATAAGAATAATTTGAAGTGAGAGGACAAGAAGTACGTAAATTTCGTTTTTAAATAAGGCATAAACGAAAAGGTAATGTAACAGAAAATGTACAAGTGATCGTAATTCGTTATTGAGGTAAAAATCCGTAGTTTAACAACGGCCAACACAACTAAATTTAAAAAATAATATTAGGTGTATGAATAAATTCTTTCCGACTGGAATTTCTATCGCGGTGGTATTCAGAAGCTGCCAGAAAAATGGCAAAAGGTAATTAACAATAATGGAAATTATTTCGATGATCGAGTTGTTTTCATATTTTTTAAATCGAACTGTTATTGTACCCTAAAATCGGAAAGAATTTATTTTCACACCTAATAATCACCAATAAATGAAATAAAACTCACCCTTTCGGACATTCCTTTCCTTCCCTTTTCGGAAACCTGTCACTGGGTCACTGTACCGATCCTGGTTATCGGTGGACGAAAAGATTTATGGTTGGGTAGCGCCCAGTGCTCAGCTGATCATACTGCGTCCGGGTTAATGTACCGAATATTCACTTCACTGCACGGCTACTAACACTGATCACTGAATTTATTTTTCGCGGAACGTGTTGTTCCTACGTTATAAAAATTGGTGGCTGCGAAAGGGGCCGATTACTGTTAATTACTGGGACGAGATTACTACTATTACCCGGCGAAAAGAAAACTCGTGGCAGACTGTCTCGGGTTGTGCAGTCCGCTGCTGTGACGATTGGTCGAGTCACCTATTTGGGCACACTTTTAAAGACGGGGCACACGTATTTTGGTTATCGGCTGAAGTTGCCACATACATTGTCGCACCGCGCGACGAAGAGATCGAATGAAACACGAGATCGAGTGGGATAGAGCCATTTGACCAAGCGTAGCCTACGCTTTTGTTTTGACGATCGTCGGTCGGATCCGTATCTGATCGCTGCACAGCAGCGGACTGCACAGCCCGAGACAGTCTGCCACGAGTTTTCTTTTCGCCGGGTAATAGTAGTAACCTCGTCCCAGTAATTAACAGTAATCGGCCCATTTCGCGGCCACCAATTTTTATAACGTAGGAACAACACGTTCCGTGAAAAATAAATTCAGTGATCAGTGTTAGTAGCCGTGCAGTGAAGTGAATATTCGGTACATTAACCCGGACGCAGTATGATCAGCTGAGCACTGGGCGCTACCCAACCATAAATCTTTTCGTCCACCGATAACCAGGATCGGTACAGTGACCCAGTGACAGGTTTCCGAAAAGGGAAGGCAAGGAATGTCCGAAAGGGTGAGTTTTATTTAATTTATTGGTGATTATTAGGTGTGAAAATAAATTCTTTCCGATTTTAGGATACAATAACAGTTCGATTTAAAAAATATGAAAACAACTCGATCATCGAAACAATTTCCATTATTGTTAATTACCTTTTGCCATTTTTCTGGCAGCTTCTGAATACCACCGCGATAGAAATTCCAATCGGAAAGAATTTATTCATACACCTAATATTATTTTTTAATTTTAGTTGTGTTGGCCGTTATTAACCCGCCGGCAGGCGCGCGTGTGTACTCAGTACACGGAGGTCAGTTTTTGGCTGAAAAAACCGTTTTACCGTGATGTATTGTACCCAGCACCCCTATGTATTCTTCCAGCGAACATTTCTGCATAATTCTACGTACTAGTCAGGTTCAAATTCGGATTGAAAGTGTCTCTAATTGAATGAAAACGAAAGTATGCCGCGTATCCTGCCGGTGAGCGCGCCCGGGTACTCAAGTTTCCCAGGTGTACGCCTCCGATTGTTCTGGTTTTTGGAGATGTTTTAGAGGACACGTGTAACGTGTATTAAGGAATTAAAAATTCGTGTTCTTAATACACGTGTACACGGATTATAAGTACACGGATGCATGGTCGCCAAATACCGCCTCGTAAAATACAACTAAATAGAAATACATACTTTGTTGTCACGTCGGCATGGCAACGTTCACGTTGCCCGTGAACAGAACTATATACACGGATATCCGAGAACAGAACTACACGGGTATCCGTGTTGTTTCCGCCGAAGGGCAGGAAAGAAAAATGCCGGCTCTGGGGTGGGTCGATGGAAAGGAACAATCAGCAACGACCAGTCGTCGGACACAGACACAGTTTATTCCACGTGGTCACACACTGACCACGGACGTCACAATCACAAATATACAGTAGTCACAAAACGCGTGGGCGTTGGCGAAGATGGTTCGCGCACAGAGCAAAACTCTGTGGATCAGTAGCGCAATGGGCGCAAAAGAGAAGGTTGCCAAAACGTGCAAGGGCAGACGAGGCTGTCAACCGACTGACGGTTGCCGGACGAGCGCTCCGAAACGATCGGTGTCGTAAATCAAAACAATGTCAACGGCCTCAGCTGACTCGTCAGCTGTTGAGGACGAGTCAGCGGGCACTCCTTTGAACCGGTGATTTGACGCGCTTCTTACGGCCGCAACACGTGTATTAAAAATTACACGGATTCAAGTTTGGATACGTTTACTACACGTGTACACGTGTATGTAAATACACGTGAAATAGGGACCTCTGGTTTTTACGTTGTAATTCGATGATAACTCGTAGGGCTTCGTTGCACCTATCTGTCCAGTCTTGGCATTCCGCGATCGTACGCAACAGCGGACAGCTTTGCAACAATCTTTTAAAAGTATTAATATGTACCTCCATTTAAACGAAGGTTTTTTTTTGCTTTTTTTTATGTTTTTCACTTAACATATACCATCTCTTACGGCTCCCTCTCTTCTTCTCCCGCCTGGTGCAGCATTTTAAGATATACTGATAATCTCATTTCCCGGAACTGTTGCACTAATACTAGTAAGCGTTCTTTTTCATTCCCCCGCACTACGTTTTCACGTTGGAATTCCTCGGCGAGTTGCAAAAACGTATCGCATCGTTCGAGTCATTCATAGCATTGCTCATACAAACGTAGCAGTGGCATTGCCTGAGCCAAAACTATAACCGCCTGCTCGAACGTTTCCATTACTTTTGTAATACACTGTCCTTGTAACAATTATATCGAAGTAGTCTTCCGACGCGTTACCATTCACGAGGTTGCCCTGTCGAAGATGTGGACTGATTTAAATATGCGATTCTCCCCACCTAAAATCCTTTGCATCCTCGTGTCATTATCAAATATCCACCCCGACATTATTATTATTATTATTATTATTATTATTATTGACTCAACGGGAGAACCCTTTAGATTACAAATTTTTACAGATAAGTACAGAGATATAATGAAATAGCGTAAAATAACATAACATAAAATAAGAACAGAAAACGGAAAATAGAAAGTAACAAGACAAAACGAATGCATGTCGCGTATACTTTTACAATCGCCCTGTGACGAAGGACGTGGATTCAATGACAGATACCTTAACGCAGCTTGATTTTTGGAATAACGGAGGTGAAGGTAATAGAATCGGAATGCGATTATATCGGGTAGAAATGGAGTATATTCAGTAAAAACTTTTACTTTTAGCGTTCTACATCGTCTTTTTCGAACTCTAACACATTGAGCGATAAGCCTAGCTCTAGCGCTCTACAGTTCTCACGATTCAAATGAACGTATGCTTTAATGCAATCTCTGCACTGACCCGCGACCCCCATGGCGTATAGTGGGTCGGTGCAGACCAGGCAGTACTTGTAATTTACTAGACTCCTTCGGAGTGTGACGAGATGGTTGGTGGCAGGTGTACAATATCTCTTGTCCCGCGCCGACATCCCCTCGTAACAATCGCGGCACACCTTGCGTCGGTACAGGTCATTCCGATTAGTAAAAGCTGGCCCCATCGCCTGGAGGCAGATCAGCTTCGTTAGGCGTCCGTAGTATCCATCTCTTGCATCTTCTTCTTCTTCATACGGGACGAACTGCCACTCCTCTCTGTGGGACGATACTCTATCGTACGAATTTTGGATAAGAATCCTTTCCTTGTAACGAGTTACGCCGGTGGGACGACGATCTTACCCCCCACCACGCGCCCGACCGAGGTAGCGCGTACCGCGCTAAGCCAACGGTCTTGCCCCCCACCACTCGTCCGCAATACCGAGAACTGGCGCGAGAGGGTTTCGCACCGAGAGACTCTCTCGCTGCCGAAATTGTGCGGACGAGGACATACAGGTTGGGGGCATAGGCCTATTTGGCAGAGACCGCCTAGAGCGAACGTACGAGCAGTACACCTCTCCCAGAGACCTCCTGTGCGATTCCACGTTCTTGTGTAGAAACACTCGTTCTTGCGAAAGACAAGCGCCCGTGTTCACACTAGTTCTTTTGCGTCGACAGCCTGAGTCTCTGTGCATTTTTCGACTCCACACCTCCACGGTTCCCAGAAGGACAGCGTGAGCCATCCTCTGGACGCAGACCGATATCCGCCATCGATCTCCCGAACAGAGTTATCTCCGTTCTCGAGAGCGTCCTTAAAGTCGCCGAATCACCCGCGGGTTGTGCCCACTGGGTGACCGGATCCCCGACTCTCCGACCAGGGTCCAGTGGCAGGGTTGGCCCGCCAGGACACCGAAGGGTCAAATCGTCTAACCTCTCCACTCTCGCCGAAACGTTACCGACGATCGAGACCCGCGCCGAGATACGCGCCGCGATACGCACCGCCGACCAACGCACCGAAGTACGCGACGCGATACGCGCCGATACTCGCGATAGACTAAGTCTAAGATTAAGCCGTTCATACACTGTTTGCCAGCATAGACCTGGCCGGGACACCTTGTACAACAGCGTGAATAAATTGTCGTACTCTACCTTACCTCTGCGTACAAAGTCATTCGATCGGCGGCCCTGGACCACCGTCCTGAGCTGGCGATACGGTTCCTCCACCGTCCCACCGGTAACCCCGCGACTTAACGGTTACATCCTGGCTCACTTGTAATGAAATAGAAGAGTTGTTTTTACCTTTCGTTTTCTATCGTTCCAGCTTAGTGGCACTTTCTCCGACGGATAACTTTTCGTGGTTGCAAACAATATATTACTAATACTATATTATAAAACGTGACTTGATTTCCAGAGTACCTCGCATTCACGAGTTTGCCCTGTCGAAGATGTGGACTCATTTAAATATGCGATTCTCCCCACCTGAAATCCTTTGCATCCTCGTCTCATTATCCAATATCCCCCACCGACATGTCGCGTATACTTTTACAATCGCCCTGTGACGAAGGACGTGGATTCAATGACAGATATCTCTCGTCCGACGCTCGAGAATTTGTTGTGGAAGCTTCGACATAAACATGCAGTTTCGGCTTACATCTTCCAAACCTCTACGTATAATATTCTTACGATTACCACGGTGGTAGACTGTATTATACACGTTAGTACATGCGAGTTAAATTCGCGATAGTCATGGAGTGTCAACTAACATTCCTTTAATCTGCCTCGCATAATACCGAATGTTTTTGTCCGAGGAGAGATGCGAACGTATTTCATATCTCTCTCTGGCTCGCGCGCCTTGTTCAAACGTTTAAACTCGTTCGCGGTCGTGCCTGTTGACACGCATTGCGCGGCCGCGACGCGCTGTCGAGCGGTCATCTTACCATTGGGGTAGGACCGCTCCGGTACCGCTTTAAATTTCACGGTGTCGTCAAAGCGCCCAACGATGCAGCGTATTATACTCGGAACTTAACCTTCGAGCATTCTCGCCTCGTATTTTTTCGATAGGTACTCTCGCGATTGCTGCACCGAATTCCCGATGGTACTCATACAGGTTTCACATTGCGCGGCTGCGACGCGCTACCGAGCGGTCATCTTATCGTGGGCGGGTAGGACCGCTCCGGTACCGCTTTGAATTTCGCGGTACCGACAACGCGGTCAACAATGCAACGCATTATACTCGGAAGTTGACCTTCGAGCATACTCTTCGACTTACATATTTCACGCGTAATACCTACCTATGTTTTGTCTACGAATGAAAAGAGATGTGCATCGTACTTCTCTCTCCCTCTCTCTCACACGCTCCTTGGTCAAACGTCGCGCGTGCCTGTTCACACGCATTGCGCGGCTGTGACGCGCTGTCGAGCGGATCATCTATCTTACTGTTGTAAATTTTACGGTACCGCCAACGCGGTCAACAATGTGACGCATTATACTCGGAAGTTGACCTTCGAGCATACTCGCGTTATATTTTTCGATAGATGCTTACGCGATTACTGTACGAAATTCACGATGATGTTCATACAGGTTTCGATTTACATATTTCACGCGTAATACCTACCTAGGTTTGGTCTACGAATGAAGAGAGATGTGCATCGTACTTCTCTCTCTCACTCCAAACGTCGCGCCTGCGCATACAGCTTTCCACTTGATCCATAACTTCCTTATATTACCTACTCTTGTATTTATACTATTTTCGGGATTGTTAAGGGTGAAGGGTATGCGCGGTATGCACCTTGACTTATCTGCGAATATGCGTCGCAATACAACTTATTAATAGGTTTGGTTTCCAGGGGGTTTTTATGTGGCTTTGTCTTGTAGTGATTAGGGGTGAAGGGTATGTGCGGTACGCACCTCGGCACGTACGCCAAATATGCGTCGCAGTAATTAACACGTGTTGATGACTAATGCGCGAGATCTGCGCCGCAATAGATTATTAGGGGTTTTTACGTGGCCTTGTCTTGTAGCGTCGCAGAGGGGGTTTTGGGACGTGGGATTTGTTTATATTAGATGTCAGGGAATTCTTGGTCATGCCACGTAAGGCGAATATGGGAAGGAGTTTTCTTTATAGACCATCTTGAGATGGGGACCGCTAAAGTGCATCGTCTAGATGGTCCAAAGGTAGGGGAAAAGGGGTAAGAATTGAATTGGAGGGATTTTGAAGGAGTTGCGGAGTGATTTATGAGGGAGACTTTAGAGTAAACCGCGCGAAAAATAGTGGGACGTCACAACACAGGTACCCGTACACAATTTCACGTGTATTTAAATACGCGTGAATTTAGACAGTTTCACAATTTGCGATCAATGTAACTCCAAAAATATTCAACCAATCGACTTGGCTTTGTGCACGGACATTTGTGAACATTTTCTTCACAGAGCTAAGTTATTGGTATAATGATATTGTTTAAATAAATAACTTTTTTTACACAGTAGTAAGGCAAAGCGGGTTCTAACTCAGGTCCTCTGAGGGGAGCGCGGGGGCGGGAGGAAGTGAGGACGCGCGGGGGAGTGCGGTGGAGGGAACTATGGGCGCGGGGGGTGCGGGGAGTGGAAGACCGGTTGCGCGCGCATGAGCCGCGGAGTGGGGGAAGCCGCAAATCGTGGAGGGGATCAGTCCGGGCCGAGCCGCCGCGGAGATCTCACCAGACCTGACCCGCTGTTGGAAAATTTTCAGAGGGTTGCCCCCTCCCTCTAATAAATTTCTGGGGCCGGGTCTTGTATGAAAAAATCTTTTTTCAGACTCGATCCGGCCCCAGAAATATTTTTTCAACAAAATATGTTTTGCCGCCGCAAGAATCCGCTTTTGCGATGCTTTCTTTGGAGTCCTTTTGCGGGTTTTTGTTTTCATCCCCATTCCGATTGCGAACCAATATGTAGAAAACACACATATTTTTTCAAACAAATATGCAGCATTCTAAAGCGTTCCAATTTAACATCGCAGCGTATCGTGCGATTACGCGTAATTTGACTCCTCTGGAGCAGTCGTGCAGGATGATGTCATTTTCACGGTGCGAAGAAGGAACGAACGAAATATGATTATGCGGCGTCAGCAGAAATGTTTTTTCCATACATATATGTGATGGAAATTTTCCCCCAACGCAGAGAAATAATAATTTTGAAACGTCGAATCTTAAAATTAGGTGGCGAGAGAAGGAGGCGGGAGACGGGTAAATAAAATGAAGAAATAACACAGTAGGCCGTAGTATTTGCTGGTACATTCTCTTTACACTCAAATTCTATGCGCACGTCCACGGTACCATTTTTAATCGACTCATTTTGTCGCGAGCAATCAATCACCACGAGGGGACCAAATTGTAAAAATTCAGCCACAGTGAATAATGCCTCGTTGCAACTATGTCCATAATACGATTTACGGAAATGTGTATACATGTGAAACAAGATGGCATGCTTATTCTTATCAAAGTCCAAGTTCAAGTCATCATATGGATAAAATTCCGAGTTGAGAAAAAGTTTTACATTGGTCAATTTACAGTGGTCAAACCGAGTAGCATCTTCGGTCATCACATTCTTTCGAGCAGTCTGTAGAGCAAAGATAACGTATCGCGGCTTCTCCAGCTGTGCAGCTGCCTTCACGGCCCACGAATGCTTGGTTGTGCTCTGTAAGAGAGGATACTCGTACAGATCCCACGAGCGAAAACTAATGCTTAGGTTTTGTCCACCTTCCAAAGCATGTAGCAACGATAGCTTATTAACATCGTTCAGCGTCACATGAGGCATTCGCCATTGCACTTTAAGTAATTCAATTTCTGGCTCCAACATCGGCGAGCCTATTAGAGAATTGTTATCGTTGCGCGATCGTATTAAAATCAATTCGTGACGTGCACTAATAAGCATGCGTTTGTAGTCCTCGCAAAATCCCAACAAATATTTGAGTGGGATGCAAAAATTGAAATGATTTTTCACTATTAGTCCATCATGTCGTTTCAAGCCCCATCCGGCATTCTCCATATTTTTGTCTTCGTCAGATGTCAGCGATACATAGTTTTTAAGCGTGCTAGTTATTCCAACGTTTCTATTGTGGTCAATCTCCACACCATTCAGCTCGTACCGAATTTCATCAAATATGAACGCCATGCAATTATTTCCCAACGTTGTCGTTGATGCATCGTTTGGCTTATTTATCACCAATTTTCCCTCCACGTAGAGGAAACTTTCACATGGTAATGTGTATAAATCCTGCTGCTGTATAGGTATTCTTATCTCATCACTGTATCCAAACGTCGTGTTGACGTATGGGTTGTACGTGTGAGTCTCGAGCTTGACGATGCAATCATCAAACATCGGCTTCCCTCCAATGCTTAGAATGTCGGCCATTTTTTCAACTTATATGCGTACAATAAATCCCAATGATTTCAAAAATGTAATGTTCGCAGCACTGAGTCTCTTCTTTTTAGCGTAATCAGAGCTGTTGCAGGTGTTGTTGTTGTTGTTGTTGCAGGTGTTGTTGTTGTTGTTGTTGTTGTTGTTGTTGTTGTTGTTGTTGTTGTTGTTGTTGTTGTTGTTGTTGTTGCAAACAATTTCACTTGGAAGAAACGGATTTCTGGAGTCGTTCAACACAAGCATTTCTTTCATTCGCACCACATGTATTATCGCCGTCGTCGCACGTGCAGTCTGATGGTAATCTCTTCACCTCGAAAATCGAGCAACCGTCCGTCTTGATCCACAACGCGTATCGTTAGATCCGTATTGACCCGTGCGGTGATCGGAAGGTAAATGATCTGCGCGGGCGTTTCTGATTTCTTATATCCTGATGGAACTCTCGGAGAAAATTCATGTATCGTATGTACTCGCTTCCCATTGTTGTACGCGCCAGCGGTCACGCTACATTCTATGCGAATAATGTTCACGTTCATGATATTAATTGGATCGTCCGATTCGTGCCATTGTCCAGGTTCTAATACCCGATTCGTCGAGAATCCCAGTAGCGATCCAATGTTATTGCGCTTCGTAAAATCTACGATGAACGAGCAGTACAGCTCGCTTTTCATGGTGTTGTTGTTGGGACATAACACTATAGGATACACATCGTTGTCACCATCATCCTTGTTGTCATCGAGATTTTTAGGATATCGCTCGAGTAATCGCTGCCTCAAATACTTGGCAATGGCATCTAGTTCGTAGGAGCCGTGTGGAATCCTAATAGTTTCAGGAGTGGTGTCAACACTGCTGTTTTTGATGCCATAGTTCGAGGTGAAGTAGAATTTATCGTTGCTCCAATCCATGTTCGGTATTGTATGATAAGTTTCAAAGGTTGTTAAACCAAGCTCGTAATCATCGTCGCTCAAATCTATGGGTGGAAAGTAGCTTACCGCGAGGGTGCTACTCTTGCCGGTTAGAGTGAATGTTAACGACATATTCCGAGCTGTACGACTCGACTAATACTGAATCAGAATGGTGGGAAGTCAATCCTTAAATTTGGTGCCGATCGTTTGTAGAAAGCGTAGACATAGTTGTCCGCAATTGCTCTGATTATACTTCTGATAAGCTGTTCGATTGTATTCGATTTTCACAACATCTTTATTCAGATAAACCAATAAATATTTTATTCAAAATACTTGGCGCTGCTCACCGCATTGGTGTTGCTAAACTGAATGCATATGTATAAATTGCATTAATCTTTTTCTTTCTTTCTTGTGCGTGCATTCGTGAATGTGTGTATGTGTGCGTGTGCATATGCTACGTATGATATTAGAATTAAATATATACTGCGTTTCTAATATGTATATGCTTATGTATTTTAGATTGTAAGTGAGTTATTGTAAATTATTAATTAATTTACTATTAATAAGACAAATAACATTTTTCGGTTTCGCAGCGCCAAGTATTTTGAATAAAATATTTATTGGTATTGAAATATTTATTTCTATAAAAATATATCTGCTTATTATTATTTAATACATTTTTTCTTTTTATAAATAGCCATTGTTATAATTGGCGCAATTTTGTATATTAATTTTGTAAAGCTACTAATTAATTAATTTACGACAATGTTTTTAATTGGGATTCTTTTTGATGGGATAATTAAAATGTCCGCGATATGAGTAATGGAATGTATGAACACAGCATTTTAGCTGTGTCTATGTAGTTGTGTAATCTTAAAGGCAGTTGGAAAGCACCTTTATGTACTTGCAGCTCATTTTGATTTCACATTTTTTTTTATATTGTATATTTTCTTCTATTTTTTGGGGGATTTATATTATTATCTTCTATTTTTTGTGATATATATTTTCTTCTATTTTTTTTGTGATTTATATTATTATCTTTTATTTTTTGTGATTTATTTGTTTCATGTACTTGGCGTAATTTTTTTACTTTTTGAAAGTTTTTTATGGGGATCTCACTTCTTTTTACAAAGATAATTCATGTACTTGGCGTAATTTTTTTACTTTTTGAAAGTTTTTTTATGGGGATCTCACTTCTTTTTACAGAGATAATTCATGTACTTGGAGTAACTTTTTTTACTTTTTTAAATTGTATATAATTGTCATCCAAACTACGCACGCCTGCAAAGTTTCAAGACGATTGGATTGGTGGAATTGGTTTAAATTAGATTTTTCAGATATAAAACAAGCATACAAGAAGGAAACAGAGGATCGAAGCTGAATAAAATCGTTTAATTAATATAAAAAGCAAACATGCAAGAAGGAAACACAGGATCGAAGTTGAATAAAATCGTTTAATTAATATAATAAAATCAATAGTATGTTCCAATAAAAAATAAAATTTTTTCTCTGATGTAGATCGCACTGCATCATCTTCTGCTTCGATTATCTGTAAATATATAAAATCCACATTTTAGTTATTTTAGTTACAACTTAACGTAGAACTTATAACTTAAAACACTTTAATAAATCTGTTTTCTCAAGTGTCATTATAATTTGACAAAGTCGGAGAACGATACATAATATTTTTAGCAAAATAAAATAAATAAAAATCTATTTACGTTTGATTTGATCGTATTATTTTATATTCTTAGGACTTAAGTATGCGTAATTAATGGAAAACTAGTAAAATTAATGAATAGCGTAGAAACTACTGTGGATTTAAAAAAATATATTAAAGTATTATGAATATCTTTCACAAAAGATTGGAAAGTATCAAGGGAGATGTATTTTCAACGTACTTTCTTGACTAATGTGACTGACTCTACATTGCAAGCGGGACGCCATAATATTCTTAATCTTAATTCTTAACGCTACGCTAATTTGACAAGTTTTGTCGATTTACCTTATTTGACAAATTTCCAGAAACTTGTGCGAAACAAGATGCTCTGTCTATCTATCTAATCTTCTCCGGACAACCTCAAAGCCTGTGCATTCTCTTCATTTCTATCCATCCAAGCCTGTGCGTCCCCTTAATTTTTATCGAAGTCCTGTGCGTCCCCTTCATTTCTATAATATAATAAGCTTTACATAAAAACTCTAAATTGCTGGTATATACAAAAAACACAAGTATCTGGCAATTTAAATGCAATGCAATTTTTTGCTACAATATATTATTTTGTACATGTGTTACGTCCTGAAGGGACAGCCTGTAAATCACCCCGAGCGGCTGGAGTGACTTACCGGGTTCTTGCTCTGTCTAAGGGCTAAGGCCCACCTTGACTATACTTACCGGGGGTAGAAAGGAAGTAAGGGGTTGAAATAAAGCTTGTACAAGGGAATTGAGAGGAACAATAATGATCGCTTATATTCTTAATAAAGGTTAACGGTTAGGTACATACCAGGAGACGGCGCTCCGTCTCCGTCGCTGTTCTCGGGGCGTTCGCTTTGCCGCCGGACCTGTCGTAGGTCGTGTTCGCTCGCGTTTCGGGCTCGGGTGACGCAGGGAGGTCGCTGGGCCTGCCGTCCGTCGTCTCGCTGCGCTCGCTCCGTCGGGGCTCTTCGCGATCGCGGTGGTTCGTATCGGCGCGTGAGTGCTCTCCCGGCGAGGCCGTTTCCTGTGCGTCGGATGGAGATACGCTCCGCCTAACCAGATCGACCGAGCGCGATTCGCGATACCGGACACTGAAGCGAAGACGCGATCTAGACGGCAACGCTCGCCGTCGCTACTCCCTAGCTCGAAGTCCCAAAATCGAATGAATGCTATCGAGTCCGCGGTTGAGGACCGCGCCTCACCTTCTCGAAATCGATCGGGGGGAGAAATCGCCCCGTCGGCAACTGGCGGTCGCTGCCTCTTGTTGGGAAATATCGGGGCCCGGGCCGTCAACGGTCACGTTGCGCTTACGACGAACCTCCGCGGTTCGTCGACCTGCCCGACACGCGCGAGGCGATTCCGCTGAATCGCCGATTCGGAGGAAAGCGACGCGAGGACAGTGAGCACGGGATGGACCAGAAGGGCCCATGTAACACATGCATGGTACAAATTTACAGAAAATTATGCGAAAGAAGTACTTCTTTGTCGAACCTTCTCCGGACAACTTCCAAGTCTGCGAGTCTACGTAAAAAATCTATTAAACAATTTTGGTGACCCACCTTGTTAATTGAGACAATCATTCAGTCTCCCATGTAGTGTAAAAACTCGTGACATTTCAAATTTGGACAACTTACCTTATTTGACACTTGGCAGGTTATGACGGATTGACACTCGGTAGGTTATAAAATATAAAGCGATGACACTTGTAGGTTATATGTACAATGGCGGACGACGATCATACATACACTAGTTTCTTTTGGCTGAAGGTGTGCGTGTAACGCGTAATATACGTATTATGTTGACGAAAATTTGGCCTGAAGAAGAAAAACATACACTAGTTTCTTTTGGCTGAAGGTGTGCGTGTAACGCATATAAAACGCATATAAACGAAACATACACTAGTTCTTTTGGCTGAAGGTGTGCGTGTAACGCATATACGTATTATGTTGACGAAATTTTGGCCTGGAGAAGAAAATCTTTCTTAATCCATCTGACAGATCCATGAGACGATATTATGATATCTCTGTTATGCGTGGACAGATTTTATTGAAATTTGGTCTTATTCGAAAGCTTATATGCGGTTTACATAAGAAAAATGCCTTTAAATTTAGAAAATATTGCAGGCGTCGTGAGATATTAATGAAATAAGTTTCAGGTTAGGTTGGAATAGCCCGGCGACGAGTAAATGATAGCGGTAGCGACAGTCGACATATACAGGGTGTCTTTCCTGTACTTGGCGTCGAGACGCTACCGCGTCTCTAGATTGGCTACTTTACGTTTTCGAATAACAGTGACGTCATCCCACCGAGCGAATCGCTTCCGAATTCCATTTTTATCTTTGATGACGTGGCATGTGACAAGCAAGATACGATAAGGGAATACTTTGCAATGGGGCGCCACTCGAACGTTGACTGCTTCTATCTCTGTCAGACATATGCAAAGATTCCTAAACATCTTATACGCGACAATGCGAATCTATTGATTCTGTTTAAGCAGGATGGTACCAACTTGAAACATGTGTACAACGATCACGTAAACACTGATATGTCTTACGACGATTTCTGCGCGTTGTGTCGTAATTGTTGGCAACGGGAGTATGGTTTCATGGTAATAGACAAGGATAGCACGATGTCCAATGGACGTTATAGAAAGGGATTTAACGAGTTTGCCATTCCATGAGATTGTCAATTGTCGTCGACACGTCGGTGGGAAAGTAACGTCTGCGGTACAACGATGATTGATATCGATAGTCTGGAGATTAAGGATCGCGAGAGAATAGTGAAGGAAATTGCAAAAACCAGCGAATCCATTCGCAAGAAACATCAGGCTTTGAAGACTGGCAAGATGGAGGAAGATATCGCGTTGGAGAGATACTTTAAACCTGTTGTCGAACCCTTAAAACATATCGTGGAAAATATCGCAGCGACAGAAGCTGACACATCACCGCTGACGAGCACAGACGTCGAAGGGTATGAAACATTAACGCCTAAAACAAATGGGAACATATCGCGCAAGACAAAGAGGAAACCATACACGTCATCGGAATATTCACTCGTAACCTCCACACCAGTTCAATCGAAGCGGAAACGGCAGAATGTCACGTCAAACGATTCCTCGGTTTCTTCTACACCAATAAATACATTTCCCGATGTACAATCGCTCACAACCAATGATGACGACGTTTTCGAAACTAGTCCCGATGAGTCGTTTGCAACATCTATTAGACATCAACTCCAAACATCCGAGGGACAAGAAACGTTGCGCAACCATTTCGGCCCGCTGGGACAAAAATATATGAGTGCAATCCTAAGTAGTGATAGGGATACGACCATGGACTATGTGTATGGCGTATACTTTGGTGATAGTGGAACGATGCTTGGGGATAAAGCTTTCGATATAGACAAAGATGATAATATAATCATCGACGGTGTAAGATACGGAGGAACACTCGGTCTTTACGAACTGATTTTCAAGAGAATTCCTGACGATACCACATACACCGATGCTGATAAACAAAAATATAAAAGTATACTGCTGACAACGAATGCCCACAGACGCGGTCATAACGCTCAAAATCCCATATTGGGCAACAAGGGATACAAGTATAAATATATAATTGCACCACTACTCCCCCGTGTTTCGGCTAGTAGAACAGGGAAATGTCTAACAACACCACGAGTCATGGTGGTAAACGATAACAAGATCGATTACGTGCACTGGGACGATCCCAACGAGCTGGTGGACCGATTCCGTTTGCTAGAAGCGTCGCGTCAGGCGGGTAACAACTCGCACGACAATGAAATTCTATCGATTATCGAGGAACTCCGCGAGGCAGGCCTCATTATAAATTAAGCCGCTCGCCGATGATATGCACTGTATGCATCGAGATGCCGATCAACAAATTTGGGGTATCACTCGAGAAGAGTGGAGCAGCTAGAATGGACTACTACAAATGGAGCGGTTTGCTTCGAAATTATATGCGAGATAACGCTCTTTGCATGACCGGTGTCGACTTTGATGCAAAATCACGGAAGATACGACGTGTAGCACAAACCACGGCCGACAGCGATGTTGTCAATAAACTATACATGGAAAAGAGCATTAAACTTTTGAGAGAGCAGCAGGAAGAATTAGAGAGGAAGCTGGTCATGTTTCAGAGAGATATGCTGACGCTGCAAAACGGCGTTCAAAATATATCACAGGCGTCGAATTCTATTCCGCAGCAGCGCTGCGAAGGAGATTCATGCGAGACGGTTGAACTTGTTCAGAATTTCCTGGGACAAACGGGAAGCACATAATGCACGTGCACGATAATTATCACATCATTCGTGTCAAAGACACCTCTGCGATCAAACATGCAGCCATTATCAAAATCCAAGAGTAAAGAAGAAAACCGCGGCCATAAGAAGCAACAACTTGTTGAGGAATTGCATGCTCCAGCTCGAAGACACTTCCCACGGAAGCGCGTCATAGTGCATGGATACGATGATCTGTGGCAAGCTGACGTTGTAGAAATGCGTCCATACTCGCGATTCAACCAAGGTTACCACTACATACTCACCGTCATCGATGTGTTGAGCAAGTATGGATGGGCGTTGCCGCTCAAGACTAAAAGTGGTGCTGAGGTGACTAAAGCGTTTGCAAATATATTTAGAGATCGATATCCAAAAAATTTGCAAACTGATCAAGGAAAAGAATTTTACAACGTCGATGTGCAGAAACTCTTGACAAAACATGATATTAATCATTATTCGACGTATTCGGTGATGAAGGCCTCCGTCGTAGAACGTTTCAATCGAACTTTGACGAACAATATGTGGAAACTGTTTACGCTCAATGGAACCTATAGATGGACCGATGCGCTACCGCGTCTACTTGCAGAGTATAACGCACGAAAACATAGAACCATCAAAATGTGTCCACGCGATGTTACCCCTGCGATCGCGGATAAGCTGCTAGCCACCGTATACAGCAATATAAAGATCGCTGCTCCAGCGAGATTCAAATTGGGCGAGTTTGTGCGCGTAAGCAAATTTAAAACCATCTTCGATAAAGGCTATACGCCGAATTGGACAACGGAGGTGTTCAAGATAGACAAAGTACAGACAACTAATCCCGCGACGTATCTGCTCGTCGATTCCTGTGGAAAACCAGTCGCCGGAGGATTCTATGATCACGAGCTGCAGCGCTTCACCGATCCTGATGTGTATCTGGTGGAAAAAGTGTTGCGTAGGAAGGGGGATAAGGTATACGTTAAGTGGCTGGGGTTTGATAAATCACACAATTCATGGATAAATAAAAATAATGTAATGTAAAAAAATAAATGCATGGTTCAATAAAATAATGTATTGGTAAAATAAATACATGTGTACAATTTTATTTGATATAATTCCACTATTTATAAGGATGAGTTAATAAATACAATTGTATGTTCTATACATGTATGTACAGTCAGTGTCTGTATACAGAATTTTACAATTTTGAGCGAGCAGGGGAGACATGTACTCATAATGTCGCGTGCACTGCTACGGGTTGCGATAGTGGATAATGTGACGCTGCTTATCGTATAATGTCGCGAGTAACTTGTTCTGTCTGCTACCAGGTGGTTTGGCACGCGTCGGGCAGAACAGTAGATCTGCATGAGCATCATGCAGACGTTGCGGATATTCCAGATCTATTTAGACGATACACGTTCAGAGTGGTACCATACACGTTCGATACACGTTCAGAGTGATACCATACACGTTCAATATACGTTCGATAGATGTTCAAAGTGGTTCGATAGATGTTCAAAGTGGTTCGATAGATGTTTGATACGTGATCAAAGTGGTTTGATACACGTTCAGAGTGGTATGATCTAGTCGAATAATGTATCTAAAGAAGAATTCGAAGAAGATGTATGTGAATATTGAGAGGATGGTTAGCGAAGAAGAAAATGAATGTGGAGAACAACAGCATCTTACTTTGCAAAGCTACGCACTTCTCGATTTCATGATAGTAGGGGTTTTTGCATATGTGAGCTTGGAGGAGTTTCTACATGCGAGAGCTTGGAGATGCAGCGAGACTAATTGTCTTTCAAAGCTTCATCGTGCAGGACGCCTGTGAAAGAAAAAATTAAAAAATCAAAAATGGGATTACTGAAAATCGCGCCAGAGTGTGACCCTGAGGTATGTACATAACAATATTTTAACATTTTTATCGTGTTTAGTCCTTTAAATCGAGTGAGATTAAATCAGACGATCATGTCAATATTATATCGTGAGTTTCTATGTCTAGGGCTCCTCGCCACCGCTGTCGCCAGTATGGTCACTAGATTGGGGATCACCGCCTTCACCGCCGCAGCCTTCACCGTCACCGCCACCGCCTCCACAGGTTGGTAATACTTTGCACTGCTTTGTACATTTGATGTGCTACATTTGATGTGCTAATATTGTATCGTTGTTTGTGTATGTGTTACAGGACTTACCATATCCACAACCGTCGGGGGTCCTGCAACGATCGTACCCCCCATCACCTCCACCACCACCGTCGCCCCCATCACCCCTATCACCCCCCTCACCACCATCACCCCCCTCACCTACAGCACATCCATCACCACCATCATCCCCATCACCGCCCTCGCCCTCCTTTTATTAGTTTTAATTATTTATATTTTTTCCATTTTTCTATTGTTCTATTTGTTTATATTTATATTTTTAATCTATATTATGTAACAATATATATAATTTCTTAAACATACATTACTTCTCAATTTTATTTACCCGTCATCCATCCTCCTTCTTTCCTCTTCGCATAATTTTAAAAGCAAACAAATATGCATCATGCATTCTTAGCACTGTGAAAATGGCATCGTCTCGCGCGATAACGCGTGTAATTTGACTCTTCTGGTGCAATCGCGCGAGATGATACCATTTTCACAGTGCTATGAATGCATCATGCATATTTGTTTGCTAGAGTTTGAAAAAATTGGTAGCTTTAGAATGTATGATGCATATTTGTTTGCTCGGTTGGTTTGGAAAAAAATATTCTGGCGGTAGATCTGATTTAGAAACAATATTTGGGGGAAAAAAGATTTCTGGGGCCGGATCGAGTCTGAAAAAAGATTTTTTCATACAAGACCCGGCCCCAGAAATTTTTTAGACGGAGGGGGCAACTCTCTGAAAATTTTCCAGCAGCGGGTCAGGTCTGGAGAGGTCTCCGCGGCGGCTCGGCCCGGACTGATCCCCTCCACGATTGCGGCTTCCCCCACTCCGCGGCTCATGCGCGCGCAACCGGTCTTCCACTCCCCGCTCCCCGCGTCCATAGTTCCCTCCACCGCACTCCCCCGCGCGTCCTCAGTTCCTCCCGCCCCCCGCGCTCCCCTCAGAGGACCTGAGTTAGAACCCGCTTTGCCTTACTACTCACATTTAAGGCAAACGTTCGTTGGAAAAAGTGAACTTTTTTTTCAAGAGGCCGCCATTTGTTCAATTTTGCATCTTTTAAGTTATGAATTTATACGATTTGTGCGTACACTCATAAACTGAACGAAAATTGTTCGATTTTTGGTTTTAGATGAAACCAAAAGACGCTACGTTGCCCGCAGTGCAACAAATGCGTCGCCAACGGACTGGGCATAAGCCCTTATAACTTTGTTATTTGCAGCTCATTTTTAATAATTTTTTTTATCTACCTTAACCTGATAATACAATATCCTGAAAGTTTCAGAAAGATCGATTAAATACTTTCTTTAAAAAAAATTCCCGAAAAATGCCTCGATGTCTAGCTAGTTACACCAGGCTCTCCCTTAAGACGTCTGTGCGGAGACATTTCTAAGACGTCTTTAAGGCGTCTCACAGTGGCGTGTTTCACGGTGGCCAGTTTATACTAAAAACTTGTTCCCTCCAATTAAAGATAAAATACCTTTGTTAAAGAATTCGAACATCATTTACTCAATCCCTTGCATGGGTTGCAACCAAGTTTACATTGGGCAAACGTCTAGACTTTTAGAAAGACGGATCTACGAACACAAAAGGAACATTTTCCTACCACCCCCACAACATACTGCCCTAACGAAACACGCATTGGAATTTGATCACAGATTTGACTTCGATAATGTTAAAATTATTGATAGAGAGGCCAATTGGAGTCGCAGAATTCTGTTGGAGACGTTGCATATGATTAAACAACCAAGCGTAAACCTTAGGTATGAAACACCTAAAATACAAGAGTACTACGCAACTTTATTAAAGCAATAAGGCTTTATGATGTAATTCCTCCAATAGAGTCTTCACTTCAATTGTGACCAGTATAACCAGTTCATCTATACATAATAAAATTATATTATGTAATCAATTGGTCATATATCCTAATGCGTTTGGCCTTTACCACATGAACATCAATTAGTGGTATTTTGACAGTAGTTGTGAGGTTGAAAATGTCCGTTCTGTCAATAATTGTTAAATTCGTTCTTAATACTTAATGGTCTTTCTTTTGACTCCGTTTCTAGCCACAGTTTTGTTTCACCTTTAAATAGTCCTCCAAGTTATGTTTACCTCAGTCATGCTACAACCGACTCGTGTGTTACACGTCGTATCAAACGTGTGACTCTAAAGCGAACGCAGTATAATTTTTAAATATCTTTCCTTGAAAAAGGTCTAAACCGCAGACCGAAACGTCGGAAATTTATAATTATTAAAATCGCAAATTAGCTTCTAGATTGTTTAACTGACCGAACCAGTGCGCCGAAACCACTTATTGTTATAATCTATCTTAGATTTAAAAATATTACTTTTGGCCAGCCTCCCCTATGACATGCGCATTATTAAATAATTGATTAATTAATAAATATGATGTAGAATGCATTTTACATTTTTATACTTAGGTACAGGTAATTAACATCATTTTCAAGAAGAATATTGTAATTAATGAATTACATAATATTATATTAATTAATTATAATATTCTTCTACTGTTTTTTCTTCTTCTTATTCTTCTTTTTCATCTTCATCAACACGATATTCCGATCCTATGCCATAAATGTACCCCTCCATAAACTGCAAAGAAATGACAATATAGCTCATAAGATCGCATTTTATCGCCGGAAAATACAACGGAAAATACAACTTTTTTTCATGAAGAAAAAAAGGATATACTTCCGAAAGGGACCGGTGGCCGATCGAGATGAGGTTTTGTGGGAGGGGCGTGGAGGGGGTGTGAACCCTAAATCTAAAATTGTAGCTTCGGTTATTTATTAGTTTCCGAAATATTAATAAAAAATTGTTAATTTTTTTGGAAATTTTTTTTGGACGTTGGTGCAGGCCTCCCTACCCGGGAGCCCTTCCGTCCCCCTATTTTTTATTTTTGAAATTTTGTAATCACAGTCACATTTTTAGCATCGCCAAACTCACATCGGTTCGCTACCATGCTTTATGCGCCCGCGAGCGGCCCCCCCCCCGCACTAATCTAGCCCCAACCAATACTAATACACGGCACACGCTGTGTTGAAGAATGTGAGAAGACTCCAAATGTAAAATTTTAGCTTCGGAAATTCACCCGATTGAAAAATACAGTTACTTTAGGGGAAGCCGCTCATTCACTGTGATCGTTACTTCGGATGTAACCCAGATCTACTCTGATCAGTCTTTTAGCCTAAACGTCATCTAATCCAACTTAGCTTAAACCTAACTTAATCTAACGTGAACTTACCTCTCTTTTTCCCATTTTAAGTAGGGGTGGTACCTGAATATCCGACCCCGGGATATACTGTTCGGATTGACCTAATTAATTCTGCAAAAAAATTAAGCCCTTTCTGTTTAGCTTCTCCCCGCCACAGATATTCGCAGAGATGATAATCCAAATTGCTTCCCCGAACTCCTCCTCTTTGCAGTCGTAAACGCAGTGGTCTCCATTGAGACTCAATTGCTTGAGTGTTGACACCAGGTTCCGGATCTACGAAGTTCATAGAGTGGTTAACCGACAAATGATTAAATCCTTCATCCTTTAAAGAGTCGTATGCTCTCCAACAATCGGAATATATTGTTGTTCCCGGTGCAATATGTTTTTTTATTATACGTATTAATGTATCACGATCCCTCTTATTATCGGGACATATTTCCAAACGGAGTTCCTTGGTCTCCATGTCCAAGGCCCCGAAATCCATCGACCTTCAACTACTCGGCCTCTTTCGTATTTTCGACGGCCGAACTTCATTTCATCAATTTCTACAATCTTCCCCGGTCCACCAATGCGAACAGTATTATTCGCCATTCTATCCATTGTTAACATGCAAACCTCTCTACAATAAGAATACAGATCCGCGATCGATTCTGATGAAATATTAGCCCTACTAAGGCTTTTTATTTCATTGCACACATCTTCATACTTGAATCCCTGTGCGAAATAATAAGTAAGTCTTAGAACATCTTCCATTGCAATGTTGTGATATTCGAACCATGTTTTTTCTGCCATGGTTCGAACTATAGAGTGTTTATGACACCTCCATCGTTTGCCAATGCATGTACTAGCACCTGTGCATGCTCGAGAACTTTCTTCCAATTTCATTTGGTGTTTGCCATCTTTGGGGCATTTTCGCCTGGATGGTAATAGTCCAACACTTTGACACCACAAGATACACCTCTCTCGCGACACTAATACCTCTAAAACAAGCCTTTCTAGATTCCAATTTCCCTCAAGAGAGTTATTTAGGTCTGCTAACGCCATTGGAACGATCGAATAAACGAATAAACAAGCAACAATTGTTGCACGTTGCACGCCGCTGCGCGATGTTTTTAACCACAGTCATTTTAAGCATCGCCAAATTCACCTCGGTTCGCTACCCATGCTTTACGGGCCCGCAAGCGGGCCCGCGCCCCCCGCGCTACTCTAACCCCCACCAATACTAATACCCGGGACAAGTTGGGAAGTCGAATGCGTTGTGTCGGTATAAGTCAACAGAAATATTGTTAATAGGGGGGACCGTGGTAAAGTGATTAAAAAAAATCGGTAAGGTGTACCCGTTTATGCACAATTACCCCAGTATCTTTTGAACGCATTAATTGCCGAAGTTATAATTTTATATTTCGGGTCTGTCCACAACCCTCGTAATAGCCACCAAGTTTCATCTCGATCGGCCACCGGTTGGGGCTAGATTAGTGCGGAGGGCGCGCGGGCGCGTAAAGCATGGTAGCGAACCGATGTGAGTTTGGCGATGCTAAAAATGAGACTGTGGTTACAAAATTTCAAAAATAAAAAATAGGGTAACGGAAGGGCTCCCGGGTAGGGAGGCCAGCACCAACGTCCAAAAAAATTTCCAAAATAATTAACAATTTTATATTAATATTTCGGAAACTAATAAATACCCGAAGCTACAATTTTAGATTTAGGGTTCACACCCCCTCCCCGCTCCTCCCACAAAACCTCATCTCGATCGGCCACCGGTCCCTTTCGGAAGTACAGCCGAAAAAAAATATACAGGGTGTCCCAAAAATGCTGCGGTTCCTTAAAGGGGGTGATTCGAGGGGGGGGGGGGGTGATTGCAAACAACTTTTTCCTTTGCGAAAATGCCCTCCGAGGTTTCGTTAACGAGATATTAATAAAAAGCACCGACCAATCAGAGCGCGAGCCTTCCGCTGAAGCTCCCGCGCTAGCGTGGCCGCGCGCCGGGCCGCGCTGCGACTACGAACAAGCAAGGCGGCATGCATCGAAGGAAATTGCGTAGAATGGCAAATGAAAAAGACGTAACAAAAAAATCGAACCTTTTGCCATGGTTTGTTTGCCATTTAAAGTGAATAATGAATAAAGGATAAATGGATGAAAATCACATGTAACGTAAAAAGACGAATACACATTTTTTTTAGAAGATTCGAAAATAATAATTATTTGAAGTGGGAGGATAAGGAATACGTAAAATTCCTTGTGTTAATAACATATCCACGAAAAGGTATTGTAACAGGAAATTAACGAAAAGTGATCGTAGTTCGTTATTGTGATAAAAATCCGTAGTTCAATAACGGCCAACACTGTTGTTGATAATGAATAAGTTGGTTTAAAAATTCGGAAGAAAAATTTACGTACGGAAATTTGGAGAATTATCTCCGGAAATAAGCCGTAGCCTGCGTTAAATTTAAAAAATAATAGTCGCCAATAATGTAACTAAAACTCACCCTTTCGGAAATTCACCTGCAGCTTAAAAACCTGAGTCACTAGGTCACTGAACCGATCCTGGTCATCGACAGACGCGTCCAGTGCACAGCTGATCTCAGGTACACGACACCATCCAAAGTTAAGGGTCGCAACGTCAAGTGCGTACGGGTTAATGTACCGAATATTCATTTCACTGCACGGCTACTAACACTGATCACTTAATTTATTTTTCATGGAACGTGTTGTTGCTACGTTATAAAAATTGGTGGAAATGAATTTTTACTTGGCGTTCGGAGCCGTGGGTAATTCCCGCGCAAATTCTCACGCTCCAGCACTTGCGTCCTCGTTGTTCGGGGGGTACACACAGAACATCGCGTAATACTCTCGAGCAGAGAACATTTGTCTACGACGCGATTGCTGACTGCTGACTGACAAGATTTTTTCCAAGCGACTTCTTCTACCCCCAAATAGTTTCTCTCGTTCCATTATGAGTTGACCCCCACCAGGCCAAGAGGCTTCAGGTAAAAAGAAGCCAGCACATTTTCGAAACACATGTGCTTCGCAGATGTGCAACGTTTTTACAAAAGTCCGCGTTCCGTCCTTTTACTGCCAATGTACCCATTGCTTCGAGGTAGGCAGCAGAGACCACGTGTTTCGGTTCGAAAGGGTCCGAAGAGAAGAGAAATAGAAAGTCTTCGAGTTGCTATAAAGAAAAAAATCCTGTTTCCTGTTTCCCTTTTCCGATACCCTGAGTTCACGTCTGCTACGAGGCGGAACCAGCTAAGCCATAAATTATCCGAAACTGTAGGAAACCGTTCCCTACCGCCGACTTGCAGGACAATACGGTCATAAACCGCGACCCTGGCGAAATGCTCTGGCTGATCAGCCTGATTAATTTTGGAGAACTAGAAATTACAGAGTATTATCCAGCATCAATACGTCTCGCGGAGAGACACAGGAAAATAAGGGTAGTCCGCTGACTGCGCGTAGTCCCGCCTGCTTCGTCCTACCCTCAAATTAAAGACGGATCCCTTATCTCTCGAGTATAAACACGCGCTCGAATGTCAAAACACAAGCACGCGTCGACGTATTCGGTGCGATAGACTGTGGGCTTGAAGTCCCATTGGCCCCAAACTAACCAATCGGGCCTGCTTATCTCTCGTGTCTAAACACGCGCTCGACTTTCAAAACAAAAGCACGCGTCGACGTATTCCATGCCAGAGAAGGTGGGCCTTGGGGAGGAGATATTGCTGTGAAGAGGGCCTCTTCAAGACAGTGGCCATTTGGGAGGGATGCAGGGCAGATTGGTTAGTTTGGGGCCAATCGGACCTCAAGCCCACAGTCTCTCGCACCGAATACGTCGACGCGTGCTTTTGTTTTGAAATTCGAACGCGTGTTTATACTCGAGAGATAAGGGATCCGTCTTTAATTTGAGGGTAGGACGAAGCAGGCGGGACTACGCGCAGTCAGCGAACTACATGGTCTCCTTCTTCCTGTATCTCTTCGCGAGTCGTATTGATGTTGAATAATACTTTTTAATTGCTAGTTCCCAAAAATTAAGCAGCCTGATGGGCCAGAGCATTTCGCCAGGGTCGCGGTTTATGATCGTATTGTCCCACGAGTCGGCGGTAGAGAACGATTTCCTACAGTTTACGGTAATTTACGACATAGTTAGTTCCGCCTCGTAGCAGACGTGAACTCGGGATATCGGAAAATGGAAACAGGAAACAGGATTTTTTTCTTTATAGCAACTCGAAGACTTTCAGTTTCTCTTCTCTTCGGACCCTTTCGAACCTATTCACGTGGTGTCTGTTTTCTATCTCGAAGCAATGGGTACATTGGCAGTAGAAGGACGGAGCGCGGGCTTTTGTGAAAGTGTAGGATGGTTCGTTCGTTGCACTTCTGCAAAGCACGTGTGTCTCGAAAATGTGCTGGCTTCTTTTTACCTAAAACATCTTGTCCTGGTGCGACAATAAATTAGGTGATCAGTGTTAGTAACCGTGCAGTGAAGTGAATATTCCGTATCTACATTAACCCGATCGCACTTGATGTTGCGACCCTTTTACTTTGGGTGGTGTCGCATACCTGGGACCAGCTGTGCACTGGACGCATCCGTTGCTGACCAGGATGAGTTCAGTGATCTAGTGACGCAGGTTTTCAAGCTGCAGGTGAATTTCTGAAAGGGTGAGTTTTAGTTAGTTTATTGGTGATTATTAGTATTTAAATTTAACGCAGGCTATGACTTATTTCCGGCGATAATAACCCATTTTTTCCTGTGTCCGAACGCGAGGCGTAGGTATTGATGGTGAATAATACTTTTTTATTGATATATTGGTGTTTCGAAAAATAATTAAGCTGACCGGCTGAAGCGGTTCGTCAGGGTCACGGTTTATAACCGTATTGCCCCACGAGTCGGCGAACGACAACGGTACATGCGGGTCCGAAGTCATCGCATGTACTACCCATCGATACAGCAATATGCCGATTAACTCAGGCCGAGGAATGTCTAAAATTCTTAAAGACCGCGCCACGTTCTTGATTGTCGACAGTATTAATGTTCATATCTTCCGAAAAGTCAATGTTCATATCTTCCGGAAAGAAGCTAGCGTTCTTGCCGTGATTGATTGGTGGTGCCGCTTGCTTCGTCCTCCCTTCAAATTAAAGACGGATCCCTTATCTCTCGAGTGTTAACACGCGCTCGAATTTCAAAACAAAAGCACGGGTCGACGTATTCCGTGCGAGAGAAGGTGGGCTTGAAGTCCGATTGGCCCTAATTTAACCAATCTGCCCTGCATCCCTCCCAAACGGCCACTGTCCTGAAGAGGCCCTCTTCACAGCAATATCTCCTCCCCAAGGCCCACCTTCTCTCGCACGGAATACGTCGACGCATGCTTTTGTTTGGAAATTCGAGCGCGTGTTTAGACACGAGAGATAAGCAGGCCCGATTGGTTAGTTCAGGACCAATCTCCTTCCCAAGGCCCACCTTCTCTCGAACGGAATACGTCGACACATGCTTTTGTTTGGAAATTCGAGCGCGTGTTTATACACGTGTATTGTCCCTGAATTGGGGGACAATCCGGGACATGTATTATCCTGATGCCAGAAGACATCGAAATGTCCTTTACCGTTTCACGTCGAGGTCGCGTACTACCACATTCGCTGATATGTTTTCTGTAAATTAAGCTTATTTCTAGAGTAATGCAGCTGATATTAACGTCGCAGTAAGGTGTTAAAGGCAATGGTGCGCCCCGTCTCAGGTAAAGCAACCGCGCGCGATTACAGTCAGGTGACCGTACCGCTACCACTCCACATTCAGATCAGGGTAGCCATGCATTGACAGTAGCTTGTTGCGTGACAGTTTAGTCACACTAAAAGGAAAGAAACAGTATCACTTCCTGAAAACAAAAAAAAAACACGTTTTGCAGTCACGTCGTCAAAGGAGTTTACTTCCATGTAAATCAATGCATTTTTTGTGAGCATCAAAACTGTCACGCAACAAATTGCCACCACTGCGCGCCTTGCCTAAGAACACGTGTAGAGTTTTCGTTCACTTGTTTCTTATTTTCTAGCTGACGACCCTAAGTGCCTCCGCTACTCCAAACAGATCCTCAATGGGACCGCTACTGTAAGGGGCCCGTAGTGACTTGGTTACTGGGTCATCTTGAACAGCTCACAACGGGCGGTCTTTGTGCTACGGCTCATCTGTGTGCGTGTAGCGACGATCTTTTCCACAAACATCTCCGATGTTTAAACGTTTATAACAGCTAAACTATACGAGATACAACAAAATGTATTCAGACAATTTTACCCTACTGGTGATCTCCAATGTATGTGCAAAATTATGGAATCCTGCGACTATTAGTTTAGCATATAGACATGTTAACTTTGAGGCATTATTACT
Source organism: Andrena praecox (assembly GCA_963932275.1). NCBI lineage: Eukaryota > Metazoa > Arthropoda > Insecta > Hymenoptera > Andrenidae > Andrena > Andrena praecox. Next base: position 14,861,996 of record OZ010734.1, read on the forward strand.
GTAAAATGGAGACCGATCGGACATTATGTCATAGGACTTTTATGTTCCATTGGACCTCCCCTACCACCCCCTAAAATATTGCTACGTATACCGTTTACACCCTGTATATTTCTTACTTTATATTTCTAAAACTGCACATAATTATTACGATATACTGCACTGTAGTCGGATTTTGCATGCACATATTAGGGTAGACTCACTCTACCCGTCTAACTGATAGTAATATAAACAATGTGAATATACTCTTGTATCACTTGTAACCCGCTCCGAGCGGGTTAACCTGCTCTGTGTACTATGTAGTAACCCGCTCCGTCCCGGTTAAGACGGGTTACAGGAACTAACCCTTGGTAACCCAGGTTACGGTTAGGGTTAGGCCGCGGTTAGGAACCCTGGCTTAAACACACAAGAATGAGATCACTCTGAAGGTTGATCTCAACGCGATTTAGTAAGATGTGATAAAATAAGAATATAAAACGCAGAATTTTAGAATTGAAAATGATTATTTGATTGAACACTGTGAACTTTACACTATTTAACGTGGAAGGTTGAGTCCATTCACTACAAACTTTGGAATCTCTGGCTCGAAATGGAATTATTAGTTAAAGAAAGAATTTACGATCCAGGGACACCTTGTCACGCTCTCCGCGACTGTACGACAAAGAGTGACTCCAGCCTTGCGCCTTCGCGAGCGTCCGGACTTATACTTGTGCGCTACAGGCCCCCGAACCTAATTCCTAAACAGGGTACACTCGTCCTCACGCACTCTCGCACTCAGATCACTCCTTTACATTGATACGACAAATCGACGGTTAGAAATGCGCTCGACGAGGTTTCACCAGAATGCTAGATGCATTATCAAGACGCACTCCCGCCGCTTATATTAAATCAATTTCGCGAGGTATGAGAACCACTGCTTATTTTCGAACGAGCTTCTGAGAAGAATGCTGATGCCTCAGCACAGTCCCACGTTCAGGGTACAGCAGAGCGACCAAGTGTCGCGACGACGGCAGTCCCAGTTTCGGAGGTATCCGTTAACAGAGATAAAAAACATAGCAAGCAACAGTGCGCTCGACGAGGGTTTTCCCAGAACGCTAAGCATTGTCGATGCACTCCGCTTTCTAGCAAACGAAAATACAAGAAAAGAAAATTTTTAAAAATTTTGAGTTTACGGGACGTAACACCCCTCCCTCCTTAGAAATGTCGTCGTCCCGACGACGCGACAGCGCCATGGAGAAACGACCCCTTAGCGTGTAACGAGGTTTTACCAGAGTGCAGAATTCGCACTGTCGCACTCTAAGAATCGCCCACCAGAAAATACCCGCGCGAGGTGATCCTATCATATATTATTGTTAGGAAGGCATTTTTCCGGTCCCTCTTCACGCGGTACGCTTGAGTTTGGCAGAGGTACAGATGCAATTCATGGTTTCTAATAGGGACAGTGTTCCCTGCTGCTATCACGGTAGCCCGAGTTATCTGGCACAAATGTCCAGGTCTGTGATCCCCAAATTGTATCGGGCGTCCAATCGTTTTAACTGGTCTAAACGAGCCAGAAATGTAGCCTCGACATCGCAGTACATGTTGTTCATGATAAGCTCCTCGCATTGCGCGAGCTCCCCAAGGGGTGCAAGCTCTGCGCCTCTTATAGACATGCAAAAGCTCACATTTAATTGTTTTAATGATCTCATGTGAGCTCCCATGGCCTGGACGACATTACCGTCAACCCATCTACAGAGGGCTACGCTCAGTGAGGTGATATTCTTATATTTGGCAATAAAATTTACAGCGGTGACGGTTAGTTCTGGTCATAAAAATATCATTTCCAACTCCTCGGTCTCACCTATGAGTGGAGATTGGTCGAAATTGGCGGTACCAAACGGTAAACGCTTTAGAGTTTCGGACACTTCTGTGTTTTTTGTTAAGGCTGTAAGTGTACCGGGGGACCTGGTCGCAGGGCACCGTGATATCTTCAATTGGCTCAAACCTGAACACAACGCTAACGCCGATGAGATGCAAGCATCTCTGAGGTTTTGACAATTTTCAATTTCTAGTATTTCCAATTCGAAACCCTTCTCTAAGGACTTCCCCGTGAAGCTATTATTTTGAAGTGATAGGTGTCGCAGTCCGCGCGTTACTTCCGACATATATTGGTAAACGGGCCTCTCGCATCTCCCCAACGACAGCGATTCCAGCGTCAGCTTATCCTTTAAAGCTCGCAGCGCCGATAGACGAATCGTTACTCTTCTTAGATCTAAAGTATTGAGATTGACGCAGTTATCACAAGCTATGGCTAGTACTTGGGGTTTCAGGGAGCTAGACAGGGCTCGCTTGTCGAGAATAACGTGCGATACATATCGCCCGCAACGCTGAAGCATCCAGTAAAACGCCTCCGTGGAGATGGGTTGATGACCCCATTCATTGTCCCACCTCCAGTCCTCCAAGTTGACGGCCGTCGTTCACCGGTGAGACGCCAAGCTCGCTCTTCTCCACAGCCGCGAGATCCGCTCCATCCTGGCTTGGCCCGTGTACGGAAGCAGCGCTGCAATCATCGCCACGCACTCCTCCGGTAGTACGGATGCGCCCCACGGTTTGATGATCAAACCCCCGAATGGATCCGGACCCGGTGGATCAGCCGGTGCTGTGCTGTTAGGGATCAGCACCGCCTCATGCCAGGAGTCCCCGAGAGAAACTTTCAGCTTCCGTTTATGGCATAGGATCGGTTGAGCTGCTGCTGCTTCCACCACTAGGTCAGCCTGCTCCGGGGTAGCAAAATTGATGAACGCCACATTCCCGGAGTTCTTCCTCCGAACCACCGCATGGATCGGGTTGAACGCCTCGAACACCTTTAGTAGTTGTTCCTTCTTTGTGTAAGGTGCCAAGCGAGACACAAAAACCCTGCGAGAGTTAGCTCGTGAAGCCATGATATACCTGAAGATAGTACAGTACGTATAAACATCATAAAAGCATTATGGATCATCACACAGTATAAATCTGGTCAGTTCGCCAGCAACTATTGCGTAATCCGATGCGTCTGTAGTTAGAGTAAATGGCTTTTTAAAATCCGGGTATAGCAATATTGGGCGATTGCATAGTGCTTTTCGTAATTTCCTAAAACTATCTTTTTGTTCTTTACCCCAAACGAATTTAGCATTTTTTTTAATAGTTCAGATAATGGTTTAGCTATAGCTAAAAAATCCTTTATAAAACGCCTATAATAACCTGCGAGACCCAAGAATTGCCTAATGTTTTTAGAATTTTGGGGACGAGGGAGGCCCTTCACGGCCTTGACCTTGTTTGGGTCGGGTTTGACTCCGTTTTGCCCGATGATATGACGTAAATAAGCTACTTCTGTCCTAAAAAATTCGCACTTATCGGGTTGAAGTGACAACTTGGCATCTGCCAACCTATTGAATAATCGTCGAATTTTATTTCCGTGGTCTTCTAAATTTTTAGTGTAAACTAAGATATCGTCCAGGTATATTGTTACGTGAGGGCGTTAATTTTAAAGCGACCGAGCGGAGGAGTCTAATTTACTCACGCAACGCTTAACAAATAAAAAAAAGGATTGTTGTAATTTTTTACTTAAACAAAATTATGCATTAAAACTCAGGATTGTTTTGGGGTACGGCTTTCGTCTACAACCAATACAGGTTGCCCTATCAGGATGTCGTACTTGAGAGATTGGTTTGAAACAAAATGAGACGGATTTTAAATAAAAGTTTATTTATTTATTTATTTATTTATTTAATTACTTATTACGGGACAAGCCCAATTAGTACAATAAAGAAAAAAGTGACATACATACGAGAACAAGAAAAAACAGATGACAAATTAAGTAACTTTAAGTACTGCCCCTTTCTTAATCGATGACAATTTTGTGCAGATTGCTTTTAAATGTTTGCATTGATCCACCGAACAAATTGATGCGGTCAGAGTATGAATTGGCAACGCCGACGATCCGATTTACAGGATCGCGAGCACCAAACTTAGATTTGGTGCTTGAACAATAAAAGGGTGTTCTTCCTCTTAAGTTTTTGGATGGTGCATAGAGGTAGATATTTCGCAAAAGGGCTGGACAGTTGATGCAACCATTAACAATCTTGAATAAAAAACATAGATCGGCAATTCTCCTACGCTCCGATAACATAGGTAGGTTCAGAGACGCAAGAATTTGGTCATAATTGTGATTATCACGTGACATTGGACGGCCGAGTTTATAAGCGGCAAACCTAAGAAATTTGTGCTGAACTCTTTCTAGCAGTGAGACGTATTTCAACTGCGAAGGGGACCATATTATAGACGCATATTCTATTATAGGTCTCACTACAGTGGTATATAGCAGTCTAAGAGTATGAATATTCTGGAAGTCCGACGAAAAACGTAAGACAAACCCAAGTGTCCTAATAGCAGAGTTAGCAGTGACCGTATAGTGTTTAGAGAAGTCTAATGTTGGAGATAAGTGAACTCCCAGATCCTTAATTTCATTGGTTACCACTAACTCAGTTTTGCCAAGCCTATATGGGTGAACAATTGGGTTAGTGCAGCGCGATGATCTCATAACATAACATTTGGCGAGGTTCAGACCCATCCTATTCCAGTTACCATGTATTACAAGTAAGCGAAGGATGAACAAAAGGGTGATACAAAAATGGGGAATTTACACGGGTTTGACGATAAACAATATAAAATACAAATACAAAATTGAAATAGAATTTACCATGTATTACAAAATCAGTAGGAATATTTAAAAGGTGGTACAAAAATTGGAGATTTACATGGATTTGCGATACTAATACGATGTAAACGGTATTTCGAAGATTACAATTCGGTGGACAATAGTCAACCGTTAAACGAATGTCCACTCGTTAGACGATAATTGATTGAAGGGAAATCCCACAACTAACGCAATGGTTGGATCAATTATCGAGTGCAAGCGTGAATTCGACGCGTTGATTTTAGAGAATAGCAATTTAGTAACGTGTTAACGGTTGCTATTGTGAGATGGAAACAGAGTTTTACGATACATAAATAGCCCGAAGAAAAATCCAATTTCAAACAAAATACAATAAATACAATGCCAATTATAATATTGTACGTTAGGTCACTCACCAATTCGGTACGAAGGGATTGTTAAAACTTTACAACGGCTTACTCTCTGGATGTTAATATCTCTCTCTCCCTCTTTCTCTCTGTGGTCGGGCCTGGAGCGGTGGACACCGACACAAGATGTAGTAACGGAGGATATGTCGCACAGTACACTTTGATTAGTGTTCGTGTTTAAAAATATAGCGGTGGTTAGATTGACGGTTGAAATTATTATATAAAATAAGAATATATTGATTTAAAATAATTAGTATTGCAATGATTGAGTCTGTACGGGGACCTAGTCTTTCCACGTTCACTATAACACAATGGAACTCCAGCTCAATAACAATTTTATACAAAATAGGAATGTCCCTCGGACAGAACAACCGCGCACTTTGCGACTTGCTGGCCGACTGCCACGAACGAACGCAGGGTGGGCCCGAGCACTTGGGACTTTGAACAAAGAGCGCCAAAATTACTGACTCCGCACCTCGTGCAAACGGGCCACCACGTCGTCGACTCGGACCGTTCCCAGTATCTTAGTGCTTGGGTTTTCAAACCTTATCGCATCCGGTTACGGTGTTTCATATTATAGGGTTAAAATTAAAATATTACAATTTTTTTTACTTTGCTCATGCCCTGATTCCTATTAATATGAAAAGAATATCTGACAAATTTTAGGAAAATTGAGTAATACTTAGAGGTTGCACACTTTGCACACTAAATAATATGTAGTAACACGATTGTGTATGTTGGAAACACGATTTCCAATGATATTTATTTTTATTCTCAAGTCCTTGAAAAAGCAACTAAACTTCAAAGAAGACTTAGACTTAGATAAATTTACATTTTATTATTATTATTGTTCACATCTATAAAAATTATGTACCTCATTATTTTACCCACATTTTTAAAACCTGAAAAAGCGAAAATATGTAGGGTAGAACGGGGTCGGTAGTAACAGGGGGGTGAATGTAACACGCTAATATCTCAAAACATATAATGGATATTAACACCAATTTTAGATATATGATAAACAATGACATTTGGAATCCATGTCCTAGCAGTATAGATACGCGATGGACATGGATAGTGAACAAAATAACTTTTCGATACCCTACAGTAACTTCTCTTACTGACTTATGATTGTAATGTAAACACACCCTTTGCAAGTATGTGCTTTTTTAATCTGTAATTTGCCTTTTTTTAAAGTAATACTGATCGTTACTTAGCACTTTTACGCGTCTCGTTAGTCACAATTTATAATTGAAGTTCAAAAGGATGGTCGAGGGCGATTGTAACATCGGCAGTCGAGGTCGGTTGTACCGCAACAGAACCGAATAGTGTCAAAGAAGGCGAATCATATTGTCTTGTTTGCATAGAATCCGTGCAGTGGTACAACCGATCCGGGGTCAGAGACGGTTGCAACACTTTACACTGTAACGTTAGGGCTATAACACTCCGCTTCTCATTTTATATTAATAACTTGGATATTACTTGACATACAGTGAAACTGTTGTGACTCAATGATGTCAGATAAATAAGTAACATTTTCGTATAAGAGTTTTTGTTGTAAACGTAATAGTTCCTGCGTAATTGTATTCCAAAGTCAAAGTGTTACTACCGCCCCAGGCCTACTCTAGTGATGAAACTGTGCAACCCCTAAATATTATTAAATTTGTCTAAAATTTGGCATACAGATCACTTAGATGAATAGAACCAAGGGGGTGAGCAAAGTTACGTGAAAATAACACCTTTGGAAAATTGAAACACCCTACATCCGGTGTTCCGAGAACGTCGCGCAGCATTGGAAGATTGTCGTCGACAATCTTGCATGGGAAAAATATGCCGTGGCGTGAAGAAATTAATTATCACCGTAGAGTTTTGGTTTGAAAATCATTGACAATTGATCGAGGGATATCCCGTAACACACTTAGGTGGTTGGATCAATTGTCAATGTCTTAAAATCGAATTTAAAAAATTCAAGAAAATGGTCGGCACGTAACAAAGGATATCAGAAGCGGTGGTGTACAATACATTCGTTTGCGTCAACGTACTTCTTACGAGTGACGATCGATATGCCGATCGTCCTTCTTTGTTTTCCTGGTTTCCGCGGGCGGCGCTGCCCTGCGCCAGTATTACGTAACGCGCTACTTTTAAACCCACAAATACAACATCTCTTCCTCCCCTTACGAGAAATTCACGACCCATACCTGTACAATGAAATCTTAACCTAAGCGCGTTTTATTTCTCATATGATATGGCTGTACCGAAACGGTCTGGAACGGTACGTTTCCGTGAGGACCTCCGTAGAGTCCCTGGCGTCTGGACGGTCTCTTGCCCTGGTGTTGGCCTTTCCAAAGCGTCTGCTGCCCCATTCGGTACCTCAGATCTCTGCACTCCTTCGGTCCCTTGTGTTGCAGCCTCCGGCGGTTCATAGCCCAGTTCTTCGGTTTGACTTGTATCTTGCCATGGAATATTTCCTATTTTACATATTTGATCTATGTGGCGTTTCCAGTTCCGCCCGTCGTCTAACTGTACTATATAATGTAAGTTCGCTAATTTTTGTTTAATCACGCTGAAAATCCATTTCGCTTTCCCGTAGTAATTTCTACATTTAACTCTATCGCCCGGTTGCACTGTTCGCAGGTTTTGGATCGCGTATATATGTTTTAACGATCTCCTAAAACTGTTGAATCAAACACACCTCGATCAGAAGAAATCGGTTTTTTTGTAGAATCTGGCGAAGACCTCTGATTGCCCTGACCAACTGGCTGTTTTACGTATTATATTTATATCTATTCCTTTTCGATCAGTCGCAGAGTGTCGTGTACTGTCAGCTGTGAATCGTGTGTCAATTCCAGCTTGTCTAAGACACTCTTTTATCCATCTACTGACAGATTGTGAGTTTGCCGCCTGATGAGGTTCATTTATACAAATAAATAAATTTTTCTCACTTTTCCTCAAGTCTTTGGTTGCTGCCAAGTAACGAATAATGGCTCTTGCCACACATGCCTTTGATCTCTCTTTGAAGAAAGGCAAAAAGAACTTTGGTTGATCCACTCCTACTTTCGAAGTTTTAATTGCCTCAGTTATTGTTATCTGGACTCCGTCTTGTGAGATAGAAATATTGTTGATTTTTATTACCGCCAAAGTCTGAACTCTCTATGTGCGGTTGCCAATGCCATTAGAATTACTAGTTTGTAGGTCAATTGTTTTAAATCCAGGGTCTCGAGAGGTTCTAACTTTTCTGCCCATCTCAAAACTACTTCAATATCACAAATCGATTCATATTTCGCTTTTGTAGGTCGTAATTTGAATACACCTTTGAAGAACCGAGTCATTATTGGATTGTTTATATCCTTTAATACACTCAATAACAAATTTGTCGCGTGTAATCGCCGCCCGGCTTGGTAAACATTTTTTAAACGTCCAGCAGTATATCTTACGTCTGCAACTATTGTTGTTTTTCTTGTTGGGTGGGTTGAGTCTTGGCTTGAGGAGTCTGTTTTGGTTTGTTGTACTGTTGGTTCTTCGAGAACTTCGAGGACGTCTGGGACGTCCTGTAGCCCTGGTTCGACGTTCCCGGTCTCGAGTAAGGGATTCTCCAGTTTAAAGTACGTCCTGTATACTTGGAATTGGGTTTTTTGGGGACAGTTGAAGATACAGGGGCCTTCTGGACTTTAATTTCTTTTCCAAGTTTTTCCACAGATTTTGCAGACTTAATCCTAGTTTATCTCCGTAGAGAAAATCACCCGGGGTGGTTTTTTGAAGCAAATCCTTGACTTGTTTTGTTGACCTGGCTGATGAAATTTGGAAATGAAGTTGAGGTAACAACTTTCCAGTGTCAGCTGGTCGGTCCAATAACTTCATCCTATCAATAGGCTCCTCCTCATCCTTCAGAATCATCGTAATTGCTTCTCCTAAGGCTGCGAGTGCTGTCCCAGCAAAATTTTGTTCCCGAATAAACAGATTATCTCGTTTAGTGCCAGCTTCGTCCAACGTAGCTGCGATTTCTGCGTTTAAGGTGGGAGCTTCCAAGGAAAGATTTCCTTTTCTGGAATATTTGGCCAGAACCTCTGTTTTTGTTTCTTTGGCCAAACCTTCTTTCACCCAGTTAGACCATCTGGACACCAAATCTTTCTGTTTTCCACTTTCTGGGTCTTCCCCAAGAACTTTTTTAGTCTCTTTATCCAACTGTTTTGTCTCAACGACCGTGTTGTTAACCTCATCTGACGTATTTTCCGAAAGTGTCGAAATTACTTCCATAACCTCACTTTCAGTGTCTGGGGCCTGAGCCGTCGATTTGGACTGATCACACGATACTTGCCCATTAGCATCGTCGCCCTTAGACGAATAAATGCTTTTTAAATCGTCATTGGATGTGTCATGTACAGAGAGGTTATAGACCTGTCTGTTATTTTGATGATTTTCATTATTCGACTTGAGGGCTGAATCGTGTGAAAACAGACATAGATTCAAGTAAAGCACTGGTTGTTATTGCCTTCTTCGTGCAAAAGTCACCAGCCATAAAGTGCAAACGTGTCTCATTCATTGCGAGAACACGAAGCCAATAGCGCAAGGAAAAATAATATCAAAGAAAAAGAACAGATTTACCTGAATCGGATTCGTCGACAGACTGTTTTCGTTTGATTTTCTTTTCTAACCTCCTCAATTTTTTGAGGATTTTCTCGTCTGACTCCTTGTCTCTACTTCTCTTCTTTCCTTTCCCTATCTTTTAGAGAAATTGGAAAACACTTTTCCAAGGAAAATTGTTGACAAGGGCAAAAAACTCTCTTTCGATGTGTCTCTGTCGAGCACAAGAAACGTTATGAAGATACAGAGTTCCAGGGAACGGCGGAAATCCCGTGCGCCCGTATCGGGAATAGAGGTGGGGGAACTCCACGCATGCGCGCGATGACGCGGTGACGTCAAACTAATCGAAGCGCGTTGACGCGGTGACGTCAAACCAATCAACGCCAAGATGGAAAACGAAACGGCGCCACGGTGAAGTTTCGTTTCTTGGCGTTGATTGGTTTGACGTCACCGCGTCATCGCGCTTCGATTGGTTTGACGTCACTGCGTCATCGCGCGCATGCGTGGAGTTCCTCCACCGCTATTCCAGATACGGGCGCACGGGATTTCCGCCGCTCCCTGCAGAGTTCAGAGGACGCCGGCCAAGCAGAACACCTACACGAGCGGTGGTAATGTGTGCGTGAATTGACGCCAGCGCCAAGTCAGCCACGTGGCGACAACGCGAAACGAATGTGACGTCACTGGTGGACACCTCGGCCTGCTGAAAGTGGGCTTCGGCGGACTCCGGCCCAGGCTGATCTCAATTTCAGCCGGGGTCCACCGTCCACCGCTGCTATTGGTCAGAAGGAAACACCTACAGGGAGCGGTGGTAATGTGTGCGTGAGACGCACGATAGGAGACGAACCGAACCACGGCCAACCAGCGCCACCGGGAAATATGTTGTCGACGCTGGTTGGTCGCGGCGTCACTCGCTTGGCGCTGGTATATATATATAAAATATAATTTCCATAATTCTGTTGATGCAAAAGTATTAAGTATTTGTCTTACCTGATTCCTTATTCATGTCGTAATGAAGTGTAATTTCAATTGAATGAAAAACTACTAAAAATATTCGATTCACAATCGCACGTGGCGTCTACAAACACGCAGTAGTAGTATCTGTACGCATCCGTGGCGTCTTTCGCGCTGGCGTCTGTACATTCGTGACGTTACATTCGTTTCGCGTTGTCGCCACGTGGCTGACTTGGCGCTGGCGTCAATTCACGCACACATTACCACCGCTCCTGTGGGTGTTCGGCTTGGCCGGAGTCCTCCGAACTCTGTGAAGATATGACGACCGTCAAGGTGCGCAGGCGCGTACCATGTAACCGTTAAATCGCGGGGTTACCGGTGGGACGGTGGAGGAACCGTATCGCCAGCTCAGGACGGTTGTCCAGGGCCGCCGATCGAATGACTGTGTACGCAAAGGTGAGGTAGAGTACGACAATTTATTTACGGTAGTGTACAGGGTATCCCGACCAGGTCTATGCTGGCACACAGTGTGTGAGCGTCTTAATCTAAGACTTAGTCTACCGCGAGTCTCGGTGTGGATCGCGGCGCGTGTCTCGGTCGTCGGAAACGTTTCGGCGGAAGTGGAGGGGATAGACGATTTGACCCTTCGGTGTCCTGGCGGGCCAACCCTGCCACTGGACCCTGGTCGGAGAGTCGGGGATCCGGTTACCCAGTGGGCACAACCCGCGGGTGAATCGGCGACTTTAAGGACGCTCTCGAGAACGGAGATAACTCTGTTCGGGAGATCGATGGCGGATATCGGTCTGCGTCCAGAGGATGGCTCACGCTGTCCTTCTGGGAACCGTGGAGGTGTGGATTCGAAAAATGCACAGAGACTCAGTCTGTCGACGCAGGGTTACCTTTAAATCACCGACAATCATTTCACCGACAATGTTTTCATCGACACGATTTCACCGACACCGAGTTCGCCGACAATGTTTATTTACCGACACGTTGAAATCACCGACAATCAGTTCATCGACATCGACTTTGGCCGAAAATTATTATACTTACCGCCACTGGTTATCGTTGATAATGCAACTTATCTACACATTTATTTCCGCGCATAAAAGAATAAAGGAGCCAATGATAAAAGTTATTATGACGTACTGTTTATACTTTATACTTTATACTTTATACTTTATACTTTATAAACAGTACGTCATAATAACTTTTATCATTGGCTCCTTTATTCTTTTATGCGCGGAAATAAATGTGTAGATAAGTTGCATTATCAACGATAACCAGTGGCGGTAAGTATAATAATTTTCGGCCAAAGTCGATGTCGATGAACTGATTTTCGGTGATTTCAACGTGTCGGTAAATAAACATTGTCGGCGAACTCGGTGTCGGTGAAATCGTGTCGATGTAACGTTCTCAAACGAGACTGTGCCGTTTGTTACAGGCGATTCCACAAGTAGAGCGGTTTACCTGTGAAATTATGGGATTGGTTCGGGTGGCGTGCGATTAAGAAATGAATTTCAAGATACTAGAGTCCTTCTTTTTACAATAATTAACAAATAGTTTATTCAAGAAAAGGCTTTTGACGCTAGGTCGAAATAGAACATATAATACGACACGGAGTCGTGTGAACTTTGACGATATGATATTTACGTAACGACGTATAAGTCGTTAATAAAGGATATTCCTTTGACTTTGGTTTCGACGCTAGATCGGAATTAAAGAATAACGTTTGATTTCGGTCTCTACGCTAAACCGGTAATTAAATATAGTATAACTGACGCGTTAATTAATATTAATGATATAGTATAATAGTACGATACTAAATCGTAAACTGAACATAAGGTCTCGACGCTAAGTCGATATAACGGTTTGATACAATGATGACGCTTGGTCGATTTGGAATGTTAAGTTGATACTTGGAGAGGGTTCCTTCTCTCGGATTTGTTGTAGCTTCCAGTTGCCTATCAGCTGGCCCACGCTTTCTAGGATGGAAGCCGAGGGGCTAGTTTAAGCGACCTCGGATGGTAGCCAGGTAGCCGGTTATGGCGTCCCCAGATAGAAGTAGAATTGGATGATGATTCCCTCTCCTGGACTAGTAGTTGCTTCTGGTGCCTATAAGCTGGCCCACGCTTTTAAGGAGGGAGGTTGAGGGGCTAGTGAAAGCGACCTCTGGATGGAAGTTGAGGGGCTAGTTAAAGCGACCTCTGGATGGAAGTTGAGGGGCTAGTTAAAGCGACCTCGGATTGATGTTGAGGGGCTAGTGAAAGCGACCTCGAAGGAAGTTGAGGGGCTAGCTAAAGCGACCTCGTATGGAAGTTGAGGGGCTAGCGAAAGCGACCTCGGATAGGTGTTGAGGGGCTAGTTAAAGCGACCTCGGAAAGATGTTGAGGGGCTAGTTAAAGCGACCTCGGAAAGGTGTTGAATGTAGGAAGTTGAGGGGCTAGTTAAAGCGACCTCGGATAGGTGTTGAGGGGCTAGTTAAAGCGACCTCGGAAAGATGTTGAGGGGCTAGTTAAAGCGACCTCGGAATGGTTGAATGTTGGAAATTGAATGTTGGTAGTCAGGACGTTGAATATATATAGACTTGTTGAGAGACTTCTATTAGCGGCGTGCTTATGGTTCGGTAGCAGAACCCAGTCTGAATCTCCGCTGCTGGCAGGCTCGTATTTATACAGTTTGGCGATACCTTGCTCTCGCCAATCACTAGCTGTCGATCTCGCGCACTAATTAGAATTAGCATCCGGTTCCCGCCGGTTCGCGCACTGCACTCGGTTTATTCGGCGTCCGGTTTATCGCGCGGGCTGCGCACGCGCGCTTGAGTCGTTCACGGCACTGAGTTCGCAGGCGGTTATGCGCATGCGTTGCGAATGTCCTTAATACTAATATTACAATTTAGATATATAGAATGAAAATAGTAATTGGTATAAAGAATAAAGGAAAAATCTACGACGGTTGGTAGCGGTACGTTACATCGATGAAAACATTGTCGGTGAAATGATTGTCGGTGATTTAAAGGTAACCCGTCGATGCACAAGAGCGGGTGTCTACACGAGGGCTTGGTCTTTCACAAGTACTGGTGTCGGCACACGAACGTGGAATCGTACAAGAGGTCTCTGGGAGAGGCGTACTATTCGTACTAACGTTCGAGGCAGTCTCTCTCTAATAGGCCTATGCCCCCGACCTGTATGTCCTCGTCCGCACATTTTCGGCAGCGAGAGAGTCTCTCGGTGCGAGACCCTCTCGCGCCAGTTCTCGGTATTGCGGACGAGTGGTGGGGGGCAAGACCGTTGGCGTAGCGCGGTACGCGCTACCTCGGTCGGGCGCGTGGTGGGGGGTAAGATCGTCGTCCCACCGGCGTAACTCGTTACAAATACATGAGCATATGCGATGCAATGAGGTCTGCAAGACCAGTTGCCACTTTTGTGGTGATGTTGGTGGCATGAGTCAACAGTAGTTTTGTTGCAGGAAGTATTTTCGGATGCGTAAAAAGATAGGATAAAGATCGTACGTTAGATCCCGCGGTGTATTGTAGTCGCGGAATCGTATCCGTAGATGCCATTGATCTGAGATTAGGAACATTATCGCCGTAGACGGCGTCGCGCGAGACATTTACATCGCTGATTTTATCCGGCATATCGGCTAACTTATTCAATTCCACAATCCCAGTTACGGTTAATATTGCACGTAAATTAGCAGGTAGATGATCAATGAAAATTGATTTTATGATACTATCATCGCATTTACCATTGTTTAAACTACGAAGGCGGTTTAAAATCAGAGAGGGTTTTCCCTCAGTAATCACCTGCCCCTTAAGCAACTTTCGCAGATTCGACTCTTCAGACGCTGCGAAAGTGGTTATAATATTGCATCGTTGCAATCATCGTCGTCGCCAACGTTCTTCTTCTTCTGCTCGTACATTTCACTTATGTCCACGACGTGTACGTTCGGTAGTAGTTGTAGCAGCCAGGTTTTCTTTTCCGCACCCTTCATGAGCATCAAGTCAACGTTCTCAAGTACATATATAATTATTTGAATATAAACGATGCCGCTTGGGTCGATATAAAAGAGATTAGAATATAAATGGTGACGCTTATATGGGCGGTGTAAAAGAACAGAAGTTTGACGATATGACTAACGACTGTTGGATCGATATGACGCAGGATTTGGGTAAATGGTTAAACACATATTTTATGTATTTTTGAGTCTTGAAGTCTGTTCCTTCAAGACTTCGAAGGTATTGTGAGCGTTGTGAGCGTCCGGTCTGACAGTTTCATAAGGTCTAGGGCTTGGTTAAAATCGCCCAGGATAGTAGTTTCTGTTGTTGTGAGGTTGCCGGGGCCGAGATTCGCTCTCCTTGATAAGGCTGTTCTCCGGGCTCCGGTCATTCGGGTGTAGGTGCCGGGAACGGATATTCGATCTGAACCGAAGGTAGTGGATCCTTGGCTGGTTAAAGAGTGGAACTCACCGTAGAGATTGAATACCTAAGGATTTATTGAGCTTGAACTGACCCTGGCGCGGCGATTGGGGCAGTGATCGCTAATCGATTCGAAAATAATGAGAGCGATCGTCGTTTTGGGCGTTGGGTTTTATACAGTCTTTTGGGTCGCGGTGGGGGCCTAATGATTGACGTCCGATCACCCTTGGCTGCGCATCGTTCGCGGATTCCTTCGATTGGTTCCGTTGACCCTCGGCTGTGCAGCGTTCGCGGATTCCTTCGCATCGTTGCACAACTCGCTGGCTCGATTCTAATCGGTGGTTGTTTCACAACACTGCGTTGCCCAGAAGTTGGTTAAAGCAACTTGCGATGGCAGCTTCTGCGTTGCCCAGAAGTTGGTTAAAGCAACCTGCGATAGCAGCTTCTGCGCTGCCCAGAAGTTGGTTAAAGCAATTTGAGATGGTAGCTGATAAGCTGATTGAAGCCACCTCAGATGGTAGATTCCACGTGGCTCAGGGGCCGTTTTAGGGGCTGCCCAGGATGGTAGGTTCATATGGCCCAGGAGCCATTTTAGGGGCTGCCTAGGATGGTAGGTTTAAGGCAGTGCCGTTCAGGAGTTGCCGCGTAGGGCAACTGGTCAGACAGCCCGGGGCAAACACTTGCTGGCGGCGGGCAAGCCACGCCTCCCCGGGCAATACGGTACAGATGTCAGGATGAACAAGGACCGTCGCGTCGGCTCAACGAGCGGTGACGGGGGTTCACGAGTCGCCACCGACTGAATATCAAAGATGCCGACACGACTCGTATCTGACCCGTTGGCAGTATAAATGTACCTTAACCCTTATCTGTCGCTCAGTTTCCAACTTTATTTATGTGTTGATGACAAATTAATACAATGGTAAAAAATGAATATAATGGAAAAATAAATAGTTGACTTTGCAAATTGTTTTATTGAAAATAAAAAATGAAAGTTCTGTATAATCAGGCATCCGATTGTTCAATTCGGTTACAAATAATATAATAAATGTTTATCATCTCATTGACAAAATGTACAGTACAGGGTCATCGTTTAATCCTGCAACCCGCGCTCGCGCGAACTTGTAAAATGGCAACAGCGCCTCACGGACGCATTTCCACTACCACTATGGCCGATACTTCCGCCATCTATGAGCTGTTGATGAAAGCGTACGGTCTTTTAGATGCCAGTAGAGAGCGCAAGGTGCTTTTGGCTTTCGCCAGAGGATATTAGATTTGACGTAGCAGGCGGAGAAGGAAACGGTAGCCATTTTAAGAGTGCAATCGCACCGGTCCTGTTCTGCGTGGAAATATCTACCTTTGCGACGGTCCAGCTGCGGTATTAAGCTGCGTTTACATTAGTCCAGTCGCTGGATCCAGTGAGCGGTTTGACTGGAAATCGAGTCGATGTTTACATTATTCCAGTCTTAATCCAGTCGCTGGATCAAGCGAGTGGTACGACTGGAAATCGGTCGATGTCGACATTATTCCAGTCTTATGAACCGTCTAGACGATTCCAGTAACGCTGGAATGTTGTGTTATCGATGGAGGGTGTAACGTTCTCGAACGAGACGTTGCCGTTAATTACAGGGGATTCCACAAGTAGAGCGGTTACTCGTAGAATGGTGGGATTGGTTCGGGTGGCGTGCGATAAAGAAATGAATTTCATGAAACTAGAGTCCTTCTTTTAACAATAAATAACAAAAATGGTTTATTCAAAAGAATTGATTTGGTTTGAACAAGTACGACGCGGTGTCGTGAAATTGTAACGGAACGAAAATGATTACGTTTGATTAATCGAAAATGATTAACGACTCGTTGGTCGGTTAAACAGAATATTACTCGATTTTCGCTCGTGACGCTAAGTCGATAGAACAGAAAATTAACTAACCTATATATATATCGCTCCGATCGGTAAGAGTTCGAAATATCGTTTCGAACGAAAGAAAATAGCATTTAACGCTCGGTCCAAAGGAAATAGTGATAGACGCTTAGTCGAAAAGAAATAGTAATAGACGCTTAGTCGAAAAGAAATAGTAATAGACGCTTAGTCGAAAAGAAATAGTAGTAGACGTTTAGTCGAAAAGAAATAGTAATAGACGCTTAGTCGAAAAGAAATAGTAGTAGAGATAAATTTGACGCTAGGTCGGTATGTATAAGGAATGACACTTTGGTCGATTTAGAATGTTTAAGTCAAGAATATGAGAGGGTTCCTTCTCTCAGATTTCGATAGCTTCCAGTTGCCTATCAGCTTGCCCACGCTTTCTAGGATTGGTGCTAAGGTGCTCCGTTAAAAGCCTCCTTAGTTGTAGATTCCACGTTGCTCAGGTGCTTTGTCAAGAACAGCCTAAGATGATAGCCGAGGTGCCTAGTTGAGCGCCCCAGATGGTAGCCAGGTAGCTTGATTAGAGCAAGGTGCCTATTTAAGCAGCCTTAGATGGTAGATTGTGAATGATATTGAATGTCTTTGGAAATCCAAGATGCCGGTTCAAGCGTCTTGGAGTGAAATTTGGCTTGGATGTGGAATTTTAAGCGTGGTGCCTATTCTAGCGCCTCGGAGTGAATATTAGTTAGTTGGGTTGTTTTAAGTGGTGCGTACTTATGATATCTTGAGGATCTCTCAATGGTATCTCGAGGATCTCTGCTTTCCTGCTGCTGGCGGGCCCATATTTATACTCATTTGGTGAACCTAGCTCGGTCCAATCACATGTCGCACTTTGCGCGCACCAATTAGCTTTCGTATTTAGCTGACGCCAATCAAGCGTTACACTCGCGTTTCACTTGCCGTTCGGCCGATCGTGCGTCTCGCGCATGCGCACTTGATCCGCTCGCGGTCCGCACTCGGTTCACTCGCTGTGTTGAATGACATTGCGCATGCGTTCACTTCACTTGGTTTGTTCACTGACCACTAGGTTGCATTCGTCCATACTTGCATTCTCCATACGTGCATTCTCCATACGTGCATTCATGTCTTACTACTAATACAATGTCTTAGGTATAGGATATGAAGAATATAGAATAATAAGGATATAGAATAATAAGGATATAGAATAATAAGGATATAGAATAATAAGAATTAATACAATAAAAGAAATAATTTTTAATGGCGGCTCGTCGCAGGACGTTACAAGGGGGTAAACACTGGATCGAAAAGTAGACTTTCGATCCCGGCGAAACCTGCTGGAATGACAGCACTGTACTGGAAACAACACACTGTTTACATTATTCCAGTTCCAATCCAGTGCTGGACTGGATCACTGGACTGGACTAATGTAAACCCAGTTTTAGATCACGCTGACGCGATAGGGCCCCGGGTTGAAGAATTTGGGGTCTTTTTTGTATAACTTTTGAACTATAAAAGATATCGGAATGCAATTTGCACCGAAAAAATGGGGAAAAATTATCCCCTCTTAACGATGGATAATTTAACATATTTTTCGTTCACTTAATTTTTATTTCATCAATATTACTGTGAAAAGCGTTTGCAAACTGTTTATTTGATACTTTATTTAGTGCTCTTTATAAAATTCATGGGGTTGATAAACAATAGGCTGGTTGTTTCTGTATCATAACTTTCATAAATTGAGAAATTAAATTTTTATTCAATTATATATTGGTTCTGCAGGTCTCAGAATCTAATGTTCTGGTTTCCTTTTTTATGATTTTATCTTTAAAAAGGGATTGTCGTCTAACAGTCCCAAAAGTAATTTATATTTAAGAATTTTTTCGAAAAAACTGTTCGGCATATTGGATTAAACTCGTTTGTGATATAAGGAGGCATTTTTGAACTTGCAGGAAATATTTTTTTTATGTCGATCCTTCTTATTATTTATTAGTTATTGTGGAATCTTCTCCACCTCTTTGCCGATGTAACTCCTGTTGGCGAGATGTGTAGCACCCGTCACAGTCATCTGATTGCAAAAAAAATAGAAGTTTCTTAAAGTTAGATAATTTCCGCGGGGATTGGTCCACTTTAAAGGTAAAAAAATGAAAAATTGAAAGACTTATAGCGTTCGAGAGAAAAAGTAAGTTTTTTCCTTAGACAAATTTGTCATATTATTCCATACACCGGCATAGCGCCGCGGTCAACCATGTCGTAGCTAAAAATTTTGAAATTGAGACGGGTACGAGACCAGTCGACACATTGTTTTCAAACCTCGTTACAGTAATCTGGGGTGCGAGTAATAAACCGATCATAAAAGCGGCGCGCGCGGCTCGCTTACCTGAGCCGGGGAATTCCGAATAGCTCTTGGCGACGTTGATTTGAAAGAGACCATCCTAAAATTCTCGTAGCTCGGGCGTCGCTGCTATCCAGCGGTCGTTGGCAGCTCTAAACGCCGGGGCGGTGCGAGAAGTGGCTTCTTGAAGTGTACCTCCGTTTGAAACTTCGGTCACACTCGGGCCTCATCGCGGGCAGACATCCGTTGCCTGGTTCGTTCGCGCTCGGTGTTCGGCCACGTTCGGAACGCGTCGCGTCACTGATCGTGGGGGGTCGTTCCAGCGCGAACGTCTTCAATTAATAATAACATGAATAGAGGGAAGAAATGAGAACTGATTCTTGCATAATTGTTTTGGGGAAACATTTTAACATGTCAGCCACACGTGAGCCAAAGAAGGGTTGGCAAAATTCGGGTGAGATCTCGATACCTCGAGATTCTCTTCAAATTCCGGACGAAAGTTTCGAATTCGCTTCGAATTTTATTCGAATTACAGTATCAAATTAACAGTTTGCAAACGCTTTTTACAGTAATTATGGTCAAAATATTGATAAAAGAAAATTTAAGTGAATGAAAAATATGTTAAATTATCCACCATTAAGAGGGTATAAGTTTTCTCCATTTTTCGGCGCAATTTGCTTTCCGATATCTTTTATAGTTCAAAAGTTATACAAAAAGGCCCCAAATTCTTCAACCCGGGGCCCTATCGCGTCAGCGTGGTCTAATACCGCAGCTGGAACGTCGCAAGGGTAGATACTTCCACGCAGAACGGGACCGGTGCGATTGCACTCTTAAAATGGCTACCGTTTTCTTCCCCGTCTGCTACGTCAAATCTAATATCCTCTGGCGAAAGCCAAAAGCACCTTGCGCTCTCTACTGGCATCTAAAAGACCGTACGCTTTCATCAACAGCTCATAGATGGCGGAAGTATCGGCCATAGTGGTAGTGGAAATGCGTCCGTGAGGCGCTGTTGCCATTTTACAAGTTCGCGCGAGCGCGGGTTGCAGGATTAAACGATGACCCTGTATAAAAGAAATAACAATATCTACACAATTTATTAATAATGTAATACAAAAACTATTTACATAGAACTATTTTTAATACAGAACTGTTAAATTCGGTTGCGAAAACAGCAGGGCATCGCAACGGGTGTGAATGTTACTCAGGTATGAATGGCAACCAGGGGGGTGCAACTGTCCTTCAACAGTCCCGTATCAGGTACACCACAATTAGCCATTTTTATTGTCCGTTGTACGTTCTTATGTACATTCAGCGGCGTTGACAGTAACTGGATGTGCACTGTCGTTGGTACGTTTTTCACGCCTTCTGCGTTCAACTAATTCCGTTATGTTCAGTACAAACGATTTGCATGAATTTACTATAAGAGCACATTTAGTCGTGTAATTGTGCAAGGCATGTCTCGTTATCGACTTCGTTCGCTTGAGAATTGAAAATAATTGCTGACATGAATAGGTTGAGCCAAACATGGCTAAAATTTTTGCAGCACTTCTGTGCAAACACGGATATCTTTCTCGTGGAAGATTTTTATAAAATTGTAATATATTTATTGGACTATTTTCATATTGAATTTTCAATGCTCTATTACATCGCAAATCTATAAGTTCGGAACGTATATGCGGAGGAGCTGTATGGTAATCGGTTAAAAATGGCATTGTAATAATGTCAAATTCTGACTCTAAACTAACTACATCTCCAAAACGGTGTGTAAATTCATCGTAGAGATTTCGCAATACACTAGGATAATATTCATAATTTGCATCGTTTAATGATACCGTCACCAGTTTACGAAAATCGCCAGCATTGCCGGATTCTAAGTCTCCCATCCAAACATCAAGCTTCATTTTGAAGGCGCGTATAGCATAAAAAAAATCAATAATAGTTTTATGTTTGCCTTGTAATGTGGTATTTAAAATATTTAAGTGATCAACAAGATTGGATAAGAACGCTAAATCTTTAACCCAATTCACGTCGTCTAATTCTGCCACCGGAGATTGCACCTCAGTCATAAATATCCCTATTGCTTCGCGAAGAATAAAAAATCTGTCCAAAACTTTACCTCGACTAAGCCAACGTATCCCCGTATAATATGGGAGTTCACCGTACTCACTATCTAATTCTTTCAAAAATTTTCGGAATTGCATCCGTTTTAATCCGCGATTACGTATAAAATTGATTATGCGCACAACAACTGACATAACGGATTCCAGTTGAACGCAGTGTATAGCAATTATATTGTGCGGAATTGTAAGATTTTGCAACTTTTGTTTAAAGCGGCCTACAAAACCTGCATTCGCGCCCACCATTGCTGGTGCTCCGTCAGTTGCAACGGACACAAGATTGTGCCATTGTAATTGGTTGCGTTCGACTATTTCTTCCACATATGACAAAATATGTTCCCCGGTTGTTCCGCTCATGTCACAAAAATCTAATAATTCCTCAGTGATATTCATTTCGGAGTCAACGCCGCGAATAAAAATGGCTTATTGTGGTGTACCTGACACATCTGTGCTCTCATCTAGAGCTAAAGAATATGCTATAAACTTTTGCGATGTTGTAGATACTTGGTCCATAATGTTTTCTGCCATTTCTTTAATTCTTCTGGTTATCGATGACCTTGAAAGACTGAGTGCCTCGATTTTTCGCACTTCGTCTGGAAACAGGTGGTGTCCTGCTGTTACCATGCTGCTCTTAATTAGTTCTCCAACGGCAAAGGGCCACGTTGTCTTCCCAATTTCGTACGCTATTTTATAGCTTACTTCCAAAAACACCTTCGTTATTTATCGATTCTTCTTCCTGCAAAGAAAAGGAATAAACACTGTGACTCGTGTTGTTCGTAAATAATTTACCGTAAACTGGGGGAACATTGGCAGTACGGGGTAACATTGGCAGTTACTTAACATGTATTAAAGAAGAAAAAGGACAAAAATTTCATGCATTCCCACACTTATAGTGTAATCACAAACGATGCAATGTTATGATAGGATGCTTAACACGTTGCGTGCGGCACCAAAAATAGTTGACCTTCACCTAAATACAAGAAAAAGCTGCACCATGGTGAAAAACGTTGCAAATTTGTAACGACATGCACACACTGATGAACACGTTCGTACTGAATGCGTATGCAAAAGGAAAATTCGGTACCTGAAAAATTCTTCTTCACCTTCCACATTTATTGGGACCGGGCCCAAGAGTTCCATGACGTGACCGTACACGTCACCCGCACGCAACGTGTTAAAATAAATGCAAAAATGTTACAAAAACATGGCAATGTTCCTTCAGTTTACGGTACTTATGAAGTATCAGAATTAAAATAACTTACGGCATCATTTGAATCTTCTATTTCTTCCAACACATTCATCTTCAGTGCTTGCACCTTATTTTTCCTCTCCTCCTCAGTGTATGACACATAGTTCACTTCATGGTGTGTTTTGTAGTGTCTTTGTAAATTGTACTTTTTGAGTTGGTTTAATTGTTTCCGACACAGCAAACAAATCAAAACATCACCATGTTTGATGAAGAAATACTCTTCTTCCCACGCCTCTTTGAATTGTGGTCCCGAGTTTGTACGGCAACGTTTAGATGTGGATGGAATATCCATATTTGTTACAACTGAATGCCGCGTCAACGGAGATTTTTACTTATTAGTACAGGCACTTAGTTTACGCCGAGAAACAGAGTTCTGGAGTCTACTTAGCAAAAGGTAAGCGTAAGACGGTGTTTTTGCTTCGACTAATCACTGAGACCGGTTGACTTGAAGTGACTTGTCGGAAGTCTTGACACCTTAAAGAAGTCTCGTATTTCCGCTGATTGGTCGAGTCAAAAGTGTGGGGGCTGGAAATTGTCATTTCCGATTGGTTTTCGCTTTAAGGAGAGAAACAGCCCTTGCACTTTCTTGGAAGGTATGGTGGAGAAAAAGGTAGGGTGATGCGTTCACGTGAAAGTAATAAAAATGTACAGGGTCAAGGATTAACTTGGCCGCGCCGAATTCGTGAGGGTCTGCCGATGGTGTGGGTTTACGATCCTGCTCGGTGGTTCGGCAATACCGCGCGGACGAGACAGACTGTCGACCTTTGCCTATTGTCTAATAAGGTGTCCAAAAAATTCGGACGGTAGAAAATAATAAAGAAGCTATAAATCGAAACGCGTATACGGCCGTAAAAAATATTGAGGGTCAGAGGGGTTATAGGGGGGCAATATAAAATGAAGAAAACTTATTTTGAAGGATACTTCAGTACAATGCTATTATAAACTATTTTAACTACTTAACATTACGATCTTAATTCTAGCTCTGTACATTAACGCGACACCCGCATATTGACTGTCATAATGTTTCTATTCTTTCATGTGAGCAGCGCGGAACAGTATTAGAATGAACCTACTAACACATGCCTACCTACACATCTACGAGCCTGTACTTCCGCCACAACCATTCCTCCCCACTCCGCTCTAACGATAGCTGACGTCACTGCCCCGAGCTTTGCTCGCAGCGTTTGCCCCGCTTTGGCAAATGCGGCTGCCCTTGCCCTGAAAACGGTAGCCTGACCGGCGCTGGTTTAAGGTATCGTTGCATTGAGTGAGGCTCGATGCTCTCTGGATTGCAGAGAACTGATTTCACTGGGCTGTTGTGCCCGTATTTGTACATATTCCCAGTTTTATGCGCGCACCAATCGAGAGGTGGGACGTATCCGTGTCGTGGGATGTTGTTTCAAAGGGAACCCTCGATCAGGGTTCTATCGCCCAACCTCCTTCTCGAATTGTTAGTATGTCCGGATGTCCTCCGTAGTTACTGCTTCTAGTCCTGTTGCTGGAAGTGGTGTGCATCCAGTGCCGAAAATGAAAATGTATTTCCATGCCCTCCGTCGAGAGTCCTGCATCCCCTATTAAATTCCCTTCCGGATTAATAAATATTGCTAAAGTTTCCCTTAGCCTCCACAGATGATCATTTATTTCTATTATCCTACTTTTGATTGCAATTTTGCTTATTACCCTTGGCGGTTCTTTCTGTATAAAATGTCTGTTTGTTGGGAGCTTTCACTAATAACGGCACCTTACTTTAAATGCGTTTAATCTTAATAACTTAAATATAAATGTATATTTATATGCTAATATAAAGGTTGTACTGGTGTGCTTTCTATACATCTCCGTGACGTCACGCTACTCTCTTCCGTACCGGATGTGTGGTCAATTCTACCAACAATCCCCCTTATTGACCACACATTTCCTTCTACTTGATAAAAAGAAAGTAACTCTACCTTGAGATAAAACTTGCAATGGTATTTTGTATCCTTCTTAATTTCCAGGTATAATCATTCATTCACTATTGTTTCTATCTTCAATACCTAAAGGCTCTATTTTTATGTTGTCTCGTATTTCAAAACGAGTACTGGATATATCAAGCCCTTCTGCCAAACGTTGAGCCCTATTTCTGGTAAGAACGGTAGTTGTCAAATGCACGCATTTATATGCTGGTGCTTTCGTAAACTGCAAATCTCCAACGACGACAGTAGGATCAGATCTACAATGTATCTTATCCAATAACACAAAGCTACCAATGAAGGAAAGACGCCAACATGATATGCAACAGGTATCATAGCCCACCTATTAAGCAGAAAAGCCTTTGCTGTTTCCATAATGGATGAAAATGCTGGCAGTCCTAAACTATGTTCTTCAGTGGCAAAAGGAAAGTTGTTTGTAACAAACCATTCTTTACACTTGCTAGTTCTATCATATGTCGCTTGCCAAGCAGTTTTTGCAAAACTATCCTCTGAGATACTTTTCCCTTTCTTTCCATTATGAACCAAAAATTTACAATGACTCGCAATGTCTTTTTTCTTAAACAAAAACAATTTTGTGATATATCGATCTATATTTTTAATAGTCAAATGATAAACACTACCCAACAACACCGCTGTGGTCGCAATAGTGATTGCTGCTCCGCCAAATGCTCCCACCGTGCTGTGCATAACTTCTCTACTCAAATGTTCGACAGGACGTCCACTAAATAACCTATTATACACTTCAAAACTTGTTTCATCAGACAAGCTGGTTCCTCTTCATTAATGCCTTCAATTTCATTCCTCCTATCCTCTATTTCTTCATTTTCTGCTTCTTCTTCCTGTTCTGCATCTTCTTCTTTACTACTAGTTATAAGGTTTTCTTCCTCATCTTCACTTTCATTTCCATATCTGTAAGCGAACTGGTCGTGGGTATGAGTGTCCTCTGCATTTGCTTGTTGCCAGCCTGAGCCCATCTGGTTTTCGTCAAATTTTGCAGTCCTTACAGCGTGTATCCTTTTTCCTTGGGGATCATATATCCTATATGCCCTTGTTTCTTGCGAATATCCCACGAATATCCCCCTTTTAGCTTGTGATTGTAACTTGTTTCTTGCATTTTTTGGTATGTAATAATACGCCCGGCATCCAAAATCTTTCATGTATGTGTTACGTGCCGCGGTTTTGGTGTTCGAGCGGCACGATTTGGTTACGCAAATCCGATTAGGGGTATCCCCACTCCTTAGACAATCGGATATTGCTATATTGAATTCTTTAAATTTTTAAATGTCTATGTACCTTATCAGAAGGATAAGGGGTAGATTTTGGGATCATTAACGTTCTAGTCCCATACGGGTCTTTTCAATGGAATCAGATAGGTAATTAACGAGTAGAATTTAATAGTAAATAAAGCTTTAATGTTTAATTATTGGATGGAAGCAAATTATCATACAGTATAAAAGAAATTAAACAAACGTTTCATAAAATATAATCATCAACACACATAACTCCTGACTAGGGGAATCCCATAGTCGGTCGACTGTCAGAAATTGTGATAGGTGTCTAATCTAAAGAACAATTTCTAAGTAATTAACAATCCGCACGTGTTCCGAAACGTGCGACAAAACCATGAGAAAGCGCAGTTCCCTGCACCGGATGTAGTGTATACAATTTCGTCAATCTTCTAAGAAGCAAACCAGTCTGCGCATTCCCAATGTAGCCGTTACTGATTTCGTTACAATGTTTATCGCGACGGTCAGAGGTGTTCTGAACGAGGGTTCTCCCACAATGCTGCAAGGCATTGCTGAAACGCACCTCTGCCGCTTACACAGAGTAATTCGGCACATGAAGAGAACCACTGGGTCTTTTCGAGCGCGACTCTCTGGTGAGAACGCCGCTCCGTCAGCGCCGCATTATCCTTATCGCGGGACGGCAATATGTCGAGGCGACGACGCTCCAAAGAAAGGGGTTCTTGTTTTACTGAATTATTATTAATTACTAGGCAAGAGTATGATCAACAAGGGATTTCCCATAACGCTAAGCGTTGTTGATGCATACCCCATCAAAAAGAAAAATTTTACGTTCCGAACGTAACACTAACGATGCTGTCACAATATCAACTGACTCTACAGGCAAGTTCTTGTTCGAAAATGCGCGCCTGGTAACTTCGCTGCCACCAGGGTAAGCCTGGATGCTAGAGGATGGCGTCGATCGCTGAAAGGGGAAAACAAGAGGTTGCAATCCGGCTGGAAAATTAGCGGATCAGACGCTAGTAATCTTTGATACAGAGGGTACCACGGCTGCGCCGTCCACAGTGGGACCACGATCACTCCAGTAGCCTCCTCGTTTATAATTTTTTGCAAAGTCCTAGGAATTATCGCGAATGGTGGAAACGCGTAGAAGTCTTTGCCCCTCCACTATAATGTAAACGCGTCTGTAGCTAGTGCATCCGGATCTCTTTCCCATGCACTATAGTCCTCACATTTTGCATTCGCGCGAGATGCAAATAGGTCAGTGGAGGGGGCACCAAAACTATTTACTATCCGGCGGAACGCATAATCCGCTAATTCCCACTCCGTGTCTATATTTCTTATTCGGGATTGAGCATCCGCTTCTTTATTTTCCCGGGAAGGTATATAAGCTGCCTGTACCCAGATCTTGCGTACTTCACACCAATCCCATATATCGCGAGCTAAGCTATGCAAGTGAGGAAATCGCGAGCCTCCCATCCTGTTGATATAGGACATTGCGGTGGTATTATCTACCCTAAGCAAAATGTCACAGTTTTGCATATCGCAAGCAAAGCATTTTAGTGCTAAAAACGCTGCCCTCAGTTCTAGCGCATTAATATGTAATTCTCTCTCTTCTAACTTCCATAGACCATGCGCCGTCATTCCCTCGCAGAAGGCTCCCCAGCCTGACAAAGAAGCATCAGTGAAAATCTCGATCTTGTAGTTGCCGGTCCGAATAGCTCTCGACGTTCTGGGCAAACACTGTTGTCACCATTGTACATCCGATTTTATATACACCGGTAATCTCATATTCCTGTCGAAATTTCCCTGCTTAACCTCGAGAGCTTCACATTTAGCTCTTTCTAGAGTCTTACAATGCAGTGCCCCATATTCGACAGCTGGGCATGCTGCTACTAGCGATCCTATAAGCTACGCGAAGTCTCTAATACGACAGTCCTGCTTCCTCAGAAATCGCTTCGTTAACTTAGGTAACGATTCCCGCTTTTTAGGTGTGAGTTCGATTGCGAAAGCTACTGAATCAATGATGAAGCCGAAATACTTACATCTCGTGCTAGGAGAGAGGTTACTTTTCTCGTAGTTAAGTAGGAAACCTAACCTGGTCAAAACATCTAAAGTTGTCTGCAGATTTTCTTTACCTCGTTTCATCACCTTCTCCTATACAAAGTATATCATCGAGATATATTACTGACAGGAAATTTCTAGATCGTAAGTAATTCACGACAGGTTTCATAACCTTAGTGAATACAAATGGGCTTGTACAGTAGGGTGTATCGAAAAAACTAAAAGTGGTTGTAGCGATTGAGGCTAGTGCGGAAAAGTTGTCGGTTGACATTACTAAAACATGTGTAAAATTTGAACTTAATCAGTTAGTATCTTCTGTTCTGTCCAGAGGCTCAAATTTCGAAATTTTGCTGAAATAATTGAGAAATATCCAATTTATCGCCAGTAGTGTGACGCTAGTACCGCAACACTACCGCCAGGTGGCGACCCGACCGAGCGCTTCTCGCAGGTGGGATACAGCAGTAGATGAATATAAGAAGCCCGGGCAACGGCGGGTTTTTTCTTAAGCGATTTTCTTAAGCGAGTACTTTAAGCCATTAAGAAATGTCAAAACCCTCAAAGTTTTCCCTTCGACAAACTTTTGACTGTCCGTTTTTCGGACATCCCAAGGATTTTGGCAACAATCTTCCAACACATGAGGATGTTCTCAGATGTTGTGCCTATCAGAGGCGATATCTTAGACAGAAGTCAGGAGGTAATAAGGAGCCTTCCTTTTCTGATATTGCAGCAAATGTTACCGCACAGATTCTAGCGTTGTATGATAAAGCATCTATTCCAGCAGTAACTGAAAAACGTGTTACTGACAAAATACACGCTTATCACAAAAAATACATTTCCATGAGAAGTGACAATCGAAAGTATAATGAAAGTGTAAACATACGGATCAAGATTGATACATTTAAAGAATACGCATGCAAGCTTTTCGATGTTGCTTCTTGCAAATGTGCAGACTTTGCACATTGCTCTTGCCCTAAACTGCAAAAGGTACCATTAAAAGAACGAGATTTTCTCTCTGATCAAAGAGGTGTTAGACGGATGGGTATTGGTTGTCCTGATCTTATTGAGACAGAAAAACTAAAAAAGCGAGCTGAGCGAAGAGAGGCAGGTGCCCTCAAACGTTCATATCGCCGTGAGACCACTACTTCAGGCGTTGCTTCTTCCCTTGTTCAATCTCTGAAGTCCACAGAAGTGACTGATTCTGATTCTGATGACAACTTTCGACCTAATACACGCTTAGTCTCTAGTTCTCAAATGCGAGCGAAGCTCACAAAAACAGCTCTTGCTGCAGATAGGTTTGGAGTTTCACACAGAGCTGCAGCCGCTATTACTTCAAGTTTTGTCCAGGACATTGGCTTAGTTTCTAAGAGTGACAGTTCGCTTGTTACGGACAAGAGCAAAATAGCCAGAGAACGATTAAGGGTTCGTTCTAAACTGCAGATCGGAGCACAGTCAGAGAGTACTATGCAAGTGAAGGGCCTATACTTTGACGGTCGACATGACCAGACATCGTTCCAAGAGAAACGAAATAATAAATATTATCGCAAAACAATTGTCGAAGGCCATTATTGTCTAATAAAGGAACCGGATGCAAAGTATATTGGACACGTTACACCGAAAACTGGTGGTGCCAATGACATTGCGAATGCTATATTCGAGCACGTCGACACAAAGGTTCCGAGCGGCCTTAGTGAACTACTGCTTGTAGGTTCAGATGGAACTGCCGTAAACACTGGGATCAATGGCGGAGTAATTCGGAGGCTTGAATTGATGTGCGGTAAAGCTTTGCAATGGGTAATTTGCTTATTACACTTCAATGAACTTCCTTTCAGACACTTGTTTCAGAAAGTTGATGGTTGCACGACCGGGCCTAGTTCATACTCTGGTCCTGTTGGAAAAATGCTGCCTGGTTGTGAGAAACGTGCAGTGGTTTCGTTTAAAAAAATTAATAATACCTGTGACTTGCCGATTGTTAATCTGGACACGCTGAGCAAGGATCAGCAATACCTCTTTCTTTGTGTCCAGACTTTAAAGTCAGGTATATGTACTCCTGATTTCGCAAATCGTGACCCTGGACCACTTAATATGTCCCGCTGGCTTACCACAGCCAATCGAATTCTGAGGTTATATATGTCAGTCAAGAAACCTTCATCAAGTTTGAGGATACTTGCTGAGTATGTAATAAGAGTTTACGCTCCCTTCTGGTTTCGAATTAAAACTCAGCAGTCTATTAAGGATGGCGGGAAACACATTTTCTCTTTCATAACGTCGACGAGATACTTGCCCAAAAAATATTTGGTGGTCGTAGATCGTGTTATTTCAAGAAATGCGTTCTTTGCTGCTCCGGAGAATCTGCTGCTTTGTATGCTGGCAGACGAAAGAGCAGATATTCGTAAAACAGCTGTTAGAAAAATTATAGAGGCCAGAGCCACTGCAGTTGATTCTAGCCCTATACGCACGTTCTGTGTGCCTCCATTGGATTTTCAGGCAAAAAACTATGTACACATGATAGATTGGTCTTCTTGCAAGGTCTTCGCACCTCCTGTTCTATCTCATGTAACTTCTGATGAGCTGCAGAGCTCACTAGCGAGTCCTATACCAATTGAGTGGGACTACTATAAGTTCCCATCTCACACTCAGGCAGTAGAGCGAACCGTAAAGCTAGTCACGGAGGCATCTTCAAAGGTATGTGGAGAAGTTGCAAGAGATGGCTATATTCGAGCCACACTGGAGGCAAGAGCTGAACTCCCAGTATTCAATACAAAAGCAGATTTCATAAAAATACTTAAGAAATAATTTTTTAGTTTTTCATGGGTGGTTGGTTGGGAAATGGGTGGGGGGGGGGGGGGGAGTGGAACTCGAGGTGCAACCACCTTCACATAGTGAGTTCTGAGTCTCTTTCTGGCAACACTAAATGAAACAGAAGCGGGCGAAGAGTTGTAAAAAAAAATACTGAATACTTTCTCGGCCGTGAGTAGGGAAATTTTTTCCTTTTTTTTCTATAAATTTCTCTTAACCTCAACCTTTTCTACATTCTTGGAGGCTGGCACGACATGAGATGGATATTTTGCGGCAGTTTGTCCTTATGAATCGTTTTGGAATAAGTTGCTTATAGAAAGTTCGGTATTTCTCAATTATTTCGGTATAGTTTTGATATTTTGAGCCTCTGGACAGAACAGAAGATACTAACTGATTAAGTTCAAATTTTACACATGTTTTAGTAATGTCAACCGACAACTTTTCCGCACTAGCCTCAATCGCTACAACCACTTTTAGTTTTTTCGATACACCCTACTACACATCCCACCAACAGGAGTTACATCGTCGAAGGGGTGGACAAGATTTCACAATAATTAATAAATAATAATGATGATCGACATAAAAAAATATTTTCTGCATGTTTAAAGATGCCTCCTTATATCCCAAAAGAGTTTAATCCAATATGACCAACAGTTTTTTAAAAACAAATTCTTAAATACCAGTTACTTTTGGGGCTGTTAGACGAGAATCCCCCCTTAACGTAAACACCATTAAAATTGATTCCGATTATTCGATGGCACTTTTAAATGCAACAAGTTTGGATTTCAACGAAGGTAATTTGAAAATTTTTATTTCCGACTGTTATCGCTGGATTTGTGGTGAGGCGTTACAATATCCACTACAGTGTTACATAAGAGTTGATATTATTCAAGTACTTAAAATTATTTGCAATAAACACGCGTTCGATCAAAACCATCCAAAAGTAAAACATTTTTTTATGGTGCTATGTTAATATAGAAGACCACCACATTCCTGACATCAGTATTCATTAGTGCTTGTATAAATGATATACATTTTTATTTCCGTCTCGGTCTCCTCTTAAAGCTGGCTCTCGAGCCGATCGCATCCGAGTTTTGCCGAGCCGACCTGAAATCAAATTGCCCGCTCATGGCGGTCATGCTTGTAGCCCGAATCGAGTCTCGGGGTCCCGAGCAATACGAAAGTATCGGGACCCCGCCCGATCCCGCCCGAAAATTTCCGACCCGTCCCGAGCCCGAAACGTCGGGTACAGTGCCTCTATGAGCTATAGTAACATTAGTAACTAGAGATGCAGATTTCACGTGTACGACGTGTACACGTGTAGTTAATATATCCGTGTTCGAATCCGTGTACTTCTTACTACACAGTTACATGGGTATTAACATACACGGGTACACGTATATCGAAATATACGATTTCCCGTATATTAACATATGCATATTTTATTAGGCGTCATTACTTATATATAACTATTACTTAATCGTTTCTTTTGACGTAAAAAGGCTAAGGTGTTAATATTTTCTGGTAGTAAACAGTTTCTTCTTTTTTCTTACAATACTTCCAGCACATGAAAAACATCGTCCCGACATCGCCGAGGTTGCTGGAATCGTTAAATATTTTTTGGCAACTTCGGAAGTCGCCGGGTATTTAATTGTCCTAGCCTTCCACCAGTCAAACGGATCTAGAAATAAGTTTTCTCCGTTCCATATTGCCCACCCATAGCGGAACTCTGCCTTTCAATATTTTCTACAGCCGTGTACGCGTTTCGCTTTATAGCTTCCATTGTTTAGTATTTTCTAGCATTCGAATATTTTCGACACCTTAGAATCCTCAAACAATAGGTAAAGGTCCCGTCATCTGGTCAACAGTCGGTCTCGTCCGTGCCCCGTGGGGTAGGTACTACCGGAGCACCGAACAACAGGGTCATAAACCCGCACCTTCGACAGGCGTTCGCGAATTCGGCGCGGCCAAGTTAATCCTTGACCCTGCATATTTATTACTTTTACGTGCACGCATCACGCTACCAAGGAATGTCTGACATTGAAATGAAATTGATTACCTACTATTTGGACGCAGGGTTACAACTACGGGATTCACCGTATTGCTGTAATCCGCGTTAACTCGACACCTAATAAAATATGGATGTTAATACACGCGAAACCGTATATTTCGATACACGTGTAGGGGAGATTGGGGAGGGTTCATACGTTTTTGAGAAAAATGATTGTGTAAACGAAACTAAATAATATTTTAATGATCCTTTTGCACATTTACATTCAGCATTCTATTATTTAACAAAACAATCATAAATTTTTTAAATTTAAACAAAGAATGTATTAAACAATGTTATATTAAAATATACAAATTTGCGTTATAATTTATTTGCTGGAGAATATCTATTACAGATTACGCAAGGTTAAGTTACTTTGAGGAGGTATGATACATGTATCAAACCGCCCTTGAATGTATGTCTCATACCTCCCCAAATGTAGAATTTTAAAACAATAATTTTAACAACACTTAACCTTAGACTGAAAGCAACGAGAGTTGGTACATATGTGTAATATTGAGGGTATTTTCCAGTGCAGGTAACGATGGTTCATAACAATCAATACACAGTGACAAAAACCTTTTATAAATAAAGTACAAACTTATGTTTCCAAACACCAAAATGCACTTCCTTAATAAAATAATTTCAGGATAATAAATTACCTTGAAGCAATCGTAACTGAACGCGATCTACAAAGCGTCCTCTATTGCTGAAGTGTACGCTTCTCTTTTGTTTTTTATGTGGGAAATATAAGAATGTATCAAGCCTCCCTATGTATCAATCCTACCCCTTGCAACAGTCCTGCAAGAGATAGTAGGGGGGCACGTTTAGCGCCCCGTAGTCAGCAGGGTATCGGTTAAGACATCCCGCTGATTAGATGTGGAGAAATCACCAACGTTCCTGAAGTGGGGTGGTTGTCTTCGCGGACAAACCTTGGTGTGCGTCACCATGTGAAATTTCCCTGACCCGTTGCAGAGAAAGTTCCGGCTCTTTGTATTCCGAACTACAGTAAAAACGGGGACTTCGAACCGTGGTGCCTCCTGCCACATCTGGCAATAGCTATAAAACAATTTAGTCCTAAGCCTTCGCGACATAAACCGGACGCGGTTGACAGGATCCAGACCCTAAAGGTCTGCGCACACATATCCGTTCTGTGTCCGTGTCCGTTCCGGCGTGCCAGTGGTAAGAAGAAGAAGGGCGTAGAGGGTCTCTTATTCTTACCACTGGCACGCCGGAACGGATATGTGTGCGCAGACCTTAAAGGTGCGTATCGACTTTGCGAGGATTTCTCGCGAGGCATGCCTCGCGGAGTAGAAAGTCTGGAAACTGTATGCCTCGACCATACGAACGCAATGTGCATCTTGTAGCAATATATATGTATATTTGCTAAATAAGAATATATAAAAAAGAAATACAACGGTCTTAAAAAGCTCTATCGCGAAATCGATCGTCCGTCCGGCAAGACTGTTGTCCACCCAATGCCCGGTCTTCACTTCTTCTTCCCCCAACGCAAAGTATGGAATCGCAGCAGTAACCTTCGTAACGACGAATTAACGTCAAAAACGCGAGCCATCATGGGATGAAGCCGAGAGCCCGCGGTCGGTGTTAAAACACGCTCCCAATCTGTAACACATTATGTAATGGAAATACTTAATTGCTGCTTAATAAGCTTACAAAATTTTATCGTAGAATTAGAAGGCGTGAAACATTACCTGAAATATGGTACTTATTGCTTTCTGCTTTTAATACCGACTGCTTTTTAATTTTGTAAAAAGTCCGCCTGTAACAAATGATCGTAGACATTTCGGTAAGTGTGGTATAAAAGTAAAAGTTTGTTTCAATACTTCGTCGAACATCATGCATACCTGCGACGGCCCGTACCAGCCTGGCACAGGTTGACCGAACCGGACTCGGCACCCTTACGTATGTAAGTAATTTGCAACGTAGATCATCATCTGCATGTTTTCTTCGGTCTTCCGTCTGTCTGCTCCTGTGAACTTAGAAATGGTACTGAAGAAATTAAAGGGTGAATTAAATTTATTATTTCGTTCACCACTATCATGGGAATCGGCGTCGATCCACTCGCGTGATCGTATGATCCGCGAGGAGCAGTGTCCTTGCTGACTCAGTCAGTGTTCCTGCGCTTTGCAGCGCGGTGCGACGCCTAATCAATTAAATTTATTATTTCTTTCGCCACTATCATGGGAATCGGCGTCGATCCACTCGCGTGATCGTATGATCCGCGAGGAGCAGTGTCCTTGCTGACCCAGTCAGTGTTCCTGCGCTTTGCAGCGCGGTGCGACGCCTAATCGATTAAATTTATTATTTCTTTCGCCACTTTCATGGGAATCGGCGTCGATCCACTCGCGTGATCGTATGATCCGCGAGGAGCAGTGTCCTTGCTGACTCCGTCAGTTGTTCTGCGCTTTGCAGCGCGGTGCGACGCCGGATAGTTTTACTATTATTGGAAAATTGAATAATACGGTTTCTTTACTACATCGTGTATACATACACGGTTAACCTAGCGTGTGTGAGCGGACGCACACACCTCAGCGCCCAGTGAGACGCCATCCTTAACATATATACATAAATGCGGCTTTATAGCTATCATCTTCTGTACGTATGTCGGCTTATTTTTCATGTCATCGAACTCGAACCAGCGATCTTGCTGGTTTATGAGCGCCGTGTAATGACCAAGGGATTTCATGTGTGATCCCCGTAGTAAGTCACAACACCTGCCAACACGTAATTATCGCCCTCTATCTGTAGTGTTAAAGGGAATTCATTTAATAATACTCTTCTACTCTGATCTTCGAAACTTATTTCAATAAAAATAAATAGTCCGTAAGAATATTTGATATGCATATGCTTGTTGCAACACCGTTCCTGCAATTTTGGATCATTGCTGATTAAACTTTGCAAGTCTTTCAACCCGCATCTTTGCATCGTGTTGTGATTAATTGGAAATAACACAGACTTTCGATCGGACGTTGATCCGCATATATCACAGCGTGATGTTTTAATCACACTTGGAATATCGATGACAATTTTTTCGCACAAATACGCAACATTAGATTGAGCATCTATAATCTGTATATTATCTGCCAGTGTTGGTTTGACAAAAAATTCGATGCTTTTTAATAATAATGCTCGCATGTTATAAATACTGTTACATGGGCATTTCCCTAAAAATTCTCTTAAAAATTGAAAACATTGTTTCTCGCTGTTTTGGATATTGTTTCTTATGTTATCATTGTAACATGAGTGAGCTAATATTTGCATTATACTATCAAAACCACACGTATTTTTAACTATTGTTTTTGTGCTCCTCGTCATTCGAATTGTACACAGGATTCCATTCATAAGGATTCCAATGCCAAAGGATCTGACTGTTTTTGTGTTCGCATCCCAATCAGGCCTCGTATCTAAGTACGTTCGATTAACCTTTTTGGGATCGTTTTTGTTGCGCCAATTTTGTTCATATTGTAAATCCTTATTTGAATCAATTGCGGAGTTCGACTCAGGTGTATCAGCTGTTATAGTACAATCATTTGTGAACACAGTAATCGTTGGTTCTGTTTCATTATCGTCTTGCGCCACTTCTTCGATTTTAATGTCTTCGTCATTCCCATCACTGTCAGATGTATGTGCATTTTCTCGAGTTTCGTTGTCATCTTGCGCCACTTCTTCTATTTTAATGTCTTCGTCATTCCCATCACTGTCAGATGTATGTGCATTTTCTCGAGTTTCATTGTCATCTTGCGCCACTTCTTCTATTTTAATGGATTCGTCATTCCCATCACTGTTAGATGTATGTGCATTTACTCGAGTTTCATTGTCGTCTTGCGCTACTTCTTCTATTTTAATGGATTCGTCATTCCCATCAGTGTCAGATGTATGTGTACTTTCTCGAGCTTCTGCCATTGCTAATTTTGCTCTACCAGAAAACGATTTTATGTGAATACTTAAAAATTTGTCCACGCGCAATGGTCTTGGTAAACCATTTAATAAACGATGTTTGATATCGTTCATTTCTGATTCGACGGCACTGGAACTAGCGTGTAATT
Source organism: Andrena praecox (assembly GCA_963932275.1). Lineage (NCBI taxonomy): Eukaryota > Metazoa > Arthropoda > Insecta > Hymenoptera > Andrenidae > Andrena > Andrena praecox. The sequence goes on from OZ010734.1 coordinate 14,898,813, forward strand.
TACCAAATTGAAATTTCTGCATCATTAACCCAGTATATAATGGAAAATATGGTAGTAAATTACTAATGCTTTTAGCCATTTCCGGGCTATAATATGGATTTATCTCTGTACCATTTTTTTCATTTTCACCTTGATTTTTAATATTTAAGCTAAACTCGCGACACCATGAGAATACCAACGCTTCATCGTCAAAATCTTGTGACTCTAATTCGAGGTCTTCAAAATTAGACTCACACGTGGGATCTTTATTTGTTTCGACATCTGCCATTTCCGCGAACTTTTCCTTACCCTTAATGACATTTATCATGTAAATGCGAGCCTCTTCAGATAATGTTTTTTGTCCACATTTGTCTAAACCGCGTGTCTGTGCATAACATAAAATTAATAAATGTTTGACGAAGACTTTAAAGTTTGCAAAAGCTGTTTGATTTGTCAGTTGCCCCATAGCCAATAGATAGAAGGTTTTGACCTGCGGATGAAGAGATTTTATAGGCTTCCACCGTGATACAAAATTCATGTAATGGCAAATGTCGAGTCTTACGAATGAACGTGACAAAGTCATAAGTGACTCGTTTGTTAAGCATAGAAAACATTTGGATAAATAATCTTTTAGATTTTTACATTGTGCGAAAACTCGCGTTATAGCACCCAAAAGCGCTTTGTCGAAATCACAAGTTACCTCTTTTGGTAGTGGAAAGTTAGTTGTGTGAGTGGAACCGAGACGAATTATTTCATACAGCCAATTTTGTATTGCGTTTGTATTCTGTGTAGAGCTTAGCATTTGGAACACTGGCATTTTGGATGTAGGTATCTCGGCAACAATTTGATATAAATAAATATGTGGGCACAAATTTCCATCAGGCCTACGCAGTTTTTTAACAAGTGATCCAGTGGCATCGATAAATATTCTACGATAATATTGAATATAAACGGCTGTTTGTTCAACTGTCCAGTAATGCACGAAAAACGGATCTAAACCCATAGAGTGAATAGAACCCGGATGATATTTATATTTCATTTGTAGAATGCTGTTTACTGGATCGGTTGAAGTAATTCCTAAATTTTTGTTTATTAATTGCTCCTTAGCTTTTCGAAAACACGCATGGTTTCGGTAAATGTGGAGGCTCGTGATCACCAATCTCCATCAGATTATCTGCTTCTGCTCTTCGCCACATGCTAGGCAAAGTTTTATTATCGACCATCGTCTTTGCAATTGTAATTCTACGACTACCTTTTAACTGTCTTCTTTTGTTGTGTTTGATGGTCGATACGAAACCTTCCACTTCGCATTCTAAAGTCACGTTCGATTTGTGCACAGGTTTATTTATAATACATCCTGCAAATTTAGCCTGGCATTCGGAACAAGATCCTGATATTTTCAAATACAAACCCTCTTCTGAAACTTTACACCTTTTGAATGCGAAGGGACACGGAAGTTGTGCTTCTTTAAATATATGGTGAAACAGTACGTCAGACCAAACTTTTCTTTGAAGCGTACAATACGTTCGAGTTTGACCTTTTGTGTGTGCATATTCCACGTTCTCAGGTTTTATTTTTATCCACTCTTTATGTGACAGGGTCAAATTAAACCGAATTACGTTATCAGAAATGCTCTCCGTCGAAGCATCTAAATCAGTAAAAGACAAATCGTCTTGAATATTGTGGAAATCTAATACTTTTTTCCAAATATTGTATCGATTCTGCTTGCACATGATATAAATATACTTCGGTTTCAGTATCTGATTCATACGATCCGAAATATCTTTATAAATTGCATTGCTTGGTACAACAGGCAAGCCACGATTATCAGCCAGGTGCTTATAATCTTCTGAGAGAATTATATCCAAAAGTTCATTTGCAGTATTCATTTTGAAGATCTGTATAATATTGTGAATAAAGGGAACCCTGAATGAAAAAAAGTTGGTCCAACTTTCTTAATCTTTAAGTGACTTCGTACTTACCAAATAAAAGGACAATTAAATGTGCTGTAGATGTAAAACAGAACAATCCCAACCAATGAAGCAAATAACACACATATAACTTGAACGTAATTAGCAAAAAATTAACGAAACACCACCTAACACGAACAAAACGAAACACAAATTGAACAGTAACTTGCATAAGATGTAAAATGCATAAGAAATGCTTAGAACGTCTCACTGTGCAGTTGCTGCTCGAATGGTTCTGTTGCAACTGAATGCAGACAGAAAGTCGAAGGCTTATTCGAAGGATTATCTACACCATAGCGTAAACATATCAAGTATCTATCGTCTAAACAGTTCCTTCGGAGGAACTCCATACCTCCATACAGAGCGGCCCTTCGAGTTTGCGGAGCCCGGGGCAAAAGTCGATATTATTGAAAACATGTAATTGACTGTGACCACACGCAGTACGTAATTAAATTTATATTTATATAAGTAGGTATATAAAATTGTATACTTACCAAAAACAGAACATCTAACATGAAATGAAATAAATAATACACAACCACAATAGCACAAAAAGCGTGTACCATGTTGCTACAGATGACTCGGGTATTTATTAATTTCCAAGATATTAATAATAAATTATTGTTAATTTTTTTTACAATTTTGTTGGAATTACATACACGTAGCTGCGAACCCCCCTGACGGGGGGCCCTCTCGGCTCCAGAGCCTAGTATACCGATACCTCAGAAACGATCAACGTAGGTGTATCTGATTCCGAATAAATACCAAAATATTTTTATAAATATCTCGAAATCTAAAGGAGTCTGGTGGTAACATGTATAGTGAAAAGTTGTTTAAAATGTTGATCTTGACAACGTTTCAAGGTGCGAAAAATTGATACCTTGACAATTATACTTAATTCATTTAATTTTGACAAAATGAAGTCCCTAAGCGCGGGGCCCGGGGCAAGGTCCCCGCTTGCCCGGTGCCAAGGCCGGCTCTGCCTCCTTACGAATTTGGGACAATGTGTGCGAACGTGAGGGTGAATTCTAACGACGCGTGGCTCGGCTGGGCTCGCGTGCAGGCTTGGCTCGGCTGGAGGGCCAAACAAAGAACTTCTTTGTCGCCACGCTGACTCGCGCTCCTCAAGCATACTCGCCGAGCCTGGGCGTAGTGATGTGCGATATTGGTCCCAACTACATATCGATAATGCTTATCGATATATATTTTTTCGCTCAATATCGATATGACATGAAATATATAATTAAAAAAGTATCGATATTGATAATATCGATACGAAGATCGTATAAATTTACCAAAACAAAAATAATCTACATATACCCAAGAGATGCATTAAAAAGATTTTTCTAAGACAAACATTTTTATATAGTACCATTAAGTGTAGTAGGCATACAGGGCATTTAGGCAACGGCCTAGTGTGTGACATTAGCACATAGGTGGCGTGCATTTATGAGGAGTTGGGAAGGACCGGAACTGTGGAGAGTCGGCGTAGCCGGGTGTGGCTAACGCTGCTGATCAGCACGCGGGCGGCCCGGGTTCGATTCCCGGCGCCGTGGCTTTCCTTTTTCCGTCTCCTATATAAGAAATTATTTTATTTAAATTAAGATTCAAAAGTATTAAAATGAAAACAAGTAATTTACTTCCCCAATCATATTTATGAAGGAAACTAGAATCTGTATTTTAATAAGAAACATCATGGGCATCATACAATATAAGAGTATGAAAAAGAATTACTAAATTTTACTTACACGTAGTAATTTGAAAATTATTAGCTTCAATTGGCTTGAACGGAAGAAGGTGCAGTAACAATTGTCGATACTTTGAACAAAATTATCGATACCTGTAAATATTAGTGTTTGAAATATCGATAAAAAATATCAAAATATCGACAGGCAAATATCGATATGTACAGTTATCGATAAATATCGCGTATCAATACGTGGGCGAGCCACACGCCATTGGCATTCACCCTGATACGTAAAACGCGACGCAACGTACAGAGCGTTTACCATAGGAGCATTAGGCGCAAGCTGCGGCCTGACTCTCTATGGTCGGCCTGCACAGCGAGCCTTTTTCAGCGCCTGGCGGCAAGCAACCAGCCGTACGCCGTTACTAATAGCGAATTCGGTATCTCGCACTGACTCTGCAACCGGTGCCAGAAAATTACTTGGATCGGTTGTTTCTGATAGAAACGAAGATAGAAGAATCAACCAATCCAAGTAATTTTCTGGCACCAGTGCAGAGTCAGTGCGAGCTACCGAATTCGCTATAAGGGTAGAATCGGTGAGGCGAACTATACTTACGCACAGCGGCTACGAGCCCGCACCTACACTACTGCAGTTCGCCTCACCAATTCTACCCTCAGTAACGGCGTACGGCTGGTTGCTTGCCGCTAGGCGCTGAAAAAGGCTCGCTGTGCAGGCCTGCTCTATGGGGACACATTTTCAAACCTTACTCCTCACAAACAGCATTATAAAAAACAGCCCAGTTATAGTTGCAAAATAAAATACTTCTTTTTAACTATTAAATTCATAATATAAAAATAAGAGGCAGCTGAAAATTTTGTGCCGCCACATAATGATGCGCCTGGGGCCCTCAAAAGTATAAAAGCGGCCCTGGCGACTTGACAAACTCATTATCTTTTAATTCTTCACGATTTTGTTTTCCTCAGTAGTACGAATCGCCACTTTGAATATTCCGATTTTTCTCGGAAACCAAAAGAGTTAAACAATTTCTTCGAACGGTACAACGCGGTACAAGTCTAGTACAACCAAGAGTTTTTAATTTTTCTGAATATTTTTTTTCAGTAGTACGAATCGACACTTTGGATATTCCGATTTTTCTCGAAAACGGTTTAGAATTTTTGAACGCTCTCAACGGTACAACGCGGTACAAGTCTAATACAAACTAGTACAACCAAGAGTTTTTAATTTTTCAGATTTTTTTATTTTTTCAGTAGTAAGAATCGACACTTTGGATATTCCGATTTTTCTCGGAAACCAAAAGAGTTAAACAATTTTTTCGAACGGTACAACGCGGTACAAAACTAGTAAAAACTAGTACAACCAAGAGTTTTTAATTTTTCAGAATATTTTTTTCAGTAGTACGAATCGACACTTTAGATATTCCGATTTTTCTCGAAAACGGTTCAGAATTTTTGAACGCTCTGAACGGTACAACCCGGTACAAAACTAGTACAAACTAGTACAACCAAGAGTTTTTAATTTTTCAGATTTTTTTATTTTTTCAGTAGTAAGAATCGACACTTTGGATATTCCGATTTTTCTCGAGAACGGTTCAGAATTTTTGAACGCTCTGAACGGTACAAAACTAGTACAAACTAGTACAACCAAGAGTTTTTAATTTTTCAGATTTTTTTATTGTTTCAGTAGTAAGAATCGACACTTTGGATATTCCGATTTTTCTTGGAAACCAAAAGAGTTAAACAATTTTTTCGAACGGTACAACGCGGTACAAAACTAGTACAAACTAGTACAACCAAGAGTTTTTAATTTTTCAGATTTTTTTTCAGTAGTACGAATCGACACTTTGGATATTCCGATTTTTCTCGGAAACCAAAAGAGTTAAACATTTTTTTCGAACGGTACAATGTTCGGTACAACTAGTACAATGCAGTACAATCGCGAAAAACGATGTTTTCAAAAAATGCGGGGCTAGCCCCTTTTTTACTTTTCTCATTTTCTCGAAAACGGTTTCGAATTTTTGAAAGCTCTCAACGGTACAATGTTCAGTACAACTAGTACAATGTAGTACAATCGCGAAAAACGACGTTTCCAAAAATGCGGGGCCAGCCTGAAAATTGTTTTTTTCAATTTTTCTCGAAAACGGTTGAGAATTTTTGAAAGCTCTCAACGGTACAACGCGGTACAAACCTAGTACAAACTAGTACAACCAAGAAATATTAGGTTTTCAAAAAAAGGGGGGCTAATTTCACACAGGTCTTGTACACCTCAGTCTAGTTTTAGTTGTTTCTGAATAAAGACTTAGTCTTTGAGTTTAAACACATATGGTGCAGTTCACCCGGTGGATTCTCATCCTTTAATCACTCCCGAACCCACGATTACGCCAGATCCCGTACCAGCCTTGCGAGCCATCATGCAGGGCACAACATTTATAATTTGGGTATCGCGCATTTTGCAAAATTCCACCACTAATTCTCAAATCCATAATGGTGGTGGAGAAGCTCCGGTTAATTGTATGCGGTGCTCGATGTCTACGCGTCTTTCGATTAGCGTTTTCCATCTTGTAATATGCAATACCAGTTGATTGCCACGATTGTCGCCAAGACCAATTTCTAAAAGTGGCACAGGTCGCTGGTTGATAAATATTTATATGATGGAGCAATCGAATTAGTATGAAGAAACGAAAAGTATAATGCGCAGTAAAATTTAATTAGCGGTGACTACATTCGTAGTAAACAAAACGCAAAATATAATGTTTGAAGTAATGAGTCTCTACGAGGAACTGAGTCTTTTCTATGGTCACTAGGTACTCGATAGAACTCTCGCTCAAACGCATATTTTACAATGGCAATGTTCCTTGGACAGAACGACCGCGCACCACGCGACTTGCTAGCCGACTGTAACCAACGAACGCAGAATAGACCCGAGCACTTGGGACTTTGAACAAAGAGCGCCAAAATTGCTGACTCCGCACGTCATGCACACAGGCCCATCGCGTCGTCGCCTCGGACCGTTCCTAGCATCTCAGTGCTTAGGTTTTCGAAATGCTTATCATATCCGGCGTTCTAGGAACGTCGCGCAGCGTTGCAAGTTTGTTGTCGACAAAGATTTTATATCTCGAAAGAAAAATGTCTTGGCGTGACAGGCTTCAAGAAGCTAAATAAAATTATTACGGTAGGAATTCGGTTTGTTAATCATTGACAATTGATTCAGGGAATTCCCATAACACTCAATGGTGGGATCAAATGTCAATGATGGCGTAAAATAAATTTAGGAAAAATGGTCGCCACGTAACATTCCCAAACAAACATATATTTCATATATTTATATGTGAGAGTTCGTTCTTTCACGTTTTAGAATGTTTAGTGAACTTTGCGTGAACTGGTCTCCTCAGTCTGGATTGATAGCTTCATGACTTTTCCGGTGGTAAACGTCTTCGTTGGTATAGAAGGCCCTGGGTCCTGATAGGGTTATTAGCCGGAGCTGCCGCAGACAGGTCACCGGATCCTGCTCCGGTAATACTCCGTTCCAGAGTCCGCAAAACTCCCCCGAAAGAAGCTCGCCCCGGCGCGCGACGCCGGCCTTATGTACTTTCGTTGCAGCTTCCCTTTTCTTCGGAGGTGGGATCCTTCCCTTGCCATGGCTTGCTCCTTATTCTACGGTTTACATTTTCTCTCTTAGACGCTATTTTTTTTTTTGTCAGGGTAGTGTCGGACTTTCGCCGCCAAGCGGACTACCGACTAAGACCCCTCCAGTACAGCAACGGTGGCTGCCAAACGGCATATTGCCCGTCAAGGGTGGAGTGCGTGGTAGTATCGCGGGATGAGGAAAAATCGAAGTATCTTGAGCCGTTGTTGCGGTTTCAAGGGGGCCCTCGTCAGTCTGTCCATCTTGGTGTTAAGTACACTGCCGGCTCGCTTCAGACCTACAGGTTTAAAGTCCACCCCCAAATGCCGCTACTGCTCCGACGGCTTCAGTTGTTTAACCGGTTCGCCGTCGGCAAGGCGATATTGGGGGTCGGCCAAGACGTCATATTTCTTTTGCTTACCGGCAGGTACGATGGACAGACACATGCTTTTGCGTGCATTGAATGAGAGCCCCTGTTCCCCAGTACGCGCCTCAACCTCCCGCAGTGCCGCGGCCATGCTTTTTTTTTTTTTTTTTTTGCGTGGAGAAATCCCTAACGGATACCCCGCCCCCGGGGGAGGGACGGGGTTATGTGGGACTTGCACCCACTAAAACTCCACGGTGGTCGTCCTCGGGCGCGGAGTCGCGCGCTCGAGGGGGAGGACTTTTTGCGGGAGCAAACTAGCGATTCATCCGCTACCTCCCCCTCAGCGCAGTGCAAACTCCGCGCTCAACAGCCCCGCACGGCAACGCGCGGGGTCTTCCCAAAACTCCGGCGACGCGAGACGGATCACGCGTGCCCCGCGGCACCCCCACCCCGGGACCCCCCCGCGATCGAGCAGTGACGCGGCCGGGCGGGGAGGCGGCACTAGGTCATATGGTCAATTGACCGCCGCACTCACCCCTTACCTGCTCGACCGCCTTCCTCGGGAGCGCGCTAAAAACGGCGCCAATGGCGCGGCTCCCGGGGGAGCAGCAGATGGTCGGCTGCTCCCCGGGGGGGGGGGGCTTTGACACGAGGACCCCCCCTGATCGTATCTCCGCCGTCGCGCGTCGCGCCCTGCCACGACGCGACGCCGACGGCAACTCGCGGCTAAGGCCGCCTCCGACCCGGGGTAATGCCGACGGGAAGCGGGGGTGACGCACGAAACTACGTCACCGCCCTACCTCCCCCGGCCCCGGGTCATCTCCTTCCGGCACTCCGAGGGGCGGCTATGCGGGACGGATGCCCGGTGCGGATCCGGTCCCGCTCGGCCTCCTCCTTCTCTTCCATCACCGCCTCCGCAAAAGCGGAGACGGCCCTCCAACACTCCCGGTCTCCCGCCATCCGACGCACGACCCTCAGCAGCGAGAGATCGGGGCCCAGCTGCGCCTCGAGGACACGCCGATCGTCCACCCACTCCCGGCATCTAGCCAGGGCGTGGTCGGCCGTGTCCTCGTCGCCCGAGTCGCAGCTGAAGCACTGCGACGACTCCTCCTGCCCTATGCGACGCAGGTATGTGCCGAAGCAACCGACACCTGTTATGACCTGCGTCAGGCGGAAGGTCAGCCTGCCATACCCGCGGCCCACCCATTCGTCCAGAATGGGCAGAAGTGCCCCGACAACGCGACCCTCCCGATATTTCAGGAGGACCAACCACTGGTGCCATTTGGCCACCATGCATTGCCGGGCCTGGCCCCGCACCACTTCATGTCCGCCGGCATTCGGACCCCAGCGTCGCGGAGATCACGGACGGCGGAATAAACTTCCGCCTCCATCTCCGCGAGCAGGTGGAATGGGGGGGACCCAGTCAACGCGGACAGTTCGGCGTGTGACACCGTGCGATACGCTCGCACGGATCGGAGGACCGCCTGGCGGTGAACCCTTGCCAAGAGCTCACGCCCGACGCGGCAGTCCTCCAGGTCGCCGGCCCATATAGGCGCGCCGTACAGCGCCATGGACCGGACGACCGTCACATATAGCCGCCGAACCCCCTCGTGTGGTCCACCCAGGTTGGGCATGATTCGCCTGAGGACGAACACCTGCTTCTCCAACCTGGGGGCGAGGGCTTTGAAGTGGCGCGTGAATCGCCAGTAGGTGTCCAGGGTCAGACCGAGATACTTCATCTCTCGGCCGACCCTGATGCAGGCGTCCCCGATCCTCAGGGACGCTCCGTTGGGGACACCGCTCCCAACCCTGTCCGCGAGCCACATCGCCTCCGTTTTCTCCAAGGCGACTCGCAGACCGAGCGTCCCGATCGAGGCTATTACGCGTCGCAGCGCTTCCTCGGCGAGGCTGATCGCCTCCCTCCAATTTTGCCCGGAGGCCACCACCAGGGTGTCGTCGGCATAGCACACCAACGACACCCCCAGCGATGGCATCACGACCCGCAGTACCGCGTCGTAGGCGAGGATCCACAACAGGGGCCCTCAAACGGAACCCAGCGGGACCCCGCGGTACACATACGTCACCCCGTCGCCCTCCCGGCCGACGTACGAGACCACACGGCCGTGGAGAAAGTCCCAGACCAGGCGGCGAAGGTAGAGCGGGACGTTGGGATACAACAACGCCCGCTCGATCGCCGCCCAGGAGACGGTGTTAAAGGCGTTGGCGATGTCCAGTGACACCGCCACGCCCACACCGCCCCCCTCGGCCGCCCGGCGCGACAGCGATCGTACCATCTGGATGGCATCGATGGTCGATCGCTGCCGCCTGAAGCCAGGTGCTCGCACAGGCGGGCAGCTATTACTCTCTCGAGTAGCTTGCCCGCCTCGTCCAGGAGGCAAATCGGCCGATACGCCGAGGGTGACTCCGCGGGTCTACCGGGCTTCCGGAGTAGAACCAGCGTCGCCTCCTTCCAGGCTGGGGGGTATCTGCCGGTCTTCAAGACGGCGTCGAACAACCGCTTGAGACCGGCTCCTAGGGCGCTCAAAGCGCAGGCCCACAGTCGCCCGGGCACACCGTCGGGACCCGGAGCCGCGTTCCTCCTGCGCATGCGCGCCATAGCGGAAGCGAGCTCCTCGTCGCTGACCCCAGGTGCGTCGGAGGTGTCCGCGCCCCTGTCCAACCACGGATCCCCGGATTCGTCGGCGCCACCCTCCCCGTGCACCGGGGGAGGGGGGAACAGCACCTCTAGAACTTGTTCCAGGAGCCGGGGATCGAGGCCCTCCGTGACCGGGGGCGCCCAGGGTCCGAGTTTTATGGACACGGCCCTGTATGGACGCCCCCGCGGATCCTCGTTGAGGGTCGCGACGAATTCCCGACAGGACTGATCTTTTGCCCGGGCTATGGCCCCCCGAAGTTCGCGGCGCGACGCCGCAAAGGCGGAGCGCAGCTCGAGGAGCCGTTCCTCGATCTTGACGACGGGCCTTGGTATACTGGCGTCTGGCCACGAGATTTGCCGCGCGGAGTTCCGCGATCTCGGCCGACCACCAGTACACCGCCTTCCGACCCCCATCCGGCGGCCCGGTCCGCGGCATAGATGCGTCGCAGATAGACTGCAACGCGCCGCGGAACCAGAGCGCGCCGGCAACGGGGTCATCCAGCACGTCGTCCGGCAACGGAGGCCAGGCGACGACGGAGGAAGCGAGTAGGGCCGCGTCAACATCAAGTTGTTTGAGCGCCCATCGCGGGGGATGCCTTCCGACTCGGGCAGGCGGCGGGGGCGGGGGCGGGCGGGCGGAGGTGGCCAGCATCACGTACATGTGGTCTGACGCCGGCTCACAATTCTCCGCCACCCAGCAGCTCGACGTTTCTGCGGCGGCCGCGGGGTTAACCCAGATCAAGTCGATAACCAACTCGCCCCGCGGGCCGCGGTACGTCGTAACTGCGTAGGGGTTCTTTAGAGAGAACCCCATCGCCGCCGTCCGCTCGAGTAGCACCTCGCCCCTGGAGTCCGTTCTGGGAGCGCCCCACTCAATCGCGTGGGCGTTGAAGTCTCCCAGAAACACGACCGGCTCGGCACTCTGAGGGGCGATAAAAGCCCCCACCTCGTGCAGCCGGTCCTCGAACTCCGGGACGGAAAACCTCGGTGCGAAATAGCATCCCACGACGAGGAAACCCCCCCCACTTAACGGCCGTCCAGCCGCTGCCATGTCGGGCGACCGAACACGGCAGGGCTGCCCGTTCCACCCCCCACGTCATCGCCACCTGCCGATCCGGATTCGTGGACCAAAAACATCGGTCCAGAAGCGGATACGGCTCGGTGGCGACGACCAGCCCGGCCCCCAGCTCCAGGCGAGCCTGCTCAAGCAGGTCGTGCGCTCGCATGGAGTGGTTTAGATTGGCCAGCAGGATCGGTGGGCCTCGGGGCATTACAAAGCCCTTTCTGCGGCCTCCACCGGATCCTGCTCAGGCCGGGCTGCAGCCCCCGTTTGGTCGGGGGCCCCGACGTCGCTCCCCGCGGCGGGGGAGACAAGCTCCCCGCCGTATGATGCGGCGATCGACTACGCGAGGAGAACAGCCTCCTCGGCGCTGATCGCTGTCTCCACCTCCCCGGTTGTAACCGCGGGGGGGGGGGGGGGGGTCGCCTTCCTGGCTTTCAAGAAGGCCTCTCTCCCTCGGGTCGAGGACCGCTAAGGGGGAGCAGTGGGCTGCTCCCCCTCTCCTTCTTCTTCCTCGACCCCTTCCGGGGAGAGCCCCCGGGCGAAGACGGCGTCGAGAGCGCGTCAGCCGAAGCCCCCGGCTCCCCGCCGGCCATGCGCTTGCCCGCGCCGGACTTGGCCGCCGAGGTGGAGGCCAGCACATCGGTCTACATGGTCTCGGCGGGCGCGGCCGGGCAAGCTACCGCAGCAGCGGACGCGGACATGGGCACAGACAGGGGGGGCGGCGCCGCTCGGGACGCCGCCGATGCGAAGGGACCAGTCCCCCGGAAACACCCCCTCCCCTAGCTCTCCTCCTTCTTACTGACGACGCAGGAGGGGGCCGACAGGCAGGGCCCCCCATCCGGTGCTCGCCCGGCAATCACGCGCTGGTGCACAAGGGGCAGCTGGGGACGGCGACGCAGTGTCGCGCCACGTGCCCCTCCACCCCGCACCGGTAGCAGAGGAGGCGTCGGCTCTCCGGGCTGGAGCATTTGGCCTGAACGTGGCCAAACTCCAGACATCGGAAGCACTGTAGCCTCCTCTGCGCGAGCGGCGTCACTCGGGCGGCGAGGGAGTTGATCACTATCCTCCCCGCCTTAACGAGCCCGGACGCCGCCGTCGCGGGAGCGCGAACCCAGAGGGAGAAAAGTCCCGCCGGGTCCCGCCGCTTCTCCCGGACCGTGACGTCGGCCGGCGAGCACCCCCCCCCCCCCTGCGTCGCGACGGTGGCGCGAACCGCGTCAAACCCTGAATTCCGCCATCTTCTGGGGGCAGTGCTCCTTAATCCCGCTGCCCCCCAGCTGCTCCAACAGCTTGGCTTTCAGGGCCGCGGCCTTGGCCGAGCCCTGGGCCCCCGGTATTTCGAGGACGAGCCCCCCGATGACGGCGCGCCTCGGCCGCATCGAAGCGATGCCGAGGTCGGCGACCTTGATCGCCGCCATCGTGCCGGCGACCCGCGCGGAGAAGTCCTCCCCCCCCCCCCCAGTCGGAGCGGTGATCGCCACCGCTGCGGATCTGGGGGCGCGCGGGATCGCAACCGGGGCTCTCCCGGGAGCGCCCGACCGCTGGGGAGCCGACACCGCCACGCCCCTCCCCCGTACCGCCGCCACTCGCCACTCGCGGCCGCCGCCGCCGCCCTCCCGGCTTTGCGACCCACCACCTGGGCCCACGTGCCCTGCGGCGCTGCCGGGGTGGCGGGAACTCGGGTCGGCACCGCGGGCACCGGGGCCATCACCGCCGCCGCCCTCTTCTTTGCGGCCCTTGCGGCAGGGCCACTCGACCGCGCAGCCGGAGGAGGAGCCGCGGCCCCACCCCTCGCCGCAGCGCCCACCACCGTCCCGCCAGGCACGATGGGGGCCGCCCCCCCGTCTCCCGCGCCCAGCCCCGGCAAGCGCCGGTGTACGGGCAGGGGGAACCGGAGGGGGCGCAGCCCCCCCCCGCATCAGGGGAGGCAAACATACAGGGAGGGGGAATAATTCCCCCCACCCCACCTGCGGGCGTGTCCGCCGAGGGACCAGCGGGACGCCGCTCGCGCCCCCCCCCCCTTCTCCTTGCTGCGGCCCGGAGCCACGACCACGCTCGCGTATGACGCCCCCCGCCAATCCCGGCCCATTTCTGGGCCAGAGCAGACGGCGGGTCGGCCGGCCTCGGCGTCGGGGTCGGTGTCGGTCCCCCGCGGCCGATCACCTTCCCCAAGTGGAGGGGACGTCCCTCCACCCTCCTCTCCAGCTCCTCCATGCGTTGCAGCACGGCGTCCCAGGGCTGCGGCGCTAACGCGACGGAGGCCCCCGTCGAACTCCCCCCGGGGACCAGGGAGACAGCGTCCTGGTCGAGCCGACTGTTCAAGTCGGCCACCTCACGGCACACCTCAATCGTGCCAGCCGCCCCGGTTGGTGGTCGAACCTCCACTACGCTCCTAACGTATGGGACGCCACGCGTGGTGTGAGGCGCCGGCAACGGCGCACCCCCGGCAGTCCCCCTACCCCCATAGATAGCGCCGGAGCGCAGGGTCCTCAAAACTGGGGAGACGCAGCGCGCCTCCCCGACTGCGGAGGGGTGTTCCCCCGCTTCTGCCGCGGAGCGCTCGCCGCAGGAAGCGGCTGGCATGCCGCCCCCGCTCGTCGCGCTCTCCAAAACTCCCTCCTCCCACAGACTAGCCACCCGCGAAACCGCGGGTGACAGCCTGCCCCGTGTTGCGGCCGGTGACCCGCACGTAGCGATCGTGCACCGGTCCGCTGGCGACGAAGTCCGGTCGTCGGCCGGAGGCGTTTTTATCCGGTCACCTCCCGGGAGTGTATAAAGGACACTGTCCTGTTCGAGAAAACCTTCCACGTGAGTCCCACGCGTGACCGCTTAGGAAGGTCGCACAACGGTAGAGGCGGCCTGCCGTTGTGAAGCCTGTGCCCGGGCCCCTAAGGGCGCGGGCTACAGCTGGAGGCGGCAGTACTCCAGCCGGATCGCGGTTAGGTGGAGCATACCCGCTCCACCCACGTGCCCATCAGACACGAGGGAACACGTCCCCTGGCACCACCGCTGGGGCTCAGGGTTGGGGGTTTTATTATAGAGGTTTTTCCTTACCTCGCGGCCCGGCCGGTTAAGGCAAGACCTCCGGTCCGCGCGGCTTCGCGTACCTTCGGGAGGTGTCTTCTCGAGGGGTCGTTGTTCCACCGCGCGGGCTACGGATCTCCCGGAAGCGATACGCTTCCTGGATTTCCCACTAAGGCGGGGGTGGCACCATAACCCCGGAGACACCCGGGGCTACTGTCCCACCCTTGGCGGGAGGCGTCCAGCCAGGGAGGACACCCTCCGGATAAATCCGAAGGGAACGCAAGTTGCCATGTCCGCGTCCGCGTCCCCCAACGAGACTATGTCTCGCGGGGACCTCGGGAGCACCAACTTGGAGGTGCGGTACATGGACTTTCCCCGGTCGGGCCCCCAACTTCGTCCAAATTCTCCGCTCCGGGCTGGTCCTGGATCCTCCCCACGCGGCCCGAAGACCCGGGGTACCACCAGAACCGGCAACCCGGTTGAGAGAACATGGAACCCATTGGGGTTCTCCAACGGCCATGCGCCGGCAAGCCGACGGCCGAAGGGGTGCCGTTCCAGGGCGTCCAGATCGTGCAATGATGGCCAGAATCCTCCCGTGAACGGCGCAATGCCAGAACACGGGCACGGCACATCCGATCTGGATACTTCGCTCCCCGGGGCCATGCCTAACCCAGTCCGACGAGATCAGGATGTTGTCGTCCGCGTATGCAAACCCGTTGATGCGACACTCTCCGATCTCGTAACCGACGGTGCGAGGTACAGATCTCAGTACCTCGTCCACAACGAGACAAAACAGAAGGGAGAACAGTGGATCACCCTGTCTTACCCCTCTGCGCACATGGAAGGGCTCCCAGGGAACACCCCCACCCTAAACCTCGAACATCGTGGTGCTATTCGCGTATAACCGGGCGGTGTGGTTGGAAAATTCCTTCGGCAGACCGGTTCGTTCCAGAACGACGGAGATGGCGTGATGGCTGACCGAATCGAAGGCCTTGGCGACATCTAATGAGACTACATCGATCTCTCTTAGATGCGTCCGTGCATCATCGAGCAGTGTGGCTATCATCGAGATATTTTCCGCGCACCCATCGTCCAAGCATCGTTGCCTAACATCCACAAGTTCGGCTTCACGTAAACGCTTGGCCAGGATTTTGTGGAGGTGGCGGACGGTGACAGATGCGATGCTGATGAGGCGGAAGTCACTCGGCTCTCCAGTTCCATCCTTTTTGGGAACTAACATGGTCTGGCTTTCAAGCATTTCTGGAGGAAAACCACCCGACGCGAGCACGATGTTGAAGAAGAGGGCTTTAATGCTCGTCGGAACTGCCTTCCACTGTCTGGTCGTGATACCATCAGTACCGGGTGCCGACGAATTGGCCATTGTGACGTCCATGACTTCGTCACACGTCACCGAGTGCCCCATGTACTCCAGAGAGGGCAAGGGTGGTGTACTCCTTGTTTCCGCGACGGGGAAGGACTCCTGAAATACGGAAGGGCCCCACTGCGCTGCCATGGTTGCGACATCCGGTGTCTGCGCCTCCGGTCGCCCGTTGAGGACCTCCCTGGCAGCTCTAGACTCGTACGTCTTCATGAGCTGTTGTACGCGGGCATACTCCCTAGCTTGACTGGCGGTGCGTCTACGCGCACTCGGACTCTTACGGTGCCATCCCCCAAGCGGCGGTTTATGATGATGTAGCCGGCGCCGCATACGTGTATCAGGTACCTACCGTTGCCGTAGATGCATCCGCGAGGGGAGGAGCAGGACCAACGCGGGATTCCGCTCTGCCCGTGTCCAGGGATGTCCCCGGCCCCTAGCTGGTGGGGTTCCCGGGAGTGCTCCCTGTCCGTCGTCCGACGGCGTTGGCGTATGACCCGCGCTCCGCGGGGCTGTCGTTCCTGACGGTCGGTGCGGCTGCCGGGGTAGCTGCTGGGAGCTTAGCAAAGCTGCCTAGGATGGTAGCCGAGGAGCTGGTTAAAGCAACCTCAGTTGTAGGTTTCACGTGGCCCAGGAGCTGGTTAAAGCTGCCTAGGATGGAAGCCGAGAAGCTGTTTCAACAGCATATTTTTTAATTTCTTCGGAGTGTCTTTCATGGCCGCTCGAAATAACTCGAAAGATATTGTAAAATCTTTTAATTAAATTTTGACCAACTCCCGTTATTGAAGCAGATACTGTGTAATTTTGAGAAAAAACGCCGAGCTGTGTTTCCGTCATTTGCGCCTCCATAACCAGGTTTCAGACGATCTGCTATTAGCCGCAATTGTGCATGGAAACCCCGCCGTACTAATGCCTTGCGGTCTTGTGTTTCCTGTTTGTCTTTTGTACTGCGTGCTTGCTACTTCTGCTTTGTAAGTTTGTATGACAAATGCAAGCAACATTCAAAGAAGCGTATCGACGCGTGTAGTGTGGATAACTCGAAACGCAGATGGGCTTCGCCGACTTTTTCTTTTACCATTTTATTAATATTATTGAATTGTTTCGATGTCGCTCTACACAAATAGCAGCGTTGGGTAGACAAGGTGGATGAAATAGCGTTATATACGTTACCATTGTTACGTGAGGGCGTTAATTTTTAGGCGACCGAGCGGTTGAGTCTAATTTTCTGACGCAAAATGCTTAACGAATTAAAAGGGATTGTTGTAATTTTGACTTAATTAGAGTTATTACGCAAAAATCAGGATTGTTTTAGGTACGGCTTTTGTCTACCATCTGTACGAGTTGCCCACTCAGGATGTGACACTTTGGAGAGACTGGTTCGAAACGAAATGAGACGGGTTTACATACAATTTACCATGTATTACAAAAATAAACAAAAGGAAAACAAAAGGTGGTACAAACATGGGGAATTTACATGGGTTTATACAAAGTCGAAGATGACTAACAATATAAGCTTTCCAATTGCGGGGGTTGGAAATTGACAATAAATGGTTTTGTTCTGGTTGTTACATACTTTCCATGCAAAACTGGACGATAATTGATTGAGGGTAAACCCGTAACACACACTAGGAGGTTGGATCAAGTATTACGTGCGTTTTCGATTTTATACATGTGAGACTATAATTTGGAAAGGTAATGCGGTCGGCGATTGTTACTAAATAAACTGGAGAGTTTATAGAACGCGGTACGCGCTGAAGGGAATGTAACAGTTGATCGAGGGAAACCCCGTAACACACTAGGTGGTTGGATCAACTGCTGCTTTTGTACAATGGCATACTTTAATTCACTCACCGACTCGGTACAAGCAGACTGTTAAACTTTGGACGGTTTAATCTCTCTTTCTCTGTCTCTCTGTATGATCTGGAGGGGGCTGCGTTACAAGATGTTGAAGCGCCGGGTACGTCGTATAGCTCACTTTTGTAAATGTCGGTTTGAACGGTGGATTTAAATAATAATGACGCAAAATATAAGATCTAACAAGAAATGGTTAAATAAGTAGGGTAAAAAAAAGAAGGTCTCTACGAGGGACTGAGTCCTTTTCACGGTCACTACACTCAATGGAACTCTCGCTCAACGACTATTTCAAGCAAATAGCAATGCCCCTCGGACGAATCGACCGCACACTACGTGACTTGCTAGCCGACTGTGTCGAACGAACGCAGGGTAGGCTCAGGCACTTGGGACTTTGGACAAAGAGCTACGAATTGCTGAGCACGCATTTCGTGCACACGGCCCACCACATCGTCGGCTCGGACCGTTCCCAGCCTCGTAGTGCTTGACTTTTCAAACCTTATCGCATCCGATGTTTCGAGAACGTCGCGCAGCATTCGAAGATTGTTGTCGACAATCTTGCATGGGAAAAATATGCCACAGCCTCAAGGAATTAATTATCAGCGTAGAGTTTCGGTTTGTAGATCATTGACAATTGATCGAGGGATATCCCGTAACACACTAGGTGGATCAAAGGTCAATGACAGCAAAAGAGAATTTAGGAGCTAAAGCAAAAATATAAAATGGTCAGCACAGAACGCCCGTATTTCAATGCTTGGGTTTCGAAATGCTTATCGCATCAGGAGTTCTCAGAACGTCGCCCGGCGTTGGAAAATATGCCGTGGCGTGGCAGGCTTCAAGCTGGATTAAATTATTACAAATGGAGAGCTTTGGTTCACAGATCATTGACAATTGATCGAGCGAAATTCCCATAACACGCGATGGTTGGATCAATTGTCAATATCTTTAAATTGACGGACAACGAATGAATATTGCGGCATGAATTTGAAAAAGTAGCCGGCACGTAACACCATTGATCATGGTAAACGCAAGTTGGTAAGATACAGAAATTTCCTTCTCATCTACGATTGTATAGAAAGGAACGAGTTCCTTTATTTGTTTTTTAATGCAGGTTACTTCGTTTACTGTAGCTTTTGTACTTTCATGTAGAAATTGAATTTTTTTGGGCCTACAAAATCGAGGAGACGAAGGCTTCAAATTTTTCCACACAACAATTTTTCTTACTGATTCTTGCTAAGCAGACTCAAGTTGTAGTGACACAAACGATGTTAAGAAAATATCAGAATCTGTTTTTCCAGCATCAGCAAATACCAGCTTAAACATACATTCTTCCATCACATCGTCTGCTGAAGCCAAGTTTTTATGCTATAATCGTATTCGTTCAATCTAATTCGGCATCTCATTGTTTTAGGTGTGGGATCCTTGGCATTATGTAACCATATTAATGGACGGTGATCGGTGACCAAAGTGAATTGCTGACCATATAAATAAGGCCTGAAATGCTCAACAATGAATAAATCTGCTAAAAGCTCCTTCTCTATGGTTGAATAATTAATCTCGGCATTGTTATAAGTCCTGGAAGCGTACACTATTGGAAGATCTTTCCCGATAGACCCTTGCCTCAAAACGGTTACTATAGCGTAAGGGGGACCATCAGTGGTAACCAAAAACGGATATGAAAAATTAGGAAACTGTAATAATGGGTCCGAACAGATAATATCCCTCAGTTTCACAAAAGCGGCCTGCACCTCATCATTCTAACAAAAAGGACTATATCCTTCTTCAAGAGATTAGTCAACGGTTTTGCAATCTTGGCCACGTTCTAAATAAATCTCCTGTAATACCCTATAAACTGTTTGATATTTTTCCTGATTTTCGGGAAACTGCTTTGCTGCTTTGACCTTTTCGGAATCAGGCTTCACTTCCTCATTCGTTAATATACAGGGTGTCCCAAAAATGTCGGACTTCCTTGAAAGGGGTTACTCAGGGGGTGATTTGAAACAACTTTTTCCTTAGCGAAAATATTGTCCGAAGCTTCGTTAAGGAGATATTAACCAAAAACCCCGACCAATCAGAGCGCGCGCCTTCCGCCTGAGTTCCCGCGGTAGCGTTGGCTACGAGGTAGGCGACCGCGCTTGTGCTATGAACGTACGAACAAGCAAGTCGGCATGCATCGAAGGAACCGCGTTACACATTTTTTTTTTAAAGCAGAATCTTAAATAAGAATAATTTGAAGTGAGAGGACAAGAAGTACGTAAATTTCGTTTTTAAATAAGGCATAAACGAACAGCTAATGTAACAGAAAATGTACGACAAGTGATCGTAATTCGTTATTGAGGTAAAAATCCGTAGTTTAAGAACGGCCAACACAACTAAATTTAAAAAATAATATTAGGTGTATGAATAAATTCTTTCCGACTGGAATTTCTATCGCGGTGGTATTCAGAAGCTGCCAGAAAAATGGCAAAAGGTAATGAACAATAATGGAAATTATTGCGATGATCGAGTTGTTTTCATATTTTTTAAATCGAACTGTTATTGTACCCTAAAATCGGAAAGAATTTATTTTCACACCTAATAATCACCAATAAATTAAATAAAACTCACCCTTTCTGGACATTCCTTTCCTTGCTTTCCTTCCCTTTTCGGAAACCTGGCCACTGTACCGATCCTGGTCATCGGCGTCCAGTGCTCAGCTGATCGCAGGGTCAATGTACCGAATATTCACTTCACTGCACGGCTACTAACACTGATCACTGAACCGATCCTGGTCATCGATGGACGAGCCCAGTGCACAGCTGGTTTCAGGTACACGACACCATCGAAGGTTAATGTGCCGAATATTCACTTTACTGCACGGCTACTAACACTGATCACTGAATTTATTTTTCACGGAACGTGTTGTTCCTACGTTATAAAAATTGGTGGCCGCGAAAGGGGCCGATTACTGTTAATTTCTGGGACGAGATTACTACTATTACCCGGCGAAAAGAAAACTCGTGGCAGACTGTCTCGGGCTGTGCAGTCCGCTGCTGTGCAGCGATCAGATACGGATCCGACCGACGATCGTCAAAACAAAAGCGTAGGCTACGCTTGGTCAAATCGCTCTATCCCACTCGATCTCGTGTTTCGTTCGATCTCTTCGTCGCGCGGTGCGACAATGTATGTGGCAACTTCAGCCAATAACCAAAATACGTGTGTCCCGTCTTTAAAAGTGTGCCCAAATAGGTGACTCGACCAATCGTCACAGCAGCGGACTGCACAGCCCGAGACAGTCTGCCACGAGTTTTCTTTTCGCCGGGTAATAGTAGTAATCTCGTCCCAGTAATTAACAGTAATCGGCCTCTTTCGCAGCCACCAATTTTTATAACGTAGGAACAACACGTTCCGCGAAAAATAAATTCAGTGATCAGTGTTAGTAGCCGTGCAGTAAAGTGAATATTCGGCACATTAACCTTGGATGGTGTCGTGTACCTGAAACCAGCTGTGCACTGGGCTCGTCCATCGATGACCAGGATCGGTTCAGTGATCAGTGTTAGTAGCCGTGCAGTGAAGTGAATATTCGGTACATTGACCCTGCGATCAGCTGAGCACTGGACGCCGATGACCAGGATCGGTACAGTGGCAAGGTTTCCGAAAAGGGAAGAAGGAAAGCAAGGAAAGGAATGTCCAGAAATGGTGAGTTTTATTTAATTTATTGGTGATTATTAGGTGTGAAAATAAATTCTTTCCGATTTTAGGGTACAATAACAGTTCGATTTAAAAAATATGAAAACAACTCGATCATCGCAATAATTTCCATTATTGTTCATTACCTTTTGCCATTTTTCTGGCAGCTTCTGAATACCACCGCGATAGAAATTCCAGTCGGAAAGAATTTATTCATACACCTAATATTATTTTTTAAATTTAGTTGTGTTGGCCGTTGTTAAACTACGGATTTTTTCCTCAATAACGAATTACGATCACTTGTCGTACATTTTCTGTTACGTTAGCTTTTCGTTTATGCCTTATTTAAAAACGAAATTTACGTACTTCTTGTCCTCTCACTTCAAATTATTCTTATTTAAGATTCTGCTTTAAAAAAAAAATGTGTAACGCGGTTTCCTTCGATGCATGCCGACTTGCTTGTTCGTACGTTCGTAGCACAAGCGCGGTCGCCTACCTCGTAGCCAACGCTACCGCGGGAACTCAGGCGGAAGGCGCGCGCTCTGATTGGTCGGGGTTTTTGGTTAATATCTCCTTAACGAAGCTTCGGACAATATTTTCGCTAAGGAAAAAGTTGTTTCAAATCACCCCCTGAGTAACCCCTTTCAAGGAAGTCCGACATTTTTGGGACACCCTGTATGCTCTAAATATGCTATCTTCCGCCGAAGGAAATGGCATTTGCTAGGCTAAAGGGTTAACCCCGAGTTCTGCAAACGCGCCAACAGATTTTTCAATTTCCGCGCATGCTCATCAAGGGAATCAGCATAAACGACTATATCGTCCATATAGACGAAGAGCTCACTTCCTTACAAGCCGGATAACACCATATCCATAACCCGTTGAAAGGTGGTAGGTGCGGTTTAAGGCCGAATAGCATTCTATTAAACTCATTGTGACCATGGGGGGGGGGGGTGGTTTAGGCTTAGATGCAGGATCAACTAGAATTTGATGAAAGCCGGAAGCTAGGTCCAAGCTACTGAAATATTTTGCTCCTCCCAATTGGTCTAAGCCCCTAGCACCTGACCTACCATCTCCTGCCACACCCACTCTTTCCCCCATTCCATGCATTCCTCCCACACGTCCTCCACCCACCCACATATCCTACACCTTTTTTTCTCCTCCCAATACCTCCCCCCTCCTTATCTCATTACCGAGCCAGAGTCTCGCCATTCTCTGCCACCTATTCTCCCCCACTCCTACGTTAGCTAATACGTAGTATTTTGTAAGCTTTTTTATGAGAGTGTCAGCCAGTTTCCCACTTCCGCCAAACTTCTTTTCTTTCTACATACAGGGTGTCCCAAAAATGCTGCGGTTCCTTAAAGGGGGTGATTCGGGGGGTGATTGCAAACCACTTTTTCCTTTGCGAAAATGCCCTCCGAGGTTTCGTTAACGAGATATTAATAAAAAGCACCGACCAATCAGAGCGCGAGCCTTCCGTTGGAGGTCCCGCGCTAGCGTGGCCGCGCGCCGGGCCGCGCTGCGACTACGAACAAGCAAGGCGGCATGCATCGAAGGAAATTGCGTAGAATGGCAAATGAAAAAGACGTAACAAAAAAATCCAACCTTTTGCCATGGTTTGTTTGCCATTTAAAGTGAATAATGAATAAAGGATAAATGGATGAAAATCACGTGTAACGTAAAAAGACGAATACACATTTTTTTTAGAAGTTTCGAAAATAATAATTATTTGAAGTGGGAAGATAAGGAATACGTAAAATTCCTTGTGTTAATAACATATCCACGAAAAGGTAATGTAACAGGAAATTAACGAAAAGTGATCGTAGTTCGTTATTGTGATAAAAATCCGTAACTCAATAACGGCCAGCACTGTTGCTGATAACGAATAAGTCTGTTTAAAAAGCCCGAATAAATATTTTCGTACGAGAATTTTGAGAATTATCGCCGGAAATAAGCCATAGCTTGCGTTAAATTTAAAAATGAATGATCACCATTAAAGTAACTAAAACTCACCCTTGTCGAAAATTCACCTGCAACTTGAAAACTTGTGTCACTGGGTCACTGAACCGATCCTGGTCATCGATGGACGAGCCCAGTGCACAGCTGATCCCAGGTATACGACACTACCCAAAGTTAAGGGTCGCAATGTCAGGTGCGTCCAGGTCAACGTACCGAATATTCACTTCACTGCACGGCTACTAACACTGGTCACTTAATTTATTTTTCATGGAACGTGTTGTTGCTACGTTCTGAAAATTGGTGGAAATGAATTTTTACTTGGCGTTCGGAGCCGTGGGTAATTCCCGCGCAAATTCTCACGCTGCAGCACTTGCGTCCTCGTTGTTCGGGGGGTACACACAGAACATCGCGCAATACTCTTGAGCAGAGAACATTTGTCTGCGACGCGATTACTGACTGCTGACTGACAAGATTTTTTCCAAGCGACTTCTTCTACCCCCAAATAGTTTCTCTCGTTCCATTATGAGTTGACCCCCACCAGGCCAAGAGGCTTCAGGTAAAAAGAAGCCAGCACATTTTCGGAACACACGTGTTTTGCAGAAGTGCAACGAAAACTTTCACAAAAGCCCGCGCTCCGTCCTTCTACTGCCAATGTACCCATTGCTTCGAGATAGAAAACAGACACCACGTGTATCGGTTCGAAAGGGTCCGAAGAGAAGAGAAACAGAAAGTCTTCGAGTTGCTATAAAGAAAAAAATCCTGCATCCTGTTTCCCTTTTCCGATACCCTGAGTTCACGTCTGCTACGAGGCGGAACCAATTAAGTCATAAATTATCCGAAACTGTAGGAAACCGTTCTCTACCGCCGACTTGCGGGACAATACGGTCATAAACCGCGACCCTGGCGAAATGCTCTGGCTGATCAGCCTGATTAATTTTGGAGAACTAGAAATTACAGAGTATTATCCAGCATCAATACGTCTCGCGGAGAGACACAGGAAAAGAAGGGATAGTCCGCTGACTGCGCGTAGTCCCGCCTGCTTCGTCCTACCCTCAAATTAAAGACGGATCCCTTATCTCTCGTGTCTAAACACGCGCTCGAATTTTCAAACAAAAGCACGCGTCGACGTATTCCGTTGGAGAGAAGGCGGGTTTGAAGTTCGATTGGTCCTGAACTAACCAATCGGGCCTGCTTATCTCTCGTGTCTAAACACGCGCTCGAATTTCCAAACAAAAGCATGCGTCGACGTATTCCGTGCGAGAGAAGGTGGGCCTTGTGGAGGAGATATCGCTGTGAAGAGGGCCTCTTCAGGACAGTGGCCGTTTGGGAGGGATGCAGGGCAGATTGGTTAGTTTGGGGCCAATCGGACCTCAAGCCCACAGTCTCTCGCACCGAATACGTCGACGCGTGCTTTTGTTTGAAAATTCGAGCGCGTGTTTAGACACGAGAGATAAGGGATCCGTCTTTAATTTGAGGGTAGGACGAAGCAGGCGGGACTACGCGCAGTCAGCGGACTATCCCTTCTTTTCCTGTGTCTCTCCGCGAGACGTATTGATGCTGGATAATACTCTGTAATTTCTAGTTCTCCAAAATTAATCAGGCTGATCAGCCAGAGCATTTCGCCAGGGTCGCGGTTTATGACCGTATTGTCCCGCAAGTCGGCGGTAGAGAACGGTTTCCTACAGTTTCGGATAATTTATGACTTAATTGGTTCCGCCTCGTAGCAGACGTGAACTCAGGGTATCGGAAAAGGGAAACAGGATGCAGGATTTTTTTCTTTATAGCAACTCGAAGACTTTCTGTTTCTCTTCTCTTCGGACCCTTTCGAACCGATACACGTGGTGTCTGTTTTCTATCTCGAAGCAATGGGTACATTGGCAGTAGAAGGACGGAGCGCGGGCTTTTGTGAAAGTTTTCGTTGCACTTCTGCAAAACACGTGTGTTCCGAAAATGTGCTGGCTTCTTTTTACCTGAAGCCTCTTGGCCTGGTGGGGGTCAACTCATAATGGAACGAGAGAAACTATTTGGGGGTAGAAGAAGTCGCTTGGAAAAAATCTTGTCAGTCAGCAGTCAGTAATCGCGTCGCAGACAAATGTTCTCTGCTCAAGAGTATTGCGCGATGTTCTGTGTGTACCCCCCGAACAACGAGGACGCAAGTGCTGCAGCGTGAGAATTTGCGCGGGAATTACCCACGGCTCCGAACGCCAAGTAAAAATTCATTTCCACCAATTTTTAGAACGTAGCAACAACACGTTCCATGAAAAATAAATCAAGTGACCAGTGTTAGTAGCCGTGCAGTGAAGTGAATATTCGGTACGTTGACCTGGACGCACCTGACATTGCGACCCTTAACTTTGGGTAGTGTCGTATACCTGGGATCAGCTGTGCACTGGGCTCGTCCATCGATGACCAGGATCGGTTCAGTGACCCAGTGACACAAGTTTTCAAGTTGCAGGTGAATTTTCGACAAGGGTGAGTTTTAGTTACTTTAATGGTGATCATTCATTTTTAAATTTAACGCAAGCTATGGCTTATTTCCGGCGATAATTCTCAAAATTCTCGCACGAAAATATTTATTCGGGCTTTTTAAACAGACTTATTCGTTATCAGCAACAGTGCTGGCCGTTATTGAGTTACGGATTTTTATCACAATAACGAACTACGATCACTTTTCGTTAATTTCCTGTTACATTACCTTTTCGTGGATATGTTATTAACACAAGGAATTTTACGTATTCCTTATCTTCCCACTTCAAATAATTATTATTTTCGAAACTTCTAAAAAAAATGTGTATTCGTCTTTTTACGTTACACGTGATTTTCATCCATTTATCCTTTATTCATTATTCACTTTAAATGGCAAACAAACCATGGCAAAAGGTTGGATTTGTTTGTTACGTCTTTTTCATTTGCCATTCTACGCAATTTCCTTCGATGCATGCCGCCTTGCTTGTTCGTAGTCGCAGCGCGGCCCGGCGCGCGGCCACGCTAGCGCGGGACCTCCAGCGGAAGGCTCGCGCTCTGATTGGTCGGTGCTTTTTATTAATATCTCGTTAACGAAACCTCGGAGGGCATTTTCGCAAAGGAAAAAGTGGTTTGCAATCACCCCCCGAATCACCCCCTTTAAGGAACCGCAGCATTTTTGGGACACCCTGTATATCGTAGCGGACTGCCCACTCGTTTCTGAACGTGGGACACGTATTGACGTGAAAGTCATACATTTATTATTAAATCACACTACATATGCAGGCACTACAGTGGTATGTGGTTTACATCGTGCAACATGGATTGCAATCCTAACGCTAACAATTCACAATCGATCAAAGAATACTGCTCGAAGTGTCCGCTTTCGGAAATTAATTTCACATAGTTCGTTGGCGCAGTAGCGATACGTAGAGCGTCTACGAAGGTAGCGGATTTATTGCTTACAGAATACATATTTTCAGTCCACCAAGTAAACATATGTAAACAGCGCGGCCTCCGTCATATCGTAAATGATCAATTACGATATAGGTTTGTGGCGATGTTGCGTTGCTGCGTAATCGTTGAAGTATGTCCGCTTCGTTTTGCAGCAGGAGCTTCCACGTAGACATCGAAAAGCACAGTTCGCTACATTTATTGTCAACTATGGCGATCTCGACCCGACACGAATCCATGTCAATGCGAATTCCGATAGTTAGACGTTTATAGGTTGTTGCGGTCAAAGGGTAATCATGCCCCAGGACCCGTGCGTTTGATGGTTTTGGCGTTTTTTGATGTTGCGGATCTAGAGCTGTAAGAAACACACGCAGAGTTCATGCTTCGTTCGTTTTCGTTTACAGCGAAAAGAATTAAGCGAAAAGCGTATAGTTGTTGTTGTTGTTGATTGTTGTGTTATGCGGCCCTGTCGTCCGGTCTGCCTATCTTCCTCCTAGGAAGACCGGACGCTCCGATGTATTTTATCTCTAAAAATTCTAAGAAGGCGCATCTTGCATTTCTCCTGCCAGTCCGGCTGTGGAGACAATAAAGTGATCATTCTTTGACCAGCACTCTGCCGAGTAACAGTTATTCTTCCTATCCCTTGCTCCTAATATACGCGCCCCACTAGAGTTAGCATATAACTAAGAATTCCTCGTGCATTTCCGAGCCGTCCAGCAGGACACGAGTGAATTATCGAGTCAGTGTCAATTTTTTTATATTCCGGGTAATTTCCCCGTGACATTTTGGCGATCCTGCCAGGATCCCGGCGATTCGTCGAGTAAAGTGATCTCCCGAAAACTTCCACGGTCAGGACTACGTGTGCTTGCAACCAACGAAGGGACCACGAGAGCCTGAAGGAGATCAGCGAGTCGACTGACCTGAGGACCACTACCGAACAAAGCAACCCGTCTATCAGCGAGGTTGCGAGAGGGCTTCCACTTGACTACGTTCGAGAAGGAAACAAAAAAGAGAGAAAGAGAGAGAAATCAAGGTGAGCATTGGCTTACATTTCATTTACTAAACACCGCGAACCTCGCGCGGAATACAATACAGACTATAGTGAATACGAAGGGTCCTTTAGCGATAAAATGGAAAGTAAAATAGAAAAACTAGAAAACCTAGTTCAAGGCGTTAGTGCCTCACTGGCTAAACTACTAGCTAGCGTAGAATGCAATCACATTACATTACAAAAAGACATAGCCGCGCTTGACGAAGAAAATAAGGCACGACGTGAAGAAATAAAAGAGATAGCGCAAAGAATAGGGAAGATAACGACTGACGACGAATGCTCACCTCATCCGAGCCCAACGGAGGACGAGGACGAGGAGCCTCGACCAGGATCAAGTACCTGGCATGACTCACGCGTTACGCCCTCCGCGCCGACCGTGTTTCCCCGCTCTAGTATTCCCGCAAAGGACGTAGTAAGAACGATTCGTTCACTCCGCGGGCGCGACGATACCGGAGTCGAAGATTTTATCTCTTCAGTAAAAGCAGCGCGCACGCAATGCGGAGAAGACGAATTTCTATTACGCTTAATAATCGCAGAGAAGATTACCGAACACGCGGAGAGAAGTATTAGGCATTTGAGTATTGGATCATACGATGAATTATACGACGCGCTTAGAAAACATGTAGCACCCGCCACCACGGTAGCTAACGCACGCAGCAAATTAAAAGAAATAAAGCAGGGAAGTACGGAATCGATACATTCATATAACCTACGTTTTCGCCAGCAATATAGCGAACTCCGCTACGCAATCCAATACAATTATTCTAAACCTCAGGCCCGTAAGGTCATGCTAGATGCAGAAGATGAATCTGCCAATCAAACATACATACAGAATCTCCGTTCTGATGTTAGCCAGCTCGTATACGCACGACACCCGTCGAACCTGACTCTCGCTCAGCAATGTGCTGCAGAAACAGAAACATGGTTACGTGAAGCATCGGGACGTTCACAAGCCATAACTCGTACAGTACACGCGCCGAGACGTCCGACTCCACTATCGCGTCCCGCGCAAGAATCGTCCGCAAACCGATCTCAGCTGACAGCTGCACCTAAAGAGAACGCTCCCAACTATTCGGTGCCCTTGTCATCACGCGTAAATTTAAAATGTAACTTCTGCGGTATACTTGGACACACGGCTAATCAGTGCCGAAAACGTAATTATCAACAACAGAATTTTCAATCGCGTCAGCAGGGAAAACTTCCACCTCGCGTCAATCAGGTCTTAACGAATCTTCAGACGGATCCGCAACCCCAAGAGTGTCCAGAACAACCGGTCGATTGCGACATATATTCGCCCAACTGGGGGGAATGCGACAAAAAGGAAGATTACTCGTCGATACAGGGTCAGGAATGAATTTGATTAAAGCATCGCTGCTCAACCCGTCTGTTGAACGTATAACCGAGAGAAAGGACTTTTGCATGGGTCGCGATCTGCATACCTCACACCAGCGTGTTCAATTAACCAGTCTCGGACAGGAACACGATTTTTATGAAATCCCAGACGACTTTCCTATATTGGAGGACGGTATTATCGGACTACCGTATCTCGATGCTCATAATTTCACGATCACTAGTAACAACCTAACGATTAGCGATCTTTCTATACCACTCTTCAGCGAATTAGTAATACCGTCTAAACAAACTGTCTCAGACACCATCGAGACAGAAGCAGGCACGCATCGCGTACTCTTTATCAATCCTCTTGATTCCGACATACGAATCCCAACCAATAAAATTGTACTCGAGGAAAAGACAACACCGATAACGAATCGATTCCTGCAACTAACCGACAATATTCGTACGGAACACTTAGATACTGTAGCACGTGAATCGATCGAAAAGATCATATTCTCATATTCCGATATATTCTCGCTTAAAGACGATCCGCTTCCACAAAACAAACTCACCTCACACCGTATCACCGTAAATAGTGATAAACCTGTATTCGTGAAACCTTATAGGCTACCCAAATGCCATGAGAAAGAGGTAGAGAAACAAGTAAATAAAATGCTCGAGGAAGGCATAATCGAGGAATCCGATTCTGATTACAACGCACCTTTACATGTCGTGGCGAAGAAACCAGATGCGAGCGGATTGATTAAATGGAGAATCGTTGTCGACTTCCGAAAATTAAATGAACTGACCAATTTGGATGCATATCCACTACCTATCATCGACAATATCCTTGACAGTCTAGGAAAGGCAAAATTCTTTTCGGCACTTGACTTAAAATCAGGTTTTCATCAAATTCCCATGCACCCCGATTCAAAAAAATACACCGCGTTTTCAACCCCCGACGGACATTACCAATATACCCGTATGCCTTTCGGTCTTAAAAACGCACCGTCGACTTTTCAACGCACAATTGATAAGGCAATGGTAGGACTTGTTGGAAAATATTGCTTTGTGTACTTGGATGACATTATAATTTTTGGATCATCACTGGAGGAACGCAACAAAAATTTGGCGACAATATTCCAGCGATTAAGAGAGGTCGGACTCAAAGTCCAACCTGACAAATGCGAATTTCTTCGACCGGAATTGGAATATCTTGGCCACCGCATAACGGAGCATGGCGTAAAACCCAACGAACGCATATTAGAAGCCGTAAAGAATTTTAAAGTCCCAACTAATATAAACGAAACTCGCTCTTTTCTCGGATTGACAGGCTATTACCGTAAATTCATACGTAATTACGCAAAAATAGCTAAACCACTCACCGAACTCACGCGTAAAGATGTACCATTTGCCTGGACAGATAAGTGTCAAACTTCTTTCGAACTGTTACGCTTTAAACTTTGTGAGGAGCCGGTATTATGTTACCCCGATTACACAAGGCCGTTCACGTTAACGACCGACGCGTCCAACGAGGGTCTCGGTGCTATCTTATCGCAGGACGCACACCCGTGCTGTTTTATATCACGCACGTTAAA
The DNA here is from genome assembly GCA_963932275.1 of Andrena praecox. Taxonomy (NCBI): domain Eukaryota; kingdom Metazoa; phylum Arthropoda; class Insecta; order Hymenoptera; family Andrenidae; genus Andrena; species Andrena praecox. Next base: position 14,929,454 of record OZ010734.1, read on the forward strand.
CAGCGCGGAGAAGAATTATACCACTACAGAGAAGGAATTGCTCGCAATCGTATGGGCTGTGAAACGCCTACGTCAATACTTGCTAGGAAGAAAATTTAAAATTATCACAGATCATATGGCACTCAAATGGTTATTCAGCGTTAAGGATCCCTCATCTAGACTCCTACGATGGAGATTGCGTTTGGAGGAATATGATTTCACGATAGACCATTGTAAAGGTAAAGAGAATACCGCTGCGGATGCCCTTTCCAGAGTACTGATTAACCGACGCATGGACGCTGATTTACTAATAGAGGAGACAACCGAGATTACTCCCTCGCCACCAAACGAACTCCACGATTTGCCGCAACACGCCGGACGTCAAGACCTCTCAAATTCCGATACAGAATCCGCTTCCACGACTGTTTCAGAACCTGAGGTCTCTAAGGAACGACTCGCTCGCGAATTCGACGCTTGGCAAGGCCTCTCTTCAAACCTTCTCTGCATAGAGCCTAACAATCACGGTTCAAATTGGCTGCGCATATTCCGCGCAGACTTAGGGAACAATGATAATCACGCTTGGCTTGTCCGTCTTAAAGAAATGATTGATAACCGACCCGACAAGCAACTCAAACAAATCAAATTTCAACTCTCGTCCGATCCCTATACGGAAGTAGAAAATTTTTGGATAAAGGAATACCTACGATTCCTCGATGACAAATACACGCCTGCAGCTAAAGTAATATTTTGTGCTAACCCGCGATTCACGGAACTCACAGCCGAGGAGAAAGAACAAATAATCCTAGAATGCCACAATTCAACCGTAGGGCAACACCTGGGACAAAATAAAACTATCGCAAAGGTGCGTGAAAAAGCTAATTGGACAAATTTGGAAAAAGATGTATCCGATTTCGTAAAAGCTTGTGACAACTGTCAAAGAAACAAATTAACTCGTGTCCGCTTCCGAGAAGAAGCTATGATCTCAGACACTCCCATGGAACCAAATGACAAAATCGCAATGGATATCTATGGTCCCTTAGTAACTACAGCTAAAGGAAATTCATATATACTTTCTATCCAGGATATGTTGACAAAGTATCTTACCCTCATCCCCCTAAAGCAGACACAGACCTCCGACATTATCAATGGACTGATTAACCATTATATCTATATATTCTCTTCTCCAAAACATATATTAACGGATAATGGAACGAACTTCATTAGTAAGTTAATGCAAGAATTCGAAAACACTTTAAATATCAGACACATTCGTACGACTGCCTTCCACCCGGAAAGCAACGGAGCATTAGAAAGAACTCATGCACTCTTAAAAGATCTTATTCGAACCGCACTCCACGGCAAGGATAATAATTGGGATAACAGACTAAACATGATTTGCATGGGATACAACACGGCCTGTCACGAGGGCACAGGTTTAACACCATTCGAACTAACTTTCGGAAGGAAGGCTAATCTTCCCTCAACCATATCAACCACCCCTGCACTTTCAAAATTAGAACTATTCAACTCCTGGAAGCAGAGACACAATGCTTATCTGGAAGCAGGAAGAAAACGGATTGAAACCAACAAGCAGAAACACAAAGCGCAGCAAGATAGTAGACTTATTCGAACTCAGCAAATATTTAACGAAGGTGATCTTGTAATGCTGCACAACGATAGCCCTACATCAAAATTAGATGCAGAATGGCTAGGACCATATACTATCATCAAATCAGCATCACCCAATTACGACATACTAAAGGACAATCGGAGTTATAAGGTCCATGGAAACCGGCTTAAACCATACATACGATAAACTTTGAAACTGTTACAGATCGTGATGACGCTGTTGCACATTCTCCTCCTACTCTCCGGAGTCTCACGTAAGGAAGTCCAGTCGCCAGTGACCGTCACCCGATTTGAACGTACTCCAAATCTCTACCTGGACGCAATCGGCCCAACAAGGCTGTATCATCGCCAATGGAAAACCGTTGTCTATGTCGACTTGCGAGAAGTTCGACAAGCTGAGCTTCAAATCGCACAAACGCTGCATCATCCGCTCTTCACACAAGCCGGACCACAAACCACGTCAGTTTTGACTCATATTATTAATAGGCTCAAGCGTAGTTTAGCTCAAAGAGATACCCTATTGACTAGTTTAGGATACAGCAAACCAATTAACCTAGAACGTAACACTCGTCGTAAGCGAGGCATACTTAATCCTATCGGAGAACTATCTAATATACTCTTCGGCACACTTAGCCAAAGCGATGCTAACTATTATAACGCCGAGATCGAAAAGTTGTACGTATACAACCGTAGACTTAGTACTTTAATAGCCAACGAAACTTCAATCCTAAAAACTACACTTAGAGATAATGAGAATTTTAAGTTTAAGATAACTACATTTATTCAAAACTTATCCAACTCCACTAACATAGCCATAGAAAAACTAAAAGCGCACGAATTAACTCTTCAATACCTACTCGAATTCTCAGAAATTGTGTCAGAACATAATGAAATGATAGAAAATCTCCGATCTCTTGTAACAAACGGAAGACAAGGCAAAATTGATCCAGTACTCATCGATTCTGAACAAATCAAATCTCTTCTCACAGTTTTAAAGACAAATTTTGGCGTAAAACATCTACTCACTAGCGATCCTGACGAATTTGCTTACAAAATTCTCAAGATTGTCAGAACTAATGTTTTTGTTTTAAACGGTAATAAGCTTTGCTTCGAAATTCAAATCCCAATTGTGGAAGAAACCTTTTATACGTTATACGCCTTGGCTACTGTTCCATCAGTGACTGAGCATCACCTGCACACAATCTCCCACACAGAAAAATTCATTCTTATCGACCACGAACAGCAACAGCACTCCGATATCTCAGAACGCGAAATAGATAGGTGTCTTACACTCGACGAACTACACATTTGCGAACATCTACGCCCTACGTTAAAATTCGATTCGACCGACCCATGTCTACGATTAGCTTTAGATAACCTGTCAGCCGATACGAACACCTGCCCTATATCAATACTAGCAACCTCGCAAGCTATATGGATTCCTCTACATTCCAAACAAGCCTGGATTCAATCGTCATACTTCACAATCGTACTTCGCACAACTTGCCCTAACGTAATGGAAATTACCACAACTCATCTAACAGGGACAAACCTGGCTGTGTAGCTCACACCCGAAGAGTAACTCTATACTCCAGTACAGAAAGAACAAATCCCGAACTTATGCGTATTTCCTTTGGAATATCCAACTTCACTCTTCCCGAGATTACTGATACTGTAGCAATTTACGGTCGGATACCTGAACTACAGGATGAAATTATCTCATCTTCTTCTTTACTACACAAAACCAAATTACTGGACGATATCTCAAGGGAAGCACTTGAAATCTCCACACATGCTAGAACCCTTCATCGATCCGAAACCACTTGGTCTTTCCTGCAGTATCTTTCTGGCACGTTAGTTATAGGAGCAATACTCTACATTATTTTTAAGCTTAGATTATGGAAATTATTATTATGTTTAGTTAAACCTTGTAACTTTTATACGAGCGATCAACACCACTATGGTACGTCAAATCCCACAGCCGTGCATTATACCCCAGCGGACGCAATAGACGAATTGGAACTTCCCAAACTAAGAGCTATCACCTCGCCGACTAAAAGAATCAAATTCGCTAATTAGGTAACTTCGAGGACGAAGTTTAAATTAGAAAGGGGGATGTTATGCGGCCCTGTCGTCCGGTCTGCCTATCTTCCTCCTAGGAAGACCGGACGCTCCGATGTATTTTATCTCTAAAAATTCTAAGAAGGCGCATCTTGCATTTCTCCTGCCAGTCCGGCTGTGGAGACAATAAAGTGATCATTCTTTGACCAGCACTCTGCCGAGTAACAGTTATTCTTCCTATCCCTTGCTCCTAATATACGCGCCCCACTAGAGTTAGCATATAACTAAGAATTCCTCGTGCATTTCCGAGCCGTCCAGCAGGACACGAGTGAATTATCGAGTCAGTGTCAATTTTTTTATATTCCGGGTAATTTCCCCGTGACAGTTGGCAAGCTAAACTAAGCTAAGCCATGCTATGATATGCTATGCTACGTTTTAAAAAATGAATTTCAATACATTCTTATGGAACCATTTCCACCAAAAGCGAAGCTAAGCTGTGCCATGCTATGCCATGTTTTAAAAAAACAGTTTCAATCCATCATTTCCCACCAAAAGCTAGGTTTCTGTGCTCTTTTTTCGGGCTAGCTCCACGTAGCACGAAATCTGTCCCGTGAGCGATTTTTCGGAAACATAGCAAGGTATAGCACAGAAACTGTCTTTTTTTTTAAACACAGCATAGCATAGCATAGCATAGCATAGCATAGCATAGCATAGCTTAGTTTGTAAGTGGATTCCCGGCTTGAGTCGTTAAAGCTACGTTTGTTCAATTTGATATGCACTATGTACGATTATACTGATCCACTGATCGACTGATCGACTGATCGACTGATCGGAGGAGAAACTGAAACGAACACTACTTGTTAGCATGCAAGCGTACGTGGTGTAGCGAAGTCCTCAAGCATGACAAACGTCGCTTTTATACTGATTCGCATACGCATACACGTCAATGTGTAAATGTATATTGTATCAGTGCAATACGCAGACACAAACATTAATACGAAATATGAATAGCGCGCGCGGCGAATTGAAATCGCGTGCACGGCAAATTGAAATCGCGTGCGCGGCAAATTTGATCTCGGAGTTTGTACCAACCGCTCTTCATGCGAGTACACAACGATCGCGCGTGCACGGACGCGGGCCTTCGCTCGTACCAACGCATCTTGTTGACGTGCCCCTCGCGACGCTTTGTCGTTCGTCGCGACCGATCCCCTCTCCTCCTCGGACGCATTATCCTCGAAAGGTGTTCGACGACGCGCGAAAGTCAACGTCGGCAATGAGGTACGCGTGAGTAAGTTCAAGACCCTCTTTGAGAAGGGATACACTCCGAACTGGCCGACCGAGGTATTCGAAATCACGTACATTCTGCGCGATTCCACGGATGAGCCGATCTCGGCTGGATTCTACGAGCACGAACTGTATTCGCTCGCGAATCCGAACGCGTTTATCTGATCGAGAAGATTATTCGCCGCAAAAGAAACCAGGTGATAAGTGGTTAAGTGGTTTGGATTCGATTGGTCGCGGAACTCGTGGATACGCGAAAAGGATATTCTATTCGTTGTCATTAGCGTGCTCCATGTTATTGAAATAAATAAATGTGTCGTGGGTCTTAAGCTCGGGAATTCGATAATGCCCCCACGGAATGGGTGCTGACCCGATCTGCTAAGACGCATCGCATGTCGTCGAACGGACTGAGAGCGTTCTTTTCCTCACTCACGGAAAACACCTCGTGCAACTGGGAGCGTATATTGTTCTGCCGAAGTGCATTCACGGTGTGATCGCGAAGACAGAGAACATAATCGTCGAATTGTACATCATTCGTGACCACGTGTCTCCGCAGACCTTTCACTTTTTTAGTCTCACTCGTAGCCCGTACTGTCGCGTTAAACGTTCTAGTTGCGCACATCTTAGACCTCAATTTGACGAACTCGGTCATCAAGGCGCCTTTCATGAGTCCCTAGCGGCCGCGGCGCGAACTCGGCCTATTGTTTCGTGGCCGTGCGCTCGCGCGGCGCGTGACATGACTTCGTCACACCACCCCCCCCCCTTCTTCCGTCGGGGGAGTGAAACTCGGAAAATCGGTTTGTACCACGGTTTATTTTTATTTTGGTTTCTTTTTACATGGTGGTTGTCTTACAAATAAGCTTACCCTACGGGTTGCAGCCCACGCACTTATAACTAACTTAACCTAGGGGGTCGGAGCCTCGGTCCCCGGGACGCCGGCCTCTGGCGTCGGACCTCGGTTCCGACGTCGCCGTTTCGGAACCGACTCCCCAGGATCACGGCTGTGGAGATGGTCACCGCGTAGACCCGGCCGGATGAAAGAGGACTATTCCTAGACGGCGGTCCCCTTCTCGTATTTCATGAGTCCCGGGACCTTTTGGTTTATGCGTGGCATACCGTAAGGATTGTCAATGTGTGTGTCGAATGGGTCGGCGTCGTGGTTAGTTGTTTCATACGTGTAACGAGTTAGAACCGGTGGGACGCGGGTCTTCCCCCACCACGCGCGCCTAGCGCGGCCCGCCGCTACCGAGCGTGGCCGCGAGATGGCTGCGCGCCGAGCGGCGCTCTCGCTCGCGAAGTTCGCGCGCGACCGCCTATAAGCTGGCGCGATGGGCCCATTAGCCAGAGTCTACCACGAGCGGTACAGGCAACCGGCTAGAGCTCTCCCAAAGATTTCCTGTATAACCAGGCTGCATCTTTGTGTATTTTTGAATCCTACTACCTCCACGGCTCCCAAAGGAACGCGAGTACGCCGACCTTTGGACGCAGGTCGATATCCGCTGTCAATCTTAGGGACAAGCTTCGCTTGCCCCGGAAGACATCCCATAGCCTCCGTATCTTCCGCGGGTTTTACCCACTGGACGAGCGGACTCAAGGTTTCCCGGTCAGGGCCATTGGTGGAGACCACAGCCAAGGCACCAGAACGACCACTGCCCCCACTCCTTACCTTACCGCCGAACCGCTCGAGCATTCGAACTCCACGACGCGACCGACGCGACCGACGCGGACGACGCGGACGACGCGGACGACGCGAACGGCACCGTAGACTAAGAGTTAGATTAAGCCGCACAGACCCTGTAAGCCAGCTGGACCTGGCCGGGACATTTGTACACGCGTTGGTTGTGCCAATAATAAAGCCCGTTTTACCCCCGATACCTGAGTCAATCACTCGACGGCCCTGGACACCCGGTCTGAGCCGGCATAATCGCGGTTCCTCCACCGCACACCGAGTAACCTCCACGAGGAGAGGTTACATATGCATCCTCGCACTCCAGACTATACATTAAACTGTCGGTGTCGGTGTACAGAACCTTACACCGATCACCGAACCTCGCACGCATATACGTATAATGGAACTCGTACAGGCATTCTTTCGATACGTCCAGTACACTCATCCCCACGTATATCGGTTTGTCGAACTTCACTTTAAGTTTGCGCATTTCAATCGCCACCAACTGCTCGGAGAAGATCGCGCGACTGTGAAAGTTCGGCTTCGCGGTCAGCGCTTCCGCGCTGTGACGACCGTCCCACTGACAAGGGAAGTTTGGCAACCCGGAAATTTAGAAAATTATGAAACTCGGTGTGCAAGTAGAGTAGTTCATCCGTAACGCAACTCTATTTTTTGTTGGTGCCATAATGCAATTTTTGGGGGTGAAATCACCCCTTGAAAAAAATGCAGAATTTTCTTTTCCGTGGAATATCTCGGGATGGGTGAGAGATATCGAAAAGAAGTTTAAACAAAAATTGCATCCTTTTTTTATATCTACAAAACCGCGTAAAAGTAATTATGGAATTAAGGATTGGTGGTGGGGGTAACTTGAAAAATATGGATTTTTCGAAAATTATCTTTATGCAATTTTGTAGATACAAAAGTAAGATGCCACATTTATTTATACTATTTTTCGATATCTCTCACCGCTCTCGAGATATCCCACGGAAAAGAAATTCTGCATTTTTTTCAAGGGGTGATTTCACCCCCAAAAATTGCATTATGGCACCAACAAAAATAGAGTTGCGTTACGGATGAACTACTCTACTTGCACACCGAGTTTCATAATTTTCTGAATTTCCGGGTTGCCAAACTTCCCTTGTGAGTCACCAGTCGCACGTCTACGCGATTCTGCACATTCTCCATTGTTTTCCCATACACCGGGTTATTCATTAATTTATAAAGAGTCTTCTGAAATGCCCGTGTGAAATTCAATTCAATGTAATCGCGCAACCAATGCGACTGATCGAATCGCAACACCCGATGAATTCGCGTCACGCGTAATCCGTGTCGCACGCACTGTTTCAGGTAGCGATAGTATATGACGTATCGTTCCTTATCGTCGAGCGTGGCAAGCAGTTTGGTCTGTTTACCGTGTGGCGTGTGCTCGCGCACCGGACAGAATGGTAGGTCGGCGTGCGCGTCATGAAGCTCCTTGGGGTATTCGATGTCCATATTCGGGTCCATCGTCGTCGGGCATGGATGATACGTCGAGCGCGGCTACTGTCGCATCGTCCAGACATCGAAACCCTCTGTGCGGCATAGCCTGCGACATCGCCCAGCCGTACAAGTTGTTGACGTTGAAGTAAATCAGATACGTCGACGACATCGACTTGTCGTACGTCTCGGTCGGCAGTTACTTGTTGTTGGCACGCGCGTACCTATGCGAGCACTGACTCAAACCGCCACGTATGCCACGCTCCACGAACAGCAGCATATCCACGTCCGTCAGAAGCTCTAACCGTACACGAGTATACTTTAGCATTGCGTCCCACGTGAAACTCGGTAGCGTGAAATAATGCGCGGGATCCAAGTCATAACTCGCGATACAGTCATTACGGAAACTTTCGAACACGTCGGCGAGTAACAATACATCAGTTTTTAGGTATAAATCGCTGTACTCGCCCAATGTCTGTACGCGGAAAGTATTCCACACGTTCGCGGCGCACAGTGGGACAAACTGGTCCGTTTTGTGTCAAAATCGTAGAACTTTTGATAGGAATAAGATAGAGGGGTGAATCTTTTTCGAGGTTAAAGCTAAGGTGTTGCAGAATAAGGGAAAAATGTTAAGAATGTATGACAAACAAGTTTTGACCTTGAAAATCTACGTCAAAGTAGACACTTTCGAAGAAAATTTCGGGTTTTCCGTTATAAACTGTGGTTGAAATTCTTCTTTGACTTGTTATACATCATTTCCTATAGATTTTGAAGCGCTGAATTCAAATTTACTCGCAGAATTTCTCTAGCCCTTCAGGAGTCGAAGAAAATGCGATTTAAGGGGTTACGCTCACAAGTGACACTCGGGAAGTCGCAAATTCAGAAAATTATAATGCAGATTTCGGGGGTTAAATCATCCCTTGAAAAAATGCAGAATTTTCTTTTCCGTGGAATATCTCGAGAACGGTGAGGGATGTCGAAAAAAAGTTTAAACAGAAGTTACATCGTTTTTCTATATCTACAAAACCCCGTAAAATAATTTTCGAAAAATCCATATTTTTCAAGATACCCCCGCCACCAACAATGTTTTATATTATTTTGCAAACAAATAAAACCTCTATTACCGAAGTCCATTTTAGCAGTTTCCATTAATAAAATGGTTTCTTAAAGCCATATTTAAATGATTATTTATATAAAGTTTAGACACCTTTCAATTATTTCAGCATGGTGTGGCAAGTATTTTTGTTTTTATCATTTCTATGAATATCATTATTTTACCAATTACAAACCATCATTTTCAAAGTATCTATCGTTTTCTATTAGTATAACTCCTCCAATGTATAATCCAACAACACAGCGTATACAAAAAGAGATGAGTCTTGCTTAAATAATTGAAAGCTCCAACAGCATAACACCAACAAAAAAATAGGGTTGCATTATGGATGAACTACTCTACTTGCACATCGAGTTTCATAATTTTCTGAATTTGCGACTCCCGAGTGTCCCGTGTGAGCGTAACCCCTTATATCGCATTTTTCTTCGACTCCTGAAGGGCTAGAGAAATTCTGCGAACAGATTTGAATTCAGCGCTTCAAAATCTGTAGGAAATGATGTATAACAAGTCAAGGAAGAATTTCAACCACATGTTAAAACGGAAAAACTGAAATTTTCTCCGAAAATGTTAACATTGACGTAGATTTTCAAGGTCAAAACTTGTTTGTCATACATTCTTAACATTTTTCCCTTATTCTGCAACATCTTAGATTTAACCTCGAAAAAGATTCATCCTTCTATCTTATTCCTATCAAAAGTTCTACGATTTTGACACAAAAAGGAGCAGTTTGTCCCACTGTGCGGCGTGCGCGTAATCAGGCTCCGACGCGACGGTATCGTTCAACCGATTATAGAATGCTTCGCGGAACGGTAAACGCGTATCACTAAGCTTGGCGTATGACGATACGTAGTCGTACGGGAATACGCCCTTCCTGGTTAGAAGATTAAAATGATCGTCTGACAGAGATTGAAACTCCGGTCGTAGAATTGCGAGTCGTTCTTTGCCAAGGTCCGAAGTAAGTTTCTCCAGACTAGCGGCTAAGAACTTTGACAAATCTACGAATCGAAACTTCAATCCCCTCTTCCAATCGTTATTCACGGCGTCGATTCTCTTAAGGGGACATTCTACTCTCTCGGCCGAAAAATCGTCCACTTTTCGGTGATAGTTTTTATAATGAAGTAAACACTTAATGTTTTCGAATTTCTAGGGGTATATTTTACCACTCTTGAAATACAAGAAAAAATCATTGTTGTTTGTTTATTTCATTTGTTTACACAAATATTTCGCAGTTAAGTTGGCGGTATCAGAATTGCTGGCGGTTGAAATTTCTGACGACTGGATCATCGGAAATAAAAAACCAAACATATTTTTAATTCGCAGGAGTATGGTTATCGCGCTTACCACGAAAGAAAAATTTTGGACCAACATTATTAAAATGGCGGTCGATCGAAGTTGAAAGTACCGAAAAGGGCATTTCTTTTCTGTTTAATAGATATAAAATGTGAGAAAATATTAAAAAATCTTAAGATATTTGTGCTAAGCGGGAAAGCCACTAATGCGTAGAATAACATATTAAAATTTTGGATTAATTGGTCATGGAATTTTTTTATTATCACATCCGCCAACCAAGAAAATGAAGTACATCAAAAACTGTAGCGTATCGGTCGGCCGAGCGGCGCGGTTGAAAGAACCAGGCCGCTGACGCTACAAATACCTATAACATTGAAAATACATCGAATTTCGCTCAAGAAAATTAGGAGGATATTGTAGAAGGTGCATTCTTCCGAATTCGGCAAAAAAAAAATTTAATTTTTTGAGGTCGAGAGAGTAGAATGTCCCCTTAACGTGTTTAGTAAACGATATGTATCGCTCCTTCGTCACCGGCAGCAGGTCAATCTGCCCCTCGAACGCGGACGCCAACTCTTTAATCACGAAATGCGCGTCGTAGCCTGCTCGATTATGGAATACTACCGGTATGATCGTTGGAACCGCAAGTTACAAATCACGTGATCCGCGCCTCGGTACTCGCCCGTCGAGTGGCAATGGTCTCGCACTTTTGTGTCCTCGGAGACGAATGGCTGTCCACACACGTGACACTCGATCGCGGCTTTAAAACTACGCCACTGTTGACTCGTCATCGAGTTCATAGGTTTCGGGCTCCGCAACCACGAATACGCGGTGTCAGCAAAGTCTCGCAGTTCTTGCACAAACCATTTCACGCACTCGGTTTCGTGACGATACGCGCGATAACGACACATAGACGAGTCGGTGGAGCAATGAATGTAGTACCCCACGCTGTACGCTCTATGTTGCTGGTACGTATACGTCCGACTTCGCTCCGCCGGCTCGACGTCCTCCAGCATGCACTCGAAGTCCGCGTACACGTTGAATGGCGCTCGTTTCTTATTCTTGAAATTTCGACACCGCAACTATTTATCCTCCGCGGACGGCAGTTCCACGGCACACTCGTTCAGACCCTGATAGTCCACGATGTGTTTGGTCAATCGCTCGTATGAATAGAAGAAACTCAGGCACCTATAACGATAACAACATCAATAATAATAAACATAAGAATAAATTATACATCGATCGAAATATTCCGCACTTTATTCACCTTTCGCAAACGAATACTTGATGTCCGTTATTGCCGAGTTGCTCAGAAATTAGTCACGACAGCACGTGAAATGATATCGTTGGGGGTTTTTGGGATCCTGCACCAGCAATAAGTTCGCGTGACTCTCTCGCTTGTCCTCGGTCAAACGCAGAGGCATGCAGCTTCCGTCGGACCACGTGCAGTGTTCACAGGAAATACCCTCCGTAGTACGGACTCCTATCGTAGGGAGTGGGAACGCAAGCGCGCGATGATGCGGTGACGTCAAACCAATCAACGCCAAGATGGGAAACGAAACGGCGCCACCGTCAAGTCGAGCTAAGCTAGCCAAGCCGGCCAACCAGCTTCGCCGGGGAATCGATTGTCGACGCTGGTTGGCTGCGACCTCACTTGGCTTGGCGCTGACGTCGTTTCTTTGACAAGCATGTGACGTCAACCATTCAACGCCAGCTGACCGCACCGGTTGAAATACGGTCTTGAACCGCGGATTCCATGTCCTCCCATACGACCTTGGTGCCGTCGCTCGACCCCAAAAGCCCGCACCCGACTCGCGAGAATCTTTCCCGCATGATTGCGCGCAATGTCTTTATACGCACGATCAGCGATACCAGACGTTGTTTTGCGGCCACCGACACTGCTTTGCTAAACTGGTACTCGAAGACGAGCTGCAAGCACGCGTCGCACTGATCCACCCAGTCCCTGAATTCTGCAACGGTGCGAAAAAGTTCGGACATCTGGGAGAACACCCTGAACGTGCTCATGAACACCTCCATGTTCACTTCTTCTTCTTCACAAATAGTTCGTCAACCAGACACGCACGATCGGACTCGATTGGGTGATGTGACTCTTCCACGTGATACGGTACTGGTCCGGATATCAAAACTCATGAGTAGAATGATGCGCGTCGAGTGTCGTCGCACAATCGGGCTCGGATGCTCGACCAAAAATCGCGCCAATTCACGGCACAAAAACGTATCCACGGTAATAGTCAATGTTCGAGGACACAATACTTTGTATACTTCGAACATTCCGTTTTCGATGTCATGTAGAAGCGTTAATGGTGTATTCTCGTGTGCCAAATGTGCGTTATGTAACTGAAACGTATTGATGACTCATGCGCGATATATGCATCGCCATAGAATATTAGGGGTTCTTATTTGGGGTTTCGAAAAGGGGTACTCAACCTAATGGATGGATTTTGGGGGGTTTTGTTGGAAGGGGGTGAGAGTGGCTTTGATTTGGTGGGTCGTAAAGAGGGGGCGAGATGTGGTCTCGAGTTTAGAGTGTTTTTGGGACGAAGGTCTTGTTTAGATTTAGATACGAGGGAGGAGATCGTGCCTCGTAGGGCGAAGAGGGGAACGGGATTTCGTAGTTGACCATCTCGAGATGGGAACTGCTAAGGTACATCTTCGGGATAGTCCGGTGGTTGGGGAAAGGGGTAAGAGCTGAGTTTTAGGGATAGTGGCGGAGTTGTGGCGTGATTTATGGGGAAGACCCCAATTTTGACCGCGCCAAGAATAGTCGGACGTCACAGTAGCAGTAAGGCAAGACAATATTAAGGGACCTAGCAAAGAAAAATTTAAAACAAAATTTTTTTGGACACTTCGAAAAGCTAGATCCCCACTTTCAATAAATGATATGGTTGCGCTTCGCTAATCACCAACGAAGTGAAGTGGCTACGCACGGTTAGCTACCAGATAAATTTGATACAATTAGGTACCTGGCAAAAGGTGATCTTCTTGGTGTGCGTGTGCGGTGTTACGTGGGGGCGTCTGAATTTTTTAACGATCCAGCGGTTGAGTCTAATATTCCCACGCAACGCTTAACAACTTAAAACATACTATTGATAATTTTGTCATAACCAGAGTTATGAGGCAAACCCGACAGCATGCCGAGGATACCGCCAGTGAACCTGTACCAATTCTACGACTTCAATTTGATAAAAAAAAGTAGTGCGAAATGTTCTCCTCGATGGACATGACCCAGCGACGAAGCTGCTTCGTTGGATGGAGAGGCAATCAATTTGTTTAACGGCAAAGAGTGTGGTTCGTAGTAGGCGCTTCCGGAAATGATTTTCTCGTAGTCAGTGGTCGTTGAGGTAGCGGTACGGAAAAAGTCCACAAAGGACGCATACTTGCTGGTTACGGAGTACAGAATTTCTGACAACTACGAGAACATGTGTTCGATGCTATGATCGTATTTGAACAGTCGGAGTATCGTAGCTTCAGACATGTACAGTGAGCTGCATTAATATTCGGACACAGTGTGTACTTGGAAATATATTGTTGTGTATCTGTAGTAATTCTGGAAATAAGGGATTCGTTGTTTTTTTTATGATGTGATGACCCACTAAATTTTCGCGTTGTATTATCTCAAGTCTCCCTCATAAACCACTCCGCAACTCCACCAAAATCCCTCAACTCAAGTCCTACCCCTTTTATTCCCCAATCACTGACCGCCTTGGCAATGCACCTTAGCGGTCCCCATCTCAAGATGGTCAGTTACAAAACTCCCTCGACTATTCGCCCTATGAGGCGCGAAATCCCCCCTAATATCTAAATTCAAACAAGTCCCTCGTCCCAAAACATCTTAATTCGAGACTTCGTCTCACCCCTTCATTACGACTCACCGAGTCAAAGTCATTCAAACCCCTTTCCCGTCAAAACGCCTAAAATCCACCTAATGGGTTGAGAGTTCTCTTATCCATAGCTAAACAAAATCTTGGAAACCTTATTGCGACGCATATTTCACGCATGATTCATAAACATAGTCTAAATATAGACATTTATAAAAACCCGGAAGTCCTATTGCGACGCAAAATTCGTAAATGGGTCAAGGTGGATACCGGGCAACACCCCTCACACCTGAAATTCCTGTAAACCATATAAATACGAAGGTTCGAGAGGCCAATCGCTCTTTCTTCGACAGAAATCATTCTTCGACAGAACTCTCTCTTAATAAGAATATTTTAAAAGTGTTAATATCAAACTAATTGTAAGTGCTCTACGGCAACTACCGTAAGCCATTATTATTACCTATTGTTATTGTGCATATCATCTCCATACCATTTATTATTATTGTCTATCTACGCTTATTGCATACATATTATATTATTATTTCATTAATGCTTATTGCAAACATATTATTCTTTTCTATCAACGCTTATTGCATATATATAATTTTGTATTACTAACGTTTATCACTTTCATATTCTCTCGTTAACGCTTATTTTGTTTATATATCTTTGTCTTATAACCGCTTACTGCGATCATATTTCTTTATATTATTAACGATCATTATAAAAGGTATTTCTTTCTATGACTTATATATTGTACCTCATGTTGTCAAATATTGCAATATTTTCTGCGCACGAGGTTGCCGGAGAGGTTAGGTTCGGCGATGTGCCACCAAAACACTGTTTTGCACAACAAAAATGGTCTTTACTATAAAAGATGTACAAACGGCTGAACCGTGCTGCACACTCTAACAATGAGGATGAGCCCCCGTACACTCTACCGTACAATAATGAACACGTATCAAACACGTGGACACGCGAACACGCACAACGCGAATACGCAATCCACTGACTTGATACACGCTAATTGTGTCGTGAACTTCGTGTTGAGTCTACTGGTGAATAGAAGGTGATTTTAACACCGAACTTGCTTATTGAGCAAAGCTTTGAACAGACAATGAACAAACGCGTCGTACTTTGCACACAGTTGTGAACAGAATGTAACAAGATGGATGCGCATTTCCGCCTTGACGTCGTCTCGAACATTCTCGAGTTTCGTTCGACAAGACGGAACCTGATTGGTCGATTGATTGCGTATCGACCGTGACTTCCGCTGCCCAGGAGGTGCTGCGGTGATCGAGCGTGCGGTGACAAAGAGAACTATTCATTCCCAAACACATGTCCATACCTATATTATAAATGTCATAATTCATATTATAAATGTTATGTGCCAATGCTCAAAGTCCCACGCATTATTATAATTTAACGCTATAAACGCTTCAGCAAAGTTAATAAACCGCTTTGTTTTAACCACGCTTCGAATTATTTGTGTTTACCCATTGGTTACGAAAGATCTAAAAATCCAAACAAACAAGCTAGTGAAACAGCTGATTCTGGTTCGCGAACGCGAGAGCAGTTACCGTGTTTACTAACGTACTTTTGCATGGCCTGTGTACAGCCGCGCGTCTAAACGAATTTCTCAGAAATATTACGTGTAACTTCCTGCACCTATGCAACGGTAAATCCAATTAGTGAAACCAAAACAAAGTGCTCTAACGGGTGTCACTACAGGGATCATAACTATTTAAACTTTCCCTGGTCGTTCAGTGCTACGAATGTGGCATTCGCGCCTGAATTCCTACTCTCCGCAGTGCCACGAATCTGGCATT
Source organism: Andrena praecox (assembly GCA_963932275.1). Taxonomy (NCBI): domain Eukaryota; kingdom Metazoa; phylum Arthropoda; class Insecta; order Hymenoptera; family Andrenidae; genus Andrena; species Andrena praecox. The sequence continues at coordinate 14,945,618 of OZ010734.1, forward strand.
CGCGCCTGCATCCCTTCGAACATTCAGTGCCACGAATCTTGCATTCGCGCCTGAATTCCTACTCTCCGCAGTGCCACGAATCTGGCATTCGCGCCTGCATCCTACTCTCCGCAGTGCCACGAATCTGGCATTCGCGCCTGCATCCCTTCGAACATTCAGTGCCACGAATCTTGCATTCGCGCCTGAATTCATACTCTCCGCAGTGCCACGAATCTTGCATTCGCGCCTGAATTCATACTCTCCGCAGTGCCACGAATCTGGTATTCGCGCCTGAGTTCCCTCAAATATTACCCCATCTATGCCACAGCCCTAAAGTCCTCACCCGGGACGTGACAATGATTTAGTTCACTTATTCTAGTTGCTAAAAACGTAAGATTTTTTTATTTAATTTATACAATTTTTTTGTTAATCAATGGTAAACGAAATAATGCCTAATTCTGACGTCGCAAAACTATTCGGACATCACGTAGGGGGAAGCCCGGGCAAAGCGGATGTGTGAAGGTTTAGTGAGAAAAATGACACAGTTACAATTGAGATGAGAAATATTTTTTATCCTAATAATCGTTTAAAATTAATCAGCTTTCAAATAAAGTAAGGAAAAAATTGATAACTAAAATATTTAAACCTTTTTAGAATCAAAAACGTAAGTAAGTCAATCAATCCGCTTTGCCGTATCCCCCTGGGCATAGCGGATGAGGAGGGGGTCGGGCAATGCGGATGTTATTAAATAACGCAAAGTCAATCTTGGCATTCGTCACAGAAGTAACTGTCAGATCCTTCATATGTAGTGCAGCATTCATGGGCCCATCTGGTACATTGGCTGCACTGAATCCAGTCTTCGGATGCGGGGTCGGAGTATGACTCAAAACACACCAAGCAGAAAAATCGGATATTTTCGTTGTCTTTGGCAGACTTTTTTTGTCGTTTTCTTTTTGCTCGACGGCTACAGGTAGGGCCAGCTATTTCGACTATTTTCGTTTTCTTGTTATTAACTTTGTGCAACTTAGAAGCTTGCTGATTTCTTATGGGACTGGATGTCAACAATTCTGCCCTTTGTCAGTTATTTTTACGAGATGTTTTTGGTGCAGCCATAATGGGTATTGGTTTTACTTGAAGTGGTGATGAGCTCTTAACCCTCATCCGTTCCTCAGTTCACGAACTGAATCTGTCCCTCGGTGTCAAATTGACACAGTGGTGAAAGTTCGATGAAATGACATGGTAAACAGTTATTTTTCGATATTGTTTTATTCAAATTGATAAGTTAACATTTACATACTAGATCTTTCACAAATTTCACATAAAATAAAACGATGTGCAGGACATACTGCTTGTTTGCAAGAATCACATCGGGCAGTATGTACTTTTGCATTTCGTTTTTTCTCGCACATATGACATCGGGCTCGTTTTTTTTGCGGGTGGAGTATGCGTTACACTATTACGACAAGTAGGTACAATCGCTTGTGGTATACCTTGTTGAGTCCCGAATGGTCAGGAGTATGGGTTTATGTGAACGGAAGAAGTCAAGCTAGGGAAAACAGTAACACTACTACTTTATTCTGCTATCTTGGATACACGCGTGGACGCCGTGCCGTCCACGTGACTAGCTCGCACGAGAAGTGCCGGACATGCCCCCGTGGGAGCGCTGTCTCCGCGCTCCTGGAGCATGCGCAGTCCCCAACATACCTTGTATTTCTTCAACAAGTGCAGCGGCATTACATCCCCGCGGGAGATGTGTACGCGACATAATATAGGATTGTACCAAAGAATATCCAATTTCAATCAAAAATAGACGTCGACGATATTTTTTATTCTTATTCCATGTTGCATTGAGTGAGGTAAATATTATGAAAGCACTGCATCCTGATATGTCTAACATATTACCAACAACTGCCATTGGCCATCTATTTGTTTTACGCTTACATCGGTACGTGCCCACCATCTCATCGAGAACATCGACGCCTCCCTTTGTAGCGTTATAGTACTTTATAATTTCAGGTTTTTTATCTCTTTCAGTGTTTATTTTCTTTGACGTATGATATGTACTGAGTAGAATGACAAATCGTCTTATTTTTGGTACATAAGATACGATTGTAGCTTTGAGTTTTTGATAAAAAACAAACTCAGAATGATGAAGTGGCTTCATCTTCATATCGAGCAAAAGTGGTGGGATTTCTTTTCTATTTTTTCTTATGGTGCCTACCAACGTCATCTTTTGTTTCTGTAATATAGTTGCCAATTCATGTGAAGTAAAAAAATTGTCACACGTAACATTGCGTCCACTCAAGCCTTCAACTAATTGCAACACCACGCGTTGACCCTGTTTTACTTCTGTGTGGCAGTTTCGATCCCGCCCCGTGTAAATTTCCATGTTATAGGGGTAATATGTTTTAGAATCGCACGCTATCCAAACTCTTATCCCGTACTTATGTGGTTTCGATGGGATATACTGCGTAAATGGACAACGGCCACGAAATGGGATAAGTTGCTCATCAACCGTAATACAATCACCAGGAGTGTACAACATCTTTACACGACGCGTCCATTTATCAAAAACATTTCGTATGGGAGCCAATTTATCTCTACTCCTTCATTCCGCTCTGCCTTCTTTGTCGTCAAAACGCAAACATCTGGTTATCATTTTGAACCGTTTCAAAGACATGGTTGCTCGAAAAATCGGCCTACCCAAACGATCGTCCCATAATTCCGTAATACATTCCCCACGTGAACGATAAACACCAGCTAGTAAAAGTAATCCAATATATGCACGGAATGTACAAATGTCAATGTTTTCCCAATTTTCCTTCAATTTTCGAATGCCGTATAAATTTGTCATTGAAATAATTATGTTTTCGATAGGTTCAATGAACAATAGAAAGGCAGACAATGTGTCTGTACATCGGGATGACGCATAATTAGTGGGGCTAAAAAATGTGTACATATGTACATGACTTTCTCGTCCTTCAATATTTTATCCATATTTGTATTTCATTTTACCAGGAATACACTTCAATATGAAAGAAGAACTTCTTCTACCAACGGCTGGTGGTGGATCCCCTGAGTACACTATTTTCTTGTCGTTTGGCAAATAGTAATTTTCGGGATCGGCAGCTACTTCTTCCCGAGTTGCTTGGTCTAAAAATTCCTCGCTACTCTCATCACTGTCATATTCCTCTTCACTATTTACATTTTCAGGAGGCACATAATCGGTATCATCTTCGCTAGTTACAAATGAATTACTATCATCACTAGTACTTTCATCACTGAAACCTGCTCCTGAACCACTAGCCATTCTTATATTATTCAAAGTAACTATAAAAAAAGCTTTATCTCTTTCGTTGTATTCTTTTAGATCTACCGTTTCGAATATGCATTGTACGACATGAAGTTGCCGTCGATTCTTTCGTTCCCTCTCGGTCGTTCTCGGGTTCTCTCGCTCTCGGCCGAAGGATTTCAAAAAATGGTGGGGATAGTCACCGGGCGTACAAATCGGCGGACTCCAGCTACCACTGATGGAGGGGGAAACACCTACAGGAGCGGTGGTAATGTGTGCATGAACTGCACCTAGTCAGTCACGCACACATAACCGTCGACGGCAACTTCGTGTCGTGCTCTATCGTTTCCTCTCTCTCCCTCTTGGGTTTTCTCACTCACGGCATTGGCGGTACGGAATAGTGTCCACAACGCTCCGTACGTCCGCAGCCAGCTCCGTACGCCGGGTCTATGTATAACGAGTGTGTACTGTTGTGACGTTCGTCACTAAGGCGCTCCCCCCCCCCTCTCGAGTAGCGACGCGCGAAGCGAGCTCGCGGTACGCGAGAGAGTACCCCCACCACGCCCGACGGCCGCGGGCATGATAACGTTCTCGCGGCAGCTTTACGCGCTGCGAGACATAAGACCGGGGCCGCGAAACATAAGACCGGGGCCGCGAGCGCCAGAGAACAGCTTGCTCCGTGGCTTCGCCATACATGCTTAGTCGATACGAGAGAAGCTCTTTTTGGTTGTCTATCCTCCTCCGAGGGAATTCTAGCGCGCCGAGTGCCTTACCGCCTGACCGCTAGTAGCCCGTTCCTTGGTCGCTACATCAGCCGAGTTTCGATTCGCGCTGGACCGTCCGGGCGTGGTGGTCAACCAGCGGTCAATGATAGCTGGCCCACCGCACATAAGGCCTTCCATGTAGACTGCTCAGGGTCGAGGCTCTCTCTCGCCCGGCAGTAAACTCCGACCTGTCCCCGAACACGGCCGAACACGGCCGAGCACTACCGAGTGCCGCCGACTAACGCCGCCAGCCGCCGACCGGCCAGTAGCCGACGCTCGCCGCCAAAGCCGCGTAGCCGTTAAGAATACTTAGGATAAGTCCGCCGCTAGCTCGTAGCCACTAGTCTTAAGATCGTAGCAGTTAAGACGCCTAGAAGTAAGAGTAGTAATAAGCCGCCTAGTATTAAGCCTAGAGTTAAGCCGTCTCGCGCCGCGAGTCTAACTCGCGTTCGGTTAGTTTAAGGACCAGGACAATAAACCAGCTATTATACCAGCCCACGTGAGTGTTCATTCGGACGAACCCGCGACATCCCGACTGAGCCGGCAACGGAACTCTTCCTCTAGTTCCACCGTGCCCCGCGGAAGCGGGTCACACTGTATTCTCAACTCCGATTCGAAACAGACTGCCTTTATTTTCATGTCCCGTGCTTCGTATTAAGGCTTTTACTTTTTGACCCGTCGGGTACCCGGCTACCCGCAACAACTTCAAGCCATTGAATGTGGCATTGTTTGATCATTTTTGGCTAACATCAAACAATACCACAGACAATAAAACATTCAATTGCTTGAAGTTGTTTCGGGTAGCCGGGCACCCGACGGGTCAAAAAGTAACAGCTTTACTTCGTATTGCTCACATGTATTTTTTACACTTATTTATATTTTCATTTCAACGTTTGTGTTTTGTTTTGCTCTTTAACCGTACCGATCGTCAAGTCGATGCACTGTAAGAAACACGTGAGAAACACTGCGACCAACGTAAGAGTATATGTGTTATATTGACACACAGGAACTCTTTCGTCACAAATTTGATTTGTACCTTTGACATCATTATCTATCATCAACAATACTAACCATGTGTGCATTGCGTTAAAAAAATAAAAGTCACGAAGTTTCGGGAAAATTTACCCACAAATAACAGAATAATATAACTTATTACGGGAAAACTGTGTCAAAATGACACGAGGAACGGACGAGGGTTAATAGTCGTCTCAAGATTTTTTGTCTCTTCAATACTGCAATGACGGTGGTATAATGTCGCGAAGTGGTGTGATATTGTCACGAGGTAATGGAATACTGTCGTGTAGTGGTGATATATTTTCTGAAGCATTTTCTTCCAATGGACGGTCTGTTATGGATGATTGGGCATATTCTTCTTCGCCAAATACATGTTGATTATAGGGCCAAAGTCCTGGTTTTTTAAATCCTTGAATAGCATTTTGTACAGAGTTCGCAAAAACTCAACCAAACACGCGAAACGAGGGTATGATCCTGATCCTTTGCTATAAGATGATACAGTAATCCAAAATATCCGAAAAACGTGCACTGAGAGGTTCCCCCGCGCTCACCCAGAATTCTCCGCGAGCACCTGACACTTTTCGAGGGGAAGCACACAGAAAACACAAGAAACACACCGCGGTCAAGAAATACGTGCGATATACATGGAGAATAACAATAGATACCGTAGAAACCAGGTGAAACAAAAACCTGCGCAACGCAAATGTCCAGTCCTTCTGAAAGCCATAGACAAAATGGGACAAAATCAAACCAGACACGCAGCGCCTTTCCGCCAGCGGGCTCGAGTCGAGCGAGAAGGGAAACTCGGTGGTAGATTTTTAATACAGTGTCAAATTAGTAATATCGAGATGAAATAATGCAATGATGTAGCAAAGGCCCTGAGCGAAAACATTTTTCATCTTTTTTGCGCAAAACAGTCGATGTTCATTTGTTCCTACCGAAAAACAAATGAAAAACGACAAATAAAAGACGCGAGCAACTTTGAAAAACAATTGAACGTCGACGCAAAGTTCATAAACAATTGAAAACTATTTCATCTTCCTCTTGGAACGAAACTTCGAATATACAAGCATGCGTCGACCTTCACTCGTTGTTTTCCAACAATTCCAACAATTGAAATCCATAGGCAGGATCCGTCAAACAATTTAAAGAATTAAACGAACAATTAACGAGTCGAAAACTCGCACGACGAACCAGAAAAGTGAACGAACGACGCGTCAAGTGACTCTCATTGAGAACTTTCAAACCGTCACTTTATAATTACATTCCAATCTTTCTTTTTAACGCAACTTTCCTTTGTTATATAAAGAGACTTGTGTTCCCTGATAACCATCTGTCTCCAATCTGACATCAGATTGGTAGCAGGGTCTGGCACCAGAGCGCAGAATCTGACGTCAGGCTGTAGTAGTCTGTGTCCGCATTTGGCTGCGTTCTGAGGTGCAGAGCCTGATGTCAGATCGGCAGCAGATCGACAGCAGATTCTGCCGTCTGCTTCGCACAGCCAACAGCGCCATCTGAGGGCCAGAATTACCAAAAGATTCCCTACGCGTGACGTCACATGGACGTCCCTACGCACTAACACAAATGTATGGTTATTGGTGTAGGTGTATCCATACCCTTACATAACCAGGAAGTAGATTCTGGAATTTATTAAATAATTAATTCTACTTATATCAAAAAGTATTTCTTTATTCTTTAAAAATATACAGGATCGGTGATTACAATTGTTACAAAATAATAGGGGAGAGGCTTGCAGGTTGCCACCCCTAAGCTTTTTTTATCATAACTCGTCATAAAATTAACGTATCGTTGATTTATGGTATAAGTTGGAAAGAGGAAGTGTTGAGCTACAATCCTGAGCTACAAATCATACAAATTCTCGAAAAAGAAAAATTATACTGCAAATTATCGAAAGTATCTAAAATTGTCTCCTTGAAATTTTGGCTCGCAGGTTGCCACCCCCAAAAAATTGCTAAAAGTGTAAAAAAACTCAAGTAAAAACCTGATTAAGAAAACTTTTCAAAATTTATTAAGTTTTATTAATAAATTATATTATTCAGATTTTCTTGACCTGCGTGCTGCCATACTAAAAATTTATAAAAATGTAAAAAATAAACCAAAATATGACTAAAATGCAATAAAAACACTTCACTTCAAACTCAATGACATTTGAGTGTAAACAAGCGGGAAAGAGAGAGGTGGCAACCTGCAAGCCAAAAAAGGAGGCAACTTGCATTCCGACGCATTTTTAGGAAAATATGAGAAAAAATTGTCAATTCATGATATGTTTGGAAATCTGTTTGGCATATGTAAATTAGATAAAAAAGACAACACAGTACGTATAGTTATCTTGAATTGTCGATGAAAATGTTCAATTTACGAGCACAAGGAAAGCACACAATTTCAATAATTCAGTTTCTTGACAAACACTATATCTTCAATAAATTATAACTATGGAAGTAGTAAACGGATGGAGATGAGGTTTACGGTGATTTGTAGAGAAGACATTGAAGTTTTAAGAAAAAATTATTTCAGTTTTGAAAAAGAAAAATTAAAACCATTTTTGTGCAATTATTTTAAACAAATGCAGGTTTTTAACAGCGGGCGCGATTTTAAAAATCTGAAACAAAAAAGGAGAATATAGTTCTATCCTTCCCCTTGATGGACCAATTTTCAAAAATATGGACACTTTAAAATTGGCCAAATGAAAATTAATTGAATGTGACGCTGCGTCGCCCAGCACCGGCTCGACTGCACAGTGGGACAGATCGCGAATCTAGGTGGAAAAAAATAAGTAATGGCCAATTTTTATACTTTTCAGGTTGAAAAAGACAAACAATATAATTTTGATGAATACAGAAGCATATATAGGGGAGACTGGGGCTAAGCCGCCACTTTTTTGGCGGTGCCAATTTTCGGCAATAAAATAAATTATTTTACCGTACATATTTATACTGTCGGAAAGAGTAAAGCCTCAGCTACAAAATTACTATACGATATAATGTTTATCTGGCATAGTGTAATGAAGAAATCGAAAAATTGACGTTGGTGTATTTTCTGAAATGTCAAAATCGCCGGGGCTAAGGCGCCACCCCCTGAGGCTAAGTCGCCACCTTCTTTTCGTACCAAATTGTTAGTAGAAAATGAAAATTGTTTGAAGGAAAACACTCAAAGATGTGTTATTATTGATTCTCTAAGAATCACTTACCTTTAGATTTTCCGCGATGAGTGCGAAGGTGCAAACCGACATTTTCGTTGCGAAAACAAATTCACTTTCGGCCACTTTTCATAGCAACCAACACGTTCAACGAAATAAAAATTACAATTTAGTACCTAAATTCACCATACTCTGTCGATCGCATTGAAATCTGATTGAAGATCTACAGTATCGACCGCGAGATCATACGATGTATAGATTCGGAGATATTTAAAAGTGGCGACTTAGCCCCGGTGGCGGCTTAGCCCCGGTCTCCCCTACATATTGTTATTGTTTCAAACGCATATTAATAAATTTTCACATAACAGTTTAATTAATAAATTAAAGATAGAGGGATTTACGATGAGCTGGCACTAGAATCCGAGTCTTCTGAAAATCTATTAAAACTATCGTCATTTTGATTAGAATAGGGATCGTTTAAAATTTCTAGTCCCTTCAGCAAATGCAATGTACCTTTTGGAATAGCTTCCTTCTTTTTATATGGTAATTCCCTGAAAGTATTAATAAGCGGGTCTGAAGAAAGTAGTAACGCGTTTAATATGTCCCTATTTGTAAGAACCCTTGACATTTTTCTTGTGTGGCATTCTCTGTATCGCTTACAGTCTTTATTGCGGGCTTCTTGAGCCTCCTCTGATAACATCCCTATTGGCAGTAGACAAGACTTTATAACATCTACACTGTGTGTCAGTATTTTGTGTACAGTCACAGGCATAAAATACCACGAATACAAATTTAAATATATAATTCTGGTTTCAGTTACATATTTCTCAAATTGTGGTATATCGATTTCGTAACCTGATGCTAATGCGCTAAGGATGTAAAAAAATCGCTCAAGAAGCCCACTATCTATTCCCGTAACTGCAGCGCTTTTTTCATGGTTGTTGAAGAACCTCCTCGCAGTATTTCCATCATTTGTAGAGCCAGACCCCGGTTTTGGTCTATCAACGATCAAGCCCATTTCACTTATGAAACGTATTTGTAAAAACGATACTTTTGCATATAATTATATTTTCAATCCATTAGCACATATTAGCAGTTCAAATTAGCATAAATCGAAACTATCCGTAGTAACCTTACAAATTATAATGGAAATACAGTGGCATTTTGTGGCATTGGTTAGTAATTAAGTTTTAAAAAAAAAGACCTTGTAAATTTTGCATAGTCAATGCCCCATATCTACCATTAATAGAGGTTTTTCCAAGTAACCAAAATATGCTAAATTAAGAATATATATTAAATTTTTATAATATAAAAAGGTTTTTAAATATTATACTTACCTTAATGCGAAAAAAGCTCTAATTCCGAAGCAATTTCCTCAGTATTGACTTTTGCCTTCAAATATATGAACTTGAACGAACCGATTTTCGAAAACGGTGTACATTAAAAAGATAATATGCTGGATTTGCTCTAATTAGACATTTTTGAGCCAACATATCGATTCTTATAAATATTGATGACTTGAATTTTTTCCACCTAAATTAGCGATTTGTCCCACTGTGGACTGGTCGGGCCGTGCGGTACTCGCAGCGGCCAAGCGGCTATATCTGCTATTCTTATACAGTGTTCTCGTAAATGGTAAATATTTGTAAAAAAAATGAAAGAGAAAAACTTTTACTGTTTTTATACCGAACATAATACAGTATCTCAATTTTTGGTGTTCGCAATATTTTCCTTGAAACGAGGGTGACCTTCAGTTTTTTAAATGGAATGCTATATACTTGATTACCCAATATGAAAGTGACTGTCAAGACAAATTCAACCATTTGATATACTATGACCTTCAAGGCCATAGTATTCAATTTTTATTTTTCAAAACTGATATAATTTTTTCTTAAAACTTCAATGTCTTCTCTACAAATCACCGTAAACCTCATCTCCATCCGTTTACTACTTCCATAGATATAATTTATTGAAAAAAAGTTAGCACTTACCTTCAAACAGCTGTAAAATCTACATTTTTCAAAAATTTCAAAAATCCTTCGAGATATGTTTATACATCCCTAAAGACTACAACATATTCAAATTTTAGCCACATCCGAAATGTTACTCCAAAAAGTGTCCGATTTGTCGTGGAATGTCCATCAGTTTCCTTTCTAAAACTTTTCAATAAAATCTTTTTAGGTTCTGATTTTTTACTTTTCGGTTTTTCTTTTAACAGTTGTTCCTGACGTATGGATTCTCTTACAGGCGTGTTTGTTAAAATTTCTGATTTCATCTTCTTTCTTCGTACAATTGTGGTCTTTTTTCCGCTACAGGATACGGTCTTACTTGTTCAGGAGTTACATGTGGTTGACATGAGTTGGCAAAACTTGTAGACGGTTCGGACGTATCAATAATTATAGACTGGGACACTATTTTATTGTGCGGAGATTCCTCCTCGATTATAGTTTTATCTAAATTATTTGGGTCATTTTGAACCAACGGTCTGTTGGTTACAGAGGAGCAAAGATAATCTGCGTCTGTAAATATATCTTCATTTAAAGGCCAAATTCCAGCAGCCCGAAATCCTGACATTATATTACATGGCGTCGCTGCCAACGGCAATACTTCTTTGACAAGTGCTGGCAGGTCATAAATCGTTATAGTTTTCCCTGGGTGGCTGCTCATCCAGTTATCCATCGCTCGGTTCAAATATGTTTTGTATGGGCCATAAACACTTAAGTCAAGTGGCTGGAGCTTGTGCGTCGTGTGTGGAGGAAATGAAAGTAAAACAATTCCATTTTCCTTGCAAAAATCGAGTACGTGTATAGACAGATGGGATGAATGATTGTCTAATAACAACAAACATGGCGATTCTTTACTACATTTTACATGTGCTGCGAAATGTTTAATAAAATTTAAAAAAGACGAAGGGGTTATCCAACCACTTGGATGTGCATCTCCAATGCAGCCAGGTGGCCCATTTGAAACAAAATGCTCCTTAAAATTAACGCGAGGAAAAATCAATAAAGGGGGTACTGTATTTCCAACGGCATTCACTGCTAGAAGCAATGTAATTAATGTTCCCCTTTCAGCTGAGGTAGCCTTCCCTACTTCTTTTTTTCCGCGCTGTCCGACAATCTTTTGCGGTTTTTGTACGGTTGTTGTACTGGTTTCGTCCGCATTCCAGATATCGTGGCACTTAAATCTATATTTTTCCAACACTGTTTTTAAATTATTGAAGAACTGCCCGACATTATGCTTATTGAAGCTTGTAGCGCGTGAAAGGCTTGTTGCTTCAGGGGATCTTAAAGACAAGTTCGGATGACGCTTCATGAAACTAGAAAACCAGTCAGCTGAGGCTTTCTTTTTTTCTGCCCAATTATCCGAAAAATTTACATTATTGGCCACTGCATATTCATAAGCCAAGGTCCTCACTTCTTTTGGCATTAACCCGTATTACATTTTCGAACACTGCAAAATATATTTAACGAGTTCCGTTTCTTGTTCGTCTGTATAAGTCTGTCTTGTTTCCAAATAGCCAGCAGTTAATTGGTGAGAACTGTCATCCTGCTTATATTTTTTAATAAATCTCTGCAAAGTCATCCAATTGATGCTATGATTTTTCGCGGATTGCCTAATCGTGAGCTTATTATCAATAACATCTCTAGCTGCTGCCTCAAATATAGCTAAAGGTGTGGTACCTCAGACGTTTTCTTTATATAAGTTCGTACCATTTTCCTGTAAAATGTAATTAAATACAGTAATTAATAATTACTGATTTAATTAACTCTGTAGCAATAATATGTTTACACTAACTCAAAAGTAATAATCCATACCTGATAATGGTGTATACTGTGTCGAAACAAAATGATGCACTATCAGAAAATAACACAGATGTGCATACCTGACGAAATCGTGTAATACTGGCGTCAAAGCGTCGTTCATTGAAATAAATGTAGTTTGAAACATGTGAAGACATTCTCCATAGTAACGAAACAAAAGACGACTTTCATTACGAAATGAAACAGAGAGCCACCATAGTGGCGTTCCGTCCCCGAAAAATCATTTAGCGGGAAACTACTATAGTGACTCGTGGTAACTAAAGGATTAAATTAATAAATTAATTACTAAATACAATGTAACAACATGCCCCTTTCGCCCTGTAACAACGTGCCCCTTTTCGTATGTAACAACATGCCCCTTGTCGTGTGTAACAACTTGCCCCGATTGACACCATTGTGTATAAACAGCTATAAGTTCATACCAGTTGGGTGTATTCTTATGTTCGTGGTGCCAATCTGTAGCTAAAGGAACACCGATTCAAACCTGGTAATAGTCATTTACATAATATTAAAAATTATCTGAAGTCATTCCCTATGCAAATTATCTTTGTAAAAAGAAGTGATATCCCCATAAAAAATTTTAAAAAAGTAAAAAAATTACGCCAAGTACACGAAATCAAATAAATCACAAAAAATAGAAGATAATTACAAAATAAAAAAAAGTTGTGAAATCAAAATGAGCTGCAAGTACATAAAGGTGCTTTCCCGCAGCGTGCAAAGGTGACACTGTGGAACGCAATGTAAGATTCGGTGCTTTCCAACTACGCTTAATAATATTAAGCAGATATATTTTTATAGAAATAAATATTTCAATACCAATAAATATTTTATTCAAAATACTTGGCGCTGCTCACCAAATTGGTGTTGTTAAACTGAATACATATGTATAAACTGCATTAATCTTTTTCTTTCTTTCTTGTGCGTGCATTCGTGAATGTGTGTGTGTGTGTGCGTGTGCATATGCTACGTATGATATTAGAATTAAATATATGTAGAATAAATCGTGGGTTATTGTAAATTACTAATTTACTATTGTTACGTCCCTACTGCCTATTAGGGGGCGCGATTTTGCGGAGTTTATATTTGGATCCGCTTTCGAGCTACTCCTGGGACTTTACGCTCTGGGATAGTTGAGAGTGATAAGGGGGTTGGATTAGATACATTTTATTCCTTGTTTACCTTAGTTTTCGGTTGAGGGCAGATCCAACGGAATTAACCTCCACTCGATGGGACTACTAGGAATCCCGTTGATCTCAGGCGCTTGGTTGATCTTGGGGTTTGCCCAATCGCCGCAGTCTATCACCGTGCTGTTGGTGGTCGGGGTGCTTGCGATTCCTAGTATTGTGAAATATTCAGCCGGTGCACTCGCGTAGGTTGCCGTTAAACGGCGTAGCTGGACGCGCCGTCCCGCACGGTGTTTCCGTGGCATTCGTCCTTTAGAAGTTATTAATTATTTATTTGATCGATAAATCACTCTTCAAACATCCACACCAGGCGCTACTGCGGGCAATGTTCTGCCCTTCAGTGGCACCATCGGGGAAGGTGAGCGTAATTTTTATGTATTCGTAACATTCATTGACTAGATCCCACGCTACGCTCAATTTCTGGTTAAACCTTGGGCAACGTTCTGCTCGTAGGTAGAACCGTCAATCGGCGCGACCCGTGATCTGTCACTGTATTTTGTATAGATTTTAACATAATCGCGTTGCTCATGCTTTACGCTTAATTTCGGGTAGAACCTTGGGCAACGTTCTGCTCGTAGGTAAAACCGTCAATTAACGCAACCCACGAACTGTCAATGCACATTTTTGTTCGCTTTGCAAAATAAAAGACGAATGCACGATTAGGGAGATGGGTAGTTAGGAAAAGGAAACACTTCACTCACTGATTTTAACAATAACAATAATTACCTTTATTTTTTGTTGATGGTGAATACAACACCTTAAAGTTTTAATACTGGTAGTTCAACGATTTAAAACGGTAATGAGGCAATACAATGAGCAAAACGGTAATTATGATGATGCTAATGAGCTGGTAATATTAATGAGCTCCGCGGGTGGTCAGTCCCTTTTTATAGGGCACTTGGTCACTCCTTCTCTAGGATTTGTCACATGACAAATCATAGGTGGGAGGACCTCATCCCACAGTTTCTGCCTGGGATCGTCCAGAAAGAATCTTCCCATCGTTCTTATCTGCGAATCCGTTTACTAGTTAGTCACGTTCTTTCTGCACCCTTTAGGTGTGTTTCCTCGCGACTAATACGCGTTATTCTATTTAATTCCCAGTGGTGACGATAGTAAGATTCTTATATTAATTTGCATTTCATATTTCTACGCTATTGCTTACAATACGCTCTGTACGGTCGGCTTCGTACAGTTTACTTACTAAGGGTTGAAGCTAAATATGTTGGGTTAGTATCGGTGATCGATTTGCGTGGAATAACGGGAGGACAATCTTCTGGCGAGGATCAGGGGCACAGCTCTGCTAAGGTGTCGACTCCACTGGCGGATGGGGCCTCTGACCCATCAGCTGGTGTCCACTGGTTTCCTTAGCGTGAGGGCGGCTGGCTAGCTGGTGTGCGGCTGGCTGGCTGCTACCTCCTTGATGCTAGCTCTCCTGCTCGCTGTTGCGGTCCGTGTTCTCTTTGCTCGATCTCTTCTTATCGTAGTTTATAAGATAATGCCTTATCGGCGATACTTTGTATAATGTTTTATATATGTTTTTCATGCGAGGTGGTTATAATACCTCAGAGTATGAAATAGTAAGTATTGTATATTTCAAAGGTTAATTAGTAGTAGATTCCACGTCGCGGGACGTGACAACTATTAATAAGACAATTAACATTTTTTCGGTTTCGCAGCGCCAAGTATTTTGAATAAAATATTTATTGGTATTGAAATATTTATTTCTATAAAAATATATCTGCTTAATATTATTAAGCGCAGTTGGAAAGCACCGAATCTTACATTGCGTTACACAGTGTCACCTTTGCACGCTGCGGGAAAGCACCTTTATGTACTTGCAGCTCATTTTGATTTCACAACTTTTTTTATTTTGTAATTATCTTCTATTTTTTGTGATTTATTTGATCTAGAGACGCGGTAGCGTCTCGACGCCAAGTACAGGAAAGACACCCTGTATATGTCGACTGTCGCTACCGCTATCATTTACTCGAGAAACGGCTAATCCAACCTAACCTGAAACTTATTTCATTAATATCTCACGACGCCTGCAATATTTTCTAAATTTAAAGGCATTTTTCTTATGTAAACCGCATATAAGCTTTCGAATAAGACCAAATTTCAATAAAATCTGTCCACGCATAACAGAGATATCATAATATCGTCTCATGGATCTGTCAGAAACGGTAAGATTTTCTTCTCCCTATCCTTCAGCCAAATTTTCGTCAACATAATACGTATACGCGTTACACGCACACCTTCAGCCAAAAGAAACTAGTGTATGTATGATCGGCGTCCGCCATTGTACATATACCTATGTGTACTATTGAATTTATAACCTACCAATTGTCAATCCGTCATAACCTGCCAAGTGTCAAATAAGGTAAGTTGTCCAAATTTGAAATGTCACGGGTTTTTACACTACATGGGAGACTGAATTATTGTCTCAATTAACAAGGTGGGTCGCCAAATTTTTTTAATAGATTTTTTATGTAGAGTCGCAGACTTGGAAGTTGTCCGGAGAAGGTTCGACAGAGAAGCATCTTCTTTCGCATAAGTTTCTGGAAATTTGTACCATGCATGTACAAAATATATATTATAACAAATTGCATTGCATTTAAATTGACAGATATTTTTATTATACCAGCAAATTATTTTTAATTTAGAGTTTTTATGTAAAGCTTATAGAAATGAAGGAGACGCACAGGACTTAGATAAAAATGAAGGGGACGCACAGGCTTGGATAGAAATCAAGGGGACGCACAGGACTTGGATATAAAATTGAAGGGGACGCACAGGCTTGGAGGTTGTCCGGAGAAGATTAGATAGATAGACACAGCATCTTGTTTCGCACAAGTTTCTGGAAATTTGTCAAATAAGGTAAATCTACAAAATTTGTCAAACGACGTAGCATTAAAAATTATTAAGAAAATAGATTATGGTGGACTGCTTGCAATGTAGAGAAAGTCACATTAGTGAAGAAAGTACCCTGAAAACACATCTCCCTTGATGCTTTTCAATATTTTGTGAAAGACATTCGTAAAACTCTAATTAATCATACGCTCTCACCTCCTTTAGACACATTATGCAGTCTCTACAATTACTATAGCAAAAGGCCACTCTATTTCTATATTTCTATATATAAATTCTACGTTAAGTCGTATAATTAAAAAAAATGTGGCTTTCATATATTTACAGAAAATCGAAGCAGAAGGTGATGCACTGTGATCTACGCCAGACTATGTACGCACAAATTTGCAGGTAGAGTTTTGCATACGTAATTATTCATTCAATGATCTTGAGCATGTGTGATAAATTATAAATAATTAATAAATGTGTCCTATTTTTCAGTTAACGATGCAGACGAAGAGAATTATTTCAACAGCTGAAAGGGAAAGTTACTGAAAATGAAATAAATGTAAATAAAAAGAGTGAATAAAAACAGTTCAATGTTAAATACGTTCAGCGCCATAAGCTGCTTCGCGCATTATGTACTGTACACAAAGTACTATACATATAAAATACATATAGATCAGCAATACAGTGCGCATGGTTTCATTTCGTAGTTGTTAAACTTACGTAGAATTTATCCTTAATCAAAAAATAAATAAAGTACACTCGCTGAGCTGCTTTGCGCTATTACGAGTATTCCAAGTATATACCTTATCCTCTAACGTCACTAGATAGGCTGCAGGGCGCCATAAAGACGAAGATAGATCAGAATTTATAATTTATTGGGATTTCCTTACTTTTTCCTTATTTTTAGCACACGTGGCAGTCAACTTCAAAAAAGTAAAAAAATTACGCCAAGTACATGAATTATCTTTGTAAAATAAAGTGAGATCCCCATAAAAAAACTTTAAAAAAGTAAAAAAAGTTACGCCAACTACATGAATTATCTTTGTAAAAAGAAGTGAGATCCCCATAAAAAACTTTCAAAAAGTAAAAAAATTACGCCAAGTACATGAATTATCTTTGTAAAAAGAAGTGAGATCCCCATAAAAAACTTTCAAAAAGTAAAAAAATTACGCCAAGTACATGAAACAAATAAATCACAAAAAATAAAAGATAATATAAATCACAAAAAATAAAAGATAATAATATAAATCACAAAAAATAGAAGAAAATATATAATATCTCAAAAAATAGAAGATAATAATATAAATCCCCCCAAAAATAGAAGAAAATATACAATATAAAAAAATATGTGAAATCAAAATGAGCTGCAAGTACATATAGGTGCTTTCCAACTGCCCTTAAGATGACACAACTACATAGACACAGCTAAAATGCTGTGTGCATACATTCCATTACTCATATCGCGGACATTTTAATTAACCCATCAAAAAGAATCCCAATTAAAAACATTGTCGTAAATTAATTAATAGCCTTACAAAATTAATATACAAAATTGCGCCAATTATAACAATGGCTACTTATACAAAAAAATGTATTAAATAATATTAAGCAGATATATTTTAATACGAATAAATATTTTATTTTATTCAAAATACTTGGCGCTGCGAAACCGAAAAAATATCAATTGTCTTAGTATTAATTAATAATTTACAATAACTCCCTTACAATCTAAAATACATAAACATATACATATTACAAATGCAGTCAGATTTATTCTACATATATTTAACTGTAATATCACGTAGCATATGCACACGCACATACAGGGTGTCCCAAAAATGTCGGACTTCCTTGAAAGGGGTTATTCAGGGGGTGATTTGAAACAACTTTTTCCTTAGCGAAAATATTGTCCGAAGCTTCGTTAAGGAGATATTAACCAAAAACCCCGACCAATCAGAGCGCGCGCCTTCCGCCTGAGTTCCCGCGGTAGCGTTGGCTACGAGGTAGGCGACCGCGCTTGTGCTACGAACGTACGAACAAGCAAGTCGGCATGCATCGAAGGAAACCGCGTTACACATTTTTCTTTTTAAAGCAGAATCTTAAATAAGAATAATTTGAAGTGAGAGGACAAGAAGTACGTAAATTTCGTTTTTAAATAAGGCATAAACGAAAAGGTAACGTAACAGAAAATGTACGACAAGTGATCGTAATTCGTTATTGAGGTAAAAATCCGTAGTTTAACAACGGCCAACACAACTAAATTTAAAAAATAATATTAGGTGTATGAATAAATTCTTTCCGACTGGAATTTCTATCCCGATGGTATTCAGAAGCTGCCAGAAAAATGGCAAAAGGTAATGAACAACCCCTCAAAAACTTCAAAAAAGTAAAAAAATTACGCCAAGTACATCAAATCAAGTAAATCACAAAACATAGAAGATAATAATAATTACAAAATTAAAAAAAGATGTGAAATCAGAATGAGCTGCAAGTACATAAAGGTGCTTGCCAATGTATTAAATAATATTAAGCAGATATATTTTTATAGAAATAAATATTTTAATACGAATAAATATTTTATTCAAAATACTTGGCGCTGCGCCCCGAATTGGTTATGCTAAACTGAATACATATGTATAAATTGCATTAATCTTCTTCTTTCTTTCTTGTGCGTGAGTTCGTGAATGTGTGAATGTGTGAATGTGTGTATGTGTGCGTTTGCATATGCTACGTATGATATGAGAGTTAAGTATACTCGAGCTCATTTTAGAAGGAACTTGCCGACCGACGAGTTTAGATCGGTTCTGCGCATGTTGGCGCTCATTGGCTATGCCACCACCAATGGTCTTTCGGCTGCGCATGGTAAAGTAGGGGAACAGAGACCTCGCGACAGTTGAATAGCTCATTCAACATGCGCGAAATAAGTTCCTTCTAAAATGAGCTCGAGTATATATGTAGAATAAATCTGACTGCGTTTGTAATATTTATATGTTTATGTATTTTAGATTGTACGGGAGTTATTGTAAATTATTAATTAATACTTAGACAATTAACATTTTTTCGGTTTCGCAGCGCCAAGTGTTTTGAATAAAATATTTATTCGTATTAAAATATTTATTTCTATAAAAATATATCTGCTTAATATTATTTAATACATTGGCAAGCACCTTTATGTACTTGCAGCTCATTCTGATTTCACATCTTTTTTTAATTTTGTAATTATTATTATCTTCTATGTTTTGTGATTTACTTGATTTTGATGTACTTGGCGTAATTTTTTTACTTTTTTGAAGTTTTTGAGGGGATCTCACTTCTTTTTTCAAAGATTAATTGTACTATTATTTGCAAATTCATATTCATACACACGTATTAATTGTTTCTTTATCCTGAATGCATGGAAAATCTTCCAGACGATTAGATCGAAACATTTGGATCAAATGTTGACGCATTAACGCATGATTGTACGTTACTTTGTCTGGTAATTTATTGATGAATAATAACGAAACAGCAAATGCACTCGCAACAACTCCGCAATCCCGACTGTTAGGTAGAGCTTGTAGGGGAAGGTGGGACAAGATGGGGTAGTTAAGGTTTGATGATGAATAAAACAGGTTTCCATAATCAACTAATCATTTTTTTTTTGTTTGAATCATTCTTTGGTAATAAGTCCTTCAGTTTAACCATGCATCAACCTAATCTCTACAGGTTTTAATAGAAAATTTCAGAAAAAGTCCTTTCTCCCGATTGTTAGATTGAGTTTGTACATGTGGACATTTAATAAATTCTTCGTCGATTTTTCCGCCATGTTTGGTAAAAAAAGGGTATAAATTCTTAAGGTAAATTTTATTGCACCAAAAATGGTGCAAGGGTAAAGGGTGCAAGGGTAAAGGGTGCAAGGGTAAAGGGTGCAAGGGTAAAGGGTGCAAGGGTAAAGGGTGCAAGGGTAAAGGGTGCAAGGGTAAAGGGTGCAAGGGTAAAGGGTGCAAGGGTAAAGGGTGCAAGGGTAAAGGGTGCAAGGGTAAAGGGTGCAAGGGTAAAGGGTGCAAGGGTAAAGGGTGCAAGGGTAAAGGGTGCAAGGGTAAAGGGTGCAAGGGTAAAGGGTGCAAGGGTAAAGGGTGCAAGGGTAAAGGGTGCAAGGGTAAAGGGTGCAAGGGTAAAGGGTGCAAGGGTAAAGGGTGCAAGGGTAAAGGGTGCAAGGGTAAAGGGTGCAAGGGTAAAGGGTGCAAGGGTAAAGGGTGCAAGGGTAAAGGGTGCAAGGGTAAAGGGTGCAAGGGTAAAGGGTGCAAGGGTAAAGGGTGCAAGGGTAAAGGGTGCAAGGGTAAAGGGTGCAAGGGTAAAGGGTGCAAGGGTAAAGGGTGCAAGGGTAAAGGGTGCAAGGGTAAAGGGTGCAAGGGTAAAGGGTGCAAGGGTAAAGGGTGCAAGGGTAAAGGGTGCAAGGGTAAAGGGTGCAAGGGTAAAGGGTGCAAGGGTAAAGGGTGCAAGGGTAAAGGGTGCAAGGGTAAAGGGTGCAAGGGTAAAGGGTGCAAGGGTAAAGGGTGCAAGGGTAAAGGGTGCAAGGGTAAAGGGTGCAAGGGTAAAGGGTGCAAGGGTGAAGGGTGCAAGGGTGAAGGGTGCAAGGGTGAAGGGTGCAAGGGTGAAGAGTGCAAGGGTAAAGGGTGCAAGGGTAAAGGGTGTAAGGGCAATGGGTGTAAGGGTGAAGGGTGCAAGGGTGAAGGGTGCAAGGGTAAAGGGTGCAAGGGTAAAGGGTAAATGGTACAAGGGTGAAAGGTGCAAGGGTGAAGGGTTCAAGGTAAAGGGTGCAAGGGTAAAGGGTGCAAGGTAAAGGGTGTAAGGGTATAAGGGTAAAGGGTGCAAGGGTAAAGGGTGCAAGTGTAAAGGGTGCAAGGGTAAAGGGTGCAAGGGTAAAGGGTGCAAGGGTAAAGGGTAAAGGGTAAAGGGTATAAGGGTGAAGGGTGTAAGGGTATAGGGTATAAGGGTAAATGGTAAAAGGTGTAACGGTATATAAGGGTATAAGGGTATACGGGTATATAAGGGTGTAAGGGCATAAGGATGTAAGGATATAAGGGTATATAAGAGTATAAGGGTATATAAGGGTGTAAAGTTATAAAGGTATAGAAGGGTGTATATATAAGAGTATAAGGGTGTAGGGGAATATATATGAGTATAAGGGTATAAGGGTATAACGGTATATAAGGGTGTAAGGGTATAAGGGTATATATAAGGATATATACTCTGTGGAATGATCCCGAGAGTCGACGAACGAAACATGTGTGCGAAACTGATAGGTGTGTGTGTATACGTATTATGTCGACGACGACAAAATTTCGACTGAAGAAGAAAAATTTTCTCTTAATTTCTGAAATTTCATGAGACGATATTACGATATCTCTAGCATGCGTGGACCGATTTTTTTCGGAATTGGTCTTATTCGAAAGCTTATATGCGGTTTACATAAGAAAAATGCCTTTAAATTTAAAAAATATTGCAGGGGTGATGAGATATTAATGAAATAAGTTTCAGAATAGCCTGGCGACGAGTAAAGGATAGCGGTAGCGACAGTCGACATATATATGCAGGGTCTCGGAACATGGATAAACGGCAGGGGCAGTCGATCGACATTTATACAGGGTGTTTTATACAGGGTGTCTTTCATGTATACAGGGTGTCTTTCTTGTACTTGGCGTCGAGACGCTACCGCGTCTCCAGATATTGGAAATTGTTGTTTTCATATTTTTTAAATCGAACTGTTATTGTACCCTAAAATCGGAAAGAATTTATTTTCACACCTAATAATCACCAATAAATTAAATAAAACTCACCCTTTCGGACATTCCTTTCCTTGCTTTCCTTCCCTTTTCGGAAACCTGTGTCACTAGGCCATTGTACTGATCCTGGTCATCGGCGTCCAGTGCTCAGCTGATCGCAGGGTCAATGTACCGAATATTCACTTCACTGCACGGCTACTAACACTGTTCACTTAATTTGTGTTTCACGGAACGTGTTGTTCTTACGTTATAAAATTGGTGGCCCAGAAAGGGGCCGATTACTGTTAATTACTGGGACGAGATTACTACTATTACCCGGCGAAAAGAAGACTCGTGGCAGTCGGTCTCGGGCTGTGCAGTCCGCTGCTGTGACGATTGGTCGCGTCACCTATTTGGGCACACTTTTACAGACGGGGCACACGTATTTTGGTTATTGGCTGAAGTTGCCACATGTGTAACGTTCTCGAACGAGACGCTGCCGTTAGTTACAGGAGTTTTCACAAGTAGAGCGGTTTACCTGTGAATTTGTGGGATTGGTTCGGGTGGCGTGCGATTAAGAAATGAATTTCAAGAACGAGAGTCCTTCCTTTTAACAACAAGTAACAAAATAGTTTATTCAAAGAAAGTTTGACGCTAGGTCGGAAAATAACATAATACGACACGGAGTCGTGTGAACCGTAACGGTAAATTAATAGAACGTTAAATAATACGTGACGACGTATCGGTCAGAAATAAAGAATATCGTTGGTTTCGGTTTCGACGCTAGGCCGTTGCAACGGAATATAATGTTAACGGAAAAATGACGCTTAGTCGGTAATAAAGAATATCGTTCGATTTTGGATTGACGCTAAGTCGGTAGAACGGAATATAGAGATAGTTGACTCTTTTGATAATTAGAATTGAGTCGTTAATGAATGTAGAAAATATAATATAAAGATGCGATACTAAATCGCTGAATAGATATGAAACTCGACACGAAGTCGGTATAATGTATAATAGACGAATTGACGCTTGGTCAATTCAGAATGTTTAAGTTGAGTGATTGAGAGGATTCCTTCTCTCGAATTTGAATGGCTTCCTGTTGCCTATCAGCTGGCCCACGCTTTCTAGGTTCGAAGCTGAAGGGCTATTAAAAGCGACTTCAGTTGTAGATATCACGTTGCTCAGGGACTAATTATAGCGGCTGAGATGGACGCTGGGGCTAGTAAAAGCGTCTCAGATGGTAGCCAGGTAATCGGTTAAGATGTCCCCAGATGGAAGCCGAAGGGCTACTGAAAGCGACTTCAGATGGTAGGCCTGATGTTGGTAGAAGTAGACTGGATTGTAGAATTCGCGGTCCAGGGACTAATGAAAGCGTCTTCAGTATAATACTGGTTCGGTCGAAGATCCAGGAATGAATTCCTCTCTGCTGGCGGGCCTCTATTTATACTGATTTGTGAAACCTAGCCCGCGCCAATCACTTGCTGCGCGTTACGCGCACCAATCGGATTCTATATCCGGTTCGCGCCAGTCGCGCACTACACTCGCGGTTTATTCGGCGTCCGGTTGACCGTGTGTTTCACGCACGCGCGTTCGATCCGCACTTGGTTCACTCGCTCGACTGAGTGACTCTGCGCATGCGTTCGCTTCACTTAGTTCTTTTACTGGTCACTAGATTGCATTCATGACTTATTACTAATACAAAGGGTTTTAGGTATAACATAATATAAGAATAATTAGAGTTAGTATAATAAAAGAAAGGTAATTACAGCGGCGACTCGTCGCGGTACGTTACACATGCATTGTCGCACCGCGCGGCGAAGAGATCGAACGAAACACATCGAGACCGAGTGGGATAGAGCGATCTGTAGCCTACGCTGTTGTTTTGTTTTGACGATCGTCGGTCAGATCGCTCTATCCCACTCGATCTCGTGTTTCGTTCGATCTCTTCGCCGCGCGGTGCGACAATGTATGTGGCAACTTCAGCCAATAACCAAAATACGTGTGCCCCGTCTGTAAAAGTGTGCCCAAATAGGTGACGTGACCAATCGTCACAGCAGCGGACTGCACAGCCCGAGACCGACTGCCACGAGTCTTCTTTTCGCCGGGTAATAGTAGTAATCTCGTCCCAGTAATTAACAGTAATCGGCCCCTTTCGGGGCCACCAATTTTATAACGTAAGAACAACACGTTCCGTGAAACATAAATTAAGTGAACAGTGTTAGTAGCCGTGCAGTGAAGTGAATATTCGGTACATTGACCCTGCGATCAGCTGAGCACTGGACGCCGATGACCAGGATCGGTACAGTGGCCTAGTGACGTTTTGGGAAGACCCCGCGCGTTGCCGCGCGGGGCTGTTGAGCGCGGAGTTTGCACTGCGCTGAGAGGGAGGTAGCGGATGAATCGCTAGTTTGCTCCCGCAAAAAGTCCTCCCCTCGAGCGCGACTCCGCGCCCGAGGACGACCACCGTGGAGTTTTAGTGGGTGCAAGTCCCACATAACCCCGTCCCTCCCCCGGGGGGCGGGGTATTCGTTAGGGATTTCTCCACGTCAAAAAAAAAAAAAAAAAAAAAAGTGGCCTAGTGACACAGGTTTCCGAAAAGGGAAGGAAAGCAAGGAAAGGAATGTCCGAAAGGGTGAGTTTTATTTAATTTATTGGTGATTATTAGGTGCGAAAATAAATTCTTTCCGATTTTAGGGTACAATAACAGTTCGATTTAAAAAATATGAAAACAACTCGATCATCGCAATAATTTCCATTATTGTTCATTACCTTTTGCCATTTTTCTGGCAGCTTCTGAATACCATCGCGATAGAAATTCCAGTCGGAAAGAATTTATTCATACACCTAATATTATTTTTTAAATTTAGTTGTGTTGGCCGTTGTTAAACTACGGATTTTTACCTCAATAACGAATTACGATCACTTGTCGTACATTTTCTGTTACGTTACCTTTTCGTTTATGCCTTATTTAAAAACGAAATTTACGTACTTCTTGTCCTCTCACTTCAAATTATTCTTATTTAAGATTCTGCTTTAAAAAAAAAACTCTGTAACGCGGTTTCCTTCGATGCATTCCGACTTGCTTGTTCGTACGTTCGTAGCACAAGCGCGGTCGCCTACCGCGTAGCCAACGCTACCGCAGGAGCTCGGGCGGAAGGCGCGCGCTCTGATTGGTCGGGGTTTTTGGTTAATATCTCCTTAACGAAGCTTAGGACAATATTTTCGCTAAGGAAAAAGTTGTTTCAAATCACCCCCTGAGTCACCCCTTTCAAGGAAAACCGACATTTTTGGGACACCCTGTATAACTATTATGAATCGCCAATCGGCCCTTTGAAATCTAATCGCATTGATCTTTTCGAAGTATAAGCCCGGGTTCGAAACCGTGCGTGTCAGTCTGTACAGTTGCTGGGTCCGCGCGACGTGTTGCAGAGGAAGAAAGATTATCAGTCGGGTCAGCGTCATCTCTTCCTCTGAATCAGTCCCATCAATCATGACTCCAATTTAATTGTAATTTATCGACATGTTTAGTGAGCATTTTACCAGCTTCATCTCTTAACAAAACATTGTTTCCTTCCAATATTCCAATGATCTTATATGGACCGCGATAACGCCTGGCAAATTTTCCTCTCTTTGGTTCTACCAAAACACGTACCATATCTCCTATTTTTCCTTTGAAGGGACGGGCGTTCCTATCATAATACAATTTTGACCTTTCTTTTGCCTGAGTCAAATTTTGTCCTGCTATTATTTGCATTTCCGAAAGTCGCGTTATTAAATCATGTAAATATGAATTGTATGTGACCAAATTCTCGTCGCTCGGGAAGGAACTTGGACAACGCGCAAGTTTACCGAAGACCAATTCATACGGAGTAAAATTTGTGGCTACGTGGACAGATGTATTATAGGAAAACATAGCAAAGGGTACTAATCTATTCATATATAAAATCATTCATGTAATGACTGATGTATTCGGTTAACAGTATGTGACTTCTTTCTATTGCACCATTCGTTTGGGGTCTATAACCAGATGTAGTGACATGTTCAATTTTGAAAATTTTAGCTAAATTCCGAATTATCTTATTAATGAAACTAGTCCCTTTATCCGTTAATATTGCGCGTGGTGTTCCATAAAGCAATATTAGATTAGTTACCAATGCGTGAGCTATTGTTTCAGCTTTTATATCCTGAACAGGGACAGCTATGCAATATTTCGTCAAATTATCTTGCATAGTTAGAATATGTTTGTTTCCATTGGGAGTAGTAGGTAAAGGACCTACAGTATCTATTGATACTTTGGAAAATGGCTCTAATGGAGTGTCAGTAATTAGCATTGGTTCGCGAGTTTTGGTCCGTACTAATTTTTGATTCTGGCAACTATTACAAGTACGGATATAATTTTGAATATCATTACGCATACCTGGCCAATAAAATCGTTCTCGAATTCTGCAATATGTCTTTGTTAAACCCTTATGTCCTCCTACCAAACTTTCATGTAACTCTGAAATGATTTTCAGACGAAGTTCTTCCGGAGGTACCTGAGTGTTTCCGTAAC
Organism: Andrena praecox; assembly: GCA_963932275.1. Lineage (NCBI taxonomy): Eukaryota > Metazoa > Arthropoda > Insecta > Hymenoptera > Andrenidae > Andrena > Andrena praecox. The sequence goes on from OZ010734.1 coordinate 14,971,987, forward strand.
AAAGGGCTATTTCAATATTGCTGTCCTCAAATGTATTCCTTAATATTTCTATTAACGTACCTTGAGGTAATTCGTCTGTAAAGTCACCATTCTGTGAGATTCTTAGACCCTCTATATCTAAATCTAAGAGAATTTTCCTTAGATTCTGTAGACCAAGTTCCAAATCCCGAGTAGAAATTTCATCAAAATGTTTTCTTTTTATAACTACGCTAAATATTCGATGTTTACCACGTTTAGTTATTAGTATTTGTCCCACTCTGGGTTTTGCTTCTTTTAAATTATTAACATTAATAATGCCCAGGTCAGAGAGCAAGATGCTCACTGGTGTAACAAGTTCACAATCGGACGAAATGAAATGTACATAATTTGATCTGTAATACGTTAGATTCTGTCTCGTAGAAGTTACGATGTCTTTACTTTTGTATCGCATGCTGCGAGATTCGGATTCCATATCCGGAGGTATGTAATCAGCGTTCGGGATGTATATGGATGATGAATTTGAGACTTGTGGGAAAAGTTGTCTAAGAGTAGATTTTTGAACAATAGGTTCCCTACCTCCCTCCTTGGGAGTTTGATTAACCGTTGGATTTGGAAGGGGTGTCGAAGGTGCTATAGGACTTGGATCTACGTTCGGGGTAGGTAAGGTTGAACTGTATCTAGGCCTATTAATGATCGTGCTATCAGGCATTCCTGGTGCAGTTATTTCTAGTTCTGTTTCTTCCGGAATATTTTTCAGCTGAGGTGCTCTTTTGACTGCTTCCGCAACCCTTGTATTTGGAGTTTGACTATCTTTTGTGGAATCCCTAGCTTGTTGTAATAATTTTTCTATTCGTCTATTTAATTCCTCGTCCCCAGTATCATCATCATATGGATCTAAATCTTGTAATATTTCCTGTCTATATTCGTCTAAAGTGTCTCCCTCAGAAAGGGCATCCAATAAAACAACTTTCTCCTCAAGTTCCTGTAACTTAGCGCTTTTATCATGTAATGATTTTTCAAATCTACTGAAAGATTCTTGTAACTCTTCTAAATTTAAAAACGCGGAACCCTGTTTGTCCTGATCACCTGTATCACTATCGCGAGCTGCGGGTAAATTAATGGCAATAGCTCTATCTACTTCGGACTCATTCCCTCCCTTCCGCAATTCCGCACCGGCCACTGCACCTTGTGAATCTGGAATTTTAGGATTCTCCACCATCCGTTTAGGATGAAACTCCAGATTCGGCAGCGTACTCCTACGTTGACGGAATACAGGCGGATCTGACTGTTCGTCATCGGAATCGTCGTCCTCCGCTAGAGAAAGATCTTTCGATTTACTTAATTCCCGTGTTCCTGATGGTCCCGGAACTTCAGTAGCTTGAATCTTTCCTCGCGTTCTAGTTGCTATTGCACTGGCATCCAAGGGTACAGGTTTCTTCGATCTAGGTATTGAACTTACTGGCTTATCTACTTTTGAATTCCCGGGCAAGATCGGCTTGCGAGTTGTTGATGGTTTATTTATTGGTAATAATTTCGGACAATCAGGTACTTGTTCCGAATTTGCATCATCAGAGGAATCCGACAAACTGAAGTCATCAGACGAACATAATTCATTTACTATGACGGGATTTCTTGACAAGGCATCTGCGTTTGTATTTAATTTTCCTGCCTTATGAACAAATTCGTACTCATAATCTCGCAATTTTAGTCGCCAGCGAATCAATCGTTGCCCTGGATCTTTTATTGAGTTAATCCATCTCAAAGGTTCATGATCACTAACGAGGGTGAATTTTCGGCCGTATAAATATGGTCTGAAGTGTAAAATTGCATAAAGGACTGCCAAACATTCTTTTTCGGTAGTGAAGTAATTTTGTTCTGGTTTAGTTAAAATCCTCGAAAGGTATGCAACTGGTAGATCTTGACCATCAATTTCCTGGCTGAGTACAGCGCTTATAGCATAGTCTGACGCATCTGTAGTTAAAGTGAATTGACTATTGAAATTTGGATATTGAAGTATAGGGCTTTTACAAAGTGCTTTTCGTAATTCCAAAAATCCTTTCTTTTGCTCTTTTCCCCAAGTGAAAGTAGAATTCTTCTTCAGCAAGTCTGACAACGGTTTAGCCTTTTCTGCGAAATTTTTGATAAAATGTCTATAATATCCTGCTAGACCTAGAAATTGCCTAATGTTTTTCTGATTTTTCGGGCGAGGGAAATTCTTTACTGCACTAATCTTTTTGGGATCCGGTTTTACACCTGCCCGACTAATAACATGTCCTAGGTACGCAACTTCTATTTTCAGGAACTCGCACTTATCCGGTTGTAAAGTTAATTTAGCATCGGCCAAACGCGTGAATAAACGACCAATTTTCTTTTCATGTTCTTCTAAAGTTTTGGCATATACCACAATATCATCCAAATAAACAAAAACTTCTACACCCTGTAACCCGCGTAGGACTTGGTCCATTAACCTTTGAAAAGTCGCTGCAGCATTTTTTAGACTTTCCGGCATTCGGATATATTCATAATGACCATTTGGGGTTGTGAAGGCTGTTTTTGTCTATCTTTCGGATCCATCTCAATTTGTTGAAATCCGCTTGCTAAGTCAAACGTGGAGAAATATCGGGCTTCACCTAAGTGATCCAGTATATCGGTAATGTTCGGTAATGGATATGCATCGCCAATGGTTTTTTCGTTAAGATTGCGGAAATCTATGACTATTCTCCATCTCAGGTTGCCTTTAGAATCCGGTTTTTTAGGAACAATCCAAATGGGCGAATTATACGGTGAGTTTGAAGGCGCTATTATTCCATTACCTAGTTTATTACGGATCTGTTTTTCTATTTCATCTTTATAGACCGGAGGAAAACGATACTGTCGCGTATTCACAGGAACATCATCTACTGTGGGGATTCTATGTTTAATGTATGAAGTACATGGTAATTTATCACAAGGCAAGTGGAATCGTTCGGGAAATTCTTTAATGAGTTTAATTACATGATCCCGCTCTTCTTCGTTCAAATGATCGAGACGCAATTTTTTATGATTTCTAAAACTCTATCTTCCGCGATTGGCAAGGTTTCGTCTTCCGTATCAGAATCGAAATAATTTTGTTCTTCTTCGGGGAAGTTATGATACTCGAATGGTATTAATTCTTGTGGCGGAATTTCGACTTCGACATCCTTATCCGTCGTATTGACGGCAAAGACGTGACATGCACCTCGGTCATTTACAGACACAACAGCTTCGCCAATGTACAAGCCATCCATAGTTTCAATTTTGGGTAAATATCCCTCTTTTAAATCATTATTTGTAACGTCAATGGCAACTGCTTGTCTAGTACGTGCTTTTAAATACAAAAGTCGAGGTCCTACGTTACGAGGTACTGGATCATGGCCAATAAAAGGTATTGGTTTAATGGGATCACTTTGTGTTACCAATGTGTTATGGGCGAAGGAAATTTCAGCCTTTTCTTGTTTAAGATACTGTTTACCTAATATACCATCGCAGCATACAAATGAAGATCTTACTACATGAAATTTTACAGGTTGGCCTAATAAAGTGATTATGGTAGTACCTAAAGTCTCTGTTGTATCCGCGGTTATTCCTGTAATAGCAACTGATTCATGAAGCGCGACTGAAACGTAGTCGTCTAATGCAGTTAATTTAATTACATTTATATCTGCTCCGGTGTCTATAAGGAAATATCCGCAACCCATATTCAACTCCTTACCCATCATTTTTACTAGTGGAGATTCGGGTTTTTCTACTGTTGCAATTCTTCTTGGTTTACTAGAAATTTTACTGTTGCATGACGCTCTTTTTTCGAATGACTCGACGTCGCGTCCATCCGACGGGTCATTTGTTCGTTTAAATGATCTTCGGCTTTGGTATTTCTATTGTATGGAGAAACAGGTCTTGATGTCGAAGGCCCAGGGGATGGAGATCTTGGTCTACCCCCTTGCGAGTACCCATCTCTTACTGACCGTGATTGCTCATTACTGTTTGTATTGTAATTGTGGTAAGGGTAATAATTCGGATATGGCATTGGCGGATAGAAATATTGTGGGTAATATGGCTGTGGGGGAAATCCAGGTGGATTGTAAAATGGATTCCGTGGTGGAGGTTTCAAAATTCCTATGGGGGATCCACTTACGTCAATGTTGGGACTTGGTGAACGTGGGCGACTTTCTTCTTCATTTTTAATTGCATAATTGTGATAGCGCGTGGAATTTGAAGGTTGGCGATTAGTGTAATCTTGGTAATAATTATTCGCTGATCGGGAATAGCCATTATTCTGATGAAACGATACTTTCTGAGTTTCATTCGAAGGTAATATTCCGGATTTCATTCGCGTTTCTATACGTACTGCAAATTTTCGTGCATCATCTAAAGTTTTGGGGTCACGCGCATCGACTGAGCGTGCTATTTCGTCTGGGAGTCCGCGAATATAAGCTTCCAATCCGCATTCTTTTAATGGTAATAACATTTGTTCTGCATTATTCCCATAACTATCTTCTAACGCAATTCGAGCCCCGCTGATTAATATGTTTAATCTGTCATAAAAATCGCTAACTGATTCTTCCTTTTTCATCCGAATATTTTCTATTTCGTGTTGATAGTAAGAATAATTTTTGCCCGGTGCGAATCTACTTTTTAGATGTTTAATTAGTTCATTAACTGTATTAAATGTCTTTCCATACGTACTATCGCGGGCTGGACCCTTCAGTTTTCCTAATACTGATTTTAGAAATGAGGACTCTAATGCCGCAGCCACTAATGCTACGCTATTTTGTATATCCTGTACAAAACCCTTCAGAGGAACGCCCTTCCCATCAAAGTAGGGAATATTTAATGTACTATTCTGAATGGCTACCCTAGTAGCATTTTTGGTTGGCCAACGGTTGCCAACAGTTGGGAACTAGTTGGGATATAGTTAGTGTTTGTGCCTACAAATTCCCAACACAGGGCCTACGGCAAAAAAGTTACGACAGTTTGCCAACGACTATTCAATGTTGGGCCTACAATTGTTATGGTTGGTTAATTAACAAAAAGTTACGACAGTTTGCCAACGAATATTCAATGTTGGGCTTACAATTGTTATGGTTGGTTAATTAACAAAAAGTTACGACAGTTTGCCAACGAATATTTAATGTTGGGCCTACAATTATTATGGTTGGTTAATTAACAAAAAGTTACGACAGTTTGCCTACGAATATCCAATGTTGGGCCTACAATTACTATGGTTGGTTAATTAACAAAAAATTTACAACGATGATTAAATGTCGTCTTACAAACGTCAGAAAATTTGCTACATCAAAAAACCTGTTGTGATTTTTCTTTTCTTATTTATAAATACGTAATGAGGACGTCTGTCTTAAGACAAATGTGAAATTTTAAGGAATCAGTCTAATGGTTGGATGATGATATTTTGTAGAATATTTCGCGTCACTGCACAGTTTTCATAAACAATTAATACTAGTTATGTAACTAGAAATTATAAGTGTTTACAAGGAAGTGTGTTGGTCAGCTGCGAACAGCAGTTGCTTTGTAAGCGGAAAGTTTGGGTTCGATTCTTCTCACCGCGAATTTTTTTTTTTTCCTAAACCAGACCTGAAGAAGACGTATTTACGACGTCTTTTGAAGTTCTTTAAGACGCCTTCTGGACGTTTTTAAGACGTCTTTTGGAAAGAAGCCTTCAGTTGGGCCCAGTTGGGCCTATGGAAAGAAACCTTCGGTTGGGCCTTCGTGTTAAGTGACGTTGGGCCTACGTTGGTTACAATCGTTGGCCCATTTAAAAATAGCGCGACACTTCAACAGTTGGCCAACGGATAACACGTCATTGGCCCAACAAACTCCCAACAAATAAATGCTACTAGGGTAAGCACTCTGCCATTGAGGTCATCATTGCGCTTGCGTCTTGAGCCATCGTTAAATATTTGTGAATAAATAAACTAGTCAATAAATAGCAGATAATATACCCAGCGTTACCAATGCCACACTGATAATTTAGTAATTTGCAAAATTTTTATAACTTCTATCTGATTTCAATGAATGTGAGCACCCAGGAATTCATACAAGAAAATTCCTGAAATCCCACCGCTGCCACCAGATCTATTACGTGCCGCGACCTTTGGTGTTCGAGCGGCGCGTTTTAGACAGTCAAATTCTGATTAGGAGTATCCCACAATCATTTGATTATCAGAATTTGTTGTCTTTGCGTATAGAATGGCAAGGAGGCTCGCCGCACTCGTAACAGTCAATTATTTTATTTAATTATCTAAATATAAGAAGGATAAGGGGTAGATTTTGAGATCGTCAGTGCTCTTGACCCATACGGGTCTTTTCAAAGGAATCAGACAGGTAATTAATGAGTAGAATTTATGATAATAAAGGTTTAATATTGTAAAAGTGAATGAAAGCAAAAGAACGTAACAAAATATGGAAATATTCAATGGATCACTTCATAAAATAATAATCAGAGACAACTCCTGACTAGGGGAATCCCACAATGCTTGGATTGTCAGAAATTATCGTTACATCCGATCCAATATTAACAATGTAATAAGGTTTACAGAAAGAGATAAAAGGTGCAACTCACCAGACAGTCAATTATATATCGGGAAATATACTTTTAGTTTTCACTTGGAATGTTGGAGATTTTCCTGCGTTTCGAAGATAAACCTAAATCAGAGAAAAAGATGAAAACGCGAACACACACACTTGGTTATATTACGGAATAGATCTGAATTGAATTATAGAGCGAATTAAAATAATTTTAAGTGAGCGAACTGAATGATAATTTTTGCTTTATAGTTAATAAATTAATGTTGTAAGCAAAGTTTAGTAAAATAATTGTTTCGCAAAGTCGAGTCTTTCACACGGTTTAACCCGGAGAACTCCTGCTCTAAAACTTTTTCGGACCCAGCGACACGCACCTCACGATTTATCGTCACAGAGTGGCGCAGCTTCACGCTTCCGGCAACGACCAGAGTGGGTCCGTACCGAAAATGCTTACGCTGCATTTTATCGCTCGGCCGCGCTGCCGTGGGCCCGCCTACTTAACGAGGCGGTGTGTGTGTTAACGTCTATCCATCAGACTCCCGATTCAAATATTCGATCAATCTCTACGGAACATTCGTACGTACAGGAAAACATAACTTCCCACATCTTGGAAAACATACAATTTCGCACAGCTGAGGGCTCTCCCTCAATGTTCATAATTTCACAACACAATTTCATACACAATTTCTGACTAGGGGAATCCCACAGTCGTTGGACTATCAAAAATTGTATTGGGCATTTGATTTTAACAACAATTTTTAATTAATTAATAATTCGCACGTGCGACAAAACCGTAGGAAGGCGCAGTTCCCTGCACCGGATGTAGGGTATTCAATTCTGTCAATCTTCTAAGAAATGATCCAGTCTGTGCATTCCTGCTGTAGCAGTTAGTGGTCATATTACATTTTTAACACGACGGTCAGAGGTGCTCTCAACGAGGGCTCTCCCACAATGCTGCAAGGCATTGTTGAAATACATCCCTGCAGCTTACACAGAACGGATTCGGTACAACAGGAGAACCACTGGTCGTTTCGAACGCGACTATCTCGTGAGAACGCCGCTGCGTCAGCACCGCCTTATCTATTTCGTGCAACGGCAATGCGTCGAGGCGACGACGCTCCAAGAGAGAAGTTTTTTACTCTATCAAGAATATTAATTAATAGGTAGGAGTATGATCAACAAGGGATTTCCCATAACGCTAGGCGTTGTTGATGCATACCCTGACCGAAAAGAACAATCTTACGTTCCTAACGTAACACCCTCATAGCCCCTGTCCAGATTCAATCTGGCACAGGTCCTGATAGCCTGCACCTCTGCCTGAAAAACCGAAACGTGTGGGCCCAGGGCGATGGATCTTTCTACCCTGGGCCTCTCCCCCCATATCCCGGCTCCGGCTCCGGCTCCGGTTCCGGTTTTGGTTTTGGAGCCATCTGTATACCAGGTGAGCCCCCCCGGAGAGAGTAACTCCTTCTGGCTCTCCTCCCAGTCCTTCCTACTTGGGAAGCGAACGATGAAGTTGTGTTTGAAGCGGTAGGCTGGGTCACATTGATCTCCCCCGCTGTCCAGGGCCTCGTGCGAGTCCCTTACGTCCTGTAGGATCGCCGCGTGCCCGTTCCTCGCGCCTTTCCATCTTCCCGCAAAGTGTATCCTCAGGGCAGCCTTCCTAGCCCCGGCTTCCGCCGCCAGGTGCGGTGGCGCCAGGTCCAGCAATACTCCCATCGCCAGGGTAGGCGTGCTGGGGAACGCACCCGTCATCCCCAGCAGTGCCAAGCGATACACCTTGCTCAATGTCCTCCTGTGGGTGTCCCTCCTCATGGAGGTCCACCATACCACTGAGGCGTATGCGGTTCCAGTTGGGGATCCAGGATGGCTGTGTAGATCCATTTGACCACCCATGGTTTTAACCCCCATGTGCTGCCGAACATCCTTCTGCAGGCCCAGTAGGTAACGAGCGCCTTCTGGGTCTGCTTCTTGATGTGGCTTTTCCACGTGAGCTTCTTATCCAGGGTCACTCCCAGATATTTCACCTCCGAGGAGGTGTGGAGCGCCGCTCCGAAGATTGAGGGGACCTTAAACTTTAGGTTCCGCTTCCTCGTGAACAGTACCACCTCCGTCTTGCACGGATTTACCCTTAGGTTTTGGTTTTGGCACCATTCCTGAACCAGTGTGAGTGCCTTCTGCATTCTCCGGGCCATGCACGTCGGGCTCGTGCCTCTGACTGCGATCACTATGTCGTCAGCATAGCCCTGTACTATTACACCTTCTTCTCCGAGCCCACGCAGTAGCTCGTCCACCACCAGGATCCACAGCAGTGGGGAGAGAACTCCCCCCTGCGGGCAGCCCCTGTCGGCCCGAGCCCTTATCGTGGTCCCTTCCCAGCTGGCCATCACGGCTCTAGTCCGCAGCATGTTGCGTATCCACCTTCTGATCGAGTCTTCGACCTTGAAGCTGTCTAGGGCCCTGCTTATGGCATCTAAGAATGTGTTGTCGAACGCTCCTTCGATGTCCAAGAAAACGCTCAGGACCGACTGTTTCCGCTCCAGGGCCCATTCTACCACCCCTACCAGGTGGTGGAGCGCCGTCTCCACGGATCTGCCGGCCTGATACGCGTGTTGGGAGATTTGTACTGGTCTTTCCACCAGCGCATGTTCCCTGATGTGTCTATCCACCAGCCTTTCCAGCGTCTTCAGAAGGAAGGACGTTAGGCAGATAGGCCTGAAGGACTTGACAGAGTCGTAGTCCTTCTTCTCAGGTTTAGGTATGAATAAGACTCTAGCCGTTCTCCATGTTTTGGGTATATACCCCAGGGCAAGACAGGATTTGAAGATAAGGTCCAGTCGTTTTATCAGGTCCTCTCCCCCTTCCTGTAGAAGAGCGGGAAAGATCCCGTCTACTCCCGGACTCTTAAATCTTTTAAATGAGTTTATGGCCCATCTGATCCTGTCTCGGTTTATCACTCTGGAGGCCATCCCCCAGTTCTTCGGTCCCTCTTTCTCAGGTTCCAGCCCTTCCGTCGGCTGCCCCTGCTGAAAGAGCCCCGAGCCCGCGAAGTGGACCTCTGTCAGGTGTTCCAGAATTTGTTGCCGGTCCTCTAGATATCTCCCATCCGGGAGTCTGAGTCCGTTCAGTTTTTCAGAAGGCCCGGATGCGAAGACCTTTCGGAGCCTGGCCACTAGTGGTAGGGCCTCGGCTTCTTGGCAGAATTCCCTCCAGGTCTTCCTTTTTGATGCTCTGATGAGCTTCTTGTAGGATCTATGGGCTTCCCTGTAGTTTTCCCATTCGGTCCTCATGTTCAGCCTCATGGCTCTGTTTAGCAGCTTCCGGGCTCTGATCCTGTGCCTACTCAGCTCCTGGTTCCACCAGGGTACCCGTCTGCTGCTCTTCCTTTGCTTTGCCGGGCATGACGTTTCATATGCTTGGGTGATCGCAGCCTGCAGTCCCTCAACCGCTTGCTCGATCCCCCCACCCGTTTTCGGGCATCCGTAGTCCCCACCGAGCCTTCTTCCTAGTTCCTCTTTGTAGAGTTGCCAGTCGGTGGCCCTGGGGTTCCTGTAGACTCCCGTGGGTTCGTGGTTCACGTCTCCCGCCAGTCTGAATTCGATTAGCCTGTGGTCTGAGAGAGTTACCTCTTCCGCCACTTGCCAGTCCTTAATAGCCTGAGCCACCTTCTTGGAGCCCAGCGTGATATCAATTACCTCCTGCCTTCTGATGTTAACAAATGTGGGCTTGGAGCCTCGATTTAGGATCTCCAGTTCCGTGGTCGAGAGGTATTCAAGTAAGCTCGTCCCTCTCTTGTTGATGTCGGTGCTGCCCCATATGATGTGATGGGCATTTGCGTCGCATCCCACCACCAGTTGCAGCCCCCTATTTTTACATGCCTCCACCAGTACTCTGAGTTCCCTCGTTGGGAGGGGGGGGGGGGGGGCTCCTCAGAGTCGTATGGTAGGTATGCTGAGCAGACCACGATCTTTTCCGTGTTCCCACCCATTTTTAGCTCTATTAGGACAGCTGTTAGGTCCCTAGTGCAGAATTCTCCCAGCCTCAAGGAGTTTAGTCTTTTACTCGCGTAGACGCACGCTCTTAGGCCGGGGTCACCGGGCCCGTGTATTACCGTGCCCAGTTTCGCGTTCAGTCCTCCTACTCGACCCCTGATTAGCCAGGGTTCCTGTATGAGTACTATATCTGTCTGCTGCCCCACTATGCGGTGGTCGAGTAAGTCCGTCGCCGCTTTGCAGTGCTGCAGATTAATCTGCGAGATGCTGATGCATCCTGCAGTCATTTTGGCTGCAGTATTGCCTGCTCTCGCTCGTGCTCCGGGGGAGATAGTGTGTCCCGTGTTGCGGTCCACTTTTCTATTTCCCCCTTCGCTTTACCGTGGTGGTCTTGCTCGCCACCCCCGCATTCTTCAGAAACTGGTACCCCAGTAACCCAGGTCCGGTGGTCCTTTGGACTCCTCCCTGGGTCCCCGAGGGCCCAGCCCTACCCAGCCCCTCGGCCTTCAGGAGTCTCCTCCTCTTCCCGCGGGTGGGCATTTCTGCCTTCTTCGTGGGGGGTCGGTCTCTCCCCCCCGTGGGTGCGCCTGAGGTCTCCACCCCGGTCGGCACCGTCGTGGGTCCTTCCCTTCCCTCCACTGCTCTTCTTTAGGGTTGGTCCTGAGGGGCCGGATCGGCGCCGGCGCAAGGCATTTCCCTAGCGCTCGAGGCCTCCCCCGCTCCCTCCGGCCCGTCCCCTACTTTGACCTGGGCTGCCGCCCCTTGCGCCTCTGGGAATATTTTTCCCTTTCTTTTTGCAGGGTGTTCGGGGGTCGAACCGTCGGTCTGTCGGGCCCTTTTCTGGCCCTTGCCCGTGGTCTCCCCTTCCTTTCCACCCTGCTTTGCGGCGGGGTCTGTTTGCCCGTCATGCGGGCCCACCTCCCCCTGCGCTACCTTTTTGGAGGTCGGCGCTCCTGCTTGGGTCGCCTCCAAAGTGGTCCCGAGTGAAGCCAGTTTGGCTTTCCGGGCCCTCCTTTTTGCCGCCCCGCTGCGGGTCGCCTTCCTCTTCTCTGTTGGTGGGTTGGGCGTCGCTTCGGCGCACAGTGGGGCAGATCGGGTCGAAACGCGGCACAAAACATTTTCTGACTGAAATCATATATTTATCGTTAATTTTTTCACTTCATTCAGTTAGGACGTATACTTGTGGTCCTATTGATAAAGAAAAATTAATGAAATTTGTTTATTTAAGGTGGCTAGTACTTTTTTGTCCGAAAATTAAGCAATCTTTATGAATTTTTTTCTATATGAAATTGAAAAGCTAGAAAGATGGGGTTTGTTGTTGGGGGTTATCTGAAACATAAAAACAAATCAAGACATTAAACTTTATTACATTTTGTTCTGTTGACCAAGCCGATTCTTAAATTTCGCATTTAAAACAAAATGGCGGACTGTCAAACCTACACTTTCAGTGGCGAAAATCGATACCTACAGTTTGACAGTCCGCCATTTTGTTTTAAATGCGAAATTTAAGAATCGGCTCGGTCAACAAAACAAAATGTAATAAAGTTTAATGTCTTGATTTGTTTTTATGTTTCAGATAACCATAAAAGGCGGAATTTATGGCACCGCAAAGGACCAACTTTGAGCGATTATAGCGAAGGGAGGGAGGGTGCAATTGTTTTAATAAAAATTCTTTTAATACTTTCAAACAGTGATCTTTCATTTGCAACAAACTCCAACTTTCTAGCTTTTCAATTTCATATAGAAAAAAATTCATAAAGATTGCTTAATTTTCGGACAAAAAAGTACTATGTCCCTTAACTGTATTTGTAAATATGTTTATGGGGAACATTTAAATCATATAAAATTTAATAGTTATAAAATCTTTATTTACGTTACTTCAAAATTATTTAACAAACATATTTTAATTTATTTTAACAAATATTACAAGCACCCTTCGTTAAATACATTTTTATTCCTTTTTACGTCTTCGTTGATTTCCTGTTCTCTAGCTGCACACCTGGTTGTAAAAAACTTCATAACATTAGAAACATGCACAACAGAAAACATAATATGATGTTTTATTAATGTAAACAGTGAAAGGTACTTACCATAGATTTGGGGTAAAAGCGGGAGTCCTGTCTTGCTCCATACTGAAGTGCTTATCTCACTTGTTTCAATTACTTCTACATTACATTTTTATTTCTTTTTAAGTCTTCTTTGATTTCCTGTTCTCTAGTGTTTGCTGCACCCCTGGTTGTAAAAAACTTCATAACATTAGAAACATGCACAACAGAAAACATAATATGTTTTATTAATGTAAACAGTGAAAGGTACTGTTCGCGAGTAGATGTTGTTCGCGTGCCGGAATTTTAGGTTAGGGTGGCGAAGTGAATTCAAAGCACAGCAGTTCAGCGTTAGCCACGTCGTTTATTCAACAACTAGTTTGTTGAGCGGATTAACACGCGTGGTGAGCCGAGAACGCTTTACTTGAGCGGTGAGCTTTATGAGAATGAGAGATTGCGCGTTTGAACAGAACAATAATCACGTGCGTGATACGTGTGATTCGGTGAACGTTACGAACGAGAGCGAACAATGGCCCGAAGCTAGCTTCCGCCTTGGTGTCTTCCAGAGGCTTCTGGAAGACGCGCCAAGCGGAAGTGAGCTTTGATTGGGTGAGCGCGCGGACGGCTGGTCCGATTGGATGAGCGCGCCGACGGCCAGATCTGATTCGGCCATCGATCGTCGATCTGCCGTCGTGTTCCGCTGCCCGTGAGGTGCTGCGGTGAGATGAGAGCGGTGGTGATGGGAACTATTGCTCGAATCGCAAACAGGTACTTATCATAGATTTGGGGTAAAAGCGGGATTCCTGTCTTGCTCCATACTGAAGTGCTTATCTTACTTTTCTGAATTACTTCAGCATTCTTCATCTTCCTCTTCGTACTCACCTTCCTTTTCGTACTCACCTTCCTCTTCATCCTAGTCTTCCTCTTCGTCCTCGTCTTCCTCTTCGTCCTCACCTTCCTCTTCGTCCTTGTCTTCCTCTTCGTCCTCACCTTCCTCTTCGTCCTCGTCTTCCTCTTCGTCCTCACCTTCCTCTTGGTCCTCGTCTTCCTCTTCATCCTCTCATCTTCATCTTCGTCCTCATCATCAGAGGATTCTGTCGGAACAAATAATTTCCTCGTTTCTCTTAAGAACGGTTCCGATTTTTTATTTGACCTCTTCCGAATACTGGAGATCAGTGGGTCAGAAGTGAGTAAAAGCCTATTTATAATTAAAGTAAATGAGTAATCGTCAATTGTTAAAATCAGTTGTAACACGCGCCATGCCATAAGCCATGGTATCGATATGCAATCGTACCTGTTTAAAACATCCCTGTTGCATTCTTCCCGTGAAAATTTCCTGGCATGATGTAAACGAAACGATCGAATATGTTTGTTTCGTGCTTCTGCCGCTTCCTCGGATAATTGTCCGATTGGTACTAATGCGTTTGCCACTATTAATGGCCCATGAATTAGTATTTTGTGTACTGTTGGGGTCATTGGATGCCATGAATATAAACGAATATATAGCTTGGCTGTACCTCTGCAATAAACTTCAAATTTATTTATGTCAATCTCGCGGTAGCTTGATATGGCCTCTAAGATGGCTTTAAACCTTTGAATAATAGAAAGAATTGTGTTAAAAACATAAAACAAGGATAAAATTTTATAAAATTGGAATGTTTCGAAGCAATTGAGAAAAAATATTGGTGTAGGTCACGACTCGGTACCTTCTTATTAACCGCACATCTACACCAGTTATCTCAGCCGACAGTCCCGGATCCATGAAAAATCTTTGGCTTGTATTGCCATCATTTGTATTTCCTAAAACATTATATTACAAGTCATGTTTTGCAACTTCATTTTTATAAAAAATATTCTTAATTTAATACAGATAAATAAATATTTCCCAAAGTATTATCGTATCCTTGTTTTGGTACATCAACTAACAAGCCCATTTGGATTCTAAATTGGTCCTGAATTTCTTTCTTCTTCGCTTTCATGATATTCTTGTCGGCTTCAGTTTTGACTTGCCATTTTCTCAGCGGCAATTTGTACGCCAAATGCAGTAAACTTTCGAAAAAGCGTATTCTGGCGTGTAAAATCGACAGACCGAATTTTATTGCATTTGGATCAACTACACGTGTCCTGGATAAATTGTTAAAATACTTGGACGTGGCCCCGCAAATATAGCGTCGATGTCGTATTGGTGAGGGCATTGCACACTTTTCCATCAACCATGGGTAATATCATTGTATGCTTCACCGACAATGAACTTCCTTTAACTTGAAGCAATTAAGTTAAATTTAAGTATCACTTTTTCATAATATCAAAGTTGCTCACATTATTCTGTCATTACCTTCAGTTTTAGTATATTTTAAGTTTCGAATTTGTGTTTCTATATATTCGGTTTCCTCCCGAATAATGTCGGTCGTTTCCTTTCTCAATCGGAGGCGTATTGGTCGACAGTAACGAGGTGAGGCCGGGGACGGATTTTGCCAAATAATATCTGTTCCTAAAAATTAAAACCACGTTTTAAGAAAATGTTCTTATAAAGTACAAATATTTGGAAACCTTAAAAACGTTCTACATTCGCAGGGTTGCTATTACTTACCATAAATCAATCGCAAGGGCAACATCGAACTTTGGATAATCTGACTATCAGAATCTTCCTCATTATCAAATGCTTGTTTATACTGCATTTGTTGGGAACCATCGCATCCCCATTTGCTGATTAATTCAAAAGGAGTACGCTTACTTTTGTCCAAGTTTGCAGCTCCTTCGCTTAAATATGCGAATAATCTGGTTGCCGTATGATCTAACAAGTGTTGCAAAAGTACTTCGGCACAAGTAGCTGTCACACGAAATGCTTCTTTTACTGGATAGCAATCTGTTTTTGCTGCTTGAATTCTCTTATAACTGGGAAAAAGCTTCTTATCACTTATAACACTAGTGTTGCCAGTTCCAGATACATAAATAGCAACCTACGTATCCAAACAGGGTTCTGGCTTACAGGCCCAAAACATTCAGGGACACCAGAACCCTTGCACCCCCTCGTTGGAGCGATAATCCATCAAACCTAAGCATCCCGCATTAACAAAAAGCCCTAGGCCACCTGCCCCTCGAGCCACTCAAGGGTTTCTTCGGTCCCTAAGACCAGCATCAGCCTTCCGTCTATCACCGAGTGAGACCGGAAGCCTACATCGGAACTCTCTCGGATGGCTCGGGATGGACCTCTGGTACCAGGTACACTCCCAGTCCGTTAGTGAGGTCCTCGTGGACCACCCCCTCCTCGATTTCAGAATCTGACAAGTCGGCTCCGATATAAATGGTGAAAAGTAGACTGGGAGATAGAATGTTGAATGTAAAAATTTATTTATTTATTTAAACGTGCTATTGGGGGGGGGGGGCACAACTATAGCACCGTCACCTGTGAGGATGTTCCAATGTACACACATTAAACAGAAATATCTTCCTATGCACTCGGCACAGGGCCCTACGGGTTGGCGGGTATAAATTCGCACTGTACAAATTCGAATGTAAATATATCGGATCGAATTGGCGCGGAGCGACGTAAGGTGATTGAACGCCCGTACATATTGCGTCCTGTGCATCTGGGTGAGGCCGATGTAGCGCCTGTCGCATATCTTCCTTCTGTGTGCGTCGACCAGAGGGTGCCGCTCATGCTTCGGAGGCATACCAGTCAGAGCAGCTTCGCGTGTGCGTCGGGGTGTTCCTCGGGAAAAACCCCGTCCCATGGCGCATAGTATCTCTGGGAGGAGCGGAACTGCCAATTATAATACATGTTTATTTCCATAATTACCTTAATTTGGCCGCGGTGATGGAAGGCTTATTGGGATCAATTCCCACTGGATGGGTGCGTCCGGTTTTCCGTCGATTTCTGTATTTGTTTTGAGCCTTGGGGCCACCCACTCTCCAGGTACTAGGGTATACCCGAATTCGCAGGATTTTTGGGTCTCTCTGATGGTCGGGATGTTGGAGACTCCCAAGAGCCCAACACCGGTTGCCGGGGCGTTGAGGAACTGCCATTTTAATTTTCGGAGTTGGACACGCCGTCCGGCTCGGTGGCTCCGTGGCATTCGTCTTTTGGGATTTTCAAGAATAATTATTGATCGATCGATAAATCACTCTCTACCTTCCGCTCCAGGTGCTACCGCGGGCAACGTTCTGCTCTTTAGCGGCACCATCGGGGAAGCCAAGTGTGATTCTTCCATATTCGCAATGATTGCTTTAAATGTTCATTGATATTTCAATCAATCGCGTAGATCACGCCTTACGCTTAATCTCTGGTAAAACCGCGGGCAACGTTCTGCTCATAGGTAATACCATTAATCAGCGCCACCCGTGAACTGTCCATACACATTTTCGTCATTGAATTCACTTTACCAAATGACGAGTGCTTGATTTTTAGGACGGGATAAGAGGGTGGAAACACTTCACTCACTGATATTAAAATAAAACACTCACCTTTATTTTCCTTCGATGTGATTCTACCGATGTGATTCTACTCTTACTGCTAGTACAAATGCTTTAGGCATATAATATAACATAATATGGAATAATAAGAACTAATATAATAAAGGAAGAAAATTTTGATGGCGGCTCGGCGTAACGTTACACATGCGTAAGCAAACACGTGGTGATACTTTGGTGATGAAAGTTGATTATGAATAAGAGATTGTAATTTAATGACATTATTCCGTGCATTTAGCTGAACATCGTAATTAAACAATAATACAAGGTCGGAAAATTTTTGTATAAAGTTTTTCCATATCTGGAAACCATATAAATCAAGCGGTTGTATTATTCCTGTAGTTTTTTTTGTCGGTATTGTGAGTATTTCCGCATGTTGATTAGCTGGTAAGTAGTAAGGCTAGGCCGATTCTAACCCAGGTCCTCTGAGGGGAGCGCGGGGGCGGGGGGAAGTGTAGGCGCGCGGGGAGTGTGGTGGAGGGAAACCTTGGCCCGGGGAGAGCGGGGAGTGGATGACCAGTTGCGCGCGCATGAGCCGCGGAGTGGGGGAAGCTGTAATCATGGAGGGGATCAGTCCGGACCGAGCCGCCGCGGAGACCTCTCCAGACCTGGCCCGCCGCTGGAAAATTTTCCGAAGCTCGTACACTCCCTCTAAACAATTTCTGGGGTCGGGTCTTGTATGAAAAATATTTTTCAGACTCGATCCCGCCCCAAGCAGAATTCAGAAACGTTGAATCTTAGAATTAGGTGGTGAGAGAAGGAGGAGGAAGACGGGCAAATAAAATGGAGAAATAATATACGTTTAAGAAATTATCGTAGCGTATCGCGCGATCGTGCGTGATTTGAATCCTCTGGAGCAGCCGTGCGGGACGATGTCATTTTGGTGGCGTGAAGAACGCACGAAATATAATACTCACTGGAAACGCCGAATCTTAGAATTATGCGGTGGGGAGAGATGGAGGAAAACGGGCAAATAACTGGACTGTAATATATGTTTAAGAAATTTATTTTAGAAAAATTAAAAGAATGGACAATGTCAATATGGAAACGATTCATGGTAACGCGCATGCAAAAGGGACCGTGAATGGTATCAGATAATACAGATAGTCGTGCGAAAAAGTATTTTATTTATTGATAACATATAGGAAATATTTTACATAGGAAAAAAACATTGCGATGTATATACTATTCCGGCGTGGGACATGCATTACGAACTATCAATCCCAATCCTAATGCTAATAGTTCACAATCTATCACAGAGTTCGGTTCGTAGCAGTCGCTTTCGGTAATGATTTTCTCGTAGTCCGCGGTCGTTGTAGTAGCGGTACGTATAATGTTGACAAAGGAGGCGTACTTACTGGTTACGGAGCACAACATTTCTGATAAAAATGAGAACATGTAGTCGATACAACGAGCATATTTGAACATTTGAATTATCGTAGGTTCAGATATGTATATGACTGAACTATTATCTGAGATTTTACCAATTCGTTCACTGTGTATTCGTGTGAAATCGATACGCAAATGATCAATCGCGATAGGGTCTTCGTACGCTAATGAGGCATCGAAGCGGAAACGTCGAAGTATCTGTGATTCTTGCTGCAGTAGAAGCTTCCACGTAGACATCGAGAAGCAAACCTCGTGACATTTATTATCAGCTATAGCAATCTCGTTGCGGCACGAATCCTGTCCGATGCAAATCCCGATTATGAGACGTTTGTAGGCAGTAGCGGTTAATGGATAATCACGCCCCATGATTCGTATGGCCGGTTTTTTCGATACTGATGCGGATGCATTGCTGTAAGAACTACATACCCGAAGTTGATGATTCAGTTGGTTTCGTATAAATCGAAAAATACGTAGAGGAGTACTATGTACTATGTACCTTATATTCTCTTTGTGCTGCTGCGGCTGTTGCTGGTTTAGAAAATCCATATCGTTCCAGTGATTGTCATGGTTTCCACACATGTGGGAAGCGTCATTGAAACGTCGGTTATACATTTTTCAATACGTGCTATGACGGAGTCTATTGAACGGATGCGGTTACTAATTGTGCAGACACGAACGTATGCGATGCAATGAAGTCTGCAAGACCTCTCGACTCCACCTGTGTTTGTATATTAGGGTGTATCGAAAAAACTAAAAGTGGTTGTAGCGATTGAGGCTAGTGCGGAAAAGTTGTCGGTTGACATTACTAAAACATGTGTAAAATTTGAACTTAATCAGTTAGTATCTTCTGTTCTGTCCAGAGGCTCAAATTTCGAAATTTTGCTGAAATAATTGAGAAATATCCAATTTATCGCCAGTAGTGTGACGCTAGTACCGCAACACTACCGCCAGGTGGCGACCCGACCGAGCGCTTCTCGCAGGTGGGATACAGCAGTAGATGAATATAAGAAGCCCGGGCAACGGCGGGTTTTTTCTTAAGCGATTTTCTTAAGCGAGTACTTTAAGCCATTAAGAAATGTCAAAACCCTCAAAGTTTTCCCTTCGACAAACTTTTGACTGTCCGTTTTTCGGACATCCCAAGGATTTTGGCAACAATCTTCCAACACATGAGGATGTTCTCAGATGTTGTGCCTATCAGAGGCGATATCTTAGACAGAAGTCAGGAGGTAATAAGGAGCCTTCCTTTTCTGATATTGCAGCAAATGTTACCGCACAGATTCTAGCGTTGTATGATAAAGCATCTATTCCAGCAGTAACTGAAAAACGTGTTACTGACAAAATACACGCTTATCACAAAAAATACATTTCCATGAGAAGTGACAATCGAAAGTATAATGAAAGTGTAAACATACGGATCAAGATTGATACATTTAAAGAATACGCATGCAAGCTTTTCGATGTTGCTTCTTGCAAATGTGCAGACTTTGCACATTGCTCTTGCCCTAAACTGCAAAAGGTACCATTAAAAGAACGAGATTTTCTCTCTGATCAAAGAGGTGTTAGACGGATGGGTATTGGTTGTCCTGATCTTATTGAGACAGAAAAACTAAAAAAGCGAGCTGAGCGAAGAGAGGCAGGTGCCCTCAAACGTTCATATCGCCGTGAGACCACTACTTCAGGCGTTGCTTCTTCCCTTGTTCAATCTCTGAAGTCCACAGAAGTGACTGATTCTGATTCTGATGACAACTTTCGACCTAATACACGCTTAGTCTCTAGTTCTCAAATGCGAGCGAAGCTCACAAAAACAGCTCTTGCTGCAGATAGGTTTGGAGTTTCACACAGAGCTGCAGCCGCTATTACTTCAAGTTTTGTCCAGGACATTGGCTTAGTTTCTAAGAGTGACAGTTCGCTTGTTACGGACAAGAGCAAAATAGCCAGAGAACGATTAAGGGTTCGTTCTAAACTGCAGATCGGAGCACAGTCAGAGAGTACTATGCAAGTGAAGGGCCTATACTTTGACGGTCGACATGACCAGACATCGTTCCAAGAGAAACGAAATAATAAATATTATCGCAAAACAATTGTCGAAGGCCATTATTGTCTAATAAAGGAACCGGATGCAAAGTATATTGGACACGTTACACCGAAAACTGGTGGTGCCAATGACATTGCGAATGCTATATTCGAGCACGTCGACACAAAGGTTCCGAGCGGCCTTAGTGAACTACTGCTTGTAGGTTCAGATGGAACTGCCGTAAACACTGGGATCAATGGCGGAGTAATTCGGAGGCTTGAATTGATGTGCGGTAAAGCTTTGCAATGGGTAATTTGCTTATTACACTTCAATGAACTTCCTTTCAGACACTTGTTTCAGAAAGTTGATGGTTGCACGACCGGGCCTAGTTCATACTCTGGTCCTGTTGGAAAAATGCTGCCTGGTTGTGAGAAACGTGCAGTGGTTTCGTTTAAAAAAATTAATAATACCTGTGACTTGCCGATTGTTAATCTGGACACGCTGAGCAAGGATCAGCAATACCTCTTTCTTTGTGTCCAGACTTTAAAGTCAGGTATATGTACTCCTGATTTCGCAAATCGTGACCCTGGACCACTTAATATGTCCCGCTGGCTTACCACAGCCAATCGAATTCTGAGGTTATATATGTCAGTCAAGAAACCTTCATCAAGTTTGAGGATACTTGCTGAGTATGTAATAAGAGTTTACGCTCCCTTCTGGTTTCGAATTAAAACTCAGCAGTCTATTAAGGATGGCGGGAAACACATTTTCTCTTTCATAACGTCGACGAGATACTTGCCCAAAAAATATTTGGTGGTCGTAGATCGTGTTATTTCAAGAAATGCGTTCTTTGCTGCTCCGGAGAATCTGCTGCTTTGTATGCTGGCAGACGAAAGAGCAGATATTCGTAAAACAGCTGTTAGAAAAATTATAGAGGCCAGAGCCACTGCAGTTGATTCTAGCCCTATACGCACGTTCTGTGTGCCTCCATTGGATTTTCAGGCAAAAAACTATGTACACATGATAGATTGGTCTTCTTGCAAGGTCTTCGCACCTCCTGTTCTATCTTATGTAACTTCTGATGAGCTGCAGAGCTCACTAGCGAGTCCTATACCAATTGAGTGGGACTACTATAAGTTCCCATCTCACACTCAGGCAGTAGAGCGAACCGTAAAGCTAGTCACGGAGGCATCTTCAAAGGTATGTGGAGAAGTTGCAAGAGATGGCTATATTCGAGCCACACTGGAGGCAAGAGCTGAACTCCCAGTATTCAATACAAAAGCAGATTTCATAAAAATACTTAAGAAATAATTTTTTAGTTTTTCATGGGTGGTTGGTTGGGAAATGGGTGGGGGGGGGGGGGTGGAACTCGAGGTGCAACCACCTTCACATAGTGAGTTCTGAGTCTCTTTCTGGCAACACTAAATGAAACAGAAGCGGGCGAAGAGTTGTAAAAAAAAATACTGAATACTTTCTCGGCCGTGAGTAGGGAAATTTTTTCCTTTTTTTTCTATAAATTTCTCTTAACCTCAACCTTTTCTACATTCTTGGAGGCTGGCACGACATGAGATGGATATTTTGCGGCAGTTTGTCCTTATGAATCGTTTTGGAATAAGTTGCTTATAGAAAGTTCGGTATTTCTCAATTATTTCGGTATAGTTTTGATATTTTGAGCCTCTGGACAGAACAGAAGATACTAACTGATTAAGTTCAAATTTTACACATGTTTTAGTAATGTCAACCGACAACTTTTCCGCACTAGCCTCAATCGCTACAACCACTTTTAGTTTTTTCGATACACCCTATTGTATATGCCGAAAGTCACTGAGGCTATTGAGCGATTGATGAAATAG
Source organism: Andrena praecox (assembly GCA_963932275.1). NCBI lineage: Eukaryota > Metazoa > Arthropoda > Insecta > Hymenoptera > Andrenidae > Andrena > Andrena praecox. Next base: position 14,994,290 of record OZ010734.1, read on the forward strand.
CGTCAGAGAGGTCACAAGCGGTCGCCTCATCGTAATACCACTTGAAGCACGCCTTCAAGCATTTGCAAAACGAAGGATTTATATACCAAAAGGCAATCGATGTTGCGCTACGCACATAATTAAAAAAAGATTTTATACGGACGAACTCCAGATTTACGTGCACATTCTAATTTCAGTACGATAGAAGTATCAGAGGTGTCATTCCTATTCAATCAATTGTCGAGCAAAGTGGATGTATCATTGCATGACAAGATTGGCGATTTTTCGTTATCCGAAGAACAATTAAATACTTTTACTGGGAAAACATTATAGAACTGCGGCAAATGTTCACCAGTATGCGAAACAGCGGGTCACGGACAGTAACACAAGCTCTAGTGGTATTTTTATTTAAGCTTGGAAGTGGTAGCTCAAACAAAATGATTCAGCAGATACTCGGCCTAGAATATGAACAGAAAGTGTCCGATTATTACCACCAAATATTGAATGCATTTGAAAAGGATGTCTTGCCAACTTGCTTTGGACTAAATGCAAAATCTAGGGAGGATCTGATTTCGGCTGAAACCGCCTATGTTGCGAAAAAGCTTTTTGACTTTGGAGATACACAATTGGCATTGATATTTGACGGGACATATGTTAAACACGGAAAAAGTAGCAATAATGTGTATCAGAGGAAATCGTACTCCGGACAGAAAAAGGCACCATTATGCAAGCCATTTACCATCTGCACAACAAATGGCTACGTTGTTGATATACCAGGTCCATTTAATGGTACAATGAACGATGCCAGTATAATCAAAATTCTGTTAGAAGATCCTACTGGATTAAAATCAATTTTACGGCCAGGTGATTTTTGTATTGTCGACCGTAGTTTCCGGGATGCTGTACAGAACATGCAGGATCAAGGATATAATGTTTTAATGCCGGCGTTTAAAGGGAAGCGAGCACAATTAACCACGGAAGAAGCGAATGCCTCCCGATTTGTGACAAAAGTACGTTGGGTGGTAGAAGCAGTACACGGTGCTATAGGGCAAAAGTATCGTTTATTGCACCACAGCATGGACAATAAGATGCTACCAGGTCTGAAATCGTTATGCCGAATAGCTGGATTCCTACATAACATGTTTGGGAAGAGATTAAATTCTGACCCAGAACTCGCTGACACGATAATTGAATATATGAAAGAACGTCAATCTCAACGAAACACACTTCAGGAATTAGTGGAAACAGAACATTTAAATCGACGTAAAAAACCCTTTACGACAATGTCTGTAACTTCGCTCATAGATTTTCCAGAACATACGGAAAATGAACTGAAACTGGTATTTACGGGTACATATCAGTTGTCACAAGCGGTATGCTACCTCGCCGAGCTAATGAATACTGAGGATGTTTTGAACGTAGACTATTATAAAGAAAATAGCAATATTATAAAAATGAAAGTCCGTTCAAGGCACATAAACAGCAAAACATACCAGTGCTATGAACACTTCTACAGGTATACAACGCTATACCTGTGATTGTGCAAATGGCAATAGGACTGTGGGATGCTGTTCCCATGTTGCTGCCATAATTTATTATTTAGCACATGGGCGTTACAAATAAAAAATTATTAAGCCAGCGGAAATATTAACCGAATTATTCGATATAACCACCGTAACTGCTGTTATTGACGAAGACCGCGACGAAGATTAGAACCAGAAGTCGATAACGTGTAAGTTAAAAAATTATTTGTTTATTAAGGTGTAAACTACACACAAAACCTTAAACGCGTTCTCCTTTTAGAAATATTCAACACATTATCTAAAAATGTCCGAATTGTTTATTTCAGATGATCCATTTTCAATCAACGGCAGTCGTCGCAAAGCGCTTGATTAATAATTGCCAAAACTGGTTAAATATGTAAGTTTTACAAAGTAATGGCATTTATGAATATACATTTTCCTAAGCTTTCCTGAAAAAGATCCTAAACATGCACGATTTTTTGCCTCCCTATTGGTCATGCGGCCGGCCCATTTAGTACAATATGCCAAGAGATTTTATATACGTTTTATTTTTTTTACTATGTTCCACCAATCCGACTCCTCTGTAACTTAAATAGATAATACTTAAGTATTATTTATTGCTTTACTCCTAATTTTTTTCGTAGGTGTCACTCAAGGGGTTGTTTGCCAAAACAACCCCCCAAAAATGAATTCCTTTATTTCTACCCTTAACAATTGATCTACAATTTCGAAAAAAAAAATATATATGGTAGAGCTAAAAAGTACCTACTATTTGCATTTTTAAACATTCAAATATCTTAGGTAGTTCCTGAGAAAAAAAATAGTAAAGTTTACGGTTGTTATCCCCATATCACCCTAACGAGAGGGGGTAGAGATCTGAAATTTTTCTCAGTGGTTTTTTAGGCAAAGAGCATTATTTAGAACACATAAATATTAAAATTGGTGCTGGGGCCGTGTTCCTTAAGCTTATCCGGCTAGACCCTTTAACACGTATTAAACGTGCGAACAAGAAGTCGGTTGGAGAGTGACTGTGTGAGACTTGGCTGCCTTCGCGCTGGCGTAAATTCATGCACACATTACCACCGCTCCTGTACGTGTTTCTCTCTCCTCAGGTTTTCTGACGCATGAGCAGGAGACATACAGTTGTCCATGTGAGAAGCATGGATTTTTCAAATTTAGTCCACACACTTGTAGCGATTGTCCCTGTGCTTTGTTGATGCTCATTGCAAATGCGAGTCGCACCGGAAACTGCAAACGTTTGAATTCGAATGGCATATCTGTCGGCATCATTGGGATGCGTGGCAACAGTACATCTTCTCCTTTAAATTTACCATTTAAAATTGTAGCTTCGATGATATTGTTCATCATCTTTTTCACTGAAAGCCTGGTACCGTTGCAAAGTCGTGGTGGATTGATGTTTCGGAGAAGAATGATAGGCACGCCAATTTTCAATGTTAAAACGTGCGGCGGCATGCCTGGCAAATCAAGTGAATTCAAGAATTCAGTTGGATAATTGATAACTTCGTCTTGATTTATTACAGTATCGATGGACGGTTTCCATTCTTGCTTCCCGTTGCTTGTCTGTTTCTGAAGCTCATGATGCCTTTTTCTTTCGTGCTTGAGGTGTAGATCGACCAATCGCTTTCCGTTTGGGTGGCATAATCACCTGGAAAAAGCAAAGAAAATACGTGTGATATCTATTACACTAGTTTACACTGAAAATGTACATTTGATGAGAGGTGACTTTTCTTATGGATTTTCTCCCGCTGAATTCGAAAATCAAGGTTAAAATTTTTTTATGGAACAGTTTTTAAGATATTGTGATTTTTTCAATTTTTATACATCTTTTCACTTTAAAAACCATATCTGAAGCTAGATGTGCCCGATTTGGTCGTTCTTGGTACCAAATGAAAGACATTGAAAAGGCGAACAAATATGTATAATGGGATCTTTAATTGGTTAAGCGGTTCAAAAGATATTGATGAAAATAGTCCACATTTTAAGAAAAAATAAATTTTTGAGCTTATTCTGTGGCCACGGAAAAATAGAAACCGATAAAAAACGTCCGGTTTCTCTTCATATGCGTAAACCTGATACTTTTATGCAAAAAATAACACCAACCAGAAGTAAATCGGCCGAAAAATGACAAAGTTATTAGCGATTGAGTGAATTAATCCAAATCCCACATTTTGACAAGTGGCCATGCCGGCAACGGTTTTTTTCGTTCTCACGTTGACGCCACTGCTACAGCGAAAACTGACATTTCGTTTTGAATAAAACAACACAATTTTGATTGTAAAAAAACATACGAAAGAACCCAACTTTATTCTTTAGAATATTTTAGAAATATAGTTTTGGCTCTTGCTCTGTCTTCATTTGGTTTTGGGATCCGTTTCTCTCACGAGGAACCATATGTAGTCTGCCAACATTGGTTCATCCCAAAACCCTTGATAACGTCGCTCGATGGTCTTAATTTGTTGGTGAAATCTCTCGCCGTGTTCGTCACTTACGTGACCAAGATTGTCCGGAAAGAAATTCAAACGAGAGTGTAAAAAATGGATTTTCAGAGACATATTTACACCTGTTAGAATTAAACAAAATGGTAAAAAGAATACAAGAGAAAATAAACAAGAATGAAATTAAATAATGGCGTTCCGTACCCATCGTGTTGTATTTCTCCAGCAAATCGGTAATAATTGCCTCGTAGCTAGGGCTTTTATCGTTCCCAAGAAAATTGGTAACAACCAGCCGAAATGAATTCCAAGCCTCGTTTTCAACGGGTGTTAAATATGTTGGAAACTCTGTGCTTCTGACCAATTTTTTTATGTGTGGACCAACAAAGACGCCTTCCTTGATTTTTCCTGTAGAAAGCTGCGGGAAAAGCTTTTTCAAATAGTGATGTGAAATATATTTCTTGTCTAAAATTGAAACATACATCAATGAGATCTCCATGTATATATGCATTAAGGTGAGAACATAGTAATACAATCAAAATTGTGTTGTTTTATTCAAAACGAAATGTCAGTTTTCGCTGTAGCAGTGGCGTCAACGTGAGAACGAAAAAAACCGTTGCCGGCCTGGCCACTTGTCAAAATGTGGGATTTGGATTAATTCACTCAATCGCTAATAACTTTGTCATTTTTGGGTCGATTTACTTCTGGTTGGTGCTATTTTTTGCGTAAAAGTATCAGGTTTACGCATATGAAGAGAAACCGGACGTTTTTTATCGGTTTCTATCTTTCCGTGGCCACAGAATAAGCTCAAAAATTTATTTTTTCTTAAAATGTGGACTATTTTCATCAATATCTTTTGAACCGCTTAACCAATTAAAGATCCCATTATACGTATTTGTTCGCCTTTTCAATGTCTTTCATTTGGTACCAAGAACGACCAAATCGAGCACATCTAGCTCCAGATATGGTTTTTAAAGTGAAAAGATGTATAAAAATTGAAAAAATCACAATATCTTAAAAACTGTTCCATAAAGAAAATTTTAACCTTGATTTTCGAATTCAGCGGGAGAAAATCCATAAGAAAAGTCACCTCTCATCAAATGTACATGAAATTCATTTAATTTTGTAAACTAGTGTTATCTAATGTCGACCGACAATTGGAATTTCATAATCAACACTACTTATTATGTCACACACGAACTGAAATGTTGCTGTTTGTATTTGAAAGGACTCGCGCGCTACCTATTGGAAAATGGTTGTACTAATTCAGAACCTTTCGCGGGCGTGCGTACAACAACTCATCAAAGTTTCATCGTAATCGGATGAATGGTATAGGAATGCATACGGGACAAACAAACAAACAAACAAACATTTATATATAAAGAGATTACCGATAGTTCGGTGAGATTTTCCCGATGAAAATGAGTGCCAACACGACATCACATGGTCTATAATTAACTAAACATAATTGAAATCACTTCTGAATTTTACAAATTAATCGCACATTATGTACACTTCAAAATATTTCAAATGAACTCGTGTTTGGACTCGTTTCTTTCGAGAAAATTTTGCCAATCATTTGCTTACACTCTTATAAAGATCTAGCAAAAGTTTTGTTAGCGGATAGCTAGGCGATTGCTTGTTATCAGCTGGCGGCGCGTGTGCTGACTGGTCGCTCGTGCGGTGTAAGCAAAAAAAAACATTTCTGCGGATTACTTGCGTGACGACAACCGTGGCGAAAAACGTCACAATTTATTAAAATTTTACTTTCTGCTTATAACCAATATTGAAAATGACGGTCTCCCTGGTCTATGCATATTTCCTGTCTTCTGTGGAATGACCTCCGTATTTTTTTAAACTTTCGGCGGCGCCATCAATGATTCGTTGACAGAGATTATACACATTCGTCATCGTCTCTTTGTCTCCATATATGTAGCTCCATACTGAAAAATCCAGGATGTTCAAGTCCGAGAATTTAACTGACCATTTTATTGGTCTTCTGCGGCCGATCCACTAGCACTGAAGTGGGCATGGTGCATGTATGTAAGTAGGTACCATACAGGGTGTCCCAAAAATGTCGGACTTCCTTGAAAGGGGTTACTCAGGGGGTGATTTGAAACAACTTTTTCCTTAGCGAAAATATTGTCCGAAGCTTCGTTAAGGAGATATTAACCAAAAACCCCGACCAATCAGAGCGCGCGCCTTCCGCCTGAGTTCCCGCGGTAGCGTTGGCTACGAGGTAGGCGACCGCGCTTGTGCTACGAACGTACGAACAAGCAAGTCGGCATGCATCGAAGGAAACCGCGTTACACATTTTTTTTTTAAAGCAGAATCTTAAATAAGAATAATTTGAAGTGAGAGGACAAGAAGTACGTAAATTTCGTTTCTAAATAAGGCATAAACGAAAAGCTAACGTAACAGAAAATGTACGACAAGTGATCGTAATTCGTTATTGAGGAAAAAATCCGTAGTTTGAGAACGGCCAACACAACTAAATTTAAAAAATAATATTAGGTGTATGAATAAATTCTTTCCGACTGGAATTTCTATCGCGGTGGTATTCAGAAGCTGCCAGAAAAATGGCAAAAGGTAATGAACAATAATGGAAATTATTGCGATGATCGAGTAGTTTTCATATTTTTTAAATCGAACTGTTATTGTACCCTAAAATCGGAAAGAATTTATTTTCACACCTAATAATCACCAATAAATTAAATAAAACTCACCCTTTCTGGACATTCCTTTCCTTGCTTTCCTTCCGTTTTCGGAAACCTGGTCACTGTACCGATCCTGGTCATCGGCGTCCAGTGCTCAGCTGATCGCAGGGTCAATGTACCGAATATTCACTTCACTGCACGGCTACTAACACTGATCACTGAACCGATCCTGGTCATCGATGGACGAGCCCAGTGCACAGCTGGTTTCAGGTACACGACACCATCCAAGGTGAATGTGCCGAATATTCACTTTACTGCACGGCTACTAACACTGATCACTGAATTTATTTTTCACGGAACGTGTTGTTCCTACGTTATAAAAATTGGTGGCTGCAAAAGGGGCCGATTACTGTTAATTACTGGGACGAGATTACTACTATTACCCGGCGAAAAGAAAACTCGTGGCAGACTGTCTCGGGCTGTGCAGTCCGCTGCTGTGACGATTGGTCGAGTCACCTATTTGGGCACACTTTTAAAGACGGGACACACGTATTTTGGTTATTGGCTGAAGTTGCCACATACATTGTCGCACCGCGCGACGAAGAGATCGAACGAAACACGAGATCGAGTGGGATAGAGCGATTTGACCAAGCGTAGCCTACGCTTTTGTTTTGACGATCGTCGGTCGGATCCGTATCTGATCGCTGCACAGCAGCGGACTGCACAGCCCGAGACAGTATGCCACGAGTTTTCTTTTCGCCGGGTAATAGTAGTAATCTCGTCCCAGTAATTAACAGTAATCGGCCCCTTTCGCGGCCACCAATTTTTATAACGTAGGAACAACACGTTCCGTGAAAAATAAATTCAGTGATCAGTGTTAGTAGCCGTGCAGTAAAGTGAATATTCGGCACATTCACCTTGGATGGTGTCGTGTACCTGAAACCAGCTGTGCACTGGGCTCGTCCATCGATGACCAGGATCGGTTCAGTGATCAGTGTTAGTAGCCGTGCAGTGAAGTGAATATTCGGTACATTGACCCTGCGATCAGCTGAGCACTGGACGCCGATGACCAGGATCGGTACAGTGACCAGGTTTCCGAAAAGGGAAGGAAAGCAAGGAAAGGAATGTCCAGAAAGGGTGAGTTTTATTTAATTTATTGGTGATTATTAGGTGTGAAAATAAATTCTTTCCGATTTTAGGGTACAATAACAGTTCGATTTAAAAAATATGAAAACAACTCGATCATCGCAATAATTTCCATTATTGTTCATTACCTTTTGCCATTTTTCTGGCAGCTTCTGAATACCACCGCGATAGAAATTCCAGTCGGAAAGAATTTATTCATACACCTAATATTATTTTTTAAATTTAGTTGTGTTGGCCGTTCTTAAACTACGGATTTTTACCTCAATAACGAATTACGATCACTTGTCGTACATTTTCTGTTACATTAGCTGTTCGTTTATGCCTTATTTAAAAACGAAATTTACGTACTTCTTGTCCTCTCACTTCAAATTATTCTTATTTAAGATTCTGCTTTAAAAAAAAAATGTGTAACGCGGTTTCCTTCGATGCATGCCGACTTGCTTGTTCGTACGTTCGTAGCACAAGCGCGGTCGCCTACCTCGTAGCCAACGCTACCGCGGGAACTCAGGCGGAAGGCGCGCGCTCTGATTGGTCGGGGTTTTTGGTTAATATCTCCTTAACGAAGCTTCGGACAATATTTTCGCTAAGGAAAAAGTTGTTTCAAATCACCCCCTGAGTAACCCCTTTCAAGGAAGTCCGACATTTTTGGGACACCCTGTATATTTGTCCGGACATCTAAGGCCACATTTTTTAACAATTCCGGTAGCACGTACTGTAAAAATTCCGTTATAACGTGGGTGGTACGGTTTGGATACAGAAGAACAATACACGGGTTACACACAACTACTTACATATATTTTGCGTTACTTCACAGTGATACATTAATACGTTAACACGAGTAGTAAGAATAGGGGGATTCTAACCGTGGTCCTCTGAGGGGGGTGCGAGGCGGGGAGGGAGGTGCGAGGTGGGGAGGGGGGAGGAACATGGGTGCGGAGTGGGGGAAGCCGGAATCGTGGAGGGGATCAGTCCGGACCGAGCCACCGCGGAGACCTCTCAAGACCGGACCCACCCCCGGAAATTTCCACAGAGGGTCGTCCCCTCCTTCTAAAAAATTTCTGGGGTCCGGTCTTGTATGAAAACATCTTTTTCAGACTCGATCCGACCCCAAATATTTTTCTAAACCAAATCCACCGCCGGAATATTTTTTTTTTACAAACCAATATGCGACGGAAATTCTCCCCAACGCAGAGAAATAATTTTTAATCAACGTAGAATCTTAAAATTAGGTGGCGAGAGAAGGAGGAGGAAGACGGGTAAATAAAATGGAGAAATAATATACGTTTAAGAAATATATATATTGTTACAAAACGAAAAAAATAAAATAAAAATAAAAATAAAAATAAAAATAAAAATAAAAATAAAAATAAAAATAAAAATAAAAATAAAAATAAAAATAAAAATAAAAATAAAAATAAAAATAAAAATAAAAATAAAAATAAAATAAAAATAAAAATAAAAATAAAAATAAAAATATAAACATATAAAATATAAAAATATAAAAATATAAAAATATAAAAATATAAAAATATAAAAATATAAAAATTAAAAAATATAAAATATAAAAAATATTAAAGAATATAAAAAGACAATATAAAATTTAAAAAAAATAAAGAATATACAATACAATATAAAAAAATATAGAAATATAAAAGAATATAAAAGAAAAGAAAAATAATAAAAAAACTACTAAAAAAGCGAGAAGGTGCCGAAGACCATAGTTGTGGCGATGGGGGCGATGGAGGGCGCGGCAGAGATGGGCAAAAATTTATCTAAAAGTTTTAAGGAAAGATAACTTTCGGTTATCCTTTATTCGTACTTGTTTTTCTGAAGAATATATTCAACCTAGTTTATCTGTGAGATTTTATATCAGGAAATACATTCGTCACGTACAGTTTATTCGAAGCTCGATGTAACGCGTATCCGTATTCGACGCCTCTATAGCGGCGAGACGGTATTCGAGAGGCATTATCCGTGACAGTGTAGCCGAGAGTTTCAACTTATCTTTTACCATTATTCGACAGTCGAAGGCAGCGCCATCATGTATCTTACGGTTGTATTCGTCAGGATTTGGCTACGGAAGTTTATCTGTGAGATTTCAATAGAACGAGTTCCTTCTTAACCCTTATACGTTATTCGAAGCTCGATATAACAAGATAATTTATTCGACGCTTTTATTCGTAACGAGTTACTCGGAAAGGATAAAATCACATGTTATCTTGATTCGTAATTTTTATTCGTTGGCTTCGAATAACTGGACATTGCGATCCTACGTTGCCAGATCGTAATACATACATATGTATAAATGAACGGTTTAAAAACTATGAAGCTCGAGAATGTTGTAGCTGCTAGAAAGGAAAATTGTAGAAACTGGCCATTTTTGGTCCTGTGTGGCAATGAGACATTTTTACAGCATGGGTACAGATCGCGCGATATAACTTTGCCTCCGAGCGGCCACTGAGTAGGCCGTGAGTTTGCCGTGCGTGCGAGAGAGTCCGACCGTCGCGTCGTCGTTCTTTTAATTCGATTCGAAAAACATACGATCGCACACGCATGAGTATCACGCCTAACCTGTTACTTTGTATGATGCTCGTCCGTGTGCGATCGCACGTTTTTCCAAACGAATTAAAAGAACGCCGACGGTCAGACTCTCTCGCACGCATGGCCTACTCAGTGGTCACTCGGAGGCAAAGTTATATTGCGCAATCTGTACTACGAACAAGCAAATCGGCATGCATCGAAGAAAACCGCGCAAAATAACAAATGAAAAAGACGCAACATACAAAATCGATTTTTTTATCATGTTTTGGTTGTCATTTAAAGTGAATAATTAATAAAGGATACCTAAATTGAGAAAAATCATGTCAAACTTAAAAAGACGAATACAGTTTTTTTTTTTACAACAGAGTCGAAAATAATACCTAATTATTTGAAGTGAGAGGATAAGAAATACACAAATTTCCTTTTTAACCAACTTCAAAAAGGAGGAGGTTATAGATTCCACCCGTTTGTTTGTTTCTTTATATGCTTGTCGCCGCATAACTCCTCAGCATATGGACCGATTTTGATGATCTTATTTTTATTCGAAAGAGGGCGATGCCCCGGTGATCCCATCCTACACTGCACCAATATTGGCCGAATATTTTGTCACTTCTGGTTAATAATAAAGACTATTGTCACCTAATTATTATTATTTTATGTACGTACCGCGCATATCTCCTCAGCATGTGATGTCAATATATGTATATAAAACTAAAAAGTTAAAAATAAGCAAAAATTATAAAAAATTTAAAACCGACTTATAATAAAATTGCACTAAAAAGCAAAAAAAATCATTTTTTCCCTTATTTAATCTACGAATCTCATATTATTTAAGTCGGAGCCTCATCATTTACACTGTGTAAATCTGGAGACGACTTAAAAAATATGACAGTCGTAGATTAAATAAGGGAAAAAATTTTTTTTTTTTAGTTTTTAGTGCAATTTTATTTTTTTGAACTCGATTTTAATTTTTATTAAATTTTTTTTGTTAATATCGTACAGACGCTATCTTACGACAACAAACGCCAGACTCTAGGGCACTCACAAGGGAAGATCCGTGAGTGACACGCCGATTTACGAAAATGAAACAAAATATTTTTTCGAAAATTGTTTTCGGCAGATATATAGACCTTCAGAAACGGTATAACATTTATTTGCATGTTTTTTTTTATATCTTTCGTAATTTACGAGTTATCTTATCTTATCTTATACTATAAAGCGGAAAGTGTGTGTTTGTCTGTCGCCGAAAAACTTTCTAACGGTAAAGTCTGGGGTCACTAAAGGTATCTCGGCTCATTATGCCTGGCTAATCCAGATGAATGTGACTATTTTCAGCTCGCTACGTCCTTCCCTTCTCGAGTTATTAGTTAAAATAAACGAATAGTGTCTACGATTCCAAGCCGCCGATGGCTCGCGAGAGAGAGACAGAGCGTAGGCACGTGAAAGACGAAAGGAGACAGAGTATCTCTCTACGTAGCAAACGGTAACGCCGCGCGACTCATTCGTCACCTCTCGCTCGCTCTCGGGTACCTCGGGTTTTCTCACTCTCGACCGAATGATTCCAAGAAGTCGTGCAGATAGCAACAACCGCTTAACGCATACATTGTTGAGAATGTTGGGATGATCCCAGAGCAAGAGATTCTCAATAAATAATTTGTGGATGACTGAATTAGTAAAATTGATTTATTTTGAAGTTTCTTTCTTGCAAGCATCAACTTTTTTTCAGAGAAATATTATTTGGGACGATAAAATTAGAATCTAAATTTCGGGCGAAGCCGGGTAATAAAGCTAGTAAGCGCATAAGTAAAAGAGGCGACTCGGATAAAATGGGTAATTTCTCCCTTGAAGGGCGAAAGTAGCACGAATCGAATACGGCAAAGTTCTTAGGTTGGTCCTACAAACAATCCAGAAAATTTGCATGAAAATCGTCGTGTATTTGACTGGAGGGTCACATTTTCCCGTAAGAGATTAACGAAAAAGAAGTTGCGTTGATGAGAAACAAAACCCTGCGAGTTAAAGAATTATGCATTTTGGATTTCCTAACACCTGTAGAAACATAAACATCGCGCAATATAACTTTGCCTCCGAGTGACCACTGAGTAGGCCGTGCGTGCGAGAGAGTCTGACCGTCGGGCGTTCTTTTAATTCGTTTGGAAAAACGTGCGATCGCACACGGATGAGCATCATACAAAGTAACAGGTTAGGCGTGATACTCATGCGTGTGCGATCGTATGTTTTCCGAATCGAATTAAAAGAACGACGACGCGACGGTCGGACTCTCTCGCACGCACGGCAAACTCACGGCCTACTCAGTGGCCGCTCGGAGGCAAAGTTATATCGCGCGATCTGTACCCATGCTGTAAAAATGTCTCGTTGCCACACAGATACAAAAATGGCCAGTTTCTACAATTTTCCTTTCTAGCAGCTACAACATTCTCGAGCTTCATAGTTTTTAAACCGTTCATTTATACATATGTATGTATTACGATCTGACAACGTAGGATCGCAATGTCCAGTTATTCGAAGCCAACGAATAAAAATTACGAATCAAGATAACATGTGATTTTATCCTTTCCGAGTAACTCGTTACGAATAAAAGTGTCGCATAAATCATATCGGTAGATCGAGCTTCGAATAACAGATAAAGGATAACGGATAAACCTTGCGCGACATCTGGACGTTCGAATAACCCACAAGGTTACGCATGAACTTCTTCCAGTAAAATCTGACGGATCAACTATGTGACCAAGTTCCGAGAGATACGGGCGTCGGATATATGGTGGCACTGTATTCGACTGTCGAATAACAGTTGAAGATATCGAGAAACCTCTCGGATAGACGGAACGAATAAACTCTCTAAACCAAGCTCTGACGGATAGAAGTTACAGATAAACTCTCGCGCTACATCCGTCTTCGAATAACGAACAAAAGATACAGTAACTTTTATCTAAAGTGTATTTTAATAATTTTTTATTTAGATAATGCCCATCTCTGGGGCGCGGTCGCCGCAGGGCCGCCAGCAGCAGCGGATATGACCGCGGCGAATATGGTCGCAGCCGCGCGGCCCCATACGCCAAGCCCGAATGCCGCCTCATTCGTGGTTCCTGTAACACATACACAAACGTCGATATAATATTAGTCCATTAAACATATTAAACATAAAACACATAAAAACATGCAAACTACTACATACCACTTGCGGCGGCAACGGTGGCGATGGCGGCGATGGCGGTGTTGGCGGCGACGGGAGCGACGGTGACGGTGGTGGCGACGATGGTGACGGCTGCGGCGAACCCCAATCCGCCGACCACGTCGGCGATGGTGGTGGCGAACGCTATACATAGAAACCCGCGATTTAATATTGACACGACCGTCTGATTTGAGCTCGATGGATATCAAAGATTAAACGCGATAAATGTTAAAAATATTGTTTTGTATATAGCTCGGTGTCGGACTCCGGCGCAATTCGTGATAATCCCATTTTTACACAAAAGAACAAAACAGAAAACGCACAAAAATTTGTTCCGACAACCGTCAAGCTTTATTGATGACCGGTAACCGTCGAGTTTGATGAGCAACTGGTCTCGCAGAGCGTTCATAAAATTTATCGTATGTGGACCCATGTTGCATTTTCGTTGACTATCGTCTTCTGCTTCTTCGAATTATTCATTGGACACCCTCTCATTTTCTTCGAATGTATCATTTGGCCGAACCGTTCCTTGATTACATATCAAGCATCTATCGAACTTCTTTGAACGCGTATCGAACGTATATGTAGAAGGTTGAGTTTGGGGAGGGTGAAGAAAAAAAATGAATGCATTAAAAAATTGATTATATTTTATTTATGCAATTCTCTCTGGTGTTTAGATCTCCAGTTGAATATTTTAAATACATTTTGCAAAGCACAATGCTTCGCGTATCTGCCACATCGCAGAGTATTAACTACATTTAGCTTATTTAGAGATTTGATATCCTCATATTCAATGTCCAGCGTTTCAATGATCACATCCGCTCTTGTATTTTCATCGAGGAAATCCGCAAGCCAGTCGCGTTTCTGCAGCCCTTTAACGTATACGATATGGGATGTGTCACCTTCTTCATCGATCGCATCAGCTACAGCTTTCGTAATCAGCTGTTTAGTCATACTGTATGGAACGTCTCCATCTTCCCACCGTAGTCCATGATGTTTTACCACCAACCACCGAATGCTTGATTTGTCAGATTTTGTAAGAAGATATTGAGGCATCAAACTCCCAAAAATATAGTGCGAGAGAATTGTTCCCTTTCGTCGGATAGTCACTTCCTTGACAACAAATCTTCCATCAACGATGAATCCTTGCAGGTCAACAAATGTTGGTACAGCCATTATCGATACAATTAGAGATCCGCTCGCTTCCAAGACAGATGGGAGAATACAGTCTTTCTTGTAAAGCATCTCGATTTTCATGATGAAATTTTTGTATGAATTTGACACAGGAGAGGGCGGGCAAGTAGCGTGACAATTTAATTTATTTTGCGCACCACGTTTGTTAGCGGATTGTATTCAACCACCCGATCGTGCAGAATCAGACAGTAGGCTGTAGTATTTGCAGGTACATTCTCTTTACACTCGAATTCTATGTGCACGTCCACGGTTCCATTCTTGAACGACTCATTTTGTCGCGAACAATCAATCACCACGAGAGGACCAAATTGTAAAAATTGGGTCATGGTGAATAATGCCTCGTTGCAACTATGTTCGTAATACGATTTACGGAATTGCGTATACATGTTAAACAAGATGGCATGTCTATTCTTGTCAAAGTCCAAGTTCATATCATCGTATGGGTAAAATTCCGAGTTGAGAAAAAGTTTTACGTTAGTCAATTTACAGTTGTTAAACTTAGTAACATCTTCGCTCGTCATATTCTTTCGAGCAGTCTGTAGAGCAAAGATAACGTATCGCGGCTTCTCCAGCTGTGCAGATGTGTTCACGGCCCACGAATGCTTGGTTGTGCTCTGTAAGAGAGGATACTCGTACAGATCCCACGAGCGAAAACAAATGCTCAGGTTTTGTCCACTTTCCAAAGCATGTAACAACGATAGCTTATTAACATCGTTCAGCGTCACATGAGGCATCCGCCATTGCACTTTAAGTAATTCAATTTCTGGTTCCAACGTCGATGATCCTATTAGAGAATTGAAATCAATTCGTGACGCGCATTAAAAATCATGCGTTTGTAGTCCTCGCAAAATCCCAGCAAATATTTGAGCGGGATGCAAAAATTGAAATGATTTTTCACTATTAGTCCATCGCGTCGTTTCAAGCCCCATCCGGCATTCTCCATATTTTTGACTTCATCAGATGCCAGCGATGCATAGTTTTTAAGCGTGCTAGTTATTCCAACGTTTCTGTTGCGATTAATCTCCACACCATTCAGCTCGTATCGAATCTCGTCAAATAAGAACGTCATGCAATTATTTCCCAACATCATCGTTAATGCATCGTTTGGCTTATTTATCGTCAATTTCCGCTTTCAAGCATCAGTGTTACCGAGATTTTGAGGATGCCGTTCGAGTAATCGCTGCATCAAATACTTGGCGATGGCGTCTAGTTCGTAGGAGCCATGGGGAATCGTAATGTATTCATAATCGGTGTCGACGCTGTTGTTGTTGATGTCATAGTATGTGGTGAAGTAGAATTTATCATTGCTCGAGTCGATGTTCGGTATTGTATGATAAGTTTCAAAGGTTGTTAGACCAAGCTCGTAATCATCACCGCTCAAATCTATGGGTGGAAAGTAGCTCACCGCGAGGGTGCTACTCTTACCGGTTAGAGTGAATGTTAACGACATATTCCGCTGAAACTGTTCGACTAGTACTGAATCAGAGTGGTGGAAGTCAATCCTTAAATTTGATGCCAATCGTTTGTAGAAAGCGTAGACATAGTTGTCCGCAATTGCTCTGATTGTACTTCTGATACGACGTTCGATTGTATTCGATTTTCAGAACATCTTTATCCAGATATTTATCCAATTCATTAGGTGGTCGAAGATTCCCAAAACTGTCGAAATATATAGCTCGACACCATCTCTTCGCATATGCCACCCAATGAGTCCCCGGTCCCTCGACATTGTCCAAATTTATGATACCGCTCTCGTTTCGATGTACTCCTCCGACAGGTAGCGCATTGCGCATGAAAACACCTCTAAAGAATGGAATACGCATACATTTTGCCAACTTTTTTTTTTTTTTTAACGTGGAGAAATCCCTAACGGATATCCCGCCCCCCGGGGGAGGGACGGGGTTATGTGGGGCTTGCACCCACTAACACTCCACGGTGGTCGTCCTCGGGCGCGGAGTCGCACGCTCGAGGGGGAGGATTTGTGCGAGAGCAAACTAGCGATGCATTCGCTTGCCCCCCCCCCCCTCTCAGCGCAAATGCTGGCTCCGCGCTCAACAAAAACTCCCAAAACTCCGGCGACGCGAGACGGACCACGCGTCCGCGACGCCACTTCTGGGGCGGGGGGGTCGCATGATGTTATAAGGCGATGAGGGTGCCCCCCGGCACCCCCACCCCGTGACACCCCGCTGTCGAGCAGTGACCCGGACGCAGCCCGAAGGGTCGCGGCCGGGCGGGGAGGCGGCACTAGGTCATATGGTCAATTGACCGCCGCACTCACCCTTTACCTGCTCGACCGCATTCCTCGGGAGCGTGCTAAAACGGCGCCAATGGCGCGGCTTCCGGGGGAGCAGCAGATGGTCGGCTGCTCCTCGGGGGGGGGGGGGGCTCTGACACGAGGACCCCCCCTGATTGTAACTCCGCCGTCGCGCGTCGCGCCCTGCCACGACGCGACGCCGACGGCAACTCGCGGCTAAGGCCGCCTCCTTCCCGAGGCGCCCTGTAAAAGGGCGCCTCCGACCCGGGGTAATGCCGACAGGGAGCGCGGGTGACGCACCAAACTACGACACCACCCTACCTCCCCCGGCCCCGGGTCATCTCCTCCTCCCCGGGGGGCCGTCTGACACGAGGGCCCCCCACATCGGAACACCGCGTTTTGCCATCTCCTCTAATTGTGCATCGGTAGTTACGCCGGCCGGCATTTTTCTTTTCTTTTCGACGTTTTTTTTTCCGTTTTGATATTCCCTGTCCGCGCTTGAACGGTGTGAGATAAAGTCCACGACCTTCCATGGAGCGATTATGACTTTGCATTTCCTGCAGCTGATGTTGTGCTGTCTTATTATCGTTTACCGCCTTGGCGATCCCCGCCGCTCCACCAGCTAACAATCCGAGAACACCTAGCAGCCGCAGAAGTGGTAATATACCACCACGTTTTGCTATCGGAAGAATCCGCTTTTTCGGTGCTCTCTTTGGAGGCCTTTTGCGAGTTTTTGTTTTCATTCCCATCCCGATTTTCGTCTTGGCCTTCATAGCTGCCCAAATAGCTGTAGCAGCACCTCTTACACCTATAGTCGAGTCTCGCGCAACGATGCCTTTCGCGCTTTGTTAAAGAGAACGTTATCTGCCGCGTGCCTTTCACCGAGGTCGTTACTACGCGAATATGCAATATCGCGTTCGCGACACGCTGCATCCAACGGATTGATGCCTTGATCACCTCTAGCCAATCGTTTTGCTAGATGAGTTCCTGGACCGCAAAACTGGTAACTCGGGATATGTAATTCGATAGGTAGCGCGTTTATCATCCGATTTAACAAATCACAACCTTTCTTTACTCTCGTCGGCGACATTCGTCACAGTTTTTGATCAGTGGTGCTGGACTGTCGATATGCGTTCGCTGCCAAGGGCGATTATAATGTTCCAGACACCGACGATACTGCCGAACCTCAGAATCGGCTTTTATATGCTCGGGGAGTCTGTTCCACAACTGATCAATGTGTCTGCTAAACTCTCGCAGTAGAATAATCTTTGGTATATATTTCAACTGCTCAGAGGTTAAGTCTCGAATATCACAATTATCCGACAGGACCAGAAGCATTTTGAATACTGAGCTGTTTTTGCTTCGACGCAGACCTATAAATGGGGCGCGTCGCCGCTTCGACGTATCAAAATCATTTTTCACAGTTCGCGGAGAGGATGCGATTCGTGCGGCAACCTGTAACGATACGCGTGACAAATTTTGATGATAAATCGCAAATGATGTCTTCGAAAACAAGACGCAGACATGGTAGCCTGCTACCAAACACTATACGCTGCCTCATTTGTGGTCCATCAAATTGTGGAAAGACCAACGTGCTGATGAGCTTGTTGGAAAGTCCACACGGCGTTCGCTTCGAGAACGTGTACGTGTATTCCAAGTTGTTGCAACAGCCGAAATATCAGTATTTGGAGAATTTATTGACTCCGATAGATGAAATTGGCTACTTTACGTTTTCAAATAACAGTGACGTCATCCCACCGAGCGAATCGCTTCCGATTTCTATTTTTATCTTTGATGACGTTGCATGCGACAAGCAAGATACGATAAGGGAATACTTTAGAATGGGGCGCCACTCGAACGTCGACTGCTTCTATCTCTGTCAGACGTATGCAAAGATTCCCAAACATCTTATACGCGACAATGCGAATCTATTGATTCTGTTTAAGCAAGATGGTACCAACTTGAAACATGTGTACAACGATCACGTAAACACTGATATGTCTTACGAGGATTTCTGCGCGTTGTGTCGTAATTGTTGGCAACGGGAGTATGGTTTCATGGTAATAGACAAGGATAGCACGGTGTCTAATGGACGTTATAGAAAGGGATTTAACGAGTTTGCCATACCATGAGATGGTCAATTGTTGTCAACACGTCGGTGGGAAAGCAACGTCTGCGGTACAATGACGATTGATATCGATAGTCTGGAGATTGAGGATCGCGAGGGAATAGTGAAGGAAATTGCAAAAACCAGCGAAGCCATTCGCAAGAAACATCTGGCTTTGAAGACTGGCGAGATGGCGGAAGATATCGCGTTGGAGAGATACTTTAAACCTGTTGTCGAACCCTTAAAACATATTGTGGAATATACTGCGGCGACAGAAGCTGACGCATCTGCGCTGACGAGCATAGACGTTGAAGGGAATGAAACATTAACGCCTAAAACAAAAATCCATCTGAAAGGGAACACATCGCGCAAGACAAAGAGGAAACGATTATACCCGTCATCACAAAAATCTCTCGTAACCTCCACAACAGTTCAATCGAAGCGGAAACGGCAGAATGTCACGTCAAACGATTCCTCGGTTTCTTCCACACCAATAAATACATTTCCCGCTGTACAGTCGGTCGCAACCAATGATGATGACGTTTTCGAAACTTTTGCCGATGAGTCGTTTGCAACATCTATTAGACATCAACTCCAAACATCCAAGGGACAAGAAACGTTGCGCAACCATTTCGGTCCGCTGGGACAAAAATATATGAGCGCAATCCTAAGTAGTGATAAGGATATGACCATGGACTATGTGTATGGCATATACTTTGGTGGTAGTGGAACGATGCTTGGGGATAAGGCTTTCGATATAGACAAGGATGATAATATAATCATCGATGGTGTAAGATACGGAGGAACACCCGGTCTTTACGAACTGATTTTCAAGAGAATTCCCGACGATACCACATACACAGATACCTTTAAACAAAACTACAAAAGTATACTGCTGGCGACGAATGCCCACAGACGCGGTCATAACGCTCAAAATCCCATATTAGGTAACAAGGGATACAAGTACAAACATGTAATTGCACCGCTACTCCCCCGTGTATCGGTTAGTAGGGCAGGGAAATGCCTAACGACACCGCGAGTCTTGATGGTAAACGATAACAAGATCGATTACGTGCATTGGGACGATCCCAACGAGCTGGTGGATCGATTCCGTTTGCTGGAAGCGTCGCGTCAGGCGGGTAACAACTCGCACAACAACGAAATTCTATCGATTATCGAGGAACTCCGCGAGGTAGGCCTCATTATAAATTAAACCGCACGTCTATGATGTGCACTGTATGCATCGAGATGCCGATCAACAAATTTAGAGTGTCGCTCGAGAAGAGTGGAGCAGCTAGAATGGACTACTACAAATGGAGCGGTTTGCTTCGAAATTATATGCGAGATAACGCTCTTTGCGTGACCGGTGCTGACTTTGACGCAAAATCACGCAAGATACGACGCGTAGCTCAGCCGGTGGCTGACACCGATGCCGTTAATAAACTATACTTGGAAAAGAGCATTAAACTTTTGAGAGAGCAGCAGGAAGAATTAGAGAGGAAGCTAATTGTGTTTCAGAGAGATATGCTGACGTTGCAAAACAGCGTTCAAAAGATATCACAGCGATCGAGTTCTATTCCGCAGCAACAATGCGAAGGAGAATCATGTGAGACGGCTGAACTTGCCCAGAATTTCCTCGGGGCGGTTGGGAGCACATAATGCATGTGCATGATAATTATCACACCATTCGTGTCAAAGACACCTCTGCGATCAAACATGCAACCATTATCGAAATCCAAGAGTAAAGAAGATAACCATGGCCGCAAGAAGCGACAACTTGTTGAGGAATTGCATGCTCCAGCTCGAAGACATTTCCCACGGAGGCGCGTCATAGTGCCTGGATACGATGATCTGTGGCAAGCTGACGTTGTAGAAATGCGCCCATACTCGCGATTCAACCAAGGTCACTACTACATACTCACCGTCATCGATGTGTTGAGCAAGTATGCATGGACGTTGCCGCTCAAGACTAACAGTGGTGCTGAGGTGACTAAAGCGTTTGCAAAGATATTTAGGGATCGATATCCGAAAAATTTGCAAACTGATCAAGGAAAAGAATTTTACAACGCCGATGTACATAGACTCTTGACAAAGCATGGCATTAATCATTATTCGACGTATTCGGTGATGAAGGCATCCATCGTAGAACGTTTCAATCGAACTTTGAAGAACTATATGTGGAAACTGTTTACGCTCAATGGAACCTATAAATGGACCGATGCGCTACCGCGTCTACTTGCAGAGTATAACGCACGAAAACATAGAACCATCAAAATGTGTCCACGCGATGTTACCCCTGCGATCGCCGATAAGCTGCTAGCCACCGTATATAGCAACATAAAGATCGCTGCTCCAGCAAGATTCAAATTGGGCGAGTTTGTGCGCGGAAGCAAATTTCAAACCATCTTCGATAAAGGCTATACACCGAATTGGACAACGGAGGTATTCTAGATAGCCAAAGTACAGGCAACTAATCCCGCGACGTATCTGCTCGTCGATTCCTATGGAAAACCAGTCGCCGGAGGATTCTATGAACACGAGTTGCAGCGCGTCACCGATCCTGATGCGTATCTGGTGGAAAAAGTGTTGCGTAGGAAGGGTGATAAGGTATACGTCAAGTGGCTGGGGTTTGATAAATCATACAATTCGTGGATAAATAAAAATAATCTATTGTAAAATAATAATAATACATGGCTCAATAAAAATAATGTATTGGCAAAATAAATACATGTGTATAATTTATTTAATATAATTCCATCTGTTGGAGACAGAGTGAGGAGGGGGGCCGTCGACGTCACGAACAAAGTGATGCGCGGTGTTAGATCTCGGTCGCGGGCCGATACAAATCGGCGAATGCCTACAAGGAACTGAGTGAGCCATCTCTGGGTGTTTACCACTAATTAAGATGGCTCACTCGGTTCCTAATTACGTCACCTACGCACACGTGACTTCCCTGAAATCCTGGCGAGGATTCCGGGAGTCGAGATTTCCGGCTCCTTCTCGCTTCGACTTCCGAACGGAAAGCACGGTTCGCGATCGCGCGGAGTTTCTTAAAATCGGGCGGTTTGAAATCGTTTGGCGTGACCAGATCGCTGGTGCCGTGGACAAGTGTCCAACTTACTTCGTAACTCCTAATCATTCAAAAGAACGAGTAACCTTTTGTAAATAGTTGTATATATAAAGTGAATCCGTTTATTAAATGGTACATGTTTCGTTCTAAAATTCCGAGAACAGTTATTGTGCGCTTCTGTACATTATCTTTAACATAATTCGTAACACCATCATTTATAAGGATGAGTTAATAAATACAATCTAGAGACGCGGTAGCGTCTCGACGCCAAGTACAGGAAAGACACCCTGTATATGTCGACTGTCGCTACCGCTATCATTTACTCGAGAAACGGCTAATCCAACCTAACCTGAAACTTATTTCATTAATATCTCATCACGCCTGCAATATTTTCTAAATTTAAAGGCATTTTTCTTATGTAAACCGCATATAAGCTTTCGAATAAGACCAAATTTCAATAAAATCTGTCCACGCATGACAGAGATATCATAATATCGTCTCATGGATCAGTCAGAAACGGTAAGGTTTTTCTTCTGGTTCTGATTCTGATTCTCCAAGGAATTTTTTCGTCAAACATAATACGTATACGCGTTACACGCACACCTTCAGCCAAAAGAAACTAGTGTATGTTTCGTTCGTCGACTCTCGGGATCATTCGGCAGGGATCGGCGTCCGTCATTGTACATATACCTATGTATACTTGTTTACTCTAATGCCTGGTGGAGGCGGTGTGGATCGCCACTGGTAATGGCCAGGGAAGGGATGCACTCCAAGAAGAATTCGGGTGGTCGGACGGCACGTGGGCCGCAGTGGGCGTCGTTACAACGGACACGAACACTCCACACAGAACTCGAACAGAACACACACGACTTAACAAGCTACGACGAAAACACTCAACGGAAACTATGTACAAAACTATGTACACTGAGCGCAGGGCGCGAATGGCTGGAAGGGCCGTTTTCGTGAGATTCAAAAACTCGTGGGTCGCTGGGCGACAAGAGATTTGGATAATTCGTGCGTGCGAGAGCGTGTTGTTGTCGTCAGAGGTGTTCTTCGAACTAACGGCCGGATTCATGGAAGCGCGCAACGCTCGAATCCGGGCAAAAACGTGTGACGTAGCTAACCGTCTTACCGGACGGTGTGTCACCGTGTTTACACGCTCTCGCACGCACATTTAAATCCGCGCAACAGCTGAGCGCTGAATCTCGGCTGCAACAATACTATTGAATTATAACCTACCAAGTGTCATCGCTTTATAACCTACCAAGTGTCAATTCATCATAACCTGCGAAGTGTCAAATAAGGTAAGTTGTCCAAATTTGAAATGTCACGAGTTTTTACACTACATGGGAGACTGAATTATTGTCTCAATTAACAAGGTGGGTCGCCAAAATTTTTTAATAGATTTTTTATGTAGAGTCGCAGACTTGGAAGTTGTCCGGAGAAGGTTCGATAGTGAAGCATCTTCTTTCGCATAAGTTTCTGGAAATTTGTACTCATGCATGTATAAAATATATATTATAACAAATTGCATTGCATTAAAATTGACAGATATTTTTATTATAACAGCAAATTATTTTTAATTTAGAGTTTTTATGTAAAGCTTATAGAAATGAAGGGGACGCACAGGACTTAGATGAAAATGAAGGGGACGTAAAGGCTTGGATAGAACTGAAGGGGACACACAGGCTTGGAGGTTGTTCGGAGAAGATTAGATATATAGACAGAGCATCTTGTTTCGCACAAGTTTCTGGAAATTTGTCAAATAAGGTAAATCTACAAAATTTGTCAAACGACATAGCATTAAGAATTAATAAGAAAATAGATTATGGTGGACTGCTTGCAATGTAGAGCAAGTCACATTAGTGAAGAAAGTACGCTGAAAACACATCTCCCTTGATGCTTTTCAATCTTTTCTGAAAGACATTCGTAATACTTTAATATATAAAATCCACAGTAGTTGCCACGCTATTCATTAATTCATTGATGTTTTAGATTCCCATTAACAATATTTCAATTCGCCAATAAACATACTGAATTAATATTATTCCAACACCAATAAATTGTGTGTTAAAAATATTGGATCGCTTCGTTCATTTTCGCTGAATTATTACCATTAGCATTTAATTTAAATTTCCTGCAACAAGACTTTCTGCCATACGCTCTCACCTCCTTCGGACACATTATGTAGTCTCTGCACTTACTATAGGAAAAGGCCACTCTATTTCTATATTTCTATAAAAATTCTACGTTAAGTCGTATAACTAAAAAAAAATGTGGCTTTCATATATTTACAGATAATGGAAGCAGAAGATGATGTAGTGTCATCTACGTCAGACTATGTACGCACAAATTTGAAGGTAGGGTTTTGCATACGCAATTATTCATTCACTTATCTTGACATATGAGCACGTATGATAATTTATAAATAATTAGTAAATGTGTCCTATTTCAGTTAACGATACAGACGAAGAGAATTATTTCAACAGCTGAAAAGGAAAGTAACCCTGCTACACGAGCAAATGAAATAAGCACATTTTCATGTATATGTGTAAAATAAAAAATTTATTTCTTTAAAATTATTATTATATTTATGTTATTATATAAATATATTATGGGGATTATTTTTATTACTGACGGCCGCCGCGGCCCCGGTAATAATATGATATTAAAAATTATTTGAAGTCATTCCCTATGCAAATGATCTTTGTAAAAAGAAGTGAGATCCCCATAAAAACTTCAAAAAAGTAACAAAATTACGCCAAGTACACGAAATCAAACACATCACAAAAAATAGAAGATAATTACAAAATAAAAAAAAGATGTGAAATCAAAATGAGCTGCAAGTACATAAAGGTGCTTTCCCGCTGCGTGCAAAGACGACACTGTGTAATAGGGTGGGCGCAAGAAATCGATGTCCGAATTTTTTGACGGCAACCCCCAAAAAGTTGCCAATTGGTGTAAAAATAAGATTGTCAAAGTTTCAGCTCGATCGAATAACGTTGAGACCTGCCTCATCAGCCCTAAAGTATCAAAAAACAGCTATTTTTCTAAAAAAATCGGGGTTTTTCCCCTATAAAATTAGAACGGTTTATTCTAGGGACGTGTTTTTCTTTTAGTTTTGTAGAGAATGTTCCTGGCTTCAATTTTCATTCCCACAACTTGTTTGACAAACGTACAGATCAGAAGATATTTGGCTTTGTCGTGGGCCGGACCCGGAAAATCGACTTTTTCAAGAAAATGTAAAAATCGTATAATGTCGCGAGTAATTTGTCCTGTCTGCTGCCAGGTGGTTTGGTACGTGTCGGGCAGAACGGCAGATCGGCATGAGCGTCGTGCAGGCGTTGCGGATATTCCAGATCTACCTCGAGAATGTATCCCGTGGGCCAGGCATCGGAATTAAGTGAACGCGGCGGCCGATTTTCAGAAGCAACGCCTCCTTTCTCCCGCCGCGCGTCTTGGCCCCCGCGGCGGCCTAAGTGCTTGGAGCGCCTCAGGCCCGTACCATATGAACCGCGCCTGGCGCGTCGACAAAACAAAAATGCATCGACAATCGTGCTCTCTGGGCCGATATGGAAACCTATTGATACAATGTCCCCCTAATACGCCACGCGCGGTTCACGTGGTACGGGCCTGAGGCGCTCCAAGCTGCTGGGCCGCCGCGGGGGCCAAGACGCGCGGCGGGAGAAAGGAGGCGTTGCTTCTGAAAATCGGCCGAAAAGATCACTTAATTCCGATGCCTGGTTTGGATTGATCCAACAATTGGCGTTCTACTTGCGCGAATTCTTCCATGATCGTAAATGGAATGTAAATGTAATATCTTTTCCGCGCAACACGTTGCAACGATTTGAGGCTTTGTACAGTTTAGAGCGCGCTTTTATGGCTGGTATCATGATTTGTGATCTCTGTCTAACTCTTTCGGCGTACCCTCTCCCTCGAATGCATTGCATGCAAAAACGAGCACGCAAAATCATACGACGCAGTTTCTACAGACACCCAATTCTAAGATTTGGCACTGCCAAAAAGTATTATATTACATTCAACACGTGAGGGTGAGACTCCAATTACATGCGATTGTGCGATATGCTCCATCCTTAGGATTGAAAAACATTTCGGAAAACATTGGTCTAAACCATCCGACGCAGTTTCTGCTGACACCTAATTCTAAGATGCAACGGTTCCACAAGGTATTATATGACATTCAACACGTGAGGGTGAGACTCCAATTACATGCGATTGTGCTATATGCTGCATCTTTAGGATTGAAAAAAACATTTCAGAAAACATTGGTAGCTTTAGAATAAAATGTGGTGGTGGGGGAAGCAATTGCATCAGTTTTTAAATCGGCTCTCTGACGCTATTCCATCAATCGCTCAGTAGCCTCACTGACTTTCGGTATATACAAACATAAGCGGAGTCGAGAGGTTTGCAGACTTCATTGCATCGCATACGTTCGTGTCTGCACAATTAGTAACCGCATCCGTTTAGTAGACTCCGCCATAGCACGTATTCAAAATGTATAACCGACGTTTCAATAACGCTTCCCACATGTGTGGAAATCATGACAATCACTGGAACGATATGGATTTTCTAAACCAGCAACAGCCGCAGCAGCACAAACAGAATATAAGGTACATAGTACTCCTCTACGTATTTTTCGATTTATAAGAAACCAACTGAATCATCAACTTCGGGTATGTAGTTCTTACAGCAATGCATCCGCATCAGTATCGAAAAAACCGGCCATACGAATCATGGGGCGTGATTATCCATTTGACCGCTACTGCCTACAAACGTCTCATAATCGGGATTTGCATCGGCCAGGATTCGCACCGCATCGGACAGGATTCGTGCCGCATCGAGATTGCCAAAGCTGATAATAAATGTCATGAGGTTTGCTTCTTCATGTCTACGTGGAAGCTTCTACTGCAGCAAGAATCACAGATACTTCGACGTGTCCGCTTCGATGCCTCATTAGCGTACCAAGACCCTATCGCGATCGATCATTTGCATATCGATTTCACACGAATACAGAGTGAACGAATTGCTAAAATCTCAGATAATAGTTCAGTCATATACATGTCTGAACCTACGATAATTCAAATGTTCAAATATGCTCGTTGTATCGACTACATGTTCTCATTTTTATCTGAAATTTTGTGCTCCGTAACCAGTAAGTACGTCTCCTTTGTCAACATTATACGTACCGCTACTACAACGACCGTGGACTATGAGAAAATCATTACCGAAAGCGACAGCTGCGAACCGAACTCTGTGATAGATTGTGAACTATTAGCATTAGGATTGGGATTGATCATTCGTGATGCATGGCATACGCCTGAATAGTATATACATCTCAATGTTTTTTCCTATATAATATGTTTCCTATGTAATATATTTCCTATATATTTTAAAATAAATTTCTTAAACGTATATTATTTCTCCATTTTATTTACCCGTCTTCCTCCTCCTTCTCTCGCCACCTAATTTTAAGATTCTACGTTGATTAAAAATTATTTCTCTGCGTTGGGGGGAATTTCCGTCGCATATTGGTTTGTAAAAAAAAAAATATTCCGGCGGTAGATTTGGTTGAGAAAAATATTTGGGGTCGGATCGAGTCTGAAAAAGATTTTTTCATACAAGACCCGACCCCAGAAATTTTTTAGAGGGAGGGAACGACCCTCTGTGGAAATTTCCGGGGGTGGGTCCGGTCTTGAGAGGTCTCCGCGGTGGCTCGGTCCGGACTGATCCCCTCCACGATTCCGGCTTCCCCCACTCCGCGGCTCATGCGCGCGCAACCGGTCTTCCACTCCCCGCTCCACCCCGCGCCCATGTCCCCCCCCCCCCGCCCAGCACCCCCTCAGAGGACATGGGTTAGAATCCCCCTATTCTTACTACTAACACGCGATAACCTCCTGACGTGAGGGCGGAGGTCCGGTTAGTAGTTGTCCATACTGGGGAGCAACTGTCAATAACCGGGGGACCGGGCCTGTCAGTGAGCCTACTGATTTGGTCCACTCGGGGAGCGCTTATCAGGTAGTCGTATGTCTGGGTAGTCGTCTGCACCGGGGAGCGACTAGTCAGAGCTGACTTGTTGACTAGCCCAAAGCGTGGGTCCTGCTCCTTTTATCCCTGCGCGAGTGGTTGTGGAGCATGCACTTTGGAATGGGGTGCGTAGCGGGGGTGCAAGCCAGGAAAGGTAGTGCGGCAGCGCTACTCTGGTGGTCGCTCGGCGGACCACCTTCCTGTGCTACCCGCTACACCGTGTATAGTTGCCTCGTGAAGTGTGTGTGCAAAATGTGTGGTCTTATTAATGTGTTTCGGATTAAACTCAATCACACATTAATTCGGAATTGTCGCTGGAAGTTATTTTCTAAAATTTGCTATGGGGTTTCCTCGGCTCATGAGTGAATATAGAGGAAATTAATTAGTCTTTAATAAAATTCTCTTCGTAAATTCAGCGTCCTCTTCAGATCTTCTTTGCATTTCAATGCAAAGGGCAAGCCGTTGTGGATAGTTCGCTTCTGTAATTTCTTGCAGGCGTTGCCAATGGTGCGGATATAAGCGCATTCTCTTAAATTGTTGGAAAAATCCAACGCTAGTTGATGGAAATGATTAAGGGGAGAGAGTCATTTGAATTGACAAAAACGAAGTTCTTTTTCTGGAAAAATCTACCGGAGCAAATGGGGTTTACATACATCTCGTAAATACGATGAAGAAGTTACATACATTTTTTTAACTCAAAACAACACATAGTTATGTGACGTCCCACTAATTTTCGCGCGGTATTACTCTGAAGTCTCCCTCATCCCAAGTCAAACTCCGCAACTCTTTCAAAATTCCTCCAAGTCAACTCTTACCCCTTTCCCCTACCTTTGGACCATCTAGACGATGCACCTTAGCGGTCCCCATCTCAAGATGGTCTATAAGGAAAACTCCTTCCCATATTCGCCTTACGTGGCATGACCAAGAATTCCCTGACATCTAATATAAACAAATCCCACGTCCTAAAACCCCCTCTTAAATCGCTATCCCGTTTTACCCCCTCTGCGACGCTACAAGACAAGGCCACGTAAAAACCCCTAATAATCTATTGCGGCGCAGATCTCGCGCATGAGTCACCACCACGTTTGAATTATATAACGCATATTTTGCACCTGAGTCATGGTGCATACCGCACATACCCTTCGCCCCTAACCACTACAAAGCAAGGCCATATAAAAACCCCTGAACACCAAATCTATTAATAAGTTGTATTGTGACGCATATTCGCAGATAGGTCATGGTGCATACCGCACATACCCTTCACCCCTAACAACCCCGAAAATAGTATAAATACAAGGCCCCGAGAGGCCAGTCCTCTCTTCTGCGAAACCTTCTTAAGGAACTACTGAAGTAACCGGTTGTTGTATTTCAAAAGTGTTAGAATCAGTGCTACTTCGCTCAACGAGCAAATTGTCTTCAGCATCTATTGTAAGCGACATTAATTACCAATCTTACTACTGCATATCATCTCCATTTATATTTCTCATTGTTTTCACTTTTCATATTTTATTATTGCTTATTGCATTGCTACTACATTTATTGGTTATGGTTACCTCATTTATATTATATTTGTTTAATGCTAAATGCTTATTGTATTTCATACCATTACCTATTACTAGTGCTCGCATATTTCATATCCATACATATATTGATGCTGCTTAACATATATATATTTTTATGCGCTAATGCTTAATATCTAAAACATTCTTATATTAACCAACCGCTATCGCATGAACAGCGCATGGCGTATTTTTGAGTTTAAAAATAAATAACGTTCTTATTTAAATCACGCGTCGAATTATTGTAAAGCTCCTTCAGTTACTAGAATAGAAATCCTAACGGGCTGAAGCAACAGCTGATCGCGGTACCCGACCACCAAGTTTCTTATAGTGTTTACACGGCGTACTTTCGCATAGCCCGTGTACAGCCATATGTCTAGACGTATTTCGCGGAAATATTTCGTCTGGCTTCTTTGGTAAATGCAACGTTAAATCCGATTACGTAATCAAAACAAACATAAAGTGGTCTAACGGGTGTCACCACCTGAGTGATTACGGTCTAAACCTTCCCTGGTCGTTCAGTGCTACGAATCACGTATTCGCGCCTGATTCCTCCTTACCTCAGAGCTACGAAAAGGGCCCTTTACACGGACGTTCCGGCTCGCGTTCCGGCGCGTCACACGCCGCGCGGCACGCAAAAGTACGTGAACGCCGGAGCGACGCTCCTTCGTGCACGCCAGAAGGTTATACTCGCCACTACTTAGAGACAGCGAGTTGGGCCTCATATTTCTACGTCGACTCCATCCACATGTTTTTTCCACGATCCACCGCAGTGGTGTGTTGTGTAGTTTCGATGTATATTATCGATCATAGAAACGATTGGCAAGACACGATCGCGATATAAGTTCCCGAAAAGTATACGAATTCCTCGATATACCTGGCTAATAGAGGATATCATAAATGCTGTTACTGTAGGGCACACTGTAACATCTGTTTTTACGAAGCTCCATTTGGTTGACCTGAAGGTGCTACAAATTATGGAAATGGTTTATGACTCACTTAGAACGACTGTAAAATTTTACAAGGGTACATTAAAAGATGTCCAAATGTTTCCCCGGCAATTCGACGGCAAATGAAATTGCAGTTAACACATTCACTGTTGTAACGATCATAATATTATTACTATTGACGGCAATAATTACCATGTCATTGCTTGTTTTAATATAAAAACTCATATTGATAGACAATAAATACATATAAGTATGCAAGTGATGTTATATCTAAGATAAATGATGAATAGATGTAATATGCAAGATGTTTTGAAGAAGGGGGTGGTCTTCTGATTGCTCGTGATGCAGGTCAAATTTTTCATCCACGCTCTTGCGTGGCGCGCAAGAAAGCACCACGCTCCTGCCCACGTTCCAACCTCGATTCCAGAAGAGTTTACATAAGAGACAGAAAGGGTAGTTGGAAAAGGACAAAACGGCACTTGAAACCAGGCTCGTCGCGCGCCTCAGGATTTCCGCACTGTCAGAAATCCTGAGGCGCGCGACGAGCCTGGCAGCCAAGCCTCTGCGAGCTGCTACAAGCGGTAGGAAGTGAACGCAAATTTTTTAAAACCAAACAATTAATTAAATATACCTATTTACATTCAGGTTTGTGGCTTCATTTGTTAATCTTTAGGGAATATGTAAAAAAAATTGTATGCAAAAATAGTGGTTATATCCGGAGTTATAGAGCTTAATATCAAAACCACCATGCGCATTGATAGCATAAAATCAGCCGTTGAGTTGTCTGAAATAGAAAATTAAAAAAATTGTGTAATCTGTACGAGCGTGGCAACGGCCCGAACTAGAATAAATGAGAAATGCTGAAAATTAAAAAAAATGGCAGTTTCTAGAACGGACATCGATTTCTGCAAAAAAATCGCTGGTTTTTTAAGTCGGAAAAGTCCAATTTCGCAACAACCGACTCAGTTTTAGTTCCGGCGAGAATGCGACATCTACTAAAGTTATATGCCAAGTTTGAGGTAAATCCGGTGTTGTGACGATCATAATTATTACTATTGACGGCAATAATTACCATGTCATTGCTTGTTTTAATACGACACATTTGTTTGCATGGTTACATACTTTGTCCATTAGCTATCAGAATAGAGTGATGGATACACAAAAATACAACTTTCATACTAAACTACGTCTATGCCATATTTCTTTCTTCTGTTTCTGCAGCTATTTCTAACTTTCACTTTTACTCCTTTATACAGGGTGTCCGCGCGTAGACCGAACAGCTGGATATCTCCTAAACTATTGGAGATAAAAATTTTAAAAAAATATGTAATTAAATGGTTCGATGGGGCTACTTAATTAGCAGCGACGGATTTTTTTCGATTATTATTTTAAAAGATACGAAGGTCAAGTTCGGTTTTTCAAATGGCACTAACTTTTTTGAAGTCCTGAGTTGATAGTGCGTTCCAAGACGAATTCAATAAGCTTTAATGTATACACTTGATTTCCACTGGTTTTTTGAGATATTGCGCTTCCAAATTTACTGATTTTCACTTGAAGAAAACCCGCTGGAATAGCAAGGACCGGGGACGGTCTTGCTGGCCCCACGGGTGGCATTGCCTGTTGTAACAGATACCTACCTGCCCAAGGTCTACGCCAGCCCAAAGGTTGGACAATTCTTTTCCGTCAGAAATGCTAATTTGGTAGGTACATCTGCGGTGTCGAGAAGCGCACCGTTACTTGTATTCCGCACTTGCTTCTACGCTCGGATGGCCGGTTATTTTGGGAGGGATGCAAGTTCAATTGGTTAGGTTAAGAGGTGTGAAAGTTGCTAGACTAACTTTCAACCATAGGGAGCAGGTTGTATTAGAACCAATCGGATTTGCATCCCTCACAATCGGCTGGTCCCTTGAAGAGGCCCTCTTCACGGCAATATCCCCTCCCTAATGCCCACCTACTCTCGCACGGAATACGTCAACGCATGCTTTAGGTTTTGATATTGAAGCTCGTGTTTATACTCGAGAGGACCACGCGTCGACAGCGGGCTACCCCTTTTCTTCCTGTGTCTCTCCACGAGAAGTATTGCCGGTGGATTGTAGGAGCGTAAATGTCGGGACGCCAGTTATTGAATTCAGGAGACGATAGAAACACTTTATTACAAAACACACATGTACTATAATTAAAGTAAATCGTATTCCTCTCGGGCAGGAGTACTGAGAATGATCGAACTTGCGCCCCACTTCGCGCAGACCGATTACGCGGAGGGTATTCGGGTGTCACACAGTGCACAAATGATACAGGGTAATTCTGGAGCAACGCCCGTCAAGGAGATGCGGCCTGGTACCCCGTGGCGAGGACAGCCCGTCGCAGTGCCTCGCCCGATTTTTATGGCTTTTTCCGGAAAAAGGTACGAATCCTGGGTCGAACGTAACGAATTGGGGTCTAGCCCCCGCAGTCGATGGTGAAATATCCATTACAACGTATTAAGAAATTATTTTCTTCATCGTGTCGAAAGGGAAGTGACGCCTATGGATTCCATATGTTTTTCTGATAACAACTATTTTTGCATACAATTTATTTACATATTCCCTAAAGATTAACAAATGAAGCCACAAAGCTGAATGTAAATAGGTATATTTAATTAATTGTTTGGTTTTAAAAAATTTGCGTTCACTTCCTACCGCTTGCAGTAGCTCGCAGAGGCTTGGCTGCCTGGCTCGTCGCGCGCCTCAGGATTTCTGACAGTGCGGAAATCCTGAGGCGCGCGACGAGCCTGGCAGCCAAGCCTCTGCGAGCTGCTACAAGCGGTAGGAAGTGAACGCAAATTGTTTCAAGTGCCGTTTTGTCCTTTTCCAACTACCCTTTCTGTCTCTTATGTAAACTCTTCTGGAGTCGAGGTTGGAACGCGGGCAGGAGCGTAGTGCTTTCTTGCGCGCCACGCAAGAGCGTGGATGAAAAATTTGACCTGCATCACGAGCAATCAGAAGACCACCCCCTTCTTCAAAACATCTTGCATATTACATCTATTCATCATTTATCTTAGATATAACATCACTTGCATACTTATATGTATTTATTGTCTATCAATATGAGTTTTTGTATTAAAACAAGCAATGACATGGTAATTATTGCCGTCAATAGTAATAATATTATGATCGTTACAACAGTGAATGTGTTAACTGCAATTTCATTTGCCGTCGCATTGCCGGGGAAACATTTGGACATCTTTTAATGTACCCTTGTAAAATTTTACAGTCGTTCTAACTGAGTCATAAACCATTTCCATAATTTGTAGCACCTTCAGGTCAACCAAATGGAGCTTCGTAAAAACAGATGTTACAGTGTGCCCTACAGTAACAGCATTTATGATATCCTCTATTAGCCAGGTATATCGAGGAATTCGTATACTTTTCGCGAACTTATATCGCGATCGTGTCTTGCCAATCGTTTCAATGATCGATAATATACATCGAAACTACACAACACACCACTGCGGTGGATCGTGGAAAAAACATGTGGATGGAGTCGACGTAGAAATATGAGGCCCAACTCGCTGTCTCTAAGTAGTGGCGAGTATAACCTTCTGGCGTGCACGAAGGAGCGTCGCTCCGGCGCGGCGTTCACGTACTTTTGCGTGCCGCGCGGCGTGTGACGCGCCGGAACGTCCGTGTAAAGGGCCCTAATCTAGCATTCGCGCCTGAATCCTCCTTACGTTCAAAGCTACGAATCTAGTATTCGCGCCTGAAATCCAACTCAATTTAGTGCTACGAATGACGTATTCGCGCCTAAATTCCCCTTACCTCAGAGCTACGAATCTGGCATTTGCACCTGAATCCTCCTTACCTCAGACATACGAATCTAGCATTCGCGCCTGAATCCTCCTTACCTCGGAGCTACGAATCTGGCATTCGCGCCTGAATCAAACTCTCCTTCAGTGCTACGAATCTGGCATTCGCCCCTGAATCCATCTCTCCTTCAGTGCTACGAATCTGGCATTCGCGCCTGAAGTACCCTCTAACCCTCAGTGCTACGAATCTAGCATTCGCGTCTGAGATTCCTAAAGCCCCTGTTACGTCCCTACTGCCTATTGGGGGGCGCGATTTTGCGGAGTTTGTGTTTCGATCCGCTTTTGAGCTAGACCAGGGACTTTCACGCTCTAGGATAGTCGAGAATTCTAGGGGGGTAAATTAGGATACATTTCTATTTCCATGATTACCTTAATTTGGCCGCGGTGATGGCAGGTCTATTGGAATTAATTTCCAATAGATTAGCACGTCCTGGATCCCGTTGCTTTCTGGGGTTTCCTCGAGCTCTGGGGCCGCCCACTCTCCAGGAAACAGGGTATACCCAAATTCAGGGTGTCCTGCGTTCTCCCTGACGGTAGGTGTTGAGACGACTCCCAAAAGCTCTTCACCGGTGACGGATGCTTCACGATATAAACAGTTCAATTTACGTAATTGTACTCTTCTTCCAGAATTTTTGATACCAATTATTAATTGACCAACAAATCACTGACCACCTTCCGCACCCGGCGCCGCCGCGGGCAACGTTCTGCTCTTCAGCGGCACCATTGGCGGAGGCAATAGTGATTTATCCATATTCGCAACATTTATTTAGAATTCCTTAATATTTAAATCTGTCGCGTCGATCACGGTTTATGCATAATCTCTGGTAAGACCGCGGGCAACGTTCTGCTCATAGGTAATACCATTAATCAGCGCGACCCGTGACCTGTCAATGGGCATTTTTCGTAATTTAATGGTTTTTTCAAAAGACGAATGCTCGATTTGGAGGATAGGAAATTATGGGTGGAAACACTTCACTCACTTGTAAACGTTAATAAAACTTTTATTATTTCTAGTGGTTATTACACCTTTAAACACTTTAAGTATGTGTTTTTTATTGTAGATCAAGAAGAAATAATCAATTCTATTTAATTCAATTAAAGATAATTCGATATTCAATTCTTAATTCAATTCACTTCTTAATATTCACTCTGAGTTCCGTGGGTGATCTGTCCCTTTTTATAGGGCTGCCGATCACTCCTTCTTCAGGTTTGTCACATGACAATTAGGATGGTGGGAGATGAAATCTCCCAATCATCTGCCGTGGGATCCACCTGAAGAATTCGTTCCGGCGCGTTATCCGAGAGTTTTATTTACTGCAGAATTTGAGCTATTTCGCACCTATTTCGGTCTCTTCTCCGTGACTTAGAACGTTTTTCTGCCGTTATATGAAACTCTCAGCAGCTTCGATAGTTGAATTCTTATTTTAATCCATACTTTAGATTTTTACGCTGTTGGTTTTTCGATGTGCTCTGTACGATTGATTTCGTACAGACCACGTACTAGGGATTGAGGTTGATGTACATCGGTTCCGTATTGGAGCTCGAATTACGGGAAATAAAGGGAGGGCAAGCTTCGGGCGTTGATCAGGAGCGCAGATCCGTGAGGATGTCGTCGGCATTGGCTGATGGGGCCTCCGTCCCACGCTGAAAGTCAGCTGGTGTTGGCTGGGCCTTCCTAGTGTATGTGTAGCCGGCTGGCCGCTACCTCCCGTAATAGCTGCTCTCCTGCTCCCTGTTGCCGTCCGTAGATTCACGGCTCGAGCTCTTCTTATCGCGAGTTTCGATTACAGTGCCTTATCGGCTATGTATTATGTTGATAACTTATTTGTGGTAGTTATAATATACCAAAGTACGAAATAGTAAGTATGAATGATTTAAAGGTTTAAATAATAGTTGACTGGACGTAGCGGGACGTGACATCCCCATATGTCATTATCCCAAAGACCTCCACCCGGGACGTGACAGTTACAAAAATATTGGCACAGGTGGGGGATGTCTCTACAATAATTTTTTTAAATTGCTAACTCTTAGACGCTACAACCACTGAGCAGTTACAAAAAAATGGAATGAAATTTTAATTACTATTAACATGACCATGCAGTGTACCTAAAGAACTGGACAAAAAATCAATGATAAAAGAAGTATCATTTAAACATAAAATGTATTTTTTACGTTTTGTTGCAAAAGTGTTATTTCTCAATGGATACCACCGAGAAGATGGCTCCTCCCATCAAGAGAGAATAAGGTTGGATTGGGAAGAATGGCATGGATAAGATCATTTCGAATGACGGATTGCAACTAAGAATGCTATTGCATTGTTCCGAAAACAGCACCTTCTCGTGGTTTTTATCAAGCCACAACACTTTTTCAACAAATAAATCAACGAACAGACAAGCTTGTCGCGACCGCCTTCGATTTTTTTCGGCCCGATAATTTTTATTTATTTGTTTGCCGGTTCGCGAACGCGTTTTGAGGCAATCAAGAGTGGTCGTATTAAAGAACGTTTATTAAACCTCGTCTGAGGAAAAGCAAAGTTTTATTTGTATTCTCACGGAGAGACAGACGAAAATCGAGGTGTTCCTCGTTAGCGCGAACAATGGTCTGTGGGCACCGGTCCGTTCCATTCGAACGGAGTGATCTTCTTCCGCATTCCAGGATGACGTGTGAGGTGCCTTATTGGCCGACTAGATTCTCGCGTGATTAGAGAAGCCAATCCGCGACAACACGTTTGGGCTACGTACTCTAGCTTGACAACAGCGTATGTCAATGGTATGCCCGAAAGGCTGTAAACATTGCGGTTAGCAGGTAACCGACATTCCTCTTCAAGGTCTCACGCGACCTTGAATAAGGCTAATCTTGAACAAGCTGGTATTTACAAATCTGATTATTATAAAAAAAAGTGTCATTGACCAAGGGTGGGTTAATAAAACTATTCTGCAGATATAAACGATACCATTGCGACGGGTACAAGACCTGTTGATTTTGTTTTTGGACCTCATTGAAGTAATAAGGGATGCGAGTGATATGGTTAGCCAACCATGAGCGCGCGGTTCGTTTACCTGAAACGCCGCCTGTACCAGCGTACTGCGACACAACGAAATTATTTTACAGAAAACACTACAGCGAATATGGAATTATTTTTTTCAGATTTTTAAAATCGAGACCTCGAGCCGAAATTTACAATATAAGAATTTGTTTGTATTTTTCATTGTTGAAAAAATATTTTTTCAACCGGAAAAAAATGTATTCAGGAAGGTCAATCCTTCTTAATTAAAATAAAAAAGGAATCAACTAAATACAATAAATAGTTTCCGACACAAAAATTCATAAGTACAACCTTTTTCACGAATTTAGACAAAAATCGAAAAATTCAAAGCCCTGTATTATTTAAACAAATTCGAAATTAGAAAAATGATGAGGCAGTACCTACTATAGTATTTAGACTAACGCCTGTTCCGTGGTAGAGACATCCAACAAGTGTTGGTTCGACTGTCGCAAACGTTTCATTCAGAAAATATCGATAAAAACGTGTAGAACCGGCACTGGCGCAAATCTCACCGTACTAGCATCCTTAAAAACTTAACGTTTCTACCATAATTGGATAATTGTCGTATTAATTGAATAAAATTTGTTTCGCCGAAGTGCTTATTTTAAATCTGAAATTCTTTGTAATTAGATTGTATTAGTTTTATTAAATCTATGCCTTCTTCCAATAAATAATTTATGAATGTGATAGGTTCTGGAAGTAGTGTTGGCCGACGGTCCCCCAAAGCGATTATCGTCCACCAGTGACATGATATCCGCTGTATTGTCAGTGCAACAGTCAGCACTAATATGCAACAGTCTTCAAAGGCGTAGCGTGGCTGATGTTGGAGAAATATCGTTAGATTTACATCGTCCCGAAGATAAACATCCACGTTATACAATTTATATTTTAGACCAGCCTAAAGTACATGGTACAAAAACATATGCTGCGTTTATAGTACCACAAGGAAAGTAAGTTCCTTTTTATTTCACGTAAATACTTAGCAGCGGTAAAAATTCAAATATAATAACGCATACTATACGTTTCTTACCATATTAGAGAAACAGATTGGTTATTTAGTACAAAAGATGGGAGGCAACAGGTTCTTAAAAGCGCTCAACGAGACAGGCTTGCGATTGTCACACTATGCAGAGAACATAAATTTGAAAGCTGGGATGCTGTAAAAAGTGAACTTCAAGATTGCATTCTGAATTTGGCACCAGATGGTTTGTCT
Source organism: Andrena praecox (assembly GCA_963932275.1). Taxonomy (NCBI): domain Eukaryota; kingdom Metazoa; phylum Arthropoda; class Insecta; order Hymenoptera; family Andrenidae; genus Andrena; species Andrena praecox. The sequence goes on from OZ010734.1 coordinate 15,033,061, forward strand.
GGCAAAGGCGATATCCCATTCTTATCGTTAGGTTCGGATGTAGGTGTAAGAATGACATGCCACAAAGGAAAGAGCGATCTTAGCGGTCCTTTTGTTGTGGAAGAAATCGAAAATGATGGTTACGAGTTTAGGAGATTAGTGTTTTTAAACAATCCTTATGTTATCCAAACTGAAGCTCGCCTTAAACATGGTATTTAAATTTTATTACTGTAGGTATATATTGAAATATTTTAACAACATTCTCACTTTGTACGTCATTCTTTTCAGTGAAATCCAGACGTGGAAAAATGAAGAAAGTTATTGACTCGGTATTTTTAGCATGCGATCATCATTTATATATGAGTATCGGCGTTAGTGCTGTAATAAACCCTACGGAATCTGATGAATGTATGATCGTGGGATTAGGTGGAGGAAGCCTGTGCACATTTCTATACAACTGTTTTCCTAAAGTACGCATATACTATTTCAAAGTAATTGCTGATATCGTTAAAAATATTAGTAAAATATTTGATGGAATACATTATTATATTTTTACAGCTGAAAATTGTTGCGGTTGAAATCGATGAGACGATGTTAAAAATCGCTACTGACTATTTTGGTCTTCCTGTCGATGATAGAATGAAGGTCGAAATTGCGGATGGCATCCGGTTCATCAGCGAAAGTACAGCGAATGGGAAAAAATACAAGGCTATACTTTTTGATGTAGATAGTAAAGACACTACGGTTGGACTGCGTTGCCCGCCAAAACAATTCCTGGAAATATCTATTATACGATCAGTTTCCGAATGTCTAACGGGCGATGGTTTATTTATTTTGAATTTGGTCAGCCGAGATCAAAGTATCACGAGCAAAGTGAAAAATGACTTAAAGTCTACATTTAAATCCATAGCGTGTTACTCTATGCAAGATGACGTGAACGAAATTATTATATGTTCCATGATAGAAAGCGATTGTATCGAGTGGAAGAAGAAACTAAAAGTGTCTGCCACAATTTTAAATCAACAAGTGTCGTCGAGGCAGTTGTTAAGTAGTGCAGATATATTTGACTTGTCGTCTTTTATGGAAAATCTGACCGTAGAATCGTAATTTGAAAGTATCATTATTATTACTAAGAGTGTAATGTCGTACAGTGTAACCTGTATTCAAATTTTCCTGAAATTTAAAATAACAATAAAATTAAAGTTTATTATTATACTGTAAATCGTGAACATTTTTTTTGCATACCCATGTGATCGGTGCAGCCAGTCACACGTGTAAGAGCGTACCCGCGATGTTTACGATAGTACGGAGACTGTTGTTACGAGTGTAACGTTCTCAAACGAGACGCTGCCGTTAGTTACAGGTGATTCCACAAGTAGAGCGGTTTACCTGTGAAATTATGGGATTGGTTCGTGTTTGAGATTGTACTAGAGCTTTTGGAATTAACTGAGATGGATTTGAGTTGAGATCTGTGATCGTTTATTTCCTGGTCGCGATTGCCGGTTGCTAATTAGTGGCTGATGGAGAAGACTGATGGAGGCCGAGAGGGGAGAGAGCGCGGGATAGAGGTAGGACAGAGACGAACATAACGGAAATCAGAGGAGAGGGGATTCAAGGCACAAAGATCGACACCGGGAGAGAATAAGAGACTAAGAGACAACGAGACGGAGACAGAACGAAGACGAAAAACAGGTCGGGTGTGCCGACAATCGGACGTGTACATTCTGAGATGGAGCGAGACATTATTACAATTTTGAACATTTCCGCCCGCCTTACCATGCCCGTCATGGCAATTTTTAATCCGCGGCGCTGTCGACCGGGAGCACGCTCAGTTTCGTGACCGGACGACGCAAAGTTGTTGTTGCAGTGCGAATCGTCGCGACGCGGACAAGCCCATCTTTTCCCGGGTGCAGTTCGATGATGCGCGCGAGTGGCCATTTCGTCGGTGGATAACGCTCGTCCGCGATGAGCACGAGAGCTCCGAGTTTGAGGGAATTCGCTTTAAACTGCCACTTAGAGATGCCTCGCATGCGTTGGAGGCATTCCGACGACCATCGCTGCAAGAACCGCTCGGTCAGCTGTCGGACGAGTTGCCATCGAGTGAGCCGAGAGGGAGTTTCATCGAGAAGTGATGGTTCAGGAAAAGCCGTGAGAGGTCCACCAACGAGAAAGTGTCCTGGAGTTAAAGCGTCGATGTCCTCAGGGTCGTCCGACAGTGGACAGAGCGGTCTGGAATTGAGAACACCTTCCATTTCAGCGAGTTGAGTAGAGAACTCCTCGTAAGTGAGAATAACGCTTCCCATGACGCGACGCAAATGATATTTAGTGGATTTAACCGCCACTTCCCACTTTCCGCCAAAGTGTGGGGCACCGGGTGGCTGGCAGCGCCACTGAGTTCCGAGAAGGGCGAGATGATCGCGTACAGTAGAAAGGTCGTTCGAGGTCGCGGCAAACATGCGCTTGAGTTCGGCATCGGCGCCGATGAAATTTGTCCCGTGATCACTCGTGATAGTAGCGCTCGCGCCCCTCCAGCCGACGAACCGACGATACGCCGCGCGAAAACCGGCGGTCGAATAGTCAGTTGCGAGTTCGAGATGGACGGCCGACGTTGATAAACATACGAACACTACGAGAAACGCGTTATACGTTTTAGCGGCTCTTCCGCGCCACGTTTTTACAATCAACGGTCCCGCATAATCAACGCCAATATTTTGAAATGGCCGCGTCGGCGTGACGCGAGTTATTATTATTATTGTTGTTGTTGTTGTTGTTGTTGTTGTTGTTGTTGTTGTTGTTGTTGTTGTTGTTGTTGTTGTTGTTGTTGTTGTTGTTGTTGTTGTTGTTGTTGTTGTTGTTGTTGTTGTTGTTGTTGTTGTTGTTGTTGTTGTTGTTGTTGTTGTTGTTGTTGTTGTTGTTGTTGTTGTTGTTGTTGTTGTTGTTGTTGTTGTTGTTGTTGTTGTTGTTGTTGTTGTTGTTGTTGTTGTTGTTGTTGTTGTTGTTGTTGTTGTTGTTGTTGTTGTTGTTGTTGTTGTTGTTGTTGTTGTTGTTGTTGTTGTTGTTGTTGTTGTTGTTGTTGTTGTTGTTGTTGTTGTTGTTGTTGTTGTTGTTGTTGTTGTTGTTGTTGTTGTTGTTGTTGTTGTTGTTGTTGTTGTTGTTGTTAACGGGCAAAAACCCTTTAGAGTACATAGTATAATAGAATAAGTACAATGAAATAAACATTCTACACGCAACGATAAACATGTTCGCGGAAGCTGGCCCATGAGTTGCTGTGCGGTTCGAGCGCGTTGCCGCGCGCACCGCACGCAGCGAAGAATGTACGATTTGACAACACTGCGGCCTCGCAGAATCCAGTATTGTCGTCGGGTTGTCGCTAGAGTGTGTTGAATGCCGCCGTGAAGTGTACGCCGATGGCCCTCGTCCACAACGAGTCGAGTGAAAGATGCATCCGGTGGAAGAATGATAGGATATGTGACGTCAGGATCCAGCATAGCATTTTTGAGTCGTCCTCCAAATCGTAAGATCCCGTTGTCGTCGAGGAACGGTGTGAGTGCCTTCAGCTTGCTTGTAGCGCCGAAGTTGAGTGAGATCCTCACCGAACGAGAGTGCTTAGGTGTATTTCACCCACCAGTGTCGAGCTGAGGCCAATTCTTCGGTCGTCAGGATGAGGTCTACGGGCTTCCTGTTACCTCGGAGAATGGAGATCGCTCGGAATATCCAAGCTGTAACACGAAGTAATCGATGAAGGTGAGAAAATCTATCGATTACCTCCCATGCGGTGCTCCGTTGTTCTGCGGTGACGGTGTTCACAACGTGAGCCCTGGTTTCAAGGTCGTCAGTAGGCCTTAGATCTGTGGTGCTGTGAGGCCAGAAAGTTGATGGTTGTCGGAGCCACGGTGGCCCTTTCCACCAGGACGAGCATGATTGCCGGAGTTTGGGCGAGATTCCTCGGGATGCGATATCTGCGGGATTCTGCTCTCCTGGGATGTGGTGCCAGTGACGTCGCGGCAACGTGTCCTGGATCAGAGCGACTCGGTTGCCTACGAAGTCTTTCCAGCGCGAAGAGTGCCCCTGCACCCAGACGAGAGTGACCGCCGAATCCGTCCAAAGATGCAGTGGGGCCATATCGAGATCCCACGTGGCACAGACTCTGGAAACGAGTCGGGTGAGTAAGAGAGTAGTATAGCAGTGATGCCAGAACCGAGGGTTTTCGCCCACGGGTGCTACCACCACTCCACGACCAAGCGTACCCCCTCCTAGCGCCTGTACCGCACCACACAAGCATACCCGTCCCTCCATCCGTGTGCCGTACGCGCTGCCTGGCCCGCCTGGCCGGCGCACTCGGCGAGAATTCGTTTTCCCGACATCGAAGCGCTTGCGACGTAAGCAAAAAGTCCAGAGTTCAAATCCCGGTGCCGATATTCTACTTTTTTTCTTTATTTATTCTCTAATTTGTCTTTTTATATTCTCAAAAGACTAAAGGCTTAAAAACTGTTAATGTGCAAAGCATTTTCTCAAAATTCTACTTTCTTCATTAATTATTCTCTAACTTCTCTTTCTATATTCTAAGTAGAATAAAAACTTGAAAAGTATTATTTTACAAAGCATTTTCGCAGCTGGCTAATGTACGATGTTGGTCTTCTGCTTTTTTATACATAAACAGAAATAATTCCTTGAAATGCTAGTTACAGAATAAGCTACTTTCTAGGATGGACTCTTTAAAATTCACGTCACAATGAACAGTTACAGAATCGGTGATTTTCGTTTCAGGTAAGCGAGTCGCCCGCTCCGCTATTACGGTCGGCTTACCACTCGCATCCCGAATTACTGTAATGAGGTTTGAAAACAATATCGACAGGTCTAGAAAACCGCACAATTTTCACATTTCTCATTATAGCTCGATCAGAGCATTGCCGATGGATTGGTGAGTTTATGTCGACGACAATAAGTCCAAACAGGAAGCAATACGGCCTATTTTTTATTATGAAAACACGTTTAGAATTCTAGTGTTCCCCGCATTAAGGGGTTACCGCAGTCAGTAAGGTAAGAAAACGAACGATTCTTTGGGAATTTATTTCAGAAAGTACATGCATATTTTTATACAAAGGTTTTTGTATTCAGATGAGGAACCGTTTAACAGGTTATTTTAACTGGTTATTACAGCTGATTTTCCGGAAGCTGTTTTAAGAAACAGCGACACACACTATGTTCACTAAAAATGGTCCGAATTTCTCCATGTTTGAACTCATTTTCATCAGGAAATCCTAAAATGGTACTACTTTCACGACCATTTCTCAAAAGCATGATCATTTTAGTTTTCTGTACTGGGTATTTTACCTGGCCCAACGGTGTTATTGCTCTCGGCAGTCAATGGACGGCCTACCGGGGACCGCAGGTCCTCGCAAGACTGTGCGGTGGGTAGATCTTTCCCGATAATTCGGGGCCAAAAGCATTTCAATAATCCGAAGAAGACTGAGTGTATCAACCTGATTAACACGAAAAGAGCGTCATTGACTAAGAATGGGATGACAGTCAGCTGTCATCCGTCGAAGTGCTCAGACGTGTTTGTTTACACTCCTCGCGCTTTGAATCAGGCCGTTGCGGATCCACGGTTATAGCTATCGCCTCTTTAAGACACTTTTCTTGCTAGTGCAAATTTTTCTACGTATATTCAGTGCAAGTCTGGCATCTGTGATCCTTCGGCCATGTCTTTTAAGTGTAAAGGCTGTAAGGCGGCTGTTGCGAACCCGCTTAAGTGTCCTGGATGTGGCATTACCACCCACCACGCGGAATCCTGCCTGACCCGCTCAGGACACCCTTGGCATATCGGTCAGCTGCTTGATTGCAAATCTCCCATCGTGACACCCACCACCTCAAACTCGCCGCTACCGAGGGCTAGCCACGGAGGTTCCTCGTTACCGTCGTTGGAGGCCATCAGTGACCTCCTTCGAAGTGAATTTGCAGCCTTTCGCAAGGATATACTGTCCGAAATAAGATCCGAGATCAGCGAGGTTCGGAATTCAGTATCTGCTGTAACGGAGCGTGTGCAGAGGGTCGAGGATCGTCTCACTTCCTTGACCAATGTGCCATCGGATGCAGGCCCCTCCGCAGATGACCTTGTGGCCGAGTTTGTCGAAAGGGAGAAGAGGTCCGTCAATCTGATTGTCTTCGGGCTAGTCGAAGACTCGAGTTTACCAGCGCACTTAGCAGCTCCAAAGGAGGTGGAGGCCGTTCGCGCGGTTCTCACCCAGATACATCCCTCTGACTACGGCGGCATCAAGACACGCAGGATCGGTAGGCCCCTCGGAGTATCTCCTCGGCCGTTGTGCGTGACCCTTAAATCGGCTGATTCGGTGAAGGAAGTGCTAAGGAAGAAATCCTCATACCTCGGTCCGCTAAAGTTTGCCGATGATAAAACCCCCCTGCAGCGGTCCTGCTTGAAGAAGCTCAGGGAGCAACTCAGCGTCCTCCATGCAGATGGCGATACGAACAAGACAATTAGATACGTGAACGGCGTCCCCAGGATTGTCTCTGTCTCCTCTACACGTCGTTCAAAAAACTAATACTCTCACGGAACATTAGAATCTATTATCAGAATGTGCGCGGTCTCCGTACTAAATTGAATGACCTATCTCTGGCTGTGGCGTGCAGCAGCACCCAATATGACGTAATAATCTTAGTTGAGACGTGGTTAAACAACGATATTCCATCCGATGAACTTGGCTTATCGGATTATTCAGTTTTTCGCTTTGATAGAAACCAGCGGACCAGTGTTTATTCTAGAGGAGGCGGGGTATTGATCGCTGTCAGGAAGTCCTTCCAGTGCTCACGTATTCATGTTTCTTGTGATCTCGTTGAACAGGTGTTCGTCAGAGTCAGTGCAGCGCCTCTTTCTGTTATGTTGGGTGCTGTTTACATTCCTCCGGCATCTAGACCATTTAAGTACTCTGAGCACTGCGCCAGCGTCGATGAGGTGCTAAGACAATTCCCGCTTGAAAACATACTATTGTTTGGTGACTACAATCTTCCTAGATGTGTCTGGGATGACCTATCCTCGGTGGATACGTCTATTAGTCTCCCGCGCGCTGTATCTGGGGACGAATTGTCAGCTCACGAGTACATCAAGGAAATCTGTTGTTTACATAATCTCCATCAAATCAACTCGTGTCCTAATTCCCGCGGGGATCTCCTTGATATAATATTCTCCAACTTTAATGGAGTCTCACTGTCGCTGGTTTCCGATCACCTCTTACCACTCGATCCCTACCATCCTGCTCTTCTCGCTGATCTTCAGCTCAGTGCTACTCAGTCTACCGGTCGCTCTGTGTCCAGCAGATTTGACTTTAAAAACGGAGACTACCCGCGAATCGTAGAGTACTTTAATACGATCGACTGGGACGGCTGCCTGAATAGCTTATCAACGGAGGAGTCCGTCACCTTCCTCTACAATCATATTTTCCATGCGATACAATCCTTCGTTCCAGTAACGAGAGCTTACTTTGCTAACTACCCGAGCTGGTTCTCTAAGGAACTAATTTCGCGTATCAAGGCTAAAAAGGCAGCTCACCTTACCTATAAGAAAAGTAACGACTGGCAAGATTACCTAACTTTTTGCCGTCTAAGGTCCGAATGCAAGTCTCTTTCCAGGTCGTGTTATCGGGGATACGTTGCATCCACGGAGGCCTCTATCCCGCTAAATATTAAAACTTTTTGGAAATTTATTAATTCTAAGCGCTCCGCCCATGGTCTTCCTGGATCTATGTACCTTGGTGACACGACCTCTTCTGATAACTCAGAAATTGCCGATATGGTCGCGAGTTTCTTCGAGTCGGTTTATTTGGCAGCACATCCAAATTACGTCGCTTCCGCCGGTACAGACTCGCCGCTTGATCTGTCTGATCTGAGTGTCAGCATAGGCGAAGTACTCGATGAAATTGACAACCTCAGCATTTATAAAGGTCCTGGCGTGGATGGAATCCCTCCAATCTTTATAAAGAACTGTAAATTTATACTGTCTCGTCCGCTTTGGTTAATTTTCAACCGATCTCTAATCGATGGGCACTTCCCGTCAGCGTGGAAAGTCAGCAATATCACTCCAGTCCACAAGGCCGGCGCGAAGTCTGACATTTCAAATTACAGACCTATTTCGATGCTTAATATTATGAGTAAGCTGCTAGAAGCTATCGTCACTAGGAAAATTAGTAGCCTGGTCAGGAACGCTTTATCCGATGAGCAGCACGGGTTTTTATCGGGTAGATCCACCGTCACCAACTTGGCCGTCTTCTGTAACTTCGTGGCCAGGAGACTGGACAAAAAGTTGCAGGTGGACGTCATCTATACGGATTTCAAGAAGGCCTTTGATAGGGTTGACCATTTCCTACTCATCGACAAACTCTCCGCCATCGGGTTTAAAGGTCAACTGTTAAGGTGGCTCTTTTCGTACTTGACTGGGCGTGTCCAACGGGTTAGAGTCGGGGAGGTCCTTTCTCGTAAGATCTTTGCCACATCCGGAGTCCCCCAGGGATCCCATCTCGGCCCTTTACTGTTCTTGCTGTTCGTCGATGACATTCGTCAGATCATTTTAGGTAGCGAGTACTTGCTGTTCGCGGACGACCTAAAAATTTATAAATGCATCTCGTGCCCTTCTGATTCCCTAAGTCTTCAATCGGACCTAGATAGGCTTTCCGAATGGTGTCTGTCGAACCGCATGGAGCTGAATATTAGCAAGTGCCACATCTTAAGGATATCTCGTTGCAACAACCCATCGCGTTATCCCTACCATATAGCGGGAATCCAGCTCTCAAGTGTAGACGGTGCTCGTGACCTCGGAGTCTATATCGACTCTTCCTTCTCATTTACCCGGCACATTCAACACGTCGTTGCGGTCTCAAATAAAGCCCTTGGGTTTGTATCCAGGAATAGCGCTGACTTCGCGGATCCTTCCACGCTGCGCTACCTGTATATAACCCTAGTGCTGCCTCACCTAGAATATGCAAGCGTTATCTGGGCACCGCGTTGGGAGAAATACAGGACTCAACTCGAGAGGGTCCAGCACAGATTCTTGCGCCTTTTAGCCTACAAAACTGGCCAGCCTCTTGCTCGTTTTGACCACAACTACGGCCCTGTCATGAGCAGAGCTAATATCCGGAGCTTGGAGCATAGGAGGAGAGTTATGGACCTGGCCTTTCTGTACAGAATACTGAATGGGATGGTTGATAACCCTCGTGTTTTGGCGTTAGTCAATTTTAATGTACCTGTACGCGCTTCTAGGCATACACTCCTCTTTAAATCTCAGGACTACTCCTCCTGGGTTGGGCATGTTGATCCCCTGCATAGATTAAGTGGTCTCGCAAACAGATATCACGGGGATATTGACTTCTTTGCTGACACCTTCTCGAGTTTTAAGTCTAACGTTCGTATAGCCTTGTTTTCGGATGGCTTTATATAGCTTTATATTGATTCATTCTAGACCTACACGGTGTTTCCTTTGTTCACTTTGTTCACTGTTCGAGTTAACATGACGTCGGTTGGCTGTTCTAATTATTGTATTGATATACTTTGTCTTAATGGGCTTGTCCCGTGAATAAATATTATTATTATTATTATTAATAAAAATCTTCTGTAGGTATAAATGATATCATTAAGAAGTACACACGCGAATCGGTATGGGACAGGACTCCACTCCAATTAACAATCGTCGATTTTAATAAATTTCGGCACAGAGGTAGAGTATTGAAATTAATCGACACGTATTTTTTTATATCGGCTGATATTCCTGTCAACGCCAAAGTTGGGGATCAAAAACGTATACAAATTATCTCTCACGAGCAAATGGAATGAAATTATGCGTTTACAAAAATCTGACAAATTTCATGACAGATCATCAGGACGATCGCCGTTGAACAGCGTTATTTTGTATAATAATTACTCGTCGCGCAGCATCCACAGAATTAAGGTACAGAGGCGTATAATTAATTCATTCGAGCGCTCGTCAATCGATCGTTACCCAAGAATAATTAATTTCGTGTGCCGCTTGCGCACGGGAATTGGACAAACTCCGATACCCACTTATGTAATTATTCTACGAATATCGTCACGAATTAGTTTCTATTTCATTAGTCTCAACGGATCGAGAACATGTTTACGCGATACAATAAAAAATATCACGCGCCTAACGTGCCTATCCGTGCCTAGTATAATAAAATTAATTACATGCCTAAAAATAATTCTATGAAGTTTGTATAAATCAAAGCTCCGCATAAGTAATCTAAAACATATTATTTATTAATTCTGTAAAGTATATTTGACCAGGTAACTGGGTTATTTTTCATCCACAAACAAAACATGCTAATTTAAAAACGTGGATTTGATAAATAGTAGTAAAGGTGAATTAATCGAATACTTTATACGACCGTTTGCTGCAGTTTCTCGTTCTGTGCAAATACAATGATTAAATTCATTTCACGTTAAATTCACTCTCAAATGGAGAGATACTTCTAAACGACAAGTTAATTCTTCTTCCTCAGTTGACAGATTAAACGAAACAATCGAGTGTCTACCGATATCCATATTGAAAATAATACTGTTGCGCCGGGGCGTTTCCCGTACCGGCCACCCCGACGCAAAGGGTCGAGTAAAGACACACGGATACTCTTTGAACGACCGGTTACTTTATTCGTGTGTATAATTATGTGGTCCGTACGTCCGCACGCTAGGACGTACGGTACTCGACTCTTTTCTTGTCGGCCTCCTGATCGTCCTCTTGACGGAGGCCGACCTTCTGTTGTCTTCCGCTGCGAGCACCAGTAGGCTATGCACGGGCCTATACCCGGTGCTCGCAACACTACTCTCCCCTCTCGAACAGCGGTCGTCCCGACCGCGGTGTTTCCTCTTCGTACCCCGGTCTGAAGGCGTGGTCGTATTAGCTCGGTGGTTCCTTCAGACCTTCGCCTCGGCATTTGCCTTCTCGCTCAGGGGAAAACCACTCCAAAAACCCTGAGCAAGGCGTGGGTACCACTGGACTCTTAGGGGTAGACCTGTTTCCTCTTCGAAATCTCCAGCGACGAATCTGTCTGCTAATGTCCCTCGCCGAGACTCTCCTGTTCCTTGTCTGGCGGCGTTCCTGGGCCTCCGTTCCTTGTCCTGCGGCGTTCCTGGGACTCTGCTCCTGAACGTCCCACGACGATCTCCACCGCGTCGTGTTGGAGGACTCCCCCGGTGTTTCCAACGACGAACTCCTCCGGAATTCCCCCGGTGTCCTCGTCCTCTCCCGTGAGTCCCGCGACGTTCCTGGGTCTGCTCCGTTCTGGACTGTCCCAAGACGACTCTCTTATGTTGCTTTCCCTCGGCGAGGTCCGCGGCATCGTCGAATTCCAGCTTTCCAGAAGTCGGTGTCCTCCGGTGTCTCCTGCGGGTTTCCGTCCGATGTGCCCTGCTCGCTGGGCCTCGGCTCTAGAACGTCCCACGGTGGCGCTACTGCTCCACCGTCGTATCCTCTCGCCGCCGCCCCAGCCAAGGACAGCCTCAGGGGTTCGTCCTCAGCATCCTTCCAGTGGTCCTGTTCGAACTCCAATCCTTCGGTGATTCTGGAGTTTCCTTGTAAAAGAGATAAAGAAACGTTAATTTCTCGTTTCTTTCCCGATTTTCCGATGGAGCCGGACAGAACCGAGAAGACGGAAAGGCGAGACGAGCACGAAGCAGAGGGTCGCGGCTAGTCACAACCGTGCTAAGGCTCGTTCCCTGAACAATCCGCTCGGAACTCTCCGTTCGTCTTCTCTCTTCTCTCTTCTTCGCCTCCAGCTTTCTCATCCTTGGCTTTCGGATGGCCCCATTCCTCTTCTTGGCCTCTGGTGCTGCCCCAGGGGACCGTCTCGTTGCAGCTCGTCAGCGGTCCCGTCTCCGCGATGTCCCCTCCGACCGATCCGTGCGTCGCACGTCCGCCCGGTGGTTGGGGACACCATTTCCCGTCCGCTGTCCACCTCGTAGGGGGGGACCCTTCAATAAGCATTGCCCGGCCAGGATCCCGACCAGGAGGGTAGCGGGGTGGTTCCACGTATGTCTGCACCCCGCTGCGGACTACCACGCTGTTGTGGCACATTCGGGGAATTCGGGACCGCATCCAAACCGCGGCAGCAGTCCCCCGACACCTTGTCCCTCGTCGTGGGGTATCGTGTTCTCTGAAACAATTTAAGAGAGCGGGGGCTGGCCTGCGCATGCAGCCCAGTCCACCAGATTAGCTTAAAACTAATCTTACAACTTTTCGTTTAGTTCTCCCTTGGCCATCTTTCCTCTCGGGGAAGGTTATTTGGCGTCTATAGGGCCTTCTTCGAGCAAGAGACTTGTTTCTGTCAACGAACGGTCCATCCCGACTAAACGTCTCAACTCTTCGGGATTGCGTCCTTCGGGTTTTGGCGATCCTACGACGGTGTTCGACCTCGAACTCCCTCCGTCGTGACTTCGCACTCGGCCACTCTGCGACGATGTTCGTTCTCGAACTCCCTTCGTCGCAGCACAGCAACTTCGCGCCCTCCAGGCGCCTCTGTGTTGCTTCGGTGATGTCGCACTCCTGGGGACGCCGCTCGCCAGCAACGCTGCGTGGACCCCCGGCCGCCACCCAGAGCCGTACACTCACCCTCGGTGTGGTCCGTGCACTCCCGGACGTCCCTGCGTCTCCGCCGAAGTCGCACCTCCACCACCAACTCTCCGACGCTCCCTCTATAGCGTCCTACCAGGCCTCTTCTGATGACGACTCCCCGAGCCTGACGAGCCCCTCGATTCTCCTTGCAGCTCCAAGTTGAATCGGCATTGCTGAGCGTTGTATCTGGACGGCGTTCGGCGACTCTCTATTCTCCACGGAAACTGTCCTTCCCGTCTCAGGAGAAGTCGAAGCGTTACTCTTTGGTTATACCAACCCGTCCATCTCAGGGACATTATCCAGTGGTAAAATGGGTTGTGAAGTGTGCAATGGGAAACAGATTTCATATGGGAACCAGGTTAAACATATGGGGAAACAGGGGAAACAGGGGGTACAGAAAGGCGTCTTTACAAGACCGAAAGAGTTGCACTCCAAGAAAGTTGTCACCGGCAGCGCGTCTCTACAATGTAGCGATTTCGGTTTTAAAACCACGTGGAAAGATTTATCGCACAATAAGGTTACCTCATCGAGATGTCAATGTCCCTCGTTGCTGTGAGCGACTCCTCACGAAGTCAACTTCAGAGCGCGCTGTCATTTCAGTGGATGGCGCGTGTCCCGCCATTTTCTTTTATCGAGCGTTGTCGATAATGGTTTTCTACATTACCCTATGTGGCCTATTCAAGCTCCGGCTTCTTTTTCGGAGGTCGGCTTCTCGAGCGTCCAGAGCCGACCCAGCCATGGTCTCCTCCTCTGCAGCAGCTGTGTCGCCTACTGCGTGGAGCTATTCGGATGTCGGCGGTTTTCGACCGCCGTCGCTATTTCCTGCATTCGTCCCTCGGCGTCGGCGGGCCTCGACCGCCGTCGCTGTTCCTGTGTTCGTCCCTCGGTGTCGGCGGGCCTCGACCGCCGTCGCTGTTCCTGTGTTCGTCCCTCGCTGGTCAGCTGCTTCTCCGGCTGCTGCATCCTCTTCCGTCCTCCACGAGGAACTCGCGTTGTACGCAACGGCTCCTTGCGTATCGCACGCAACAGCTCCTTGCGTATCTTCGGATCCTGTGGCTCCACATCCCACTTCTGACACCATTGTTGCGCCGGGGCGTTTCCCGTACCGGCCACCCCGACGCAAAGGGTCGAGTAAAGACACACGAGTAGTAAGGTAAGGGGGATTCCAACTCAGGTCCTCTGAGGGGAGCGCGGGGGCGGGGGGAAGTGAGGGCGCGCGGGGGAGTGCGGTGGAGGGAAACATGGGTGCGGGGGGGAAGCGGGGGAAGCGGGGAGTGGATAACCGATTGCGCGCGCACGAACCGCGGAGTGGGGGAAGCCGCAATCGTGGAGGGGATCAGTCCGGACCGAACCGCCGCGGAGACCTCTCCACGTCGGACCCACCCCCGAAAATTTCCACCGAGGGTCATCCCCTCCCTCTAAAAAAATTTCTGGGGCTGGGTCTTGTATGAAAAATCTTTTTTCAGACTCGATCCAGCCCCAGAAATTTTTTTCCCAAATATTTTTTTTCAAACCATTATAAAGCTGAAATTGCTTAATACTTTATCGGATGACGTCGGACAATGTCGGGGAAGATCGGCTTTTTCCAAACCACGCATTTGGAGGAGCGAAAGCTAAATTCGGAGGAAGGAAAGAGAGAGTAATACTTAACGTCGCAGCGTCTCGCGCGATCGCGTGTAACTCGAATCCTCTGGAGCAACCGTGCAGGGTGACATCATTTGACAGCGCGAAGAATGAACGAATGAAATAAGATTATGCAGCGTCAGCAGAAATGCTGAATCTTAAAATTAGATGGTGAGAGAAGGAGGCGGAAGGCGGGTAAATAAAATTGAGAAATAATATATGGTTAAGAAATTTTTTTTTAAAATGAAAGAATATAATTTAACATTTTTCCTACGAGCATCAGCTAGAATATCATTGATGGCGCATGCTAACAGTTCGCAATCTATATGATAATCCTCACAGTAATGTTCACTATCACATATTATTTTAGCAGCTTGACGCACATCTAACGTTTCACAGGCAACATCGCTCTGCTGTAGCACGTTAACAAAAGTTTTAAATTTCGTCTGCACATCTCTTACATTTTGATACAGTCGCGAATATACATAGCCTATACATGGTTCAAGATTTAATAAAAATGTTACTGTATCCGGTTTGAAATACAACGGCTTATCATGTAGCGTTATCCTTACAATTGGAGAATTATAGATCTTACAAAAATCTATCGTTAATTTATCCATCTGCATCGAAGGTGATCCAGGTAATCGTGAACGTTCTTCAATGGCTGTACGACTGCTGCATAACGCATGCCAAGTATGCCATGGCAATGTGAGATACATCCCACGATTATCGCCGAGAACAATTTCTACATCGATCGTAGGTCGTACGCTGATTCCAATTTCCAAATATTTACTACCCATGGATGTTAATGCGTATCTTCTAACCATGATACGCGATGTTCGGCGCGGGCTAAGAGAACAATGAAAGATATGAAATTGTTTGCACAAACATAAAAAATTTAAGAATATGTAAAATTAAGCCATACCAAACAACTGTCTCCTCCCCACATTGAGCTATACCATCATCCTGCATGATCGGAACGTAATAATTCATACGTTCGGCGTTTTCTTCGACACTAGTACTGCACTTTTTTTTCAGAGTAGTATTTGTTCCGTCGAAAGTCACTGAGGCTACAGAGCGATTGATGGAATAGCGTCGGAGAGCGGGCTTAAATAGCGGTGTGATTGCTTCCCCCACCACCACATTTTTATTTTAAAACTTCCAACTTTTCCATAATGTTTTTTCAATCCTAACGATGCAACATATCACATGATCATATGTAATTTGAGTCTCACCCTCAAGGATAAAAGTCTTGGCACGTGTCGAATGTAATATGATACTTTTGAAAGCGTCAAATCTTAGAATTAGGTGTCAGCAGAAACTGTGTCGTAGATTTTGCGCGCTATTTCGTCATAAGCGTGAATCATAGAAAGAATTATGCTGCATCAACAGAAACTGCAGAGAACCATGTTGGGACGGATCGCCATTTTTTACATGCAATGCATTCGATGGAGAGGGTACACCGAAAGAGTTAGACAGAGATATCGAATCATGGTACCTATTTATAAAAGCGCGCTCCAAACTGCACAAAGCCTCAAATCGTTGCAACGCGTTGCGTGGAAAAGATATCACATTTACATTCCATTTACAATCATGGAAGAATTCATGCAAACAGAACGTCAATTGTTGGATCAATCCGAACGATTGATTTCGCGAGAAGAATACCTCGCGTGGGAAGAACGGTGCAACGAGTGTATTGAATCGTTGGAAGAACACAGCCGAGTGAAACGTCCTCGATTATCGATTGGGGTTCGACAATCGTTGGTTGCTCGAATCGCGCGACTCGAAGGACTAAAATATTCGTTGCGCGGACGTTTCGTGCGTGAAGGTGCAGGACATTCCAGCACAGGACTTTTGTGGCGTGAAATAGACACTGCGTTCGAAAGCCGCGTATTAACTGGTGCCGTGCTAAATTCAAATTACATCGAGCCGCGCAACTTTCTCCAAGATGCAGCAACCATTGTGCTGGAGCATGTGCAGGATGCTTTGAGGAAACATCGAAGCCTCAAAGTGAACACGGTGTTCAACGGTGAATTTGTGGCGGGTGACAAGCATGCTTGTAAAAGCATTAATACCCGAAACTGTGAACTCTTCCACACATCCGATCTGCAAGAGTGGTACCAACGATGCGTTATCGAACCAACCCTGGCATCGTTGGAAGAGTTCCAGGAACGCGACAGTGGATGGGCATTGACGAGAATCCTGAATCTGACAGTCAATGTTAACAAGTACAATCCACTGCGCGCGGGGTGTCACTACAGGTTACCACAGAAATTGTTGCTAAAGAATGCAACAATTAGTGTACAATCCACAGACAATGCGTGTTTCGCGTGGGCAGTGGTCGCCGCTCTTCATCCAGCCGAACGAAATGCAGACCGCCCGAGTTCATACCCAGACTATGCTTCCATGCTAAATCTCCAGGGTATTGAATTTCCAATGTCCATGGAGCAAATTGGGAAGTTTGAGCGGCAGAACGAAATCTCCATCAACGTATACAGTTTCGAGGAGCGACTGGAGAAGGACAATGAGAAGATAACTGTTGCAGTCTTTCCGCTGCGTCTCACCAGCCAAAAGAGGGATCGACACATCAACCTGCTATACACACCGTATCAAGAGCACGGCGATGTAGGACACTTTGTACTGATCAAGAACTTGTCCCGGCTGGTGAGCATGCAGCTGAGCAAGCACAAAGAAAAGAAATTCATCTGTGACCGGTACGTATATAAACTTGTGAAATGTTGAAATGTCTCGCAAAAAAATTAAATAAAATTTTTTATGGTTTTGCAGATGCTTGCACTACTTTGGATCTATCGATAAGTTGGAGGCCCATGCAGTGGACTGCGGGAATATGAACGATTGTGCCATTCTGCTGCCCAGCGAAGGCAACAATTTCCTCAGTTTCAAGAACCACTGCATGATGGAGCGACATCCATTCGTGATATATGCAGATCTTGAGTGCATCATCGAGAAAACGGAGGACCGCAGGATGGGTGATGCGGATTCTAAATTACACGCGTACCAGCAACATAAAGTGCACAGCATTGCATATTATATGCATTGTTCGTACGATACATCGCTATCGATATATCGATGTCGCCGCGACGCGGATTGTATTTCATGGTTCGTCGACGAACTAAAAAATTTTGCAGATTTTGCCAAGCCCATTCTAGTCAATAATACTTCTATGGAAAAGTTGACGAAAGACCAGTGGATAACATTTCGCAATGCAACAAATTGTCATATTTGCGAAGAGCCATTCGAGGCAGATGATGTACGAGTTCGCGATCATTGTCATATATCCGGGCGGTTTAGAGGACCCGCACATTCGAAATGCAATTTAAAATATAGAAATGCGTTTTACATCCCCATAGTTTTTCATAATTTATCCGGCTATGATTCACATTTCATTATCATGGAAATAGCTACCGCTTTCAAAGGTCACGTTGGCGTATTACCAATAACTAAGGAAAAGTATATTTCTTTCACAAAAAATGTTGAAGATCCGGCTGAATCAGACTCGCGAAATCATATTAAATTGCGATTCATCGATTCATACAAATTTCTCAATACCAGTCTCGACAAATTAGCATCTTTTCTTAACGCAGATCAATTGAAAATTTTACGATCCCAATTTGAAACATTATCCATTGAAGATTTCAATTTATTAACGCGAAAGGGTGTCTTTCCATATGAATATCTTGATTGTGCGAACAAGCTGCAGGATCCGTGCTTACCACCGCGCGAGTCATTCTACAGTTCGTTAACGGGTGAGACTGTATCCGAAAGCGATTACGCGCACGCCGAGACTGTTTGGCAACGTTTCGGGATTAGAACCTTGGGCGAATACAGCGACTTGTATTTGAAAACAGATGTCTTGTTATTGGCAGATATTTTTGAAAATTTTCGCGAAAGTTGTATCAAGAGTTACGGATTAGATTCAGCGCATTATTATACATTACCTGGTTTCACGTGGGATGCTATGTTAAAACATACCAAAATTACATTCGAATTGCTCACCGACGTCGATATGGTCATGTTTATCGAACGTGGTATACGTGGAGGTTTAAGTCAATGTTCCGGAAGATACGCACATGCCAATAACAAGTACATGCCATCTTACGACGCATCGGAACAGTCATCGTACTTGATGTATTTTGATGTGAACAATTTGTATGGATGGGCAATGTGTCAGCCCTTGCCATACGCTAAATTTCAATGGGTCGAAGATGTTACAAATTTTGACGTGTCTTCGATCGCTATCGATTCGCCCACGGGATATATTCTCGAGGTAGATCTGGAATATCCGCAACGTCTGCATGACGCTCATGCTGATCTACCATTCTGTCCAACGCGTGCCAAACCACCTGGCAGCAGACAGGATAAGTTACTTGCGACATTATACAATAAGCAGCGTTACGTTATCCATTATCGCAACCTGCAGCAGTGCACGCGACACGGTCTTCGTATTACAAAGATACATCGCGTGCTTCAATTCGCTCAATCTC